>OZ012735.1:27238185-28438185 GCA_963859935.3 Lathyrus sativus
ACAGCGTGTGGCCAGCCCGTGATCCCCTTCTGATCAGGTCAGATCAGTGACGCCGTCTGTGGGAACTAAGCTTCCCCATTCCTCCGAGCAGAAAACCAAAGCTTCATCTCTCATCTTCAGGATCAGGACTAGCCCACGCCATGACGACGCTGTTCACAACTCCGACTACGTCCCCGTCACCAACAGTGACAGTCAGGTGGGGACATATCAACTCCGTGAAGAGGGGAAGGACCCTCGCTGCCGACCAGCCAGCCCTTGCCCTCTCCTTCATCGAGCAGGACCTTGGCTGTCAACCAGTCATCCTTTGCCCCTCCTTCGTCGCGCAGAAGCTCTGTCGAGCAGGACCTTGGCTGCCAACCAGCCAGCCTTTATCCTCTCCTTTGTCGAGCAGAAGCTCTGTCGAGCAGGGCCTTGCTTGCCAACCATCCAGTCCTTGCCTCTCCCTTGTCCGGCAGAAGCTTTGTCGAGCAGGACCTTGGCTGCCAACCAGCCAGTCCTTGCCCCTCCTTCGTCAGGCAAAAGACCCGTCGGACAGGACCCTAGCTGCCAACCAGCCAACCTTTGTCCTCTCTTTCGTCGAGCAGAGCCCTGTCTTCACGGGGCAAGATGGAGCATGGGGCCTACTACCTCGAAAACCTACACGGGGATCAACTAGCTCGACCATGGAACGCCGAGAAGCTGAAAAGCTACTACAGTTAAACATTGCTCGCGACGCCCAGGCGTCGCGACCACAGGGGGGCGACATGGTACCACTGCACCTCCTTGCGTCTTCTAGAGACCAACAAAATAGCAAGCCCTGCCTTTGGGGGGGGGGGGGGGCAGAAGGCTCTGCTCGACGGAGAATCCCTCGATCGAGACTCCCCGTCGCTGTACCAGAATCGGCAGGACACCCAGCTCACGACGGGACGTTCACGCCGCAGGGATAAACTACCCCCGAAACTGCCAGGTAACAAAACCGGTCAACCGGCCAGTTCTCCACACTACCGGAAACAATTATCGTCGAGCTACCACCCCAGACAGGCCCAAAGGCATAACGAACATGCATTTCAAACATACAAACATAAATTTCGACCATACAAAAGTGCAGAATAAAACAAGCATAACACCATGCAGAAACAAGACAAAGCGCACACTTAAATTTTCCATAATACGGGCACAAGCCCATAAGTCAAAATGTTACAATAAAACGGGCATAAGCCCCAGCTGTTGAGCAGGACCTTGGCCGCCTAAGCTCAGATTATCAAGTCCTCGCTCTCTCACCTCGGAGCTACGACTTGGGGGGGTCCTGTTCTGGCCTGGGCCCCGACCTGACCGGGAAGGCCCAACCCACATACACTTGGGAGAAGGCCCAAAGGAGTCATCCTCATCTGTGTCGAGCACAAGACTCCCGTCGACTAGACACTGCCCCCGTCGGGCAGAACCTTCCCTCCGTCGACCAGACACTGCCCCGTCGGGCAGAACCTTCCTCATCCGTGTCGAGCACAAAACTGCCCGTCGATCGGACATTACCCCTCCGCGGGCAGGACCTTACCCTCCATGGGCAGCACCTTACCCCTCCGCGGGCAGGACCTTTCCCTTCGCGGGCAGGACCTTCTCCCCCTCCACGGGCAGGACCTTACTCTCCGCGGGCAGGACCTTCTCCCCCTCCGTGGGTAGGATCATACCCTCCGCGGGCAGGACCTTCTCCCGCTCCATGGGCAGGACCTTACCCTCCACGTGCAGGACCTTCTCCCCCTCCGCGGGCAGGACCTTATCCCTTCGCGGGAAGATCCTTCCCCCTCTGCGGGTAGGACCTTGCCCTCCGCGGGCAGGACCTTCTCCTTGTCGGACAGAACAACGTGTCCTTCACACGTTCTCTGCGTGCTCCTCTCCGCGGGGACACATCACCGACAAACTGCCCACCTCCGAAAGAGCAGGTCAAACCCACTTTCCGGAGATCACAGGACAGTTGGACTAGGGCGAAGACCACGTCCTGGTCTTCATTACGCCACGTAAGCCCTAGCAGTCACCTGGGTTGGGCCTGGCAATCCAGCCCAACACAAGTGATCGTTGGCCCAACGCTGGGGTCTCTCTATAAATACCCTCTTCCTCAAGAGGGTCAGGTAATTCACATCTTGCCCTTTCTGTACTTTGCTCTCACTCTGCCCAATTCCTTACTTTGGCATCGGAGTGTCTTGCAGGTACACCCCTTTCTCCTCCTCATCACCGGTGAACAGGCAGCAGTCCAACAACGTGTGGCCAGCCCGTGATCCCCTTCTGATCAGGTCAGATCAGTGGCGCCGTCTATTGGAACTAAGCTTCCCCGTTCCTCCGAGCAGAGAATCAAAGCTTCATCTCTCAACTTCAGGATCAGGACTAGCCCACACCATGACGACGCTGTTCACAACTCCGACCAAGTCCCCGTCACCAACGGTGACAGTCAGGTGGGGACATATCAACTCCGTGAAGAGGGGCAGGACCCTCGCTGCCAACCAGCCAGCCCTTGCCCTCTCCTTCGTCGAGCAGGACCTTGGCTTCCAACCAGCCAGCCTTTTCCCCTCCTTCGTCGAGCAGGACCTTGGCTGCCAACCAGCCAGCCTTTATCCTCTCCCTCATCGAGCAGAAGCTCTATCGAGCAGGGCCTTGGTTGCCAACCAGCCAGCCCTTGCCTCTCCCTTGTCGGGCAGAAGCTTTGTCGAGCAGGACCTTGGCTGCCAACCAGCCAGCCCTTGCCCCTCTTTCGTCGATCAGAAAAACCGTCGGGCAGGACCTTGGCTGCCAACCAGCCAGTCTTTGTCCTCTTCTTCGTCGAGCAGAGCCCTGTCTTCACGGGGCAAGATGGAGCACGAGGCCTACTACCTCGAAAACCTACACGGGGATCAACTAGCTCGACCATGGAACACCGAGAAGCTGAAAAGCTACTACAATTAAACACTGCCCGCGGCGCCCAGGCGTCGCGACCATAGGGGGGCGACATGGTACCACTGCACCTCCTCGCGTCTTCTAGAGACCAACAAAACAGCAAGCCCTACCTTTGTGTGCGCAGTCAGAAGGCTCTGCTCGACAGAGAATCCCTCGATCGAGACTCCCCGTCGCAGCACCAGAATCGGCAGGACACCCAGCTCGCGATGGGACGTTCACGCCGCGGGGATAAACTACCCCCGAAACGGCCAGGTAACGAAACCGGTCAACCGACCAGTCCTCCACACTACCGGAAACAATTATCGTCGAGCTACCACCCCGGACAGGCCCAAAGGCATAACGAACATGCATTTCAAACATACAAACATATATTTTGAGCATACAAAAGTGCAGAAATAAAACGAGCATAACACCATGCAGAAACAAGACAAAGCGCACACTTAAACAAAATTCCATAATACGGGCACAAGCCCAGAAGTCAAAATGTTATAATAAACGGGCATAAGCCCAGCTGTTGAGCAGGACCTTGGCCGCCTAAGAGGAGCATTATCAAGTCCTCGCTCCCTCGCCTCGAAGCTACGACTTGGGGGGCTCCTGTTCTGGCCTGGGCCCCGGCCTGATCGGGAAGGCCCAACCCACATACACTTGGGAGAAGGCCCAAAGGAGCCATCGTCATCTGTGTCGAGCACAAGACTCCCGTCGACCAGACACTGCCCCCGTCGGGCAGAACCTTCCCTCCGTCGACCAGACACTGCCCCGTCAGGAAGAACCTTCCTCATCAGTGTCGAGCACAAGACTGCCCGTCGACCGGACATTACCCCTCCGCGGGCAGGACCTTACCCTCCGCGGGCAGGACCTTACCCCTCCGCGGGCAGGACCTTCTCCCCCTCCGCGGGCAGGACCTTCTCCCCCTCTGCGGGCAGGACCTTATCCCTCCGCAGGAAGATCCTTCCTCCTCCGCGGGCAGGACCTTCTCCTTGTCGAGCAGAACAACGTGTCCTTCACACGTTCTTCACGTGCTCCCCTCCGCGGGGACACGTCACCGACCAACTGCCCACCTCCTAAAGAGCAGGTCAAACCCACTTTCCGAAGATCACGGGACAGTTGGACTAGGACGAAGACCACGTCATGGTCTTCACTACGCCACGTAAGCCCTAGCAGTCACCTGGGTTGGGCCTGGCAATCCAGCCCAACACAAGTGACCGTTGGCCCAGCGTTGGGGTCTCTCTATAAATACCCTCTTCCTCAAGAGGGTCAGGTAATTCACATCTTGCCCTTTTTGTACTTTGCTCTCACTCTACCAAATTCCTTATTTTGGCATCAGAGTGTCTTGCAGGTACACCCCCCTTCTCCTTGTTATCATTGGTGAACAGGCAGCAGTTCAACAGCGTGTGGCCAGTCCGTGATCCTTTTCTGATCAGGTCAGATCAATTTATATATATATATATATATATATATATATATATATATATATATATATATATATATATATATATATATATATATATATATATATATATATATATATATATATATATATATATATATATATTTGGGGGCCATGTGCCACAAATTGGTTTTCAATACGCTACTTCCACCAAATTAACAATAATCTACAAAAGTCCTTTCATGCATATGACAAAAAATAAGGAGGAAGAGGATATCCTTACCGTATACTCCTTCTATTTTATATTATAAACAATTTTTTATTTTTTTTTAAATATATTTAATAATTAATATATTTAGTATATATATATATATATATATATATATATATATATATATATATATATATATATATATATATATATATATATATATATATATATATATATATATATATATATATATATATATATATATATATATATATATATATATATATATATATATATATATATATATATATAGGTCATGTGCCACAAATTGGTTTTTAATACACCACTTTCACCCAATTAGGAATAATGTATAAAAGTCCTTTCCTACATATGACAAAAAATGAGGAGAAAGAGGATATCCTTACCCTATACTTCTTCTATTTTATATTATAAACAAATTTTTATTTTTTTATATATATTTAATAATATATATATATATATATATATATATATATATATATATATATATATATATATATATATATATATATATATATATATATATATATATATATATATATATATATATATATATATATATATATATATATATTTATTTGAGGGTGATGTGCTACAAATTGGTTTTCAATACGCTATTTTCATCCAATCAGCAATAATGTACCAAAGTCCTTTCTTACCTATGATAAATAATAAGGAGAAAGAGGATATCCTTACCGTATACTCATTCTATTTTATATTATTTAATATATTTAAAAAATAAAATTTATTTATAATATAGAACGGAGTAATAAGTATATATTTTGTCCTTTATTATAGATAGATAGAGAATGTAATTCAATTGTGAATTATCTCTTTTTAAGCTTAAAAACACCCATTACAATATCAACCAAGAGCTCTTAAATAAATGTAAACTGAGATTTGTTGATGTCAACAAATACTTCCTACAGAATAATTAATAAGCAAAAAATACATATTTTTATTACGAATTATAGAAAGAAAAAAAAATCAAATTTTAACACAAAATAAATCTGAAATATTGACTTTTATTTATGAATGGTTAGGAATGGAGTATTAAATTTTATTTTGTTTGACTAAATTAATTTCGCAATATAAACAGCAGAAAAATCGTTTAGGGCAGCATTTTGAAACTGTGTCTCATTTCAACAAAACCATGGCGGCCACCGCTGCAAAAGCCGCATTCACCACCGTCCATTCTTCTCCACAACCTTCTCCGACCCCAAACCACCTTTCCCGGTCCACTTTACCATTCTCCTCACACCCCAACAACCCCTCCAAACGCCATCTCCGTCCACTTCGAATCTCATCTTCCATCTCCAACTCTACACAACAACAAATCCCTCCCCTACCCTCAACCCAACATTTCACTTCCCGATTTGCCCTCGACGAGGCTCGAAAAGGCGCCGATATCCTCGTCGAAGCTCTCGAACGTCAAGGTGTCACCGATGTCTTCGCTTACCCCGGCGGCGCGTCGATGGAGATCCACCAAGCACTCACGCGCTCCACTTCCATCCGTAACGTCCTTCCCCGTCACGAACAAGGTGGAATCTTCGCCGCAGAGGGTTATGCTCGATCCTCCGGCCTCCCTGGCGTCTGCATCGCTACTTCCGGTCCCGGTGCTACGAATCTCGTCAGTGGCCTCGCTGATGCCATGCTTGACAGTGTTCCTCTTGTTGCCATCACCGGCCAAGTTCCCCGGAGAATGATCGGAACTGATGCGTTTCAGGAAACTCCGATTGTTGAGGTAACTAGGTCAATCACGAAGCATAATTATCTTGTTCTAGATGTAGATGATATACCTAGGATAGTGAATGAAGCGTTTTTCTTAGCTAGTTCTGGAAGACCTGGACCTGTGTTGATTGATATACCTAAAGATATTCAGCAACAGGTTTCGATTCCTGATTGGAATCAACCTATGAGGTTAACAGGGTATATGACTAGGTTGCCGAAAGCACCGTCTGAGGCTCATTTAGAGCAGATTGTGAGGTTGATTTTGGAATCTAAGAAACCTGTTTTGTATGTTGGTGGTGGTAGTTTGAATTCTAGTGAGGAGTTGCGGCAATTTGTTGGGTTAACTGGGGTTCCGGTTGCGAGTACTTTGATGGGTTTGGGTTCATACCCGACTACTGATGAGAATTCATTACAAATGCTTGGGATGCACGGAACTGTTTCTGCTAATTATGCTGTTGATAAGAGTGATCTTTTGCTTGCATTTGGGGTTCGGTTTGACGATCGGGTTACCGGGAAGCTCGAGGCCTTTGCTAGCCGGGCGAAGATTGTTCATATTGATATTGACTCTGCTGAGATTGGGAAAAACAAGCAGCCTCATGTGTCGGTCTGTGGGGATTTGAAGTTGGCATTGAAGGGGATTAATCGCATTTTGGAGAGCAACGGGACAGCGAGTAAGATTGATTTTGGAAGTTGGAGAGAAGAGCTGAATGAGCAGAAACTTAGTTTTCCGATGAGTTATAAGACGTTTGATGAAGCTATTCCTCCGCAGTATGCTATACAGGTTCTTGATGAGCTTACCAATGGGGAAGCTATCATAAGTACTGGTGTTGGACAGCACCAAATGTGGGCTGCTCAGTTTTACAGTTACAAGAGACCTAGGCAGTGGTTGACTTCTGGTGGTCTTGGCGCTATGGGATTTGGATTGCCTGCTGCCATGGGAGCTGCCGTCGCTAATCCTGACGCTATCGTGGTTGACATTGATGGTGATGGAAGTTTTATGATGAATGTTCAGGAGCTGGCCACTATAAAGGTGGAGAATCTTCCCGTTAAGATATTGTTGCTGAACAATCAACACTTGGGTATGGTTGTTCAGTGGGAGGATCGGTTCTATAAAGCCAACAGAGCTCACACATATCTGGGAGACCCAGCAAATGAGAAAGAAATATTCCCCAATATGTTGAAATTCGCAGATGCTTGTGGTATACCGTCAGCTCGTGTGACAAAGAGGGCAGACCTTAGAGCAGCAATTCAGAAAATGCTGGATACCCCCGGCCCTTACCTTCTTGATGTCATTGTACCCCATCAAGAGCACGTGTTGCCAATGATTCCCGCCAATGGATCCTTCAAGGATGTCATAACTGAAGGTGATGGAAGAATAAGTTACTGATTTCCCAAGGTAGGTTTATCTTGATACTGGTTTTGTATAATAATAGTAAGTTGTGATGTTATAATTTTTGTATTAGTGTTGGTAATAAGGCAAACTTATTTGTTTCTGGACAAATTCCAGTTCGCTTATAAATATTTCATACCTCTGGTTAAGTTATAACTGCTTTTTAGTCAGTGTTGCTGAAATTATTTTGTTCATTATGGTTCTTCTGTGTTGTTTGGTTACTGAAATCGTCTGTAGTGCAAATTGAAGCAAGTTAGTTTATAGTGGATCATTTGTTTTTTTTCTCTTAACCAGAGTAAGAAACTTGGTTACAGTTTTGTTTTTTACAACAGAGGTTATTTTATGTAGTTGCTGGTTATATAATGTGTTTTTCAATTTTCATCCTACTTTTAGAGGGAAAGAGAGAGAGAAAAAAATGAAGGACCACATTTGGCATTTTTTCTGTAGTTGGATTAAAATCAAATGGTTAAGATTTTAAAATTAAATATGTTTTATTTAATATAAATTAGAAGTAATATTTAAATTTTAATCATTCGATTTTGATCTAACGATTGAAAAATGATAGAATACGACAAAAATTGACGACAGTGAATTTTTAAAAAATGAATGAGAAGATCTATGATTTTTTCTAAATAACCAACTTTTTCAACCAAATTTCTCAAATAACTAACTTTCCCTCCAAATTTCTCAAGTACCCGTTTCTTTTATTATTCATGTTAGAAAAAAAGAAACAATTGTTTATAACATAAATTGTTTTAATTCTAAACAAATGCAAATTAATATACACTTTATTATGAGCTTTAATTTTGATTTTGATGTTAACTATCTATATTAATAATTTATTTTCTCTTTCTTATTTTTAAATTAGATTTTAATTTAGTTTTAATTTTATATATAAAAAAATACAATTGATTCAAATACATCAATAAAAAGTGTCAAAATAAAAACAATATTTATACATAGAAAAATGTCTAGCTGATCAGTTACAATGACAATTGGGATATCTATAACTAAAACAAAAATGATTTTATAAAGATAAAAAATATATTGTTGACAAAATTATTTTAACTAATTGTGTTATTTTTGAATTGTGTTGACAAAAATAATAGTATATATAATTTCAATAAAAACAACTTCTTCTATGAAAAATGTAAAACAACTTCTTAATACGAAAAATTTATACAATTAAAATAATGTAGGATATTTATGTAAATACGGAATAACTATATTATTAATCCAAATACGAGAAAAATATGTGTTAGATTTTTAAATTTATACTAATCTAATTCATATGGTGAAAATTAAATGAAATCACTTATTCAATTATGAATTGTGTAGTAAATCAATAAAATTTTAATAATTTTTGCTTGCTTATATTATGAAAATAATATGAAATAAGAAAAAATGAAATTACTTATCCAAATATATAGCGACACATTAAAATTTTAATAAATTTTATTTTTTTATATTTTAGAAATTATATGTAAACAGAAAAAATAAAATTACTGATCTAAATATACAGTGAGTCGATAAAATTTTAATAAATTTTGTTATGATATCGTAGTATTATATGAAACAGAAAAAAAAATAAAACAATTGATCAAACAATTATGTAACGAGACACTAAAACTTTAATAAATTTTGTTTTCTCATATCTTGTAAATTATATAAAATAGAAAAAATAAAACAACTTATTCAAAAATTGAATAATGAAAATTTATCAATCATTTTTTTTTAAATATATGAAAACAATTTAGAGAGTCTATTAGAAAAGATTGAGTAGATATATTTAAAATTGTATTCTCTCTTATAAAATAATTATCTTATTTATAAAAAATTAAAAAAACTTATTTATCTAATAAAAGTTTCAATAATTATTATTTTTAATTATATTATACATAACATTGTTGTTTAAATTTTGTCTTTTATATTAATTAATATTTCAATTTAAATTTATTATTATTCGTAAGTTTTTTTTTTAACTTCTTATTTTTATAATAATTTACACACAAATACGAGTCTAAAATCATATCTCATCTAAAAACGTATCTGATATATAAAAGCACAAATTTGTTACTAATTTATACTAAAAAAAACCATTCATCATATAAGGACCATCAATTAGCGATTGCTCTTATAAGTTGTACATTGTCTTCAATTTAATACAAATGCAATTGTCAATTCAATTGGTTATGACTTTTTCAAAACTTGATTGAAAAGAATTATGGAGAAAATTAGTTATTTGAGAAATTTTGTTAGAAAAATTAGTTATTTAAAAAAAAAAAGAATGTTTTTTTTTCTTTTTACCATACGCTTTTTTTGTTTTAATAAAATTAAAAATTAGATAAAGCAAAACTAGAACAAAAAGGCTTAAAGAATGAATTTTTAAAATAAAAAAAATTTAGTCTCTCTCTCCGGTCTCTAATAACCGAAAATTTTACGTAAATAATCAAGTTTTATAATTTTAATATCAAATTAACTAATATTTTCACATAATTTCTAATATAACCATATTTTTTTAAAAAAAATTAAAGAGAAATTGACGCCTCCTGTATTTTTATTTTTTATTTTTTTCAGCTATCTATGAATTTGTCTGCAGATTTAAGTGTGGATTAACATGCGGAGTTTTTGATTTTTTGTCTGCAGGTAAAATACATAGGTAAATCCGCAAGAAAAATCTGCAGGTAACATCAAATCCACATATAGCTAAATAAAATTAAAAAGTATATAGGATCCACCAATTGAATTGTCGCATCTTCTTTAATCCATTTTTTTAACATGATATAATGAGAATTATATGAAAATGTTGGTTAATTTGGTATTAAAATAGAAAATTTTGGTTATTTATGTAAAATTTTCCCAATAACCATTCAATTTATCACCTCCGAGTTGCCAGTTCCGCTACATGGAACAATGACCATAGATGAAGTTGGAATAATTGCAAAATTCATGTAGATTTTAGAAAATATCCCTTATATCAATTTGTGAAGCTTCACTTCAGATACCAAAACCCTCTTCATCATCAACTCTCCCTTAACTTTATACTTTGAGATTTTGTTCTGCCACTCATTCACTCATCTCTAACATTCTCAAAATTTTCATAATATTATCTAAAATACCTTTATTAAATTTTTATTAAAAAAATGTTACTCCTTCACTCATACCTGGTATCCCAAATTTTCTATAATATTCAAAATACCCTTGCAAAATTTTTATCAAAACATAACGCACGAAAATTTATGTAGTGTAAGTTAAAATTCGACAGAAATAAAAAAATCGGTAGTTAGTTCTAAAAGTCCAATAAGTCTTTTACCATTTAAAAAAAAGAGCGGTGAATGGAAAAACATATCCTTTTTTTTAAACACTGTGGATTACAAGATTTTTCTTTAAAAAAACTCATGCATTTACCAAACTTTTAGATGGGCTATAAAAAAATTCGGTAATTTAAATTTCTATGCTTGAGATTTTTTCAACAGTTTTATAAAGTTGTGATTGCAATGATAGTTGTATGTGGTTCATAATAAATCCAAACTTGTATAAATAGGAATTATGTGTTGTTAAAAAACATCCTAGAATATCTCAATATTTGTTTACGGAAATTGTATCCTTCAACGATGTGAAACCTCCTTGAGATTTTCGATTTCCCGAGGACACCACCAATCTCGTTGTTCTAAGATGCGAGAATAAAAATATGGGTCGGATGGAGTTTCGTGCACCATGGATTGATACTAAAGGAATTGTGAAATACAACAACATTTAGCTGAAGACTAATGAAGATTTGAAGTGTTGTGAATCAGATACCTTTAAACAAAGTATAAACGGTTTCTTTATGATCAAGAAACACACAAGGGTTATGGTTAACAAAGATAACAAGGTAAAACAACAAGGAACAACAAGAATTGGTTATTAAACTGTTATTCTTTCATTTCTCTTAGAACAAGATTACAAGTATACAAGAATAACAAAATAACCTCTCTCTCTCTCTTGAAATTAGGATTTTATCTTTCTACTTTTCATTATGCCGAGATTGAGAAACTAGCATCCTATTTATAAGAAAAATAACACACTAACCTAATGGGCTTTTTAACAATGACCTATTACAAGCTAATTTAGGGTACAAACTAACTTAAACACTTTGGCTTATAAGCAAGGCCCAATCCAATATGCTAACAACCTAACAATATTGACTAATGCATGTTAGAACAAACTTCGACTATAACATATATTACTCCAACAACATCATACAAACAGACTTCGACCTCGTGCTTAATTCTTGTCGAACTAGAAGTTACCCTTCGACCATACTAGAGTTCAATCCGACATCTCACAAATCTCCACCTTGGATCTAACTCTATAACATCAAGAAACTAGTGTCATACCCTAAATTTGTCCTACCCTTTTTGAAAATATTTTCGCATTATTGTTTCATGCCGTTTAGACACGTGTCCACCTGAAATTGGGCGTTTTTCAAATTTATCCTTTTTCGCCCAATAAAGATGTGACACATGGCCTAAGGTTTCTTTTGTGAATATTAATTTTTGTTTTTTAGTTTCCTAAGTTTTTTTAAAAAAAAATGTTACTGCTAATAATTTTTAAGTAATTAATATTGTTTTATTCTTTTAGTTTGTTTTATAAATTATTAATATTTATTTGTTTATTAGTATTTAGTTATTAACTGTTTTATTATTAATATTGTAATTATTAGGTTAATTTATTAGTAATTGTTTCATTAATATTATAATTAATTTTGAGTTAAAAAAAATTGAAAAAAAGGGTCAGATTTGGTTTAACCTGCCCATTTATTGGAGGCCCAAAGAGGAGGGTCACACGGTTCACCATATTTATAAAAAGGGAGAATAGAAACCCTAATTGGGAGGAGATTCACTGTTCATACCCTTTCCATTTCTCTCAGAATCCGCCGCTAACCCTACACAGAAAAACCCTAAAAAAGTCTCTCTCACGGAGCTCAAACGGCGCCGCACCTTTACCATCCCTCAATCGAAACATTCCTCTCTCCCAAATCGCTACCGTCGCCGAACTTTCCTCTCCATCATCACCACCATCATCGTCACTTTTCCTAATCCCTCACCGATAACCGTTATCCCTCTTCTTCAATCGCCGATTTTCGTTATCAAGCAATCATCCAGAAAAGCTCCGAGCAGGTTTGACGTTTCCGGCGAGGGTAACTCCAAACGGCATCAATAACACAATTCGCACACGGTTTAGATTTGGAACCAGCAACGACTTCGACGTCTTTCCGTGTTTCGGAGAATACCGTGTTGACACAACTCGGCGAGGTAATGTTTCAGCGTGAGTGTTTTTCATGTTTTGATTTTGCTTCAATCGCTATTATAGATGTTGGTCTCGAGTGTTTTCGTCTAGGATTTGAGGGTAATATTGGCTATGGTACTGTTTCTTTTTCTGTTAAATTTATGATTAAATGACATGATATGAGTTTGTCCAGATTGGGTAGCCTGTTGTTGACATAATATAAGCATTTTGTTTCAATCTCAACATATGCTAGACTAACCCTTTTTAAGTTCCTGAAAAAATGTATAACACAACTCGGTGAGATTTTGCTTTGCAGAATTTACGTGATATTACTGCTACAACCATGTCAGTGTCGATACATGCTAGCTCGAACTTCACACGGCAGGGGTTGATTCAGCTTGTATTAGTTGGTAGCTGTGTTTGTTTTATTTTCATATTTCATTGTGTTTTAGTTTCAGGTCCAAGACATCACTCACAGATGTTGCTAACAAGTCTCTATTTGATTCCGCCACGATGCATCTTAACCATGTTTTGTTTCCACGTATCTGTTTGGTCTAGAACTACTCTGTTTGTTTGGATTATTACAGGTTTGAATGTCGCGGAAAGCAACTGTAAAGCTGAGCCAATTTCGACCGCGCCGTCCTTTCGTCGAATACTTATTGCGAATCCAATTCAAGGCCGCGACGTTGCCGACAAGTTCTGTTATTTTCAGTTTCCAATACGGTTTCAACATCAATATTGCAAGTGACGTTTGGTTTTAGAAGCAGCAACGCAAGTTCAAACAACATTTAACTTTGAACCATCAAACTCGCACCTTTGATTTAAGTTTTATCTATCCAGTTTGTCTTTGAGACGACGAATTCGGTTTTCTGTTGTTGCTGTCTATGATTGATACATATGCAGGTTTTGAATTGGGCGCGGGATTGGAAATGATCATATACAAGCAGTAGCACGTGATTGCGGTTATGTGTGTCGGTAATTGGTTCAACGATGTGGTTTGTTTTCTGCATAATACCAACTGTCTGTGTTAGGATTGTAGCTTCATGAGCTGTGAACGGTTAGATATTTATGATGTTACAAATTCTCTAGTTGTGACGTTTTGTTTGCAGACCAATATAGAATTCACTTTGTTTTGGTTTAAGTTTGAATTTAGGTTGGTTTCATTTTACACAAACAGTGAGTGGATCTATGTTGGTTATTTTGTGTTGCTACTGATGTTTAATCTTGCTGTGGAAATTATAGTTTTTGCAATTGATTCGCATAGTTTAGAATAGCGTTGTTGGAACTAATGTTGAAAGTTAGTATTGGAGTTCTGTATGTTGTCTGCGAGTTATAATACTCTGCGATAGGTTGTTAATATTTCATAAATCTCGCAGTACTTTTCGTCCTAATCTCTTTCAGTAACTGCTGTTTTTGTTACGTATAATAAGTTGTGAGATTATGGTTGCTCATATCATTTGGCTCGTTGATAATAAGTATGTTAATTGCTGACGTGTTATTTGGCTGCTAAGTGTATTTTAAAGACCCAGTTACTACCAACAGAATCAGGATATTGCACATATTTATGTTTATGAAAGAAGATGATGCTGATACAATAATTTATGGGCTAAAAGTGTTAGAAGGAAGTGAAGATCCATTCTTACACGTGAGTTTGAATGCCATGTAGTGGAAGATCCCTAAATGCAAGTGTAATACATGATAGAAGTTGACTTAGCCTAATGCACAGTGTAGCAACGCCTTTCGTTTTAAGTCTCATCAACACTCGGTATATGCTCGGATTAAAAAGGATAAGTAAGAAGTTTGAGATCATGCAACATATGATCAATGATAGCCACTCCTTCAATAAGGTTTCAATTTAATTTCTTTAAAATTTTATTCCCATTCAAATCGATGTACCCAATTCCTGAAAAGTAATATTTTTATGGTTTTTGTATTGTTTAATGCTTTAATGCTGTGAAACCATTTTTTCAAAATAATTCTCAATTTATTGAGCCATTTCCACCCATGTAAGTCGAGTGCTTTTAAAGCCTCGCCATCGACCTTCGATCACCATACACAACATTTTAAAGCTTAATCCTGGGCTTCCTTACAGTGATACCTATTTGATCAACTACTTCTAGTTGGTCACTTAGAAGACTAGCCCACTTTGCTAGTACACACGCTTAAAATTCAATTTCGAACTTTGACTCAGTTCGAATACTTTTTCAAAGCGAATTAAATCTTTGAAATCTAGCATTTCTTGGATTTTTGGATGATCATTAGCGAGGTGTACACCTTAAATAATGTATTATTCAACTTTTCGTTTTAATACACTATTTTGAACAAAGGAATATTATAGGAATCAAGCATTCTGTGTGATATTCCTATCGTTCATTCAAATATTCTCCAAATGAAAAAGGTGTCGTCGAGATCCAGCATTTCGGTAATACCCCAGTTAATTGGTTGTGAGGCCTACGTCTCATTTATCAAATAATTGTCATTTCTCTCATTTTTAAATCCAATCTCACGTCCTCACATCTCGTACCTCAAATTATTTTCGTACCTCATTTCACTTCAAATCTTTTTCAAACATTTTCTCGATCAAACTTCGAAAGAAGGAGGTTCTTGGAGTCTAGCATTCCTTGAGTTTTCGAATGAATAATTCTCGAGGCACGCCCTTTGAGTTATTATTCATTCAATCTTTCGACCTTTTTTAAATATCTTTTTTCGATTCAAACTCCGAAAGAAAGAGGCACTTGGAGTCTAGCATTCCTTGTGTCTTGGAGTGAGTAATTCTTGAAGCACGCCTTTAAGTTGTTATTCACTCAACCTTTCGAACTCAATTTTTTCTTTTATCGTTCTCCTAGGTCGAATGCTCGTCAGCATTCGCAACCCACACTTCACACACATTCACGATTCCTCGTGGTCTCGATATTAGGAGCACCCTCAGGGACTAATATTGTTTCTCACAATCCTAACCCTTGACACGTCGTCAAGTCGATTCTATTTTCAAACAAATCCTCGACACGTCGTCGAGCCATTTCAAAACAACTTCCTTTTGGCCTCGCATGCCATTCTTCGATTCGATCCTTTCACAAACACGTTTTAAAAACTTACGAAAGAGGGATATTCTTAGAATCTAGCATTCTTTGAATATTCGAATGAGTAAATCTTGGGCACGCCCCCGAGTTGTTATTAGTTCATTCTTTCGATTTCAAAATATCCAACTCTTTATCTTCAACTTATTCAGTCAATTCCCGAAAGAACTGAGTTCTTGGAGTCTCGCATTCTTTGAATTCTTGAATGACAAGCTCTTGAGGCACGCCCTTAGGTTGTTTGTCAGTCACTCTTTCGTCTCCCAACTCAACTTCAACCCATTTCAAACCTCATATTTTCGTGGTCGTCTCCACGAACTACGGACGCTCTGATTCTTTATTCATTCTTGAATATAAGATACGTAGGCACAAGATTGCGATGATCTTGGCGAGCACACTTCTATCCACCTTCCGTTTTCCCCCCACCTTTTCCCGTAGTCGAACTACGACGCTCTGATTTCTCATTCTCGTCCGAATGAGCATACGTAGGCACAAGGGCCCCAATCCTTGGCGAGCACCCTATCTTCTAACCACCCATCTCTCCTTAGCGTCTTTAACCTTTTACCCTACCAATTCTACCTTTAGTAGCGGAAAGAAAACCAGTAAACCTAAACAACACTCCCCACAATTACCTTAAGAGGTTCCCGTCGAGTACGACGGACGTGAGGGGTGCTAATACCTTCCTGTCACGTAACTGACTCCCGAACCCGGAACTTGGTTGCGACAGCCCTGTTCCTATCCTTTCGTTTTTAAGAGGTTTTCTCGATATTTTCCTCTCCCGTTTATTCGGGAAAAATAAAGTTCGGTGGCGACTCTGTCGAACCTCAATTTCCGCGCCTTTCGCGCGAGGGTCGTATTTTCGAATGAGATTTTTTCGAGGTGCGACAGGTGGCGACTCTGCTGGGGAAGGCATTGCTCCATGCAAAGAGAGAGTCGAGCCTATCTTTTGGTTTGTGAGGAGTGTTTGTTTTTTATTTGTTTTCTTTTTGTTTTTGTTCTCTTATAGATTTTATTTGTGCTTTATCGCCTGTTGGTTACTGGGATGACATCATGAGTAAAGCTCTACACCCGAGCTTTGGTAAAAGCAGAGAGAACACGTAGTTTAGAATTGGTAGTCGAGTAGTGTTAGTCTCCGAGGACTCGCTCCTTGTGGGCCTAACATGAAAGCTCTTCCAGAGGAGACCTATTCGTAGATCTTGTTGTAACACAGCTAGCCTGTTGCACGACTTGATTAATGAAGGGTCCGTGATTCTGGGAACCTTTTGTTAGCACCAGTTCCGATATTGGTGGTCGTGTAATGTTAGTCTCCAAGGACTCGCTCCTTGTGTGCATAGCACGAGGACCCCGCTCAGGAGAGACCTTATCGTCATTATCGTCGTAATGCAGCCAGCCTGTTGCGTGACGCTGATACGACTAGTGTCCGTGATCCTGGGAACCAAACATAGACACCATCCCGTGAGTGGGTTTATGGGTAGAATGTTTAGACCTTCCCGCATAGGTTGTACCTGTCACTTTTCTTTGAGCAGGAATTATGGTTACTTATCTGTTACAGTTACCGGCTTCAGGAGTTGTTGGAGTTGTGATCCTGTGATCCTGGATTTTGTATCTTGCATTGCATCTTGCATATCATTCGCATTGCATTTCATATGTTGTGCATTTTGCATTTCCAGTCCTCCAACCGAATCTTATGTCTCCGCTCCTTCTTCTCCAGTAAATCAAGTTGATTCCCCGACACCAGTACGCAACTAGAGCCAATACCAGACGAATAATGGAGCAGATTCAACAGGAGCAAGTCGCCTTCAGGGAAGAGTTGGATTCCATGAAAGGAAAGATCGAACAGATCCTCGAAGCCATCCTCGCAGCCAGGAGAGAGGAAGAACAGCGTGAAGCCGCCGCTGTCGTCAACAACAATGGACAAGGGTCTACTGCCATCCCTTTGGCCCCAATTCCGAATTCTCAGGGAATGCCGTTGAACTTCAACAACGCAGTCGAGGGAAACATTTCTCAGCCAATCCCAGCGCCTGGAGTTACCGTTGGAGTTATCCCGCACGCCCAGCCTGCTGCTGTGCAAATCCCGGTTCCTCATGTCGAAGATACTCTGATGGATCAGTATGACGATGTTCAGAACTATCATGCTGCTATCCCCATTGCCAGTCCTGTTGCTGCTCAGGATTCTGAAGCCATGAAGATGTGCCGAGATCTAGCCGAGAAACTCCGAGCCATGGAGGGGCACAATTCAAATTCTTTCAGTGCTTTGGAGTTATGTTTGGTGCCTGATGTTGTCATTCCTCCAAAATTCAAGGTGCCCGAATTTTCAAAGTACAAAGGTCTCAGTTGCCCAAACATTCATCTGAAGATGTACTGTCGCAAGATGGCTGCTTATGCCAGAGATGAAAAGCTCATGATCCATTGCTTCCAGGACAGCCTGTCTGGGGCATCACTTGAATGGTATATGCAGCTGGAACGTAATAGTGTGCGCACCTGGGCCGAGCTAGCCGATGCGTTTGTCAAACAGTACAAGTACAACACCGATCTTGCTCCGAACCGTACTCAGCTTCAGAGTATGACTCAGAAGGACAGTGAATCCTTCAAGGAGTACGCGCAACGTTGGAGAGAGCTAGCCGCAAGGGTGCATCCGCCTCTTGTTGACCGTGAACTGATTGACATCTTCATGGGTACCTTGCAAGGCCAGTACTACGAAAAGCTGATCGGTAGTGTCTCCGCTGGATTTTCTGACTTGGTGATCGTCGGTGAAAGAATTGAAGAAGGGCTGAAAAGTGGGAAGATCCCAGGAGGTTCTAATAGCCAGGCTAATGCCAAGAGGCCTTTTAATGGATACAAGAAGAAGGAAGGCGAAACAAATGCCATCTTTGTGCAGAAAGGGCAAGCTTCTCAACAAGCTCCTCCTATGCCTTATCAAGTTCCCTACTATCAGTATCCATATGTTGCTGCTGCGCAATATGCTCCAATGCCTTATCAGCCAGCTGTCTATGCAGCACAAGCTCAGATGCCACGGCAACAGGTTCCTCAGCAACAAGCCTACAACCAGCAAGGATATCAATATCCTCCTCAGCAACAGCAGATGCAAGCTACTCAGCAACGACAAGGTGCTCGCCCACAACGTCCACAGAGAACATGGAGGCCAGATAGAGTCTTTGATCGTCTACCAATGACATATGCCAAAATCTTTGCTCAGTTGATGGAGAAGAAAGCTGTTGTTCCAAGAGATTTAGCTCCTCCAACCATCCTTCCTGCCGATTACGATGCAAATGCTCATTGTGAGTTTCATAAGGGCGCTCCAGGTCACACCATTGAGGACTGCAGGGCTTTCAAGCATATAATTCAAGACATGATCGATAGGGATGCTATCAACTTCAATGGGAAGTCTCCAAATATCATCAACAATCCGATGCCACCAGTCAACTAGCGCCAACGTCAGATTGCTCCCAGTCAAGTTCATTCTCCGAAGAAGGCAGTCATGCTGCCATTTCATTATTCGCAGCTTCTTATGTTTTGTCTTTGTTTATTTAAGTATTGTATGCTTTGAACAATTGCCATTCGTATTTGTTTTTCATTAATGTATCGTTTATGCATGTTTTGAATTAGTTACGTCGTATTCACTCACTTATCACCGACACATCTCTTTACTCCACTCTATTCACTGTTGTTTAGCATGATTTGAGGGAGGATGATGAAAACGAGATACCCATAATTGCAAACTGTATGCTTTCAGACCGAATCTCGTCAATGATGTACAGGCATTGCTTCAATTCCCCAAACACCGGAGATATAAGGAGTTAATCCCTAGTAAACCACTTCGAGCCTAGAAGTAGCAGTTTCCTTCGGATATTCAAACCCTTACACTCAACCTGGGGCAGGGTAGTGTTCAGTTAATCCAATTCCACACTCGAACCAACAAGCAAAATCCAGAAGACGGTCGTTCATCAATGACCCATGCTATGGCAGTCACAACAAAATCCAGGAACAATCAAAAGCCAGCTAAGTCAGACACCTTAGAGGGGACTTAGGCAAAATCAAGGCAATCCCGATGGATCTGACAGACGAAGTCAATCCATGCAAAAGTTAGGGATCAAAACGAAAGCAAAAGAGGACCCCGAAATCCTCAACAAAAACAAAAGGGATACAGTGGACACCCAAATCAAAAGGGGCACTGATATCCATCAAAAACCAAAATAAGGTGACTGTCCTTTCGAGCATACCTTGAACCGTTAAGACAAGTGTAGGATTAACTGAGTGTAGGACTGGAGATCACTAAGAAGAAGGGGTGGTTACAAATCATACTTTGAGCCTAATATCCTTTGTTTCATAACCGTGAACCAGACCACGTTACAACCCTCGAAAGACCTAATTGAGGCGAGGTTTATTCTGAAAGCACATTATCGCAAGGTTGCGTAACCTGACTCCTCACATGATTTCTAATCACCAGCATTGGTGTCATTTCTCTTAATATATCTTTCACACCAATCAAATTAGCACAACATCTGGGCTAGTAGTCCATTTGTCTCACTATCACGACACTTCCAAATAAACAATACTTTTTCAAACTTGCATCGAACTTTGCATTAATTATTACCATTTATGAATGTACAATTTTAACTGCAAAACAGTGCTAGGTATCCAAAGATATTTCAGCAAAGGGCAATCAAGGAAAAGCTTGACTTTCAGTGGCGTACACGTGGCAAGATAATTTCAGAACCCACAGGCTGGGGCAAAGCATTCAACAGCTCGAGCAGGGGCAAGTCATCCGAGTTCAACTTCCATACGTCAAAACTGGTTAATCTGGGGCAGACCATTACCATGTTCAGACTGGGGCAAGACCAGGTCGTCCTGACCATCAAGCAAAGTTGCAATTACCTCTGATGCAAATTCACAGTCATCCAAATATCCCAGACTCGGGGCATCAAGGACATCTTCTACTTCAATCATGGCGTCTTCAACAAGCTGCGTGTCGAGGAAGTCAATCCCTCCGACCACCCGAAGTCCAATCTGCATTGACAACTACCAAAAGTCCACCATGCTGGCATCTCCACCTTGCGTTTCCAATTACCCGTCTGCATCATGTGCATCATACGCATCGCATTCGATATCATAAGTGTCCTGCATCATACTCCAATCATACCATACTCCCCCAGCTCTTGCATCTCTGCTCGTCAGCATTTGCATTTGCGCTTCCATCCGTTATGGAATATCATATCATCAAGCATTCATATATGCAAGTCAAGGTCCAGGATCAATCCCGAGGATTTCCAAGACAATTGGTAGCCCAGTCAGGGGCATCTTCCGCAAGATGGTGGGTTTGTCCCACGATTTTCAAGAGCTTCAAAGCAATCATCAGCCCAGTCAGGGGCAATCTTCTGCGATTGTGGGTTTCTCCCACAAAATTTCAAAATATTCAAAGCAAGATCCAGCCCAGTCAGGGGCATCTTTTCCAAGACCAGGGGCGTCTCCCGTGACGAATTTCAACCTCGTGGTTGATCGAATATGCAAATCAACATTCAGTCCAGCCAGGGGCATACCATTCAAGACCGTGGGTGTTCTCCACGAAGTTGCTCAACCTTTTGTCGAGCAAGATAAGACATCCAGACAAACTCAGCCCAGCCAGGGGCATCCTCTTCAGAATTCATGGGCGTAACCATGAAATCATTTCAGCAAACTATGATTTCCAAGCAAAGACGGTGGGCGTACCCCGTCAACTCATTTCAAATTCAATTTTCCTCTTGGGGGTTCCCCAGTAAGTTGTACCCAGCAAGCGTGACCGTTGTCAATTGCCATACTATCATCCTTTTGGTGATAGTCGAACTTCGTCAGTTCAACCTAGCCTGCATCCTTTTGGTGCTGGTAAACCTCAAATCTGTGTTGTCCTATCATCCTTTTGGTGATAGCGACTTATTTTGTTTGTGTTTCGCTCTACCATCCTTTTGGTGGTAGGTCTGGTACTTCGTCGGTATCAGATTGTGCGATGTTTCTTTTATGTTTTCGCTCTACCATCCTTTTGGTGGTCGGTCTGGTACTTCGTCGGTATCAGATTGTGCGATGTTTCTTTTGTGTTTTCGCTCTACCATCCTTTTGGTGGTAGGTCTGGTACTTCGTCGGTGTCAGATTGTGCGATTGTTTTGTTTGCGTTTTCGCTCTACCATCCTTTTGGTGGTGGGTCTGGCATTTCGTCGATGTCAGATTATGCGATAGTTTATTTGTGTCTCGCTCCGTCATCCTTTTGGTGAGGGGTCTATCATGGTCATTAATGATAGATTGTGCGATTTGTTTTGTGTTTTCGCTCCGTCATCCTTTTGGTGGGGGGTCTATCATGGTCATTAATGATAGATTATGCGATTTGTTTTGTGTTTTCTCTCCGTCATCCTTTTGGTGGGGGGTCTATCATGGTCATTAATGATAGATTATGCGATTTGTTTTGTGTTTTGCTCCGTCATCCTTTTGGTGGAGGGTCTATCATGGTCATTAATGATAGATTGTGCGATACTGTTTGGCGTGTGTTTCGCTCTGTCATCCTTTTGGTGAGGGTCTATCATGGTCATTAATGATAGATTGTGCGATGTGTTTATTTTGTTTATCTCGCTCCGTCATCCTTTTGGTGGGGGGTCTATCATGGTCATTAATGATAGATTGTGCGATTTGCTTTGTGTTTCGCTCCGTCATCCTTTTGGTGGGGGGTCTATCATGGTCATTAATGATAGATTGTGCAATAATTTTGTTTGACTCGCCCCGTCATCCTTTTGGTGGGGGGTCTATCATGGTCATTAGTGATAGATTATGCGAATTTTGCTTGTCTCGTCATCCTTTTGGTGGGGGATCTATCATGGTCATTAATGATAGATCGTGCAGTAGTGCTTTGCTTTGCCATCCTTTTGGTGGTAATAGCTGTGTGTGTTTCATACCATCATCCTTTTGGTGATGACGACTTTTTGCCTATGGTTCACGGTTTACTCAGAGGTTTACATCATCCAGCATTTTCAACTCTCTAGCATCTCGCTTTCACTCGGACAAATTCAGGGCCTTTTTATATCTAATAGACTTCTACCTCAGGGATGTGAACGCCCATGCGATTCATCCTCCTAGGTTTAAGCCTATTAGATAGGGGCATCTGTCATACCCTAAATTTGTCCTACCCTTTTTGAAAATATTTTCGCATTATTGTTTCATGCCGTTTAGACACGTGTCCACCTGAAATTGGGCGTTTTTCAAATTTATCCTTTTTCGCCCAATAAAGATGTGACACATGGCCTAAGGTTTCTTTTGTGAATATTAATTTTTGTTTTTTAGTTTCCTAAGTTTTTTTTAAAAAAAATGTTACTGCTAATAATTTTTAAGTAATTAATATTGTTTTATTCTTTTAGTTTGTTTTATAAATTATTAATATTTATTTGTTTATTAGTATTTAGTTATTAACTGTTTTATTATTAATATTGTAATTATTAGGTTAATTTATTAGTAATTGTTTCATTAATATTATAATTAATTTTGAGTTAAAAAAAATTGAAAAAAAGGGTCAGATTTGGTTTAACCTGCCCATTTATTGGAGGCCCAAAGAGGAGGGTCACACGGTTCACCATATTTATAAAAAGGGAGAATAGAAACCCTAATTGGGAGGAGATTCACTGTTCATACCCTTTCCATTTCTCTCAGAATCCGCCGCTAACCCTACACAGAAAAACCCTAAAAAAGTCTCTCTCACGGAGCTCAAACGGCGCCGCACCTTTACCATCCCTCAATCGAAACATTCCTCTCTCCCAAATCGCTACCGTCGCCGAACTTTCCTCTCCATCATCACCACCATCATCGTCACTTTTCCTAATCCCTCACCGATAACCGTTATCCCTCTTCTTCAATCGCCGATTTTCGTTATCAAGCAATCATCCAGAAAAGCTCCGAGCAGGTTTGACGTTTCCGGCGAGGGTAACTCCAAACGGCATCAATAACACAATTCGCACACGGTTTAGATTTGGAACCAGCAACGACTTCGACGTCTTTCCGTGTTTCGGAGAATACCGTGTTGACACAACTCGGCGAGGTAATGTTTCAGCGTGAGTGTTTTTCATGTTTTGATTTTGCTTCAATCGCTATTATAGATGTTGGTCTCGAGTGTTTTCGTCTAGGATTTGAGGGTAATATTGGCTATGGTACTGTTTCTTTTTCTGTTAAATTTATGATTAAATGACATGATATGAGTTTGTCCAGATTGGGTAGCCTGTTGTTGACATAATATAAGCATTTTGTTTCAATCTCAACATATGCTAGACTAACCCTTTTTAAGTTCCTGAAAAAATGTATAACACAACTCGGTGAGATTTTGCTTTGCAGAATTTACGTGATATTACTGCTACAACCATGTCAGTGTCGATACATGCTAGCTCGAACTTCACACGGCAGGGGTTGATTCAGCTTGTATTAGTTGGTAGCTGTGTTTGTTTTATTTTCATATTTCATTGTGTTTTAGTTTCAGGTCCAAGACATCACTCACAGATGTTGCTAACAAGTCTCTATTTGATTCCGCCACGATGCATCTTAACCATGTTTTGTTTCCACGTATCTGTTTGGTCTAGAACTACTCTGTTTGTTTGGATTATTACAGGTTTGAATGTCACGGAAAGCAACTGTAAAGCTGAGCCAATTTCGACCGCGCCGTCCTTTCGTCGAATACTTATTGCGAATCCAATTCAAGGCCGCGACGTTGCCGACAAGTTCTGTTATTTTCAGTTTCCAATACGGTTTCAACATCAATATTGCAAGTGACGTTTGGTTTTAGAAGCAGCAACGCAAGTTCAAACAACATTTAACTTTGAACCATCAAACTCGCACCTTTGATTTAAGTTTTATCTATCCAGTTTGTCTTTGAGACGACGAATTCGGTTTTCTGTTGTTGCTGTCTATGATTGATACATATGCAGGTTTTGAATTGGGCGCGGGATTGGAAATGATCATATACAAGCAGTAGCACGTGATTGCGGTTATGTGTGTCGGTAATTGGTTCAACGATGTGGTTTGTTTTCTGCATAATACCAACTGTTTGTGTTAGGATTGTAGCTTCATGAGCTGTGAACGGTTAGATATTTATGATGTTACAAATTCTCTAGTTGTGACGTTTTGTTTGCAGACCAATATAGAATTCACTTTGTTTTGGTTTAAGTTTGAATTTAGGTTGGTTTCATTTTACACAAACAGTGAGTGGATCTATGTTGGTTATTTTGTGTTGCTACTGATGTTTAATCTTGCTGTGGAAATTATAGTTTTTGCAATTGATTCGCATAGTTTAGAATAGCGTTGTTGGAACTAATGTTGAAAGTTAGTATTGGAGTTCTGTATGTTGTCTGCGAGTTATAATACTCTGCGATAGGTTGTTAATATTTCATAAATCTCGCAGTACTTTTCGTCCTAATCTCTTTCAGTAACTGCTGTTTTTGTTACGTATAATAAGTTGTGAGATTATGGTTGCTCATATCATTTGGCTCGTTGATAATAAGTATGTTAATTGCTGACGTGTTATTTGGCTGCTAAGTGTATTTTAAAGACCCAGTTACTACCAACAGAATCAGGATATTGCACATATTTATGTTTATGAAAGAAGATGATGCTGATACAATAATTTATGGGCTAAAAGTGTTAGAAGGAAGTGAAGATCCATTCTTACACGTGAGTTTGAATGCCATGTAGTGGAAGATCCCTAAATGCAAGTGTAATACATGATAGAAGTTGACTTAGCCTAATGCACAGTGTAGCAACGCCTTTCGTTTTAAGTCTCATCAACACTCGGTATATGCTCGGATTAAAAAGGATAAGTAAGAAGTTTGAGATCATGCAACATATGATCAATGATAGCCACTCCTTCAATAAGGTTTCAATTTAATTTCTTTAAAATTTTATTCCCATTCAAATCGATGTACCCAATTCCTGAAAAGTAATATTTTTATGGTTTTTGTATTGTTTAATGCTTTAATGCTGTGAAACCATTTTTTCAAAATAATTCTCAATTTATTGAGCCATTTCCACCCATGTAAGTCGAGTGCTTTTAAAGCCTCGCCATCGACCTTCGATCACCATACACAACATTTTAAAGCTTAATCCTGGGCTTCCTTACAGTGATACCTATTTGATCAACTACTTCTAGTTGGTCACTTAGAAGACTAGCCCACTTTGCTAGTACACACGCTTAAAATTCAATTTCGAACTTTGACTCAGTTCGAATACTTTTTCAAAGCGAATTAAATCTTTGAAATCTAGCATTTCTTGGATTTTTGGATGATCATTAGCGAGGTGTACACCTTAAATAATGTATTATTCAACTTTTCGTTTTAATACACTATTTTGAACAAAGGAATATTATAGGAATCAAGCATTCTGTGTGATATTCCTATCGTTCATTCAAATATTCTCCAAATGAAAAAGGTGTCGTCGAGATCCAGCATTTCGGTAATACCCCAGTTAATTGGTTGTGAGGCCTACGTCTCATTTATCAAATAATTGTCATTTCTCTCATTTTTAAATCCAATCTCACGTCCTCACATCTCGTACCTCAAATTATTTTCGTACCTCATTTCACTTCAAATCTTTTTCAAACATTTTCTCGATCAAACTTCGAAAGAAGGAGGTTCTTGGAGTCTAGCATTCCTTGAGTTTTCGAATGAATAATTCTCGAGGCACGCCCTTTGAGTTATTATTCATTCAATCTTTCGACCTTTTTTAAATATCTTTTTTCGATTCAAACTCCGAAAGAAAGAGGCACTTGGAGTCTAGCATTCCTTGTGTCTTGGAGTGAGTAATTCTTGAAGCACGCCTTTAAGTTGTTATTCACTCAACCTTTCGAACTCAATTTTTTCTTTTATCGTTCTCCTAGGTCGAATGCTCGTCAGCATTCGCAACCCACACTTCACACACATTCACGATTCCTCGTGGTCTCGATATTAGGAGCACCCTCAGGGACTAATATTGTTTCTCACAATCCTAACCCTTGACACGTCGTCAAGTCGATTCTATTTTCAAACAAATCCTCGACACGTCGTCGAGCCATTTCAAAACAACTTCCTTTTGGCCTCGCATGCCATTCTTCGATTCGATCCTTTCACAAACACGTTTTAAAAACTTACGAAAGAGGGATATTCTTAGAATCTAGCATTCTTTGAATATTCGAATGAGTAAATCTTGGGCACGCCCCCGAGTTGTTATTAGTTCATTCTTTCGATTTCAAAATATCCAACTCTTTATCTTCAACTTATTCAGTCAATTCCCGAAAGAACTGAGTTCTTGGAGTCTCGCATTCTTTGAATTCTTGAATGACAAGCTCTTGAGGCACGCCCTTAGGTTGTTTGTCAGTCACTCTTTCGTCTCCCAACTCAACTTCAACCCATTTCAAACCTCATATTTTTGTGGTCGTCTCCACGAACTACGGACGCTCTGATTCTTTATTCATTCTTGAATATAAGATACGTAGGCACAAGATTGCGATGATCTTGGCGAGCACACTTCTATCCACCTTCCGTTTTCCCCCCACCTTTTCCCGTAGTCGAACTACGACGCTCTGATTTCTCATTCTCGTCCGAATGAGCATACGTAGGCACAAGGGCCCCAATCCTTGGCGAGCACCCTATCTTCTAACCACCCATCTCTCCTTAGCGTCTTTAACCTTTTACCCTACCAATTCTACCTTTAGTAGCGGAAAGAAAACCAGTAAACCTAAACAACACTCCCCACAATTACCTTAAGAGGTTCCCGTCGAGTACGACGGACGTGAGGGGTGCTAATACCTTCCTGTCACGTAACTGACTCCCGAACCCGGAACTTGGTTGCGACAGCCCTGTTCCTATCCTTTCGTTTTTAAGAGGTTTTCTCGATATTTTCCTCTCCCGTTTATTCGGGAAAAATAAAGTTCGGTGGCGACTCTGTCGAACCTCAATTTCCGCGCCTTTCGCGCGAGGGTCGTATTTTCGAATGAGATTTTTTCGAGGTGCGACAGGTGGCGACTCTGCTGGGGAAGGCATTGCTCCATGCAAAGAGAGAGTCGAGCCTATCTTTTGGTTTGTGAGGAGTGTTTGTTTTTTATTTGTTTTCTTTTTGTTTTTGTTCTCTTATAGATTTTATTTGTGCTTTATCGCCTGTTGGTTACTGGGATGACATCATGAGTAAAGCTCTACACCCGAGCTTTGGTAAAAGCAGAGAGAACACGTAGTTTAGAATTGGTAGTCGAGTAGTGTTAGTCTCCGAGGACTCGCTCCTTGTGGGCCTAACATGAAAGCTCCTCCAGAGGAGACCTATTCGTAGATCTTGTTGTAACACAGCTAGCCTGTTGCACGACTTGATTAATGAAGGGTCCGTGATTCTGGGAACCTTTTGTTAGCACCAGTTCCGATATTGGTGGTCGTGTAATGTTAGTCTCCAAGGACTCGCTCCTTGTGTGCATAGCACGAGGACCCCGCTCAGGAGAGACCTTATCGTCATTATCGTCGTAATGCAGCCAGCCTGTTGCGTGACGCTGATACGACTAGTGTCCGTGATCCTGGGAACCAAACATAGACACCATCCCGTGAGTGGGTTTATGGGTAGAATGTTTAGACCTTCCCGCATAGGTTGTACCTGTCACTTTTCTTTGAGCAGGAATTATGGTTACTTATCTGTTACAGTTACCGGCTTCAGGAGTTGTTGGAGTTGTGATCCTGTGATCCTGGATTTTGTATCTTGCATTGCATCTTGCATATCATTCGCATTGCATTTCATATGTTGTGCATTTTGCATTTCCAGTCCTCCAACCGAATCTTATGTCTCCGCTCCTTCTTCTCCAGTAAATCAAGTTGATTCCCCGACACCAGTACGCAACTAGAGCCAATACCAGACGAATAATGGAGCAGATTCAACAGGAGCAAGTCGCCTTCAGGGAAGAGTTGGATTCCATGAAAGGAAAGATCGAACAGATCCTCGAAGCCATCCTCGCAGCCAGGAGAGAGGAAGAACAGCGTGAAGCCGCCGCTGTCGTCAACAACAATGGACAAGGGTCTACTGCCATCCCTTTGGCCCCAATTCCGAATTCTCAGGGAATGCCGTTGAACTTCAACAACGCAGTCGAGGGAAACACTTCTCAGCCAATCCCAGCGCCTGGAGTTACCGTTGGAGTTATCCCGCACGCCCAGCCTGCTGCTGTGCAAATCCCGGTTCCTCATGTCGAAGATACTCTGATGGATCAGTATGACGATGTTCAGAACTATCATGCTGCTATCCCCATTGCCAGTCCTGTTGCTGCTCAGGATTCTGAAGCCATGAAGATGTGCCGAGATCTAGCCGAGAAACTCCGAGCCATGGAGGGGCACAATTCAAATTCTTTCAGTGCTTTGGAGTTATGCTTGGTGCCTGATGTTGTCATTCCTCCAAAATTCAAGGTGCCCGAATTTTCAAAGTACAAAGGTCTCAGTTGCCCAAACATTCATCTGAAGATGTACTGTCGCAAGATGGCTGCTTATGCCAGAGATGAAAAGCTCATGATCCATTGCTTCCAGGACAGCCTGTCTGGGGCATCACTTGAATGGTATATGCAGCTGGAACGTAATAGTGTGCGCACCTGGGCCGAGCTAGCCGATGCGTTTGTCAAACAGTACAAGTACAACACCGATCTTGCTCCGAACCGTACTCAGCTTCAGAGTATGACTCAGAAGGACAGTGAATCCTTCAAGGAGTACGCGCAACGTTGGAGAGAGCTAGCCGCAAGGGTGCATCCGCCTCTTGTTGACCGTGAACTGATTGACATCTTCATGGGTACCTTGCAAGGCCAGTACTACGAAAAGCTGATCGGTAGTGTCTCCGCTGGATTTTCTGACTTGGTGATCGTCGGTGAAAGAATTGAAGAAGGGCTGAAAAGTGGGAAGATCCCAGGAGGTTCTAATAGCCAGGCTAATGCCAAGAGGCCTTTTAATGGATACAAGAAGAAGGAAGGCGAAACAAATGCCATCTTTGTGCAGAAAGGGCAAGCTTCTCAACAAGCTCCTCCTATGCCTTATCAAGTTCCCTACTATCAGTATCCATATGTTGCTGCTGCGCAATATGCTCCAATGCCTTATCAGCCAGCTGTCCATGCAGCACAAGCTCAGATGCCACGGCAACAGGTTCCTCAGCAACAAGCCTACAACCAGCAAGGATATCAATATCCTCCTCAGCAACAGCAGATGCAAGCTACTCAGCAACGACAAGGTGCTCGCCCACAACGTCCACAGAGAACATGGAGGCCAGATAGAGTCTTTGATCGTCTACCAATGACATATGCCAAAATCTTTGCTCAGTTGATGGAGAAGAAAGCTGTTGTTCCAAGAGATTTAGCTCCTCCAACCATCCTTCCTGCCGATTACGATGCAAATGCTCATTGTGAGTTTCATAAGGGCGCTCCAGGTCACACCATTAAGGACTGCAGGGCTTTCAAGCATATAATTCAAGACATGATCGATAGGGATGCTATCAACTTCAATGGGAAGTCTCCAAATATCATCAACAATCCGATGCCACCAGTCAACTAGCGCCAACGTCAGATTGCTCCCAGTCAAGTTCATTCTCCGAAGAAGGCAGTCATGCTGCCATTTCATTATTCGCAGCTTCTTATGTTTTGTCTTTGTTTATTTAAGTATTGTATGCTTTGAACAATTGCCATTCGTATTTGTTTTTCATTAATGTATCGTTTATGCATGTTTTGAATTAGTTACGTCGTATTCACTCACTTATCACCGACACATCTCTTTACTCCACTCTATTCACTGTTGTTTAGCATGATTTGAGGGAGGATGATGAAAACGAGATACCCATAATTGCAAACTGTATGCTTTCAGACCGAATCTCGTCAATGATGTACAGGCATTGCTTCAATTCCCCAAACACCGGAGATATAAGGAGTTAATCCCTAGTAAACCACTTCGAGCCTAGAAGTAGCAGTTTCCTTCGGATATTCAAACCCTTACACTCAACCTGGGGCAGGGTAGTGTTCAGTTAATCCAATTCCACACTCGAATCAACAAGCAAAATCCAGAAGACGGTCGTTCATCAATGACCCATGCTATGGCAGTCACAACAAAATCCAGGAACAATCAAAAGCCAGCTAAGTCAGACACCTTAGAGGGGACTTAGGCAAAATCAAGGCAATCCCGATGGATCTGACAGACGAAGTCAATCCATGCAAAAGTTAGGGATCAAAACGAAAGCAAAAGAGGACCCCGAAATCCTCAACAAAAACAAAAGGGATACAGTGGACACCCAAATCAAAAGGGGCACTGATATCCATCAAAAACCAAAATAAGGTGACTGTCCTTTCGAGCATACCTTGAACCGTTAAGACAAGTGTAGGATTAACTGAGTGTAGGACTGGAGATCACTAAGAAGAAGGGGTGGGTACAAATCATACTTTGAGCCTAATATCCTTTGTTTCATAACCGTGAACCAGACCACGTTACAACCCTCGAAAGACCTAATTGAGGCGAGGTTTATTCTGAAAGCACATTATCGCAAGGTTGCGTAACCTGACTCCTCACATGATTTCTAATCACCAGCATTGGTGTCATTTCTCTTAATATATCTTTCACACCAATCAAATTAGCACAACATCTGGGCTAGTAGTCCATTTGTCTCACTATCACGACACTTCCAAATAAACAATACTTTTTCAAACTTGCATCGAACTTTGCATTAATTATTACCATTTATGAATGTACAATTTTAACTGCAAAACAGTGCTAGGTATCCAAAGATATTTCAGCAAAGGGCAATCAAGGAAAAGCTTGACTTTCAGTGGCGTACACGTGGCAAGATAATTTCAGAACCCACAGGCTGGGGCAAAGCATTCAACAGCTCGAGCAGGGGCAAGTCATCCGAGTTCAACTTCCATACGTCAAAACTGGTTAATCTGGGGCAGACCATTACCATGTTCAGACTGGGGCAAGACCAGGTCGTCCTGACCATCAAGCAAAGTTGCAATTACCTCTGATGCAAATTCACAGTCATCCAAATATCCCAGACTCGGGGCATCAAGGACATCTTCTACTTCAATCATGGCGTCTTCAACAAGCTGCGTGTCGAGGAAGTCAATCCCTCCGACCACCCGAAGTCCAATCTGCATTGACAACTACCAAAAGTCCACCATGCTGGCATCTCCACCTTGCGTTTCCAATTACCCGTCTGCATCATGTGCATCATACGCATCGCATTCGATATCATAAGTGTCCTGCATCATACTCCAATCATACCATACTCCCCCAGCTCTTGCATCTCTGCTCGTCAGCATTTGCATTTGCGCTTCCATCCGTTATGGAATATCATATCATCAAGCATTCATATATGCAAGTCAAGGTCCAGGATCAATCCCGAGGATTTCCAAGACAATTGGTAGCCCAGTCAGGGGCATCTTCCGCAAGATGGTGGGTTTGTCCCACGATTTTCAAGAGCTTCAAAGCAATCATCAGCCCAGTCAGGGGCAATCTTCTGCGATTGTGGGTTTCTCCCACAAAATTTCAAAATATTCAAAGCAAGATCCAGCCCAGTCAGGGGCATCTTTTCCAAGACCAGGGGCGTCTCCCGTGACGAATTTCAACCTCGTGGTTGATCGAATATGCAAATCAACATTCAGTCCAGCCAGGGGCATACCATTCAAGACCGTGGGTGTTCTCCACGAAGTTGCTCAACCTTTTGTCGAGCAAGATAAGACATCCAGACAAACTCAGCCCAGCCAGGGGCATCCTCTTCAGAATTCATGGGCGTAACCATGAAATCATTTCAGCAAACTATGATTTCCAAGCAAAGACGGTGGGCGTACCCCGTCAACTCATTTCAAATTCAATTTTCCTCTTGGGGGTTCCCCAGTAAGTTGTACCCAGCAAGCGTGACCGTTGTCAATTGCCATACTATCATCCTTTTGGTGATAGTCGAACTTCGTCAGTTCAACCTAGCCTGCATCCTTTTGGTGCTGGTAAACCTCAAATCTGTGTTGTCCTATCATCCTTTTGGTGATAGCGACTTATTTTGTTTGTGTTTCGCTCTACCATCCTTTTGGTGGTAGGTCTGGTACTTCGTCGGTATCAGATTGTGCGATGTTTCTTTTATGTTTTCGCTCTACCATCCTTTTGGTGGTCGGTCTGGTACTTCGTCGGTATCAGATTGTGCGATGTTTCTTTTGTGTTTTCGCTCTACCATCCTTTTGGTGGTAGGTCTGGTACTTCGTCGGTGTCAGATTGTGCGATTGTTTTGTTTGCGTTTTCGCTCTACCATCCTTTTGGTGGTGGGTCTGGCATTTCGTCGATGTCAGATTATGCGATAGTTTATTTGTGTCTCGCTCCGTCATCCTTTTGGTGAGGGGTCTATCATGGTCATTAATGATAGATTGTGCGATTTGTTTTGTGTTTTCGCTCCGTCATCCTTTTGGTGGGGGGTCTATCATGGTCATTAATGATAGATTATGCGATTTGTTTTGTGTTTTCTCTCCGTCATCCTTTTGGTGGGGGGTCTATCATGGTCATTAATGATAGATTATACGATTTGTTTTGTGTTTTGCTCCGTCATCCTTTTGGTGGAGGGTCTATCATGGTCATTAATGATAGATTGTGCGATACTGTTTGGCGTGTGTTTCGCTCTGTCATCCTTTTGGTGAGGGTCTATCATGGTCATTAATGATAGATTGTGCGATGTGTTTATTTTGTTTATCTCGCTCCGTCGTCCTTTTGGTGGGGGGTCTATCATGGTCATTAATGATAGATTGTGCGATTTGCTTTGTGTTTCGCTCCGTCATCCTTTTGGTGGGGGGTCTATCATGGTCATTAATGATAGATTGTGCAATAATTTTGTTTGACTCGCCCCGTCATCCTTTTGGTGGGGGGTCTATCATGGTCATTAGTGATAGATTATGCGAATTTTGCTTGTCTCGTCATCCTTTTGGTGGGGGATCTATCATGGTCATTAATGATAGATCGTGCAGTAGTGCTTTGCTTTGCCATCCTTTTGGTGGTAATAGCTGTGTGTGTTTCATACCATCATCCTTTTGGTGATGACGACTTTTTGCCTATGGTTCACGGTTTACTCAGAGGTTTACATCATCCAGCATTTTCAACTCTCTAGCATCTCGCTTTCACTCGGACAAATTCAGGGCCTTTTTATATCTAATAGACTTCTACCTCAGGGATGTGAACGCCCATGCGATTCATCCTCCTAGGTTTAAGCCTATTAGATAGGGGCATCTGTCATACCCTAAATTTGTCCTACCCTTTTTGAAAATATTTTCGCATTATTGTTTCATGCCGTTTAGACACGTGTCCACCTGAAATTGGGCGTTTTTCAAATTTATCCTTTTTCGCCCAATAAAGATGTGACACATGGCCTAAGGTTTCTTTTGTGAATATTAATTTTTGTTTTTTAGTTTCCTAAGTTTTTTTTAAAAAAAATGTTACTGCTAATAATTTTTAAGTAAATATTGTTTTATTCTTTTAGTTTGTTTTATAAATTATTAATATTTATTTGTTTATTAGTATTTAGTTATTAACTGTTTTATTATTAATATTGTAATTATTAGGTTAATTTATTAGTAATTGTTTCATTAATATTATAATTAATTTTGAGTTAAAAAAAATTGAAAAAAAGGGTCAGATTTGGTTTAACCTGCCCATTTATTGGAGGCCCAAAGAGGAGGGTCACACGGTTCACCATATTTATAAAAAGGGAGAATAGAAACCCTAATTGGGAGGAGATTCACTGTTCATACCCTTTCCATTTCTCTCAGAATCCGCCGCTAACCCTACACAGAAAAACCCTAAAAAAGTCTCTCTCACGGAGCTCAAACGGCGCCGCACCTTTACCATCCCTCAATCGAAACATTCCTCTCTCCCAAATCGCTACCGTCGCCGAACTTTCCTCTCCATCATCACCACCATCATCGTCACTTTTCCTAATCCCTCACCGATAACCGTTATCCCTCTTCTTCAATCGCCGATTTTCGTTATCAAGCAATCATCCAGAAAAGCTCCGAGCAGGTTTGACGTTTCCGGCGAGGGTAACTCCAAACGGCATCAATAACACAATTCGCACACGGTTTAGATTTGGAACCAGCAACGACTTCGACGTCTTTCCGTGTTTCGGAGAATACCGTGTTGACACAACTCGGCGAGGTAATGTTTCAGCGTGAGTGTTTTTCATGTTTTGATTTTGCTTCAATCGCTATTATAGATGTTGGTCTCGAGTGTTTTCGTCTAGGATTTGAGGGTAATATTGGCTATGGTACTGTTTCTTTTTCTGTTAAATTTATGATTAAATGACATGATATGAGTTTGTCCAGATTGGGTAGCCTGTTGTTGACATAATATAAGCATTTTGTTTCAATCTCAACATATGCTAGACTAACCCTTTTTAAGTTCCTGAAAAAATGTATAACACAACTCGGTGAGATTTTGCTTTGCAGAATTTACGTGATATTACTGCTACAACCATGTCAGTGTCGATACATGCTAGCTCGAACTTCACACGGCAGGGGTTGATTCAGCTTGTATTAGTTGGTAGCTGTGTTTGTTTTATTTTCATATTTCATTGTGTTTTAGTTTCAGGTCCAAGACATCACTCACAGATGTTGCTAACAAGTCTCTATTTGATTCCGCCACGATGCATCTTAACCATGTTTTGTTTCCACGTATCTGTTTGGTCTAGAACTACTCTGTTTGTTTGGATTATTACAGGTTTGAATGTCGCGGAAAGCAACTGTAAAGCTGAGCCAATTTCGACCGCGCCGTCCTTTCGTCGAATACTTATTGCGAATCCAATTCAAGGCCGCGACGTTGCCGACAAGTTCTGTTATTTTCAGTTTCCAATACGGTTTCAACATCAATATTGCAAGTGACGTTTGGTTTTAGAAGCAGCAACGCAAGTTCAAACAACATTTAACTTTGAACCATCAAACTCGCACCTTTGATTTAAGTTTTATCTATCCAGTTTGTCTTTGAGACGACGAATTCGGTTTTCTGTTGTTGCTGTCTATGATTGATACATATGCAGGTTTTGAATTGGGCGCGGGATTGGAAATGATCATATACAAGCAGTAGCACGTGATTGCGGTTATGTGTGTCGGTAATTGGTTCAACGATGTGGTTTGTTTTCTGCATAATACCAACTGTCTGTGTTAGGATTGTAGCTTCATGAGCTGTGAACGGTTAGATATTTATGATGTTACAAATTCTCTAGTTGTGACGTTTTGTTTGCAGACCAATATAGAATTCACTTTGTTTTGGTTTAAGTTTGAATTTAGGTTGGTTTCATTTTACACAAACAGTGAGTGGATCTATGTTGGTTATTTTGTGTTGCTACTGATGTTTAATCTTGCTGTGGAAATTATAGTTTTTGCAATTGATTCGCATAGTTTAGAATAGCGTTGTTGGAACTAATGTTGAAAGTTAGTATTGGAGTTCTGTATGTTGTCTGCGAGTTATAATACTCTGCGATAGGTTGTTAATATTTCATAAATCTCGCAGTACTTTTCGTCCTAATCTCTTTCAGTAACTGCTGTTTTTGTTACGTATAATAAGTTGTGAGATTATGGTTGCTCATATCATTTGGCTCGTTGATAATAAGTATGTTAATTGCTGACGTGTTATTTGGCTGCTAAGTGTATTTTAAAGACCCAGTTACTACCAACAGAATCAGGATATTGCACATATTTATGTTTATGAAAGAAGATGATGCTGATACAATAATTTATGGGCTAAAAGTGTTAGAAGGAAGTGAAGATCCATTCTTACACGTGAGTTTGAATGCCATGTAGTGGAAGATCCCTAAATGCAAGTGTAATACATGATAGAAGTTGACTTAGCCTAATGCACAGTGTAGCAACGCCTTTCGTTTTAAGTCTCATCAACACTCGGTATATGCTCGGATTAAAAAGGATAAGTAAGAAGTTTGAGATCATGCAACATATGATCAATGATAGCCACTCCTTCAATAAGGTTTCAATTTAATTTCTTTAAAATTTTATTCCCATTCAAATCGATGTACCCAATTCCTGAAAAGTAATATTTTTATGGTTTTTGTATTGTTTAATGCTTTAATGCTGTGAAACCATTTTTTCAAAATAATTCTCAATTTATTGAGCCATTTCCACCCATGTAAGTCGAGTGCTTTTAAAGCCTCGCCATCGACCTTCGATCACCATACACAACATTTTAAAGCTTAATCCTGGGCTTCCTTACAGTGATACCTATTTGATCAACTACTTCTAGTTGGTCACTTAGAAGACTAGCCCACTTTGCTAGTACACACGCTTAAAATTCAATTTCGAACTTTGACTCAGTTCGAATACTTTTTCAAAGCGAATTAAATCTTTGAAATCTAGCATTTCTTGGATTTTTGGATGATCATTAGCGAGGTGTACACCTTAAATAATGTATTATTCAACTTTTCGTTTTAATACACTATTTTGAACAAAGGAATATTATAGGAATCAAGCATTCTGTGTGATATTCCTATCGTTCATTCAAATATTCTCCAAATGAAAAAGGTGTCGTCGAGATCCAGCATTTCGGTAATACCCCAGTTAATTGGTTGTGAGGCCTACGTCTCATTTATCAAATAATTGTCATTTCTCTCATTTTTAAATCCAATCTCACGTCCTCACATCTCGTACCTCAAATTATTTTCGTACCTCATTTCACTTCAAATCTTTTTCAAACATTTTCTCGATCAAACTTCGAAAGAAGGAGGTTCTTGGAGTCTAGCATTCCTTGAGTTTTCGAATGAATAATTCTCGAGGCACGCCCTTTGAGTTATTATTCATTCAATCTTTCGACCTTTTTTAAATATCTTTTTTCGATTCAAACTCCGAAAGAAAGAGGCACTTGGAGTCTAGCATTCCTTGTGTCTTGGAGTGAGTAATTCTTGAAGCACGCCTTTAAGTTGTTATTCACTCAACCTTTCGAACTCAATTTTTTCTTTTATCGTTCTCCTAGGTCGAATGCTCGTCAGCATTCGCAACCCACACTTCACACACATTCACGATTCCTCGTGGTCTCGATATTAGGAGCACCCTCAGGGACTAATATTGTTTCTCACAATCCTAACCCTTGACACGTCGTCAAGTCGATTCTATTTTCAAACAAATCCTCGACACGTCGTCGAGCCATTTCAAAACAACTTCCTTTTGGCCTCGCATGCCATTCTTCGATTCGATCCTTTCACAAACACGTTTTAAAAACTTACGAAAGAGGGATATTCTTAGAATCTAGCATTCTTTGAATATTCGAATGAGTAAATCTTGGGCACGCCCCCGAGTTGTTATTAGTTCATTCTTTCGATTTCAAAATATCCAACTCTTTATCTTCAACTTATTCAGTCAATTCCCGAAAGAACTGAGTTCTTGGAGTCTCGCATTCTTTGAATTCTTGAATGACAAGCTCTTGAGGCACGCCCTTAGGTTGTTTGTCAGTCACTCTTTCGTGTCCCAACTCAACTTCAACCCATTTCAAACCTCATATTTTTGTGGTCGTCTCCACGAACTACGGACGCTCTGATTCTTTATTCATTCTTGAATATAAGATACGTAGGCACAAGATTGCGATGATCTTGGCGAGCACACTTCTATCCACCTTCCGTTTTCCCCCCACCTTTTCCCGTAGTCGAACTACGACGCTCTGATTTCTCATTCTCGTCCGAATGAGCATACGTAGGCACAAGGGCCCCAATCCTTGGCGAGCACCCTATCTTCTAACCACCCATCTCTCCTTAGCGTCTTTAACCTTTTACCCTACCAATTCTACCTTTAGTAGCGGAAAGAAAACCAGTAAACCTAAACAACACTCCCCACAATTACCTTAAGAGGTTCCCGTCGAGTACGACGGACGTGAGGGGTGCTAATACCTTCCTGTCACGTAACTGACTCCCGAACCCGGAACTTGGTTGCGACAGCCCTGTTCCTATCCTTTCGTTTTTAAGAGGTTTTCTCGATATTTTCCTCTCCCGTTTATTCGGGAAAAATAAAGTTCGGTGGCGACTCTGTCGAACCTCAATTTCCGCGCCTTTCGCGCGAGGGTCGTATTTTCGAATGAGATTTTTTCGAGGTGCGACAGGTGGCGACTCTGCTGGGGAAGGCATTGCTCCATGCAAAGAGAGAGTCGAGCCTATCTTTTGGTTTGTGAGGAGTGTTTGTTTTTTATTTGTTTTCTTTTTGTTTTTGTTCTCTTATAGATTTTATTTGTGCTTTATCGCCTGTTGGTTACTGGGATGACATCATGAGTAAAGCTCTACACCCGAGCTTTGGTAAAAGCAGAGAGAACACGTAGTTTAGAATTGGTAGTCGAGTAGTGTTAGTCTCCGAGGACTCGCTCCTTGTGGGCCTAACATGAAAGCTCCTCCAGAGGAGACCTATTCGTAGATCTTGTTGTAACACAGCTAGCCTGTTGCACGACTTGATTAATGAAGGGTCCGTGATTCTGGGAACCTTTTGTTAGCACCAGTTCCGATATTGGTGGTCGTGTAATGTTAGTCTCCAAGGACTCGCTCCTTGTGTGCATAGCACGAGGACCCCGCTCAGGAGAGACCTTATCGTCATTATCGTCGTAATGCAGCCAGCCTGTTGCGTGACGCTGATACGACTAGTGTCCGTGATCCTGGGAACCAAACATAGACACCATCCCGTGAGTGGGTTTATGGGTAGAATGTTTAGACCTTCCCGCATAGGTTGTACCTGTCACTTTTCTTTGAGCAGGAATTATGGTTACTTATCTGTTACAGTTACCGGCTTCAGGAGTTGTTGGAGTTGTGATCCTGTGATCCTGGATTTTGTATCTTGCATTGCATCTTGCATATCATTCGCATTGCATTTCATATGTTGTGCATTTTGCATTTCCAGTCCTCCAACCGAATCTTATGTCTCCGCTCCTTCTTCTCCAGTAAATCAAGTTGATTCCCCGACACCAGTACGCAACTAGAGCCAATACCAGACGAATAATGGAGCAGATTCAACAGGAGCAAGTCGCCTTCAGGGAAGAGTTGGATTCCATGAAAGGAAAGATCGAACAGATCCTCGAAGCCATCCTCGCAGCCAGGAGAGAGGAAGAACAGCGTGAAGCCGCCGCTGTCGTCAACAACAATGGACAAGGGTCTACTGCCATCCCTTTGGCCCCAATTCCGAATTCTCAGGGAATGCCGTTGAACTTCAACAACGCAGTCGAGGGAAACACTTCTCAGCCAATCCCAGCGCCTGGAGTTACCGTTGGAGTTATCCCGCACGCCCAGCCTGCTGCTGTGCAAATCCCGGTTCCTCATGTCGAAGATACTCTGATGGATCAGTATGACGATGTTCAGAACTATCATGCTGCTATCCCCATTGCCAGTCCTGTTGCTGCTCAGGATTCTGAAGCCATGAAGATGTGCCGAGATCTAGCCGAGAAACTCCGAGCCATGGAGGGGCACAATTCAAATTCTTTCAGTGCTTTGGAGTTATGCTTGGTGCCTGATGTTGTCATTCCTCCAAAATTCAAGGTGCCCGAATTTTCAAAGTACAAAGGTCTCAGTTGCCCAAACATTCATCTGAAGATGTACTGTCGCAAGATGGCTGCTTATGCCAGAGATGAAAAGCTCATGATCCATTGCTTCCAGGACAGCCTGTCTGGGGCATCACTTGAATGGTATATGCAGCTGGAACGTAATAGTGTGCGCACCTGGGCCGAGCTAGCCGATGCGTTTGTCAAACAGTACAAGTACAACACCGATCTTGCTCCGAACCGTACTCAGCTTCAGAGTATGACTCAGAAGGACAGTGAATCCTTCAAGGAGTACGCGCAACGTTGGAGAGAGCTAGCCGCAAGGGTGCATCCGCCTCTTGTTGACCGTGAACTGATTGACATCTTCATGGGTACCTTGCAAGGCCAGTACTACGAAAAGCTGATCGGTAGTGTCTCCGCTGGATTTTCTGACTTGGTGATCGTCGGTGAAAGAATTGAAGAAGGGCTGAAAAGTGGGAAGATCCCAGGAGGTTCTAATAGCCAGGCTAATGCCAAGAGGCCTTTTAATGGATACAAGAAGAAGGAAGGCGAAACAAATGCCATCTTTGTGCAGAAAGGGCAAGCTTCTCAACAAGCTCCTCCTATGCCTTATCAAGTTCCCTACTATCAGTATCCATATGTTGCTGCTGCGCAATATGCTCCAATGCCTTATCAGCCAGCTGTCCATGCAGCACAAGCTCAGATGCCACGGCAACAGGTTCCTCAGCAACAAGCCTACAACCAGCAAGGATATCAATATCCTCCTCAGCAACAGCAGATGCAAGCTACTCAGCAACGACAAGGTGCTCGCCCACAACGTCCACAGAGAACATGGAGGCCAGATAGAGTCTTTGATCGTCTACCAATGACATATGCCAAAATCTTTGCTCAGTTGATGGAGAAGAAAGCTGTTGTTCCAAGAGATTTAGCTCCTCCAACCATCCTTCCTGCCGATTACGATGCAAATGCTCATTGTGAGTTTCATAAGGGCGCTCCAGGTCACACCATTAAGGACTGCAGGGCTTTCAAGCATATAATTCAAGACATGATCGATAGGGATGCTATCAACTTCAATGGGAAGTCTCCAAATATCATCAACAATCCGATGCCACCAGTCAACTAGCGCCAACGTCAGATTGCTCCCAGTCAAGTTCATTCTCCGAAGAAGGCAGTCATGCTGCCATTTCATTATTCGCAGCTTCTTATGTTTTGTCTTTGTTTATTTAAGTATTGTATGCTTTGAACAATTGCCATTCGTATTTGTTTTTCATTAATGTATCGTTTATGCATGTTTTGAATTAGTTACGTCGTATTCACTCACTTATCACCGACACATCTCTTTACTCCACTCTATTCACTGTTGTTTAGCATGATTTGAGGGAGGATGATGAAAACGAGATACCCATAATTGCAAACTGTATGCTTTCAGACCGAATCTCGTCAATGATGTACAGGCATTGCTTCAATTCCCCAAACACCGGAGATATAAGGAGTTAATCCCTAGTAAACCACTTCGAGCCTAGAAGTAGCAGTTTCCTTCGGATATTCAAACCCTTACACTCAACCTGGGGCAGGGTAGTGTTCAGTTAATCCAATTCCACACTCGAATCAACAAGCAAAATCCAGAAGACGGTCGTTCATCAATGACCCATGCTATGGCAGTCACAACAAAATCCAGGAACAATCAAAAGCCAGCTAAGTCAGACACCTTAGAGGGGACTTAGGCAAAATCAAGGCAATCCCGATGGATCTGACAGACGAAGTCAATCCATGCAAAAGTTAGGGATCAAAACGAAAGCAAAAGAGGACCCCGAAATCCTCAACAAAAACAAAAGGGATACAGTGGACACCCAAATCAAAAGGGGCACTGATATCCATCAAAAACCAAAATAAGGTGACTGTCCTTTCGAGCATACCTTGAACCGTTAAGACAAGTGTAGGATTAACTGAGTGTAGGACTGGAGATCACTAAGAAGAAGGGGTGGGTACAAATCATACTTTGAGCCTAATATCCTTTGTTTCATAACCGTGAACCAGACCACGTTACAACCCTCGAAAGACCTAATTGAGGCGAGGTTTATTCTCAAAGCACATTATCGCAAGGTTGCGTAACCTGACTCCTCACATGATTTCTAATCACCAGCATTGGTGTCATTTCTCTTAATATATCTTTCACACCAATCAAATTAGCACAACATCTGGGCTAGTAGTCCATTTGTCTCACTATCACAACACTTCCAAATAAACAATACTTTTTCAAACTTGCATCGAACTTTGCATTAATTATTACCATTTATGAATGTACAATTTTAACTGCAAAACAGTGCTAGGTATCCAAAGATATTTCAGCAAAGGGCAATCAAGGAAAAGCTTGACTTTCAGTGGCGTACACGTGGCAAGATAATTTCAGAACCCACAGGCTGGGGCAAAGCATTCAACAGCTCGAGCAGGGGCAAGTCATCCGAGTTCAACTTCCATACGTCAAAACTGGTTAATCTGGGGCAGACCATTACCATGTTCAGACTGGGGCAAGACCAGGTCGTCCTGACCATCAAGCAAAGTTGCAATTACCTCTGATGCAAATTCACAGTCATCCAAATATCCCAGACTCGGGGCATCAAGGACATCTTCTACTTCAATCATGGCGTCTTCAACAAGCTGCGTGTCGAGGAAGTCAATCCCTCCGACCACCCGAAGTCCAATCTGCATTGACAACTACCAAAAGTCCACCATGCTGGCATCTCCACCTTGCGTTTCCAATTACCCGTCTGCATCATGTGCATCATACGCATCGCATTCGATATCATAAGTGTCCTGCATCATACTCCAATCATACCATACTCCCCCAGCTCTTGCATCTCTGCTCGTCAGCATTTGCATTTGCGCTTCCATCCGTTATGGAATATCATATCATCAAGCATTCATATATGCAAGTCAAGGTCCAGGATCAATCCCGAGGATTTCCAAGACAATTGGTAGCCCAGTCAGGGGCATCTTCCGCAAGATGGTGGGTTTGTCCCACGATTTTCAAGAGCTTCAAAGCAATCATCAGCCCAGTCAGGGGCAATCTTCTGCGATTGTGGGTTTCTCCCACAAAATTTCAAAATATTCAAAGCAAGATCCAGCCCAGTCAGGGGCATCTTTTCCAAGACCAGGGGCGTCTCCCGTGACGAATTTCAACCTCGTGGTTGATCGAATATGCAAATCAACATTCAGTCCAGCCAGGGGCATACCATTCAAGACCGTGGGTGTTCTCCACGAAGTTGCTCAACCTTTTGTCGAGCAAGATAAGACATCCAGACAAACTCAGCCCAGCCAGGGGCATCCTCTTCAGAATTCATGGGCGTAACCATGAAATCATTTCAGCAAACTATGATTTCCAAGCAAAGACGGTGGGCGTACCCCGTCAACTCATTTCAAATTCAATTTTCCTCTTGGGGGTTCCCCAGTAAGTTGTACCCAGCAAGCGTGACCGTTGTCAATTGCCATACTATCATCCTTTTGGTGATAGTCGAACTTCGTCAGTTCAACCTAGCCTGCATCCTTTTGGTGCTGGTAAACCTCAAATCTATGTTGTCCTATCATCCTTTTGGTGATAGCGACTTATTTTGTTTGTGTTTCGCTCTACCATCCTTTTGGTGGTAGGTCTGGTACTTCGTCGGTATCAGATTGTGCGATGTTTCTTTTATGTTTTCGCTCTACCATCCTTTTGGTGGTCGGTCTGGTACTTCGTCGGTATCAAATTGTGCGATGTTTCTTTTGTGTTTTCGCTCTACCATCCTTTTGGTGGTAGGTCTGGTACTTCGTCGGTGTCAGATTGTGCGATTGTTTTGTTTGCGTTTTCGCTCTACCATCCTTTTGGTGGTGGGTCTGGCATTTCGTCGATGTCAGATTATGCGATAGTTTATTTGTGTCTCGCTCCGTCATCCTTTTGGTGAGGGGTCTATCATGGTCATTAATGATAGATTGTGCGATTTGTTTTGTGTTTTCGCTCCGTCATCCTTTTGGTGGGGGGTCTATCATGGTCATTAATGATAGATTATGCGATTTGTTTTTGTGTTTTCTCTCCGTCATCCTTTTGGTGGGGGGTCTATCATGGTCATTAATGATAGATTATGCGATTTGTTTTGTGTTTTGCTCCGTCATCCTTTTGGTGGAGGGTCTATCATGGTCATTAATGATAGATTGTGCGATACTGTTTGGCGTGTGTTTCGCTCTGTCATCCTTTTGGTGAGGGTCTATCATGGTCATTAATGATAGATTGTGCGATGTGTTTATTTTGTTTATCTCGCTCCGTCATCCTTTTGGTGGGGGGTCTATCATGGTCATTAATGATAGATTGTGCGATTTGCTTTGTGTTTCGCTCCGTCATCCTTTTGGTGGGGGGTCTATCATGGTCATTAATGATAGATTGTGCAATAATTTTGTTTGACTCGCCCCGTCATCCTTTTGGTGGGGGGTCTATCATGGTCATTAGTGATAGATTATGCGAATTTTGCTTGTCTCGTCATCCTTTTGGTGGGGGATCTATCATGGTCATTAATGATAGATCGTGCAGTAGTGCTTTGCTTTGCCATCCTTTTGGTGGTAATAGCTGTGTGTGTTTCATACCATCATCCTTTTGGTGATGACGACTTTTTGCCTATGGTTCACGGTTTACTCAGAGGTTTACATCATCCAGCATTTTCAACTCTCTAGCATCTCGCTTTCACTCGGACAAATTCAGGGCCTTTTTATATCTAATAGACTTCTACCTCAGGGATGTGAACGCCCATGCGATTCATCCTCCTAGGTTTAAGCCTATTAGATAGGGGCATCTGTCATACCCTAAATTTGTCCTACCCTTTTTGAAAATATTTTCGCATTATTGTTTCATGCCGTTTAGACACGTGTCCACCTGAAATTGGGCGTTTTTCAAATTTATCCTTTTTCGCCCAATAAAGATGTGACACATGGCCTAAGGTTTCTTTTGTGAATATTAATTTTTGTTTTTTAGTTTCCTAAGTTTTTTTTAAAAAAAATGTTACTGCTAATAATTTTTAAGTAATTAATATTGTTTTATTCTTTTAGTTTGTTTTATAAATTATTAATATTTATTTGTTTATTAGTATTTAGTTATTAACTGTTTTATTATTAATATTGTAATTATTAGGTTAATTTATTAGTAATTGTTTCATTAATATTATAATTAATTTTGAGTTAAAAAAAATTGAAAAAAAGGGTCAGATTTGGTTTAACCTGCCCATTTATTGGAGGCCCAAAGAGGAGGGTCACACGGTTCACCATATTTATAAAAAGGGAGAATAGAAACCCTAATTGGGAGGAGATTCACTGTTCATACCCTTTCCATTTCTCTCAGAATCCGCCGCTAACCCTACACAGAAAAACCCTAAAAAAGTCTCTCTCACGGAGCTCAAACGGCGCCGCACCTTTACCATCCCTCAATCGAAACATTCCTCTCTCCCAAATCGCTACCGTCGCCGAACTTTCCTCTCCATCATCACCACCATCATCGTCACTTTTCCTAATCCCTCACCGATAACCGTTATCCCTCTTCTTCAATCGCCGATTTTCGTTATCAAGCAATCATCCAGAAAAGCTCCGAGCAGGTTTGACGTTTCCGGCGAGGGTAACTCCAAACGGCATCAATAACACAATTCGCACACGGTTTAGATTTGGAACCAGCAACGACTTCGACGTCTTTCCGTGTTTCGGAGAATACCGTGTTGACACAACTCGGCGAGGTAATGTTTCAGCGTGAGTGTTTTTCATGTTTTGATTTTGCTTCAATCGCTATTATAGATGTTGGTCTCGAGTGTTTTCGTCTAGGATTTGAGGGTAATATTGGCTATGGTACTGTTTCTTTTTCTGTTAAATTTATGATTAAATGACATGATATGAGTTTGTCCAGATTGGGTAGCCTGTTGTTGACATAATATAAGCATTTTGTTTCAATCTCAACATATGCTAGACTAACCCTTTTTAAGTTCCTGAAAAAATGTATAACACAACTCGGTGAGATTTTGCTTTGCAGAATTTACGTGATATTACTGCTACAACCATGTCAGTGTCGATACATGCTAGCTCGAACTTCACACGGCAGGGGTTGATTCAGCTTGTATTAGTTGGTAGCTGTGTTTGTTTTATTTTCATATTTCATTGTGTTTTAGTTTCAGGTCCAAGACATCACTCACAGATGTTGCTAACAAGTCTCTATTTGATTCCGCCACGATGCATCTTAACCATGTTTTGTTTCCACGTATCTGTTTGGTCTAGAACTACTCTGTTTGTTTGGATTATTACAGGTTTGAATGTCGCGGAAAGCAACTGTAAAGCTGAGCCAATTTCGACCGCGCCGTCCTTTCGTCGAATACTTATTGCGAATCCAATTCAAGGCCGCGACGTTGCCGACAAGTTCTGTTATTTTCAGTTTCCAATACGGTTTCAACATCAATATTGCAAGTGACGTTTGGTTTTAGAAGCAGCAACGCAAGTTCAAACAACATTTAACTTTGAACCATCAAACTCGCACCTTTGATTTAAGTTTTATCTATCCAGTTTGTCTTTGAGACGGCGAATTCGGTTTTCTGTTGTTGCTGTCTATGATTGATACATATGCAGGTTTTGAATTGGGCGCGGGATTGGAAATGATCATATACAAGAAGTAGCACGTGATTGCGGTTATGTGTGTCGGTAATTGGTTCAACGATGTGGTTTGTTTTCTGCATAATACCAATTGTCTGTGTTAGGATTGTAGCTTCATGAGCTGTGAACGGTTAGATATTTATGATGTTACAAATTCTCTAGTTGTGACGTTTTGTTTGCAGACCAATATAGAGTTCACTTTGTTTTGGTTTAAGTTTGAATTTAGGTTGGTTTCATTTTACACAAACAGTGAGTGGATCTATGTTGGTTATTTTGTGTTGCTACTGATGTTTAATCTTGCTGTGGAAATTATAGTTTTTGCAATTGATTCGCATAGTTTAGAATAGCGTTGTTGGAACTAATGTTGAAAGTTAGTATTGGAGTTCTGTATGTTGTCTGTGAGTTATAATACTCTGCGATAGGTTGTTAATATTTCATAAATCTCGCAGTACTTTTCGTCCTAATCTCTTTCAGTAACTGCTGTTTTTGTTACGTATAATAAGCTGTGAGATTATGGTTGCTCATATCATTTGGCTCGTTGATAATAAGTATGTTAATTGCTGACGTGTTATTTGGCTGCTAAGTGTATTTTAAAGACCCAGTTACTACCAACAGAATCAGGATATTGCACATATTTATGTTTATGAAAGAAGATGATGCTGATACAATAATTTATGGGCTAAAAGTGTTAGAAGGAAGTGAAGATCCATTCTTACACGTGAGTTTGAATGCCATGTAGTGGAAGATCCCTAAATGCAAGTGTAATACATGATAGAAGTTGACTTAGCCTAATGCACAGTGTAGCAACGCCTTTCGTTTTAAGTCTCATCAACACTCGGTATATGCTCGGATTAAAAAGGATAAGTAAGAAGTTTGAGATCATGCAACATATGATCAATGATAGCCACTCCTTCAATAAGGTTTCAATTTAATTTCTTTAAAATTTTATTCCCATTCAAATCGATGTACCCAATTCCTGAAAAGTAATATTTTTATGGTTTTTGTATTGTTTAATGCTTTAATGCTGTGAAACCATTTTTTCAAAATAATTCTCAATTTATTGAGCCATTTCCACCCATGTAAGTCGAGTGCTTTTAAAGCCTCGCCATCGACCTTCGATCACCATACACAACATTTTAAAGCTTAATCCTGGGCTTCCTTACAGTGATACCTATTTGATCAACTACTTCTAGTTGGTCACTTAGAAGACTAGCCCACTTTGCTAGTACACACGCTTAAAATTCAATTTCGAACTTTGACTCAGTTCGAATACTTTTTCAAAGCGAATTAAATCTTTGAAATCTAGCATTTCTTGGATTTTTGGATGATCATTAGCGAGGTGTACACCTTAAATAATGTATTATTCAACTTTTCGTTTTAATACACTATTTTGAACAAAGGAATATTATAGGAATCAAGCATTCTGTGTGATATTCCTATCGTTCATTCAAATATTCTCCAAATGAAAAAGGTGTCGTCGAGATCCAGCATTTCGGTAATACCCCAGTTAATTGGTTGTGAGGCCTACGTCTCATTTATCAAATAATTGTCATTTCTCTCATTTTTAAATCCAATCTCACGTCCTCACATCTCGTACCTCAAATTATTTTCGTACCTCATTTCACTTCAAATCTTTTTCAAACATTTTCTCGATCAAACTTCGAAAGAAGGAGGTTCTTGGAGTCTAGCATTCCTTGAGTTTTCGAATGAATAATTCTCGAGGCACGCCCTTTGAGTTATTATTCATTCAATCTTTCGACCTTTTTTAAATATCTTTTTTCGATTCAAACTCCGAAAGAAAGAGGCACTTGGAGTCTAGCATTCCTTGTGTCTTGGAGTGAGTAATTCTTGAAGCACGCCTTTAAGTTGTTATTCACTCAACCTTTCGAACTCAATTTTTTTTCCTATCGTTCTCCTAGGTCGAATGCTCGTCCGCATTCGCAACCCACACTTCACACACATTCACGATTCCTCGTGGTCTCGATATTAGGAGCACCCTCAGGGACTAATATTGTTTCTCACAATCCTAACCCTTGACACGTCGTCAAGTCGATTCTATTTTCAAACAAATCCTCGACACGTCGTCGAGCCATTTCAAAACAACTTCCTTTTGGCCTCGCATGCCATTCTTCGATTCGATCCTTTCACAAACACGTTTTAAAAACTTACGAAAGAGAGATATTCTTAGAATCTAGCATTCTTTGAATATTCGAATGAGTAACTCTTGGGCACGCCCCCGAGTTGTTATTAGTTCATTCTTTCGATTTCAAAATATCCAACTCTTTATCTTCAACTTATTCAGTCAATTCCCGAAAGAACTGAGTTCTTGGAGTCTCGCATTCTTTGAATTCTTGAATGACAAGCTCTTGAGGCACGCCCTTAGGTTGTTTGTCAGTCACTCTTTCGTCTCCCAACTCAACTTCAACCCATTTCAAACCTCATATTTTCGTGGTCGTCTCCACGAACTACGGACGCTCTGATTCTTTATTCATTCTTGAATATAAGATACGTAGGCACAAGATTGCGATGATCTTGGCGAGCACACTTCTATCCACCTTCCGTTTTCCCCCCACCTTTTCCTGTAGTCGAACTACGACGCTCTGATTTCTCATTCTCGTCCGAATGAGCATACGTAGGCACAAGGGCCCCAATCCTTGGCGAGCACCCTATCTTCTAACCACCCATCTCTCCTTAGCGTCTTTAACCTTTTACCCTACCAATTCTACCTTTAGTAGCGAGAAGAAAAGCAGTAAACCTAAACAACACTCCCCACAATTACCTTAAGAGGTTCCCGTCGAGTACGACGGACGTGAGGGGTGCTAATACCTTCCCCTCACGTAACTGACTCCCGAACCCGGAACTTGGTTGCGACAGCCCTGTTCCTATCCTTTCGTTTTTAAGAGGTTTTCTCGATATTTTCCTCTCCCGTTTATTCGGGAAAAATAAAGTTCGGTGGCGACTCTGTCGAACCGCAATTTCCGTGCCTTTCGCGCGAGGGTCGTATTTTCGAATGAGATTTTTTCGAGGTGCGACAACTAGCTTTCTTCATGCAGCCTTATCAACTGCATACAGTGGGAAAACTTGCAACTGGACAACGTCTTGGTAATCATATCAGCAGCATTATGATCTGCCGAAACCTTCAGCACTTGGACTTCTCCACGCTCGATTACCCCTCTGACGAAATGCTGTCTCACATCAATATGTTTGGTTCGCTCATGATAGGCTGAATTCTTCGACAGGTGTATTGCACTTTGACTATCACATTTAACAATGATAACTTGACCTTGAAGTTTTAGCTCATTTACAAAACCTTCAAGCCACAATGCTTCCTTCACACCTTCAGTTAGGGTAAGATACTCCGCTTCAGTGGTTGATAAGGCAACGACCTTCTAAAGTGTAGCTTTCCAACTGATTGATGTACCAAACATAGTGAACACATGTCCATAAATAGATTTTCTGGAATCCATACAACCTGCATAATCAGAGTCGACATATCCTTCGATTGTTGCTTTACTATATTCACCCAAGGCTCCACCATAAAGTAGGACTTTATTCAGAGACCCATTTATGTACCATAGAATCCACATCAATGCTTGCTAGTGAGCCTTTCTAGGATTCGCCATGTACCTTCTTACAAGACTTACTACATATGCTATGTCAGATCTAGTACAGACCATAACATACATCAAGAAACCTACTAAGTTAGCATATGGAATGCTATTCATATAAGTTTTTTCAACATCAGTGTTAGGACACTGATCTATACTCAGCTTGAATTGAGGGTTTGTCAGAATCGCAACAGGCTTTAAATTCGACATACCAAACTTTTTGAGAACCTTCTGTAGGTATGCCTCTTGAGATAAGCATAATCTCGACTGCTTTCTATCTCTTTGGATGTCAATCCCAAGAATCATGGACGCAACTCTCAGATCCCTCATGTCGAACTCCTTATTGAGTTCAGCCTTCACCCTCATTACCTCTTCGGCATTGTTGCTTGCTATTAGAATATCATCCACATATAGCAACAAAATAACAAATGAATTACCTGGTTGAAATCTGAATTAAACACAGTGGTCGAACTAACTTCTGATGAAACTTATGCATGCCATGAACTTGTCGAATCTTCTATTCCACTGCCGAGGAGATTGTTTCAGTCCATATAAGGATCTATTTAGCTTGCACACATAATCTTCCTTCCCTTTTTCGACATACCCTTCAGGGTGCCTCATCAGGATTGTTTCATCTAAGTCATCATACAAGAACGCAGTCTTCACATCCATCTGTTCCAATTCAAGGTCGAACTGTGCCACTGTGGCAAGCAACATTAGAATGGATTTATGCTTCACAACAGGAGAGAACACATCATTAAAGTCTATACCTTCTTTCTGAGTGAACCCCCTAGCAACCAATCTTGCTTTGTATCTCTTTGACGATACTCCGTCGATTTCTTCCTTAACTTTAAAAATCCATTTACGGCTGACTAACCTGGCTCCAACAAATTTCTTGATCAGTTCTTAGGTGTTATTATCAAGAAGAGATTTCATCTCATCATCCATGGCCTTCAGCTATTCAGTCTTCTTTTGACTCCTCATAACTTTCTTATAGTCTCTAGGTTCTTCGTCTAGAACCTCACTTACAGAGGCTAAGGCATAAGCTATAAGATCTGCATACCCAAGTCTTTGAGGTGGCTTGATGACTCTCCTAGACCTGTCTCTTGCTAGCAGGTAATCATTATCAGTCTCCTTATCTTCGACAACATCTTCTGCATCTTCTTTGACTTCATCTGGGGTACGCAATTCAGCATCAACATGCTCCACTTCAACAGGAATCTCTTTTTGTTCCAGCTCTTCGTCAGCATCATCAATTTTCTTGAAAGCCATCTCTACTTCATTGAAAACTACATTTTGACTGGTGATACTCCTCCTATGACCTGGCTCTAGGCACCATAGCCTATAAGCTTTGACTCCTTCAGGGTATCTCATGAACATGCATTTCAGAACTCTAGGTTTGACCTTGTCTTGCCTAATATGAGCATAGGTCACACAGCCAAATACTCACAGTTTGTCGAGACTAGGTAGATGTCCCGACCAAACTTCTTTAGGTGTCTTCATTCCCAAGACAGTCGAGGGACATCTATTTATCAGGTAAGCTACTGTCGAAACAACTTCTGCCTAAAACACCTTCTTCAATCCAGCACTAACCAACATGCATCTAACCCTTTCAAGGATTGTTCGATTGAATCTCTCAGCTAAGCCATTTTGTTGAGGAGTACCTGCTACAGTATTATGCCTTGCAATCCCAAACTCAATACAGTAACTGTCGAACACTTCGTTGCAGAATTCAAGGCCATTGTCGGTTCTCAACCTCTTAACCTTTCTGCCAGTTTGAGTTTTAACCAAAATCTTCCAACTTTTGAAATTCTCAAATTTTTCATCCTTCGTCTTCTGAATGAATACCCATAGCTTTCTGGAATAATTATCAACGATGGATAGAAAATACCTTGCACCTGAGTGTGAAGGATTCCTTGCAGGCCCCCAAAGATCAGCATGAATGTAATCCAGGGATCCATGTGTTCTTTGCTTGCCTTTGTTAAACTTCTCCCTACAGGATTTACCAAATACACAAGATTCACAAAACTCCAACTTTTCGACTTTGTCACCTCCTAGCAAGTTCTGCTTCCCCAATTCGACCAGGCCTCTTTCGCTGACATGGCCCAATCTCATGTGCCATAATTTTGTCTTCGACACAGGTTTCATGGATGCAACATTTGTCGAACCACTTACAACCTCAGCCTCAAGGGTATACAAGCCTTGTTTCTTCACGTCTCTCAAGACTCCCTTTGACCCCTTCATGACTCTTAGGATATTTTTCTCTCCTTGAAATATGTATCCCTTTATGTTGAATTCACCAAGAGAAATCAAATTTCTCTTCAAGTCAGGTATATACCTGACTTCAGTCAATAACCTTATTGACTCATCATGGAGTTTGAATCTCACAAATCCAATACCTGCAATTTTGCAAGATTTGTTGTTTCCCACCAACACAGATCCACCATCTTGACACATAGCTCCTCGAACAATTCTCTATTTGGAGTCATGTGCCAAGTGCAACCTGAATCCATAATCCATTATTTTCTCGAGTCGCCACTTAAAACCACAAGAACATCAGATAAGTCAAAGTCATCTTGAATAATGGTTGCGTTGCCATTACCTCCATGATCTTTTAGGCATTCAGGACACACCTTTCTTGTGTGACCCTTCTTCTTAGAATGATAACATCGAATACCAGATTTTTTGCCACTATAAGAATTCTGTTGACTTTTACCTTTCTTCTTGTCGAACTTACCATCCTTTCGCAAGAATTTTCCCTTAACGGACAAACCTTCACCCACCGTCAAAGGTTTATGCTCCTTTCGTTCATTCAAGTCCTTAGAATACAGGGTTGATTGAACTTCTTCAAAGGTCAAGGACTCCCTTCCATACAAGAGAGTTTCTTTGAAGTGGGCACGTGTTCTGGGCAAAACACACAGCAGCAACAGTGTTTGATCTTCATCATCGATCTTCACATCAATATTCTCAAGATCAAAAATCAACTTGTTGAACATATCCAACTGCTCAACCAACACTTTTTCTTCACTCATCTTGAATGAATACAAAGCTTGCTTCAGGTAGAGTTGATTCACCAGAGATTTGGTCATGTACAAACTTTCAAGTTTCACCCATAATCCTGATGTTGTAGTCTCCTTTGATACCTGTCAAAGAACCTTATCACCAAGGCTCAACAATATTGCACTGTGGGTTTTCTCGATCATGCTCGTCTTTTCTTTTGTCGTTAATGCAACGTCCATGGCTGCCTCTCCTTTCAACGCTTCCAAACAACCCTGCTGGACCAGTAGGGCTTTCATCTTCAAGCGCCACAGACCGAAGTCGTTCACCCCGGTGAACTTTTCGATCTCATACTTTGTTGAAAGCATCTTTTCCATGCTCACTGCATCAATTTGTTATGAATCAGATACCTTTAAACAAAGTATAAACGATTTATTTATGATCAAGAAACACACAAGGGTTATGGTTAACAAAGATAACAAGGTAAAACAACAAGGAACAAGGAGGATTTGTTATTAAACTGATATTCTCTCCTTTCTCTTAGAACAAGATTACAAGTATACAAGAATAACAAAATAACCTCTCTCTCTCTTGAAATTAAGATTTTATCTTCCTATTTTTCCTTATGTCAAGATTGAGAAACTAACATCCTATTTATAAGAAAAATAACACACTAAACTAACGGGCTTTTTAAAAAATTACCCATTACAAGCTAACTTAGGGTACAAGCTAACTTAAACACTTGGGCTTATAAGCAATGCCCAATCCAATATGCTAACAACCTAGCAATATTGACTAATGCATGTTAGAACAAACTTCGACTACAACACGCATTACTCCGACAGCAGCATGCAAACAGACTTCGACCTCATGCTTAATTTTTGTTGAACCAGAAGCTACCCTTCAACCATACTAGAGTTCGATCCAACATATCACATGGAGGTTATGTGGAGAACATATCATTGTAGGTAAACAAAGGGATTGTTCGAGTTTGATGCGATAATTTCTAGATATGTCAGCGATATAATCAAGATGTTGAAACATTCAAAATCATCTAGTAGTGTTTATATTTTGTTATTTATTATTGTTTTGTTAAGTTGTGTAATTATCTGTGTTAAGTTATGTTAATTGTCATGTGTGTTAGTTATGTTAATAATCATGTGTGTTAGTTATGTTAATCTTCATGTGTTAAGTTATTTAAATTTTGCAATAATGAAAGCGATAAAGTGTTATCTAACAAATTATACAATTCAAATGCATGAGTAATAATACAAATAATATACAAATAATACTGAAATTCGGGTATGCAGATCTCAGATGTCCTGAGAGATGTCGAGACATTGATCTCTGCTAAAAAGTGAACAAGGACAGAACATAAGCATTATGTTATCTTAAAATCAAGAACAATCTGAATCTTCAAGGTCAAAATAGTATCATGACAGATGTTTCAACATCTGTCAAAACATGTAATTCAAAGTATAGATATAGGCTGAATTAACATAACAGAATGAAAAAATAACACAAGATATGATGACCCAGTTTGGTGCAACTCACCTACATCTGGGGGCTATCAGGTCAGGAACGAATCCACTATTAGTAGTATTAATTTAGAGCTAAACTTCCCCGTTTACAACTCGTCACTTAATTCTTACCTAGTATAATTCTATTTAGAAATCACCATCTAGATAAGAGAAACACATCTCAATTCCTAAATCACCTTAGTGATATCTAACAGTCACAACCTCTGATGACTGTATCAAATTGTTCAATTGAAAGACACCTCTCCCGATACAAAATTCAGTCAAGACTCTTGACTAACAATCATGCATGGATTTTCTTAAAAGCTTCATCCAAGAACAATATACAATTCATTATCTACCAGCTTCTGAATATATAAAAGTATGTCTACCAAAATGTATCAACTGATACAAAGGGTGACTTACAATACAAGAAAGTACACGACTCTCAAAACGCTAAACCCTTATAATTACTTTACAAGAATTCGTTACAAAATTTTCTCTCCGTCTTTATGCCCTAGGTCTTGGTCTTCTTTTTGTAGCCTTCAGCAGTCCATGGGCTTCGAAGTCTCTGTCCAATCTTTCCTTGATCCACATTCTGATTTCACCTTAAAACTTGGAACAGATCTGCAACAAATCTGCTGCACCAGATCAAGATGTCGAGTCCATAATGCTAGGACATCTTGACTGACATGTTATTTTATACATATTTCTTCTTGTTGGAACATCTTGTGAAATATCATATTTTACCAAAATTTTAGTCAAATATTTAGAGCCTTCAATCTCCCCCTTTTGACAAATTTTAGCTAAAACACCTTTTACACAATAAACCTAGGATGATGCGGAGGGAGGGAGTAGAAAATCCTGAAGTCATTTCAGTCAGATGATGAGTCTCCCTTATGTTGAAAGCTTTCATTCTTTTTGTACATAAGGAAGAAGATACACACAGTTCCCCCTGAAACCCAGAACCAATTCCTAAGAACTGAGAGAAGAGACGTTTCCCCGGAGCAACCAAACATCAACCTGAATTATCCCGATGAGGACTCATGGGAGCAGTCTGCAACTCCGGGTAACTCAAAACACAAGACACAACTGTGTTCATAACTCATATCACAAGACACAAATGAAAGACTCGGAAAAGAATATGAGACACGGACAGGATGTTAGAACATCTTATCCAACATCCTTGTAAAACAACTGTAAGAATAGACTCCACACCCAAAACAATATCAGTTGTGTGTTGTACGAACCAACACACAACTGAGATAAATACACACCCATTTCCCCCTTTTTAGCCAAAAATTGGCAAAAGTAACCAACATAATTCCAGACCCACATGGTACTTACCCCAAACCCGAACAAAAGCCATGAAGACACGACACAACAAAAGAAACAAAACCTGAGACTAATGAAGCACAAACCCCCTTTAAATACCCAAGCAGTTAATCTAGGAATTAACGATCCATAGAAGTTACCGAAGTTTAATGAGGACATAAATTTAGGTAGATAACTTAATCATAAATGATTGTGCACCGCCCAAGTCTGATTTGACTGTTTCAACTTTAGGGAGAACCGTCAAAGGAAAGCGTATTAACCAAGACACATGTTTTACACGCCTTCTCTTAGGCACACTCTTCCATATCCATGTAACACTGTCCAAATACAACTTCTTGGAAATAACCACAAGTCTTAAACAATATCCTGACATCAGGTCAGACTTTGTCTAGTCCTTTTCATGGCCTCAGAGGCATAACCACAGATCCTTCAGGTAATCCCAACATGATCTTGTCAACTAGAGGCTTACTAAGATGTTAAGACATCATGTCCAACATCTTCCAATAATGACTCCTAAGAACCTTAACTCATTCTGCAGAGAAAAGTATATTCTCCCAAACAACAACCAAACTTATTTCTTAGGTCTCTCCTAAGAATTAAGAACACATTTGATATAATTCGGTATCCTTAATAACCTAGCTTATTGTTGCACCCCAAAATTTGACCAACATTCCTTTACCTAGCTTGTGTTGCATCTCATTCACATTAGCATTATCACTTGCATTTCATTGACATGTGTGCAGGAGATCAAGAGGTATGATTACCAATCAAGAGCTATACAAGAATATGAATATGGCCAAGAGGGTTATTCAAGTGTTCAAGGGTTGATACCTTTGTCAGAAAAGTTGATTCTCAGAGAGATTGGTTGAGACCAAGGTTGTGTGCCTCATAACTAGAGAGTTGTGGGAGCTCCTCATATGATTCTGAAGCCATGAATGTGAACTTGAAGCTTTGAGAGAGCTTATGAGATGTCTTGAAAGCCATCATGAAGCCTAGACAGGTTATTGTGCAAGAATAAGAAGACCTAGCCATGAGTGGTGTAATTAGGGTTTTGACTGGGTCAACCCTAGGTCAACTGATGATTTGGAGAAGGTTGAGACCTAATCCAAGAGCCATGTGATCATGGATTGATGCATTTAGATGCTATAGGGATGATTCCAAGGTCAACTCATCATGATTGAAGAGTTTGAGAAGTTTCAAGCTAGGGTTTCTAAGGCTTGACAGTGTAAAATCCCCTAGTTTGACCCCTATCTTCAAGGCAGTTTAGCTCAAGATGTGATTGTCATATCATCTTACCTACAACATGAATGTTGTAGAGCTTTCTCTTAGCTTTAATTTGAGTACTAGAAGTCCTTGATAGGATTTGTAGAGCTCAAGTTGTGGCTTTGACAAGTTACAAGTCATCTGAGGTATGTGAATCTAGGACCTTGAAAGTTGCCCAACTTGCATCTAACGTTTGCCCAAGAAGGATGATTCCTATGAACTTTTTGTCAACATGAATGTTGTTCCTTATCTTCTTAGCTTTCTAGAGAGTACTAGAAGTCCTTGATAGGATTTATAGAACTCAAGTTATGGCTTTGACAAGTCAAGGGCATTTTGGTCATTTGGAGATTACAGGTCATTTCAAGCATAAGGCCATAACTCCTATTTCCAAGCTTCAAATGGAAAAATATTCAACATCAAACTTGCTTAAAATGATGTTTTAAGGCTAGTAAGAAGGTAATGAGATGTTGAAAAAGGCTTGTAGCAAAAAATGGTAAAAATGACCTAAAATGGAGGCATAAGTTAAATAGGTCCAAGTTGGAAATTGAAATTTCCAAGTTACACATCCAAACCATGACATATAATAGGTCATTTTGACTCTAAAAAGCATTTTAAAAACAATGGTTCAACCACTTTTTTGAATTGAGGCATAGATCATGGACATGCTTTGGAAAATGCTTGCTTGCATATTAAGGCACAAATGCAAAACTCAAGGAAAGGCCATGTACAAGCTAGTAAAGTGTCTTAACACATCCCATATCTCATCTAAGGAGAATTTCAGGTCAGGGCAAGTTGCTGCAAGGGCTATGGCATGAGATGATACATGATATGGATGAATTCAAAAACTCATGACATGAGAATTCCAAATTCTCATTGGATGATTCCAGATGGTTCTAGATGAGTCTAAACCATCCTATATAGTGTATAGAACTTGCTCAGATGCAAGGTTGGTGAGAGATTAGAGAGGAGAGTGAGATAGCCATTTCAATTGCTTCCATTGCAAGTTGAAATCAAATTCCACATTCTGATTCATTTCCATTGCTTCTTTCTATCCAAACACATTCCATTGATCACACTGAAGCTGTGCATACCAAATTGAGAGCAAAACCATGGAGAATTGAGGAGATAGCTTTTGGATTTTGAAGGTTGCAAGTCACCATCGGGTTTGGAGATTCAAGCTTTCTTGGTCCAATCTTTTGCAAACAGAAGCTTTATCATCATTCAAGGATCGATTCTGAAGAGTTTGAGAGCTTGAAGTGGAGGATTACCCTATCCGGTGTTCAAGATTTGACAGGTTAGTAACTTTTCTTCTACACCATGATTTAGGCATGATTAGGTAGAATTGTTAGGTTAGAATGGTTAGAGACCAATAGGAGATAGATTCTGGGAAGTTTGAGATCAATTGGTGAAGGTTGAGTTGATGACACCATTTTTGTTTTGACCAAGAACATGAGATATAGTGAGCTATAGCATGAGTTTGATATCAAGAATTAACCAGGGTGAGGTGGTGATCATTCTGAGGTAATTAATTTCAAGAATTGTTGAAGTTGATGACTGAGCTTATTTTTGATCTTGGATCGGGTTTGGAGATTTAGGGCACTTCAATTGATTTTAAGGTCATGGTTGGATTCAGGGTTGAATTTAGAGTAGATTAGGGTTTTGAATCATGGCATTTGGTTGAGTTTGGATGGAGTTCGAATTAGGGATTCAAGCTCTGCAACTATGGAGCTTTCCCTCCATTTCCATGGCTGAAGGAAGAAGATGAAGTGCTGGCCGTTTGATCAGACGTGGACTCATTGACTGAGTGGAGATCTAAGGGTTGTGGTTTAATCTCACATTTGAAGAGAAGTCTGAAGACACCCCAAATGCGGCGTTTCATTAAACTGAAGTTTTTGGCTTAAGTGATGAGTTTGATAACCACACCCCCAGTCTTGGCCCATTGGTGATTTGCACTGCTTTTATTTACTTTATGCACCGTGGTTTTTTCTTTTTCTTTATGATTTTTGAATTGTTTTTTTGACGAAAACTAGGCCTAGCACGCCTTACTAATTGTACCCCCATTTTGAGCCCATTGCATATTTGAACTGTCTGGCATTTCTATCCACACCCCAAGTCTTGGCCCAGTTGCATTTTGAACTGCATTTCATTACTAACTGCACCGTTCATTTTTCTTTTTCTTTGTGATTTTTAATTGATTTTCTGATGAAAATTGGGCCTGGCGCATTGATATCCCCACCCCCATTTTGAGCCCAGTCATGATTTGCACTGCATATAGTTACTATCTGCACCCAACATTTCTTATTTTAATTTCTTTTTCTCCATTTTACTTTAATCTTTGAAAAAATCATAATAAATAGAAAAATAATGATTTTTGCATGGGGATTTTTTCTCCCATTTCATGTTAATGTCTAGAAAATTATAAAATATCAAAATATTTGCATTTCATGCATTTTTAATATTTTTTGTATATTTTCTCTTTTAATAGCTTTTAATTCATTTTATGTTGATTCATAGATTTGTAGAATTTTGTTTAGCTAGTTCCCTTTTAATTTTTAGGCCATTCTTTTTAGAATAGTTAGATTAGGACTTTATCCCCCCTCTGGATTTATTCCATAATTTTGTGATCAATTTTTGATTAGTTTTGATTAGATGACTTTAGGTTGAATAGAATTAGGTCAATCCTTAACATAGGTCCACAATAACACTAGAATCTTGGGTTTCTAGGTCAAGTTAGATATTGGGACATATAGGGTATTAAAGGGTAGTCTTGTAGGATCCCCTAGAAATTATATTAGATTTTAATATAATAGTATACTATTTTTAAATGATTTTTGCAGTTGATGCTTGTTTGTGTTGCCCTTGTGGGCTTGTATTTTGTTTGTCTTGCTTTGTGGTTTGTTGCTTGGCTTAGAGAGCTTGGTCTTGCTTTGAGGAGCATGGGGGAGCATATAAGAAGACTTGAGAGTTGAAGAAGGAGCTTGAGAGCTTGAGAGTCTTGTTTGTTTTGTTGTTGTTTTAGGATTAGGGATTAAGTAGAGCTTAGACCTAGCTAATTTCTTTCTTAAACATGGATGGTATCTTTCACCTCCATTCTTCCCCATGATTCAAGGTCCTTCCATGGTATCCACCTCTCTACTTTGGAGGGATAAGTGATTGTGCCTAGGAAGTAGAACCTTTGAGGGAACCCTTCCTTTGATGTTGAACCCTTACAGGTCACCTTTGGTGGTCAATAAGCAGTTTAATATCCTAGCTTATCCAGTTAAGTGATATCCTCTGGTTTGAGTATCTTGAGAGATGTTGGGCTTGAGTTTGAAGATGAGGACTTCATTGAAGAGTATGAATGAGGATGATTCCCTGAGCATTGTCATTTCAGCTGAAGCTTGAAGAGCAAGAAGAATAAGTTGATACTTGAAGACCCAATAAAGATTGAATGAAGAGCTGAGGCCTAAAGATTAAAGGATGAAGTTGACACTTCCAAGTGATTGATGACTACTCTGAGAAGCTGAAGCTTGCTTGAAGAGCAAGAGCAACAAGTTGATACTGGTAAAGGAGAGAGAAAGCTGAAGCTTGGAGATTGAGTTGATACTTATGAAGAGGATTCAATTGAGATTGGGTGCAAAGCTGAGGCTTGTAGAACAAAGGATAAGTTGATACTTACTTTGAAGCTTGGAGATCCTGAAGGAATCAAGTTGATACTTGTGGTTAAGAGTGAAGCCTGAAGGTGGAACTGATTAAGGAGGTGAGGCTTGAAGAAGAAGATAAGTTGATACTTATGTTTGGTGGATTGAAACCTGGAGAAGCAAATGGATATTTGTCAAGAGTGATGGAAGTCTGACGACTGAGTTGCTGCTAGAAGAGCTGAAGCTTGGGGATTGAGAGAGGGAGTTGTTGATCTGCTTTCTTCTTTGTTTCTTTTCTGTATTGATGTGCCTTGTTTGATTTGCTTGATGCATTAGAATAAGTCCATATCTAGGCTAGTTTTAATCTAGGAGCATGATTGCACTAGAGGTTGAGTTGCTCCCTCTGCTTGTATTGTTACTGTATGGCTTTGCTTGCGGGTATTCGGTAGAGCCCAGCTCCCTTGCCCATGTGGTTTATTTTGCTTGATAGCATGATTTTATTTCTTCTGTATGATTGCAGTTTACTGTACATTGCTTGATAGCATGTTGTTTATCTTCTGTATGATTGCAGTTATTCATATCCGGCTTGAGGTCGAGACGGGCTTGTGGAGGCTGTTGCCCCACACACATTTCCTCCCTCACTTGCATTGCATGCATTTTACAGTCGTTTACTGTTTACTATTTAAGCTGATGCTTTATCTATTTCTGTATCATTGACATGATCCCTTAGGACTCTCATTTCTTTTGATAAGGAAATGATGATAGAACTTTAGGTTGAAACCTATGCATGATAACTTCTAGGAGTTCCCTGTTTCAAACCTCAACTATAGGATGAATCCTTGGCATGACAACAGTAGGACTTGATAGTCTCCCTCCTAGTTGAGCCTATTCTCTCCTCATCTCAAAATAGCTTAAGATACAGTAATCATGAATGATTTCTTTCGTACGTTACGAGCCTTAAGCTATCTGAGAAAGGATTGTTGGAGAGTTTCTTTTCAACAGTCTGGATGTTGAGTATGGTACCCTTTGGGTGACATGCGACGCATTCACTCTCAGGTCATAGTCTCTAGTGCGATTGAAATTGCATACACAATAAAAAACACTTCTTTCGTAAAAGACAGAAAACAAACTTCAAACCTTTTAGCCCCGTGGGCCCATAATTCAAAGGAAGCTTTTCTGAAGAAAAGAGTGTCGTTAAACTTCAGCGCCAACGCAAACAGGCTTTGTCCCTAACTACTGGAACTGTTGTTTAACCCTACTCGATAAAACAGATGAATCTGAATTCTCGTAAGCGTAGTTTCCCGAACTATGTAAGCTCTGATCTCTCATACCTGTTGAGAGTACGTAGGCACAAAACTGATGTATTGGCGAGCCACCTTCCCCTGTAACCCGTAGTAAGTCGAACTACGTTGACTCTGATTTCTTATTCTCTGATGAGAATACGTAGGCATAAAGTACGACGCTTTGCCGAGTCATTTTCTTTTCTATTTTAAGCCATCCTTGATAGGTAGATAGATAAACCAACCCGTCCAGTAAACATAACAAACGTGGATCCCGTCGAGTACGACGGACGTGAGGGGTGCTAATACCTTCCCCTTGCGTAACCGACTCCCGAACCCAGACAATGGTTGCGATGACCTTGTCTTATACCTTTTCGTCAGGTTTTTCCGATCGTTTCCTTTCCCGTTCTGAGGGATAAATAACTAAAGGTGGCGACTCTTCTGTTTTGCCGGCACCTTATTTTCGCGAAAGCGACAGCTGGCGACTCTGCTGGGGATCGAACCCAGAATCTCTGGTTCTCCGGTTCCCTATGCGAGTCAATCCTAGCGCTTGTATGATTACTTGTTGGGTTATGTTTATTTATCGCATTTTCATTTCCCGCACTTTACTTTCAGCATGATATGATTATCTGTGCTGTTGTGGGAGGGGCATTCCGATGAGTGAGAAGCCAGACCCAGGCTTGAGCGTACATAGCATTAGTTGTGGAAATTAGTGGGCGCGTGCTTGCTTTGCAGGCACTAGTGTCTCATGAAATCCACGCTCAGACGAGGTTCTCCCGGTTGGCTTCTTTTTCAACCCTTTGGGTTGAGAGGGTTGCTGGTTTGGAGGATTGTCGACTCTGGGGACCGATCATTTGTGATTCAGCCGAGTGAGGCCGCTTCATGAGCTGGTGATGCCACACCTTCTGGGTATCGTATCACCCCTCTTGAATGTATGTGACGCTGATGAACGCATAGGATGCCGAACTTGAGTCAGTTTAGGTCCATACCTGTGAGCAGGGTTGGGTTTATTGCAAGAAACTTTGACCTTCAGACCACCTGATTTTCTTGATAGTGGATCAGTGTTGTTGGGATCTGAGGATCTTATCATCATATGTGTATTTGTTCTTGATAGAGCAGGTTTTGATCAGAGGATCTTATCATCAGATGTGTATTTGTTCTTGATAGAGCAGGTTTTGATCAGAGGATCTTATCATCGGATGTGTATTTGTTCTTGATAGAGCAGGTTTTGATCAGAGGATCTTATCATCATATGTGTATTTGTTCTTGATAGAGCAGGTTTTGATCAGAGGGTCTTATTATCAGATATTTGTTCTTGACAGAGCAGATTTATGACTGGGGTCTGAAGATCTCATTATCAGATGGTTGTTCTTGACAGAGCAGAGTTTCGGTTATCAGATTTGTGTTCTTGACAGAGCAGATTTCTTGGTCCTTGTTATCAGCCGTTTGTTCTTGACAGAGCGGATTTATGGTACTATATGTGTGTGTTCTTGACAGAGCAGACTTATGGTCCGATACCAGGGTTTTCTTATTATCAGATGCAGTGGTTGTTCTTGATAGAGCAGCATTATGGTTTTGTTGATACAGGATCTCCACAGCACAGTTGCCTTGATCTCCTGCTGCATGATTGCATTTTACATTGTTTGCATAATCATTAGCATTTCATTAACGTGTCTCTGTGTTGCAGGTACCGTTTTCCCCGATCCAGGATTTCTTGCCTCCTATTATATTGTTATGGGTTCTCTGAGAAAGACCGTGGCTTACAAGTTCCCTGCCCCTGATGTGGTTAAGCTGACTGGTTTGATAGCTTTAGCAGATGATTCTGTGAGGGACGAGTTCAGAAAATCTTACGGCAAATTGCTCAGTTTGGTTCGTAAACCTTCTGCGTTCGAGTTGAATGGGTTGCACGCTCTACTGCAGTTCTACGACCCTCCGTTGAGATGTTTCACTTTTCAGGATTTTGTTCTCGCCCCTACGCTGGAAGAATATGTTGATTTGCTAGGTGTACCTACCAAAAGGCAGATGCCTTTTGTTCATATGGATGTTGAGCCTGATCTGGCTGTTATAGCTCCTTCGCTTCATCTGGACGCCTCCGAGTTGGTATTGACTAGTTGGAACAAGGTCTCTGGTTTCTCCTTGCAGTTTCTAGTGGGAAAGGCTCAGCAGTGCGCCAAAGATGGATGTTGGGTCGCGTTCAACGCCATTCTCGCTTTGTGCATATATGGCATCATTCTGTTCCCCAATATGCCTGATTTTGTAGACTTCGATGCATTCCACATCTTTGCATCAGGGAATCCAGTCCCTACCTTGATGGGAGATGTCTACCATTCTATCCACTACAAAAACGAGAACAGAAGGGGCAAGAATGTCTCGTGCTGCGTACCCTTGCTTTATAAATGGCTTGATAGTCATCTGCCCAAGAGGGGTCCTTTTGTTTCATATGCAGCCCCAGCTGAGTGGTCCGAGCGTCTGATGAGCTTATCTGCAGAGGATATCGACTGGTTCGACAGAGATAGGTTGGGTACCGAGGTTATCTTCAGCTGCAGTGGGTTTCCAAACGTGCCTTTGATAGGCAGGAAGGGCTGTATAAACTATAATCCATCTTTGCTGGTCTGACAGTTCGCGTACGCTTTGAGAGCTCCGCCGAAAGATGAAGAGGTACAGGAATCTCTGTACCTCACTGGTCTTCTAGAGGGGGATCTGCTATCCAAGCTTCAGCGCGTATGGAATGGTATCAGTAAGAGGGGAAAACCATTGTTGGGGAAAAGCAACAATCAAGCCTACCCTCCGTATGTGACTTGGATCAGAGCCAGAGCGGATGCTATAGGGATGCCGTTTCCTCAGGCCAAGCCGGAAGGTCCTCCAATGATTGAAGAGCCTACCACCGTGCCCATTCAGCAGCATAATCAGGTGTTAGCCGAGCGAGATGAATTGAAACGGGCAAACGAAGAATTGGAGAAAGAGTTGGCTCAGCTCCGAAGCGAGAGGAACGAGACCGTTCATTCCTTCAAAAGACAGACCGAGTTGGTGAACCGGCTGGGGGCAGACCTGACTAAGCAGATAGCCGAGCGTGAACGCATGGGTCAAGACTTCAAAGTTGTCAACGACGTACTGGCTACGAAGAAGCAGCACTTGGACGAAGCATATCGAAGGATATCCAAGTTCAACCAGCACTGGAAGGCTTCCCTGGCCACCAGGAAAGAGCGGGAGGATAAGCTGATGCTACAGATCTCCAAGCTGAAAGCCCAGGTGAAGGCTAGTGAGAAGAGGTTTGATGAAGAAACCGCTCACAGATGCACCGCCGAAGGCCAGCTCAACAGAGCTCTCGCTAACTTGAAGGAGCGCAAACTGACGTTTGAGTCCAAGAAGCGGAAGCTAGAAGATTGTTTCGGCGAAGGAGCATGGGAAGATTCGGTCGAAGGTCTTCAGTATACCATCGTGCAAAGGGAATTACTCGTCGAAGGGTTACTCACTCTGCCTGATCATCCAGAAACGAAGGAGTTGTTAGAAGAGTATCGCGCCCGTGACCGTACTTGACTACTTGTATTCTTTTTGTTTTGATCATTGTTGTATGCTGACCATCACCAGGCTTGTTGGCTGAGGTCACGCTGTTGATTCATCTTGTACTCGCTGATGTTGTACTGCCTTGATGGGCTTTCTTTATATACGAGATTGTTATTTCCATGATTGGACTCGGACTTCTTATTATTATCAGCATTGGCACTCAGGCATTAGGATCGGGGGAGATCTCCCTAATGCACAGACACACGTTTGCATTTGCATGAAGCATTTGCATAACGAGCACTTTGTTGTTTTTCCTAACCCTTTTGTGTTAATAGGGTTGTTTCAGGGTGTTTCAGGTGGTTCCAGGATTGATCAGAGACCCATTCACCGCTATTCGACTAGAGCTAATCAAACCAGGATCATGGAGCAAGTGCAAACTGATGTTCAGGAACTCCGCGAGAGAATGGATCGCTTCATGGAGCTCATGCAAGCGGTCGCCAATGGCCAGGATCAGCTCAGAACTTTGGTTAAGCCTCTGATTTCGAGGGTCGATATCAACGACATCCTCCATGGTGGGACTGTGCCTACTCCTCCACCAGTTGAAACTCCACAGAATGGTATCCCCGTGACCGGGGTGAATGGCAGTGCCAACGGCAATGTGGTGGCCAACATGGGACTCAATACAACGGGCGTCGGTAATGGGAGTCTGGGAGCTAATGTCAACGCTGGGCTGGGCAACGACAATGCAGGTGTTGGTAATCTGTTTGTGCCTCATCCGTGGCTAGAGGATCGTCAGGACGATATGTTCTCTCAGATAGGTGCTGAAGGTGAGCTGAATGCTGAAGCACGACTTAGATTCAAGGCACTTGAGGATAAGATGAGAGATATCGAGAATCAGAATACTTTGGGCGTTGATATGTCCAAGTTGGGATTAATTGCTGATTTTAAGGTGCCTCCCAAGTTTAAGGTACCTGACTTTGAAAAGTATAAGGGCACCACTTGCCCTCGCGTCCACCTGAGATCGTATTATAGAAAAATGTTTGCTCATTCTGAGGACGAGAAGTTGCTGATGCACTTCTTCCAAGACAGTCTTTCCGGGCCATCCCTCGAATGGTACATGAGTCTGGAGCCTACCAGTGTGCGCACCTGGAAGGACCTTGCTGAAGCATTTGTGCTCCACTATCAATACAATAGCGACTTGGCCCCGAACCGAGTCCAGCTGCAGAATCTGTCGCAGAGGAACAACGAAGGGTTTAAGGAGTACGCCCAGCGGTGGCGCGAGATGGCAGCCAGGGTTCAGCTGTCGATGGTTGAACGTGATCTCGTGTAGATGTTTGTAGCCACCCTCCCAGGGGTTTACTATGAGAAGTTAGTCAGCGGTATGTCTGGGACGTTCTCAGATCTCATTATCACGGGTGAACATGTCGAGAATGGGATCAAGATCGGGAAAATTCAAGGTGAGTTATCCTCAGCTGAAGGAGGTGGAAAGAAACCGTATAGTGGCAAAAGACGGGAAGGAGAAACGAGCGATGTGTCCAACGCTCGAAGAAAGGGTAAAGGTCCGCACCAGCAGGTGGCCAGTATAACCATCCCGGCAGTTCAACAGCCACAGCAGCAGCAACAACAGCAACCGAATCAACAGGGATACAGAAGGTATCAGAATCGGGCACCTTTGGCGAACCGTCACCTCGAGACACCGCCCATGGCGTACGTGCAGTTACTGCAGACTTTGCTTCAGCTACAGTTGATTCAGAAGAGAACGTTGGCTCCCTTGACAGGGGCACCTCCGCCAGGGTACGACGCGAATGCAACTTGCGAATTTCACTCAGGGGCACCAGGCCACACAATCGAGAATTGCAAAGCCTTTAAGCATAAGGTACAGGACATGGTGGATGCCAAGATCATCAACTTCTCCGATAATGTGCCAAATGTCACGAAGAATCCTATGCCGAATCATAGGGGAGGCGGAGTGAACGTCATTATCGAAGAAGAGGATTTGGATTTGTTGACTGACGTCAGAGATCTTAAGACGCCGCTTAGCTTCGTTAAAGCTAAGTTGATAAAAAGAGGGTTCTTTCCAGGTTGCGGACAACTATGTATGGACTGTGCCACACGTTCTGATGGATGTAAGCAGTTGGTCGAAGGAATTCAAAGTCTGATGACTGAAGGGATTTTACAGTTTAGTCGGAGGGCTGAATGTAGACCAGGGGAGGTAGTGCTGAAGCAAGCTGATGAGGTCGCAACCATCACCATCCCTCGCCGGACGATCACTATTTCTGCGCCCAGACCGCCTACAATTACCATCACCAAAGCTGGGCCGATACCCTTCGAGAGCACTAATGCTGTCCCGTGGCATTATGGGGCTGAAGTCTACTGCAACGGACAGAGGTTGGAGCTGGAACCATATGGGTCAACTATGGAGAACCTTGCGGGAATCAGTGGTATTACTCGCAGCGGAAGAGTGTTTGCACCACCAGAGGTCGTGGCGGACAAAGCGGTCAGAGCTGATGCGGCCGATAAGGGTAAAAGTAAAGTCGTTGAAGAGGTCCCGCGTGGGGCAGAACCAGACTTACTTCTTAAAGATGCCGAGGAGTTTATGCGGTTGATTAAAAAGAGTGACTACAAGATTGTAGACCATCTCCATCAGACGCCCTCAAAGATTTCCATCTTGAACTTGTTGTTGTGTTCTGAAGCACACCGCAACGCGCTACTGAAGGTGTTGAACGCCGCATATGTACCGCAGGAAATATCGGTAAATCAGCTAGAAGAGGTCGTAGCCCATGTGAATGCTAGGAATGGGCTAGGTTTCACGGACCTGGAGCTGACGCTGAAAGGGAGGAATCATAATAGCGCCCTGCACATCTCGATAGAGTGTAGGGGCACGATTATGTCGCACGTGTTGGTGGACACGGGTTCGTCACTAATGTTCTTCCAAAGAAGGCATTAATGAAGTTGGATACTCGTGGAGTGATTTGCACACCCAGTGATCTGGTTGTGAAGGCGTTCGATGGAACTAAACGACATGTTTTCGGGGAGGTGACCCTGCCAATCCAAGTAGGCCCGGAAACGTTCGACGCGGTCTTTTACATTATGGACATCATGCCTGCCTACAACTGTCTATTGGGCCGACCATGGATCCATGCTGCTGGTGCCGTGACCTCCACGTTGCACCAAAAGCTCAAGTATGCTGTCGAAGGAAGCATCGTGACTGTTTGTGGCGAGGAAGACATAATGGTGAGCCATTTGTCGTCCTTCAAGTATGTGGAGATGGATGGCGAAATCCATGAGACTCTATGCCAAGCGTTCGAAGCGGTCAAAGTCAAGGACGTAGCTCCAGTAGTCACCGAAAGGCCAAAGATGACTCTCTCCTCATTCAAGGAAGCTCGGGCCGTTGTCCAAGCCGGATCTACCCCAGGCTGGGGGCAAATTCTGGAGATACCTAACAAGCAAGATAAGTTTGGGTTGGGATATTCTCCTGGAGCTGAAGCTTCTTCTTCTTCTAGCAGTGCATCTCGGGGTAAAGGGCCGATCCAGTTTACCAGTGGCGGGATGATTTTCGAAAGCATCAACGCGGTGTCTGAAGACAGCGGAGATAGCGACTGCGACCTCGACTCTTGGATCCAGCCAGGCGAGAGCCTCAACAATTGGTCCGTCAAGGATATCATCCAGATGACAAGCGAAGAGTAATGATTTACTTTTTCCAATCATTGTACAACCCTATGTCCTACCCGGGGCATAGTGGTTTTATTGTCAGGGCCTTGTTAGATTATGTACATGCATTTTGTTAATAAATCAAAGGCATTTTTTCGTATTCAAATATTGTGATCTCTGTTATTCATGTTTTATATTTGTTTTGAAAAATAATAAAATGGCAATGGGGTTTGTGCTAACCTGCATATTCTTGTTTTAAGCTTAACCCTTGCTATTGCAGGATCCACATAACAGATGACATCGACTCTGGACCTTCTACGACTCACTTCGACTTCGATTGCCCGATCTATCAAGCCGAAGAAGAGATTGATGAAGACGAAGACCTTCCTGAAGAGTTGGCCCGCTTGTTGAAACAAGAGGAGAAAGTTATTCTGCCTCATGAGAAGGAGATTGAGATCGTGAATCTGGGTTCTGAAGAACTTGTCAGGAATGTCAGGATAGGGGCTGCATTGCAGAGTGATGTCAAGCTGAGATTGGTCGAGATGCTTCGAGAGTATAGTGACATTTTCTCTTGGTCATACGAAGATATGCCCGGACTTGATACTGACATCGTAGTTCACCACTTGCCGCTGCGAGAAGATTGTCCTCCCGTTAAGCAGAAGCTTAGAAGGACACGACCTGATATGCCGTCAAAATCAAAGAAGAAGTGAAGAAGCAGCTTGATGCTGGCTTTTTAGCGGTCACTACTTACCCTCCGTGGGTCGCCAACATAGTGCCTGTACCGAAGAAGGACGGTAAGGTACGCATGTGCCTCGATTATCGAGATTTGAACAAGGCGAGCCCTAAAGATGATTTCCCGCTGCCTCATATCGATGTGTTGGTCGACAACACAGCCCAGTTCTCCGTGTTTTCGTTCATGGATGGCTTCTCCGGTTACAATCAGATCAAGATGGCGCTGGAGGACATGGAGAAAACTACGTTTATTACTCTGTGGGGAACATTATGCTATAAGGTAATGCCTTTCGGTCTGAAGAACGCAGGGGCCACTTACCAACGAGCAATGGTTACTTTGTTTCATGACATGATTCATCACGAGATTGAAGTCTATGTTGATGACATGATTGCGAAGTCCCAAACGGAGGAGGGACATCTGGTCAATTTGTTGAAGCTTTTTGAGAGGCTTAGGAAGTTCAGGTTGAGGATGAATCCTAACAAGTGTACTTTCGGAGTACGGTCTGGAAAGTTACTGGGGTTTATTGTGAGCGAAAGAGGCACCGAGGTTGATCCTGTGAAGATTAAAGCGATACAAGAAATGCCCCGTGCCAAAAACAGAAAAAGAAGTTCGTGGTTTCTTGGGCAGAATAAACTACATTGCAAGGTTTATCTCTCAGCTCACGGCCACGTGTGAACCGATGTTCAAGCTTTTAAAGAAAGATCAGGCGATTATCTGGAACGAGGATTGCCAGAAGGCATTCAACAAGATAAAGCAGTATCTGCAGGAACCTCCCATCTTGATACCCCCAGTGGCTGGAAGGCCATTAATCATATACTTGACAGTTCTTGAGAATAGTATGGGGTGTGTTCTCGGTCAGCACGACGAGACGGGCAGAAAGGAGCATGCCATTTATTACTTGAGTAAAAAGTTCACAGGCTGTGAATCTCGCTACTCGATGCTGGAGAAAACGTGTTGTGCACTAGCCTGGGCTGCCAAACGTTTACGACAGTACATGCTCAATCACACAACCATGCTAATTTCGAAGATGGATCCAATCAAGTACGTCTTCGAGAAGCAGGCGCTTTCGGGCAGGATTTCCAGATGGCAAATGGTGTTGACGGAATATGACATTCAGTACGTGTCCCAGAAGGCCATTAAGGGAAGCGTATTGTCTGATTACCTTGCCGAACAGCCGATCGAAGATTATCAGCCGATGAAATTTGAATTCCCTGATGAGGATATCATGTTTCTCAAAGAGAAGGATTGCAATGAGCCGTTGCCCAACGAGGGGCCAGATAGGAAATCCCAGTGGAAATTGATATTTGACGGGGCGGTTAATTCCTATGTGTCGCGGTGAAATTTGGATACCAAACTATTGATTAGTTTGAATCTTTATTCATTTGCAACCGAACTTTGATTTGTCCAAAAGAAGGGATAAAGATCGAAATTCCCACAATGCAATGCAAATGCAAGCTAGATTGTTTAGGTTCGGGGGTTGGTTAAACTTAGGGAAGATATTAGCATCCTAAGTTTCTGTAGTACTCTACAGGAACCTCTTGTTTTATGTTTGTTTACTGCTATGTGTTTATCTGCTTAATGGATTAGAGACCCTAGGGGTTTGTATCTAAGTATACTCGATAAGATGTCGCATCTTATGCCTACATATCCTTACGGGAGTGAAATCAGAGTATTTTGTAGTTCACCCTAAAGGGTCAAAGGAGCTCTTTGACTGTGGTCAAAGTTCCTACGGGTTCAGGGTAGTTGTTTTGATTGGGTTTAGGAGAAGAGATGAGTCTTCATGTTAAGGGAGATGTAACCACCACAAGTGTAAAGGGGGTTGTAGGAAATGGTCTTTGCATCGTCTTAAGAAAAGGTCTTACATACTCGGATGGTCGCCAAGTATGCCTCTATCGCTCTTAAGGCAAAGTCCCTACATGTTTGATTGTATTGTTGTGGGGTGGAGATTATATCTCACTTAAGATGATTAACATCTATTCTCTAAATGTGTTTGTAGAATTGTATTGTGTTGATTATTTGTTTCTATGTTGTGAAGATTAAGGTCCTTCCTATGGGGTAGGTCCTAAACTTAAACGATCAACTTGAAGAATCAAGGATCGAGGGGAATATGATGCATATGGTGTGCAACTACACACAAGTGTTGACTCATGTGTAGGTTTTTCCTTTGGACGGAATGCGATGTATGAGTAGATAAATATGATAATGTAAATGCAATAGAATAAATTGCAGAAGAGTAAATTGCAGAAATATAAACCATACACGAACGCATGAAAGCGCTAAGTGAGTGTGTGTGCGTATTGTGAATAAGATAAAGCAGATAAAGATAACTAGAAACATACGCATGAAAGCTCTAAATGTAAGTGCATGTGTCGTGAAGTGTGAATGTGCACGAATTGATTAAATTGAGTTAGGAGAAGTTGAACTGATTTTAGTCATTTGATGTGATTTTAAAAGATGTTAACTTAATTTTATTGGCAAGAGGTTAAAAAAGATTATAGTAAAGTTATTATAATTTATTTAGAAGTTGCATTTGATTTAAATAAAAGTTAATTTATTATTTTTATTTATTTCTTTGTAAAAAGTTGTATAAATTACTTGAGTTCGTAAGAAAATGTATTCTTTTGATGAATTTGATTTTATATAAAAAAAGTTAAATTCATTATGTTAATTTTAAAATGAAAAAACCTTATTATTAAATATTTAGCCATTAAATTGAATTATGTTATTTTAAAAAAAAAAAAAAATGTAATTGGATAAGTTATTAAATAAATTGGTGTATACATAAAAATAGTTAATAAATAAAAGGTTAATAAATTGTTAATTGTTTTAATAAAGGGAGTTGATTAAGAGATTAGATTAAACAATTAAATTAATATAGGTTAAAATGAGTTTGCTTAGGTTAATTACTAAGTTAATTAATATTAGTATTAAACGAAATACGATTAAGGGAGTGAAGTGTGTGGTTAGTGGCGTGTGTGTGTGTTTATCATTGGATGACAATTTAAAAATTAAAAAAAAAAAAAAACAATACAGAAAACCCTAATTTCCCCCCTCTCAAATCCCTTTTCCGCCGCGCCGTTCTCCCCCCTCTCATCGATCGCGCTTCCTTCACTCTTCTTCGATTTTCTTTCTAATCCCTCATATTTCTCCTTCCATCGTTACTTCGGTTTCCTTTTTCATGGAATCTAGCTGCAAACACAAAATACAAATCAATCTTGTAATAAAAATATCAACGAAGGAAACGTTACCCAATGTGACGATGTTGATGGCTTCGCTGACGCTTTGAAATGGTTTCACGGTGAGTGGCTGAGGTTTCCGGAAATGGTGAGAGTGATCTCGCGTTGGGGAGAAAAGATAAGTTCTCTCACTCTCCTGATTTTCGATTTCTTTTAGGTTTGATTTGGGATTTTATGGAACTCGGGATTTTTCTGTGTTGTGGGTGTTGCTGAGAATCTGTTTGTGGCTTAGGTTAGGGTTTCTTGATTGAGATTTTTGTGTGTATGAGTTTTGTGTATCGATCCCCCCCTTCTCGACTGTATTTCTCTCCTCTTATATAGATGATCGAGTAGAATGCAATGTTAATGCCAATCAATTTCTTCCTTTTTGGTTTTGGAATGTCTGAAACAAATTGGGACCTTATGTGGAAACAATTCAATTGGGTTTCAAAGCTTGCCATTTTCGAATGAACTTGTCCGATTGTGTTTCAAACTTTCGACTGATTTGCTTGAAATATGTTTGGATGTGTCGAACCTTAATATGGAAACAAATTGATTTTGTTTGAAATCACGTTAGGATGCGTTGTCATGTGAGATTCTGTTTTCCCAATTCAAATTCTTATTGATTGTTTCAAAACTTATGCAGGTGTTTCCTCTTTTGGGATTCTGAACAAATACGGCAATTGCGACTTGGGCGGGAAGAGCAGACCAAATGTTGACTTGTGAAAAATGAAGGTTGCAGCTGTTGTTTAGCTCGCTCCTTATTTCAGGTGTAACTAATGCGTGATTGAATCTGGCGCATATATCAGACAACTTTGACAACTCAAGCAATTTCTTCTCCATGGAAATACGACGATGCGAATCATGCTCTCCGAAGATAACACCAGCAACAATCCCTCTTGTCCCACGATGAGGGAAATTACCATCTGCTCCTAAACTACAGAAAGTTGTTGAGAAACTCATGCAGGGAGGTATCACTAACCACTTGTGACCAGAAATCCTTTAGGCTTCAACTTGAGCAAATGAGACAACTGTGGGTTAAGAGGGTCAACAACTCTCTGAGATTCAAGGGCATCAGTGTGGAAGTGTGGTAAGAGGTATAATGATGATATTGCCCTCAATTCTCCTTTCAAACGTAGGTGTGTGTATGTGAATTCTGTGGTTTTGAGTGAATATCTATCACGATCCCTTTCTGTTGTGTAAATCCTCTCATGGTATGGTTCGATATGGTTTTATTGCTTTTGTTTTGATGGTTTTTGTGTTTGGACAAAGATGTATGGATATGTTTCTGATAAGGTATGAATCTCTTAATGCCAAAGCTTTTATGATCTCCCCTGCTGCAGGTTTTGTGGTGGTAGTATTCTGCCAAGCTGGCTCTACAGTTCTTTATGTTCCCCAAATTGGAGGTTCAAAACATTCTAACTTTATCTTGTCGGGTAGTGTATCAACTGCTCAAGATCATGGTTTTGACACTTTGTGCCATTGAATGCTGAAGGAATATCATGAAGTTTTTGACTGAAGTTTAATTCAAGCTTTCCCGTGCACAGGACTTTACCTACAACCCATTCCCGATCACTTTGACTTATCCTGTGACATTGCGTGCTGATACTTCAATTCCTGCTTCATGAGGTATGGTGTCTCACTTCTCTAGATTTTAAGCTTAAAATTATCCTCGTTAATTGTGTTATGATTATTGGTTGTGCCGTACTTTGCAGGTGAAGATACTGTAGGGAAAACTGCAGAGTGTGGCTTCCGCCTGAGTTTCGGTTCTGTAGCCTAATGCGGAGCTAGTTCGACAGGCGATAATAGTTCGAGCATGTGCCGGTTATAGCCTCTTAATAGGATTGGCTTTCCTTGTTTTAGTACTGTCATTTCGGTAATTAATCCTTTGATTGAAGAGAGAACAAATATGCTTATGCTTTTCATATTATGGTTGCTGGCAGCTTGCCTCAATGTTCTTGAATCACTCAGTGATATATGATATTGCTGTGCTATTGCAGATTGAGGTTCAGCGGGATAACGTAAGTGGAGCGGCCCCGGAGGTTGACAACAGGTAAACTGATTATGACACATTTGCTTTCCAGAATACTGTATACTTGGATCTTTTGCAGCAAGAAGAAAATGCTGAGTTTGTACTGAATGACAGACGTTGCGGTTTCGTTCTCTGATTAAGCGACCCTTTGGTCTGCAGGTTTTCGCTATTAATGCTTCATTGTGTTTCAATCACTCAAAACCGTGATTCTCTACCATGTGTCGCTCGTTCTTTTGGAGATTACTTGTATATATTGCCTCGAAAACCCCATGAATGATGTTGTTGTAAACTTCTGTTAGTACTGTGAAATTCCTGAGACTTTCTATCAGTGTCGAACAAGAGGCCTGCTAACTGCATTTGTTGATTTGCAGCTATAAATAGTTGGAATAAGAGTTGTCGGACGTGGCTAATTTGAAACATGCCCGGCTGCGCTAGTTGCAACCACTGATTTGAGAAGTCACTGGTTGTGAAGCCGCTGCCGCAACTGGAGCCACAACCTGGTTTTGATCGGTAGATGCGATAGCAGAAGTGTTGGTGGCTGGCTGAAGGGTCCTGTCTAATATGGTATGTAACCTCTTTCTTTGCATTGAAGCTGTAGCTGGAAATCTTTGATCTCTCCAGTGTTTTGCTTATAATCTCAGACCATTGTTTGGAGTTTATGTCCACTTAAACTACTTCCTCCCTTTTTGACAGGTCTGCGATGCCGGTAATACAGTAGGCGTGTCATGATGAAGTTTGCGACAACTGCAGTTTATACGAGTATTGTGAAGCAACTACAAGGCCTTCTATTTTTAATTCAGGGATATTCTGGCCTGGTTCATGCTCCTAATCTTTTCAATCCAACTTGTCATGTTGTGATCCTATGCAAACCATTTGATTAAATTTGCAAACCGGGTAGGACGTTTTATGAACTCCATGCCGATTGTTATGGCTTTTCCTTTTCCATTTCACGATGATATCCTCTTTTGCAGGTACAAGTCTATTGGTGAATTGGAACAAGGTGATGAGCGGCATCGACTCGACGCGGATAGGAAAGTCTAGTGGCGATGCACCTCAAACCAGATATGGTTTCGGCCAAATGCATTATATTTGTACCCTTAGTTGATGCGGTGTCGTTCGAGAGTTGGTTGGAGCAGACACTTTGAAGATATTGCGAGAAAACTTTGCTTTTGTCCCTGTGTCGGCTCATTTAAGTGTCCATGAAGGAAAGATCCTCGTCCTGTATCAGCATAATTATGTAACCATGATAGCAACAATTCTATCCCGTGTATGAGTTGGTTGTAACTGTTAGTCCTTTATTCTTTTCCAATGTTTTCAATCCTTAACAGGTTTTGGTGGGCTTGCATGATGGATATTTATATTCCCATGGTAGCATAAATGATATGACACGACCCAATTATGTGAGCAACATTGACATTTTATTCTCCAGTAGTTCTAGGCCATGATGAATAAAACGTTGGATGTACCGTACCAATTCCTGAACTTTGGACATCACCAGCATGAATTGTTTTCCTTAAATTGGATTATGTTGAATTTCACTAAAACACAAAATCTGTAGTTTGGATATAGGAGAGAACGGGTCATATGCTTGGACTTAACAAAAGAACGGATCCGCGAGCTTTTTATTTAGATTCAGGCGTGCCCCTAAATTGTAAAACCCAAAGTTGAGTACTTGAACCCATACGGCAACCTGGACTTGAGTCCTAGCAATTTTGAATTGGGTCCTTCGAACGCGAACGTATTAAAGAAATGGATAATAGAAACAATGGGGTCACTTCTGGTTAGAAACAAATGGCTGCGCCCAGAAATGCTTGTCCCTAAGAATGAGCCTTGAATGCATTTGAAATTCATGTGCCTGCACCCACTTGTTAGCCGCGATAAACACATATACAAAAGCATAATGAAAACCTGTAAAAAAACGAGGTGGGATCTTGTGGTCAAAAATTAGGGTGCAACACTATGGAAGTGGTATCGGAGCGATCATCACGACTCCCCACGGATCCCATATCCCGTTTACTGCGAGACTGACGTTCCCAGTCACCAATAACGAAGCGGAGTACAAAGCATGCATTATGGGTCTAGAAGAGGCAATTGATTTGAGAATCAAGAACCTAGACGTATATGGTGACTCGGCGCTTGTGATCAACCAGATTAAAGGGGAGTGGGAAACTCGTCAATCGAATTTGGTGTCGTACATGAACTATGCCAGAAGGCTACTTCCGTTCTTTGATCGAGTGGAACTCTATCATGTGCCCAGAGCAGAAAATCAGATGGCTGATACCTTGGCCATGTTAGCTTCGATGTATAAAGTCAATTTTTGGAATGAAGCTCCGAGTATTGTCATTTCCAGTCTTGATAGACCTGCATTTGTCTTTGTGATCGAGGAAGCCTCCGACGGCAAGCCATGGTTCCATGACATCCAGACTTTCCTTATGACTAAGGAGTATCCTGCGGGTGCGTCAACCCAGGATAAGAAGACCTTGAGGAGACTGTCTGGAAATTTTTATCTCAATCCTGATGGAGTGTTGTATAAGAGAAACCACGATCTCGTGCTACTCAGATGTGTAGATGAGAAAGAAGCGAGCCTGCTCATGGAAGAAGTCCATGAAGGCACATTTGGTATGCACGCCGGCGGGCATGCTATGACGAGAAAGATCCTGAGAGCAGGATACTACTGGCTGACGATGGAATCGGATTGCTTTAAGTTCGCGAAGAGATGTCATAAATGCCAGATTTATGCTGATAAAGTTCATGTGTCGCCGTGCCCGTTAAATGTCATGTACTCCCCGTGGCCGTTCTCCATGTGGGGCATCGACATGATAGGCAAGATCGAGCCTACTGCATCTAACGGTCATCGCTTCATTCTGGTAGCTATCGACTACTTCACCAAGTGGGTGGAGGCAACCTCATATGCTAATGTGACCAAGCAGGTGGTGGCTAAATTCATAAAGAGGGACATAATCTGTCGTTACGGAATTCCCGAGCGGATCATTACTAATAATGGTTCGAATCTGAATAACAAGATGATGAAGGAGCTGTGCCAGAGTTTCAAGATTGAACACCACAACTCATCTTCTTACCGGCCGAAGATGAATGACGCCGTTGAAGCGGCCAATAAGAACATAAAGAAGATTGTTCAGAAGATGGTTGTGACATACAAAGATTGGCACGAGATGCTGCCATTTGCACTGCACGGTTATCGTACGACGGTACGTACGTCAACCGGGCAACTCCTTTCTCCTTGGTGTACGGTATGGAGGTTGTCCTACCGTTAGAAGTGGAGATCCCTTCTTTGCGAGTTTTGGTTGATGTGAAACTCGACGAGGCAGAATGGATTACGAACCGACTGAACCAACTCAGCCTAATGGATGAGAAGAGGTTAGCATCGATTGCGCATGGTCGTATGTACCAAAGCCGAATGAAGAAAGCTTATGATAAGAAGGTGTGTCCTAGAAGCTTTCAGACGGGTGATCTCGTCCTGAAGAAGATTCTTCCTCCACACTCCGATCACCGGGGCAAGTGGACTCCTAATTATGAAGGTCCGTATATCGTCAGCAAGGTCTTCTCGGGAGGAGCTTTGTTGTTATCCACGATGGATGGTGAAGATTTTGCATCCCCGGTGAACGCGGACGCAGTTAAAAAATACTTTGCTTGAAAGCGACCCGCTGGACAGTAAAAAGAGAGTCCAGGCAAAAATGGGGCATCCCGGCGAACCATAAAAAAGGAAAAAGGTTTGGGCAAAAATTAGGGATATAAAGAAAAGAATGTACACCCGCAAAGTCGAAAACCCGTATGGGCGACTTCAGCAAAAAAGGGGTATCCCGGTGAACTGAAAACCCGCAAAGGGCGGTTCACGCAAAAGTTAGGGATTTGAAAAAAGCAAATGACTGCGTTCTGCTTGTGGACTTTCATTGTTTAGTGGTTTGGAAGACCTGAGGGCCGTTTATCTGAATCAATCTCTTCTGAAGCTGAAGCGTCGGAGAGGTATCGAAGTCGAGTGGGTCATAGAGGGATCAACTCATGGTGTTCGTCTACGCCTCGTTGCCGACATTTGTATATACTGATGTATATTTATGTTTCATTTTTTGCGCAGCTTCCTCATTCCAGGAGCTTGCATCTGTTGTAAAACATTTTTACCCATTCAGGGGTTCGTTATCAATAAAATACTATTCAGCAATTATGTTTGCCTGTTTAGCACTTATCTGTTTTGTTTGCGAAAAAGAACGCCGATATTTTTGATAAAATGCGCATACATAAACTTGCTGGCCTAGGCCACTGATTGTTGAAACAATGAATTACTTGAACATTGTCACGAGATAATAACCTTGATAGGTCCCTTTGAGAAGGGTATCTTGTCTATTTGTTTGTGTTGTTACAGGTGTAGCATATTCCAGGCAGTACACCGTACGCGTCCCCGAGCAGGATGATTCCTCCCCTCCAACAAGGTTCAGCAGCCTCTCCCTGCAGAGTCTGAACGTGAGATCATGAGCATTGATATGTTTCCCCAGGCAGAGAAGATTCTCTCCCCGATCAGATGCATCCTGAAGGAGTGGCATCTCCCCAGCTGAGTCAGGCGCCGAAGCGTGTGTCCATCCCCTAACACCGGGTCACAAGTGCAGGTCTCGTAGGAGACCATTCGCCGAATTGTGCAGCAATTGATAGTTCAATACTGAAGTCTCCATCAGAATTGAGATCCCCCACAGGGTCGTACTCTCCCCAGCAAGCAGAATGATTTCTTCTTCCTCAGCCGAGTTTGCAGTTCCCCAAGAGAGTCGAGTCCTTGGAAGCCGCTCGGACCATGATTGGTTCGCCCCAGTAGAGTGTTGAATAGCTGATGCTGTATTTCCCCACCGGAGCCGTTATCTCCAGGAGGGTCTGGTTGCGAATACCGGGCAGTTTCTTTCTGCGATTAACATCACTTTTCTCAGCAGGTCCAGGTTCTCGTAGAGCTTCGTTCCCCTGCAGCAGTCAACTGAAGTTCACTTCCCCATAGCGCCCGATTGAGATTGGCGTGACTTTTTCTCCTCGGCAGGATGATTCCTTCCCCCACCAGAGTGGTTCTCTCTCATTGACAGGAGGATTCTCCCTTCAGCATTTATTTTACTGATGGGGTCATAGCATTTTGCATGATTGCATAACATTTATCATAAACGCGTAGCATTTCCACCGTGTGGAGCATTGCGCCATTGTCAAAGCATATGCATACTAAACATGAGCTAGGTCGTTACCGTTCTTGTTTTGCAGGTGTTTCCCCAGCAAAGTCTTCGTCCCAAGATGATTCTTGAATTCTCCAGCGAAGGTGCTTGTTTAAGATGATTCTTAAAATCCCCTTTGAAGTCGTCAGAGTTGGTTGCTCAAGTTGATACTTAGAGTCCCCAGTAAAGGTTGCCCAAGATGATTCCTAAAATCCCCAACAGAGTGTTCGCTCAGGATGATTCCTGAAATCTCCAGCATGGTTATCGGTTCAGGATGATTCTTGAAGTCCCCGGCGGAGTTATTTGTCCAAGATGATTCTTGAAGTCCTCAGCAGAGTTGATTCATCCAGAATGATTTCTGGATCCCCGAAGCAGAGATACTCGATAGTTCTCCAGAATCCCCGGCGGAGATGCGTCATCCCCAGCAGGTTTCTAAACAGCGAAGTTGAAACTTCCCTCGAAGACTTGATGATTGAAGTCCGACCGTGTTGACGAAGCAGTCCTCTCAGCTGATGCAGAGTGCCTGATGGCATAAGTTTGGATATCCCCAACTGGCTCATGATTGACCGAGGATTCCATGCCCGATGGCATGATCAACTTGTTGACCTGATGAGTCCCGAGGAATCTTGATGCCTGATGGCATGATCGATCTTGTATTACCAGTTATCGTGTGACTGATTCTCCATCTATTTGCCGTGCAGCTAATATTTCAATTTTCGAAGATTTGTTCCCATCAGAGTACCGTGTACTTCTGCAGTTGGCAAATTTCCGGGTTTATCGGTATTCAACCGTCTCGCACCTTGATTGGTTGAGAGCCGTTCGCTTCTTACCCAGTCAGGTTCAAGCCGTTTGAATAGGGACAGCTGTTGCACCCCAAAATTTGACCAACATTCCTTTACCTAGCTTGTGTTGCATCTCATTCACATTAGCATTATCACTTGCATTTCATTGACATGTGTGTAGGAGATCAAGAGGTATGATTACCAATCAAGAGCTATACAAGACTATGAAGATGGCCAAGAGGGTTATTCAAGTGTTCAAGGGTTGATACCTTTGTCAGAAAAGTTAAGAGATTCTCAGAGAGATTGGTTGAGACCAAGGTTGTGTGCCTCCTAACTTGAGAGTTGTGGGAGCTCCTCAGATGATTCTGAAGCCATGAATGTGAAGTTGAAGCTTTGAGAGAGCTTATGAGATGTCTTGAAATCCATCATGAAGCCTATACAGGTTATTATGCAAGAATAAGAAGACCTAGCCATGAGTGGTGTAATTAGGGTTTTGAGTGGGTCAACCCTAGGTCAACTGATGATTTGGAGAAGGTTGAGACCTAATCCAAGAGCCATGTGATAATGGATTGATGAATTGAGATGCTATAGGGATGATTCCAAGGTCAACTCATCATGATTGAAGAGTTTGAGAAGTTTCAAGCTAGGGTTTCTAAGGCTTGACAGTGTAAAATCCCCTAGTTTGACCCCTATCTTCAAGGCAGTTTAGCTCAAGATGTGATTGTCATCTCATCTTACCTACAACATGAATGTTGTAGAGCTTGATCTTAGCTTTAATTTTAGTACTAGAAGTCCTTTATAGGATTTGTAGAGCTCAAGTTGTGGCTTTGACAAGTTACAAGTCATCTGAGGTATGTGAATCTGGGACCTTGAAAGTTGCCCAACTTGCATCCAACGTTTGCCCAAGAAGGATGATTCCTATGAACTTTTTGTCAACATGAATGTTGTTCCTTATCTTCTTAGCTTTCTAGAGAGTACTATAAGTCCTTGATAGGATTTGTAGAACTCAAGTTATGGCTTTGACAAGTCAGGGGCATTTTGGTCATTTGGAGATTACAGGTCATTTCAAGCATAAGGCCATAACTCCTATTTCCAAGCTTCAAATGGAAAAATCTTCAACATCAAACTTGCTTAAAATGATGTTTTAAGGCTAGTAAGGAGATCATGAGATGTTGAAAAAGGCTTGTAGCAAAAAATGGTAAAAATGACCTAAAATGGAGGCATAAGTTAAATAGGTCCAAGTTGGAAATTGAAATTTCCAAGTTACACATCCAAACCATGGCATATAATAGGTCATTTTGACTCTAAAAAGCATTTTAAAAACAATGGTTCAGCCACTTTTTTGAATTGAGGCCTAGATCATGGACATGCTTTGGAAAATGTTTGCTTGCATATTAAGGCACAAATGCAAAACTCAAGGAAAGGCCATGTACAAGCTAGTAAAGTGTCTTAACACATCCCATATCTCATCTATGGAGAATTTCAGGTCAGGGCAAGTTGCTGCAAGGGCTATGGCATGAGATGATACATGAGATGGATGAATTCAAAAACTCATGACATGAGAATTCCAAATTCTCATTGGATGATTCCAGATGGTTCTAGATGAGTCTAAACCATCCTATATAGTGTATAGAACTTGCTCAGATGCAAGGTTGGTGAGAGATTAGAGAGGAGAGTGAGATAGCCATTTCAATTTCTTCCATTGCAAGTTGAAATCAAATTCCACATTCTGATTCATTTCCATTGCTTTTTTCTATCCAAACACATTCCATTGATCACACTGAAGCTGTGCATACCAAATTGAGAGCAAAACCATGGAGAATTGAGGAGATAGCTTTTGGATTTTGAAGGTTGCAAGTCACCATCGGGTTTGGAGATTCAAGCTTTCTTGGTCCAATCTTTTGCAAACAGAAGCTTTATCATCATTCAAGGATCGATTCTGAAGAGTTTGAGAGCTTGAAGTGGAGGATTACCCTATCTGGTGTTCAAGATTTGACAGGTTAGTAACTTTTCTTCTACACCATGATTTAGGCATGATTAGGTAGAATTGTTAGGTTAGAATGGTTAGAGACCAATAGGAGATGGATTCTGGGAAGTTTGAGATCAATTGGTGAAGGTTGAGTTGATGACACCATTTTTGTTTTGACCAAGAACATGAGATATAGTGAGCTATAGCATGAGTTTGATATCAAGAATTAACCAGGGTGAGGTGGTGATCATTCTGAGGTAATTAATTTCAAGAATTGTTGAAGTTGATGACTGAGCTTATTTTTGATCTTGGATCGGGTTTGGAGATTTAGGGCACTTCAATTGATTTTGAGGCCATGGTTGGATTCAGGGTTGAATTTAGAGTAGATTAGGGTTTTGAATCATGGCTTTTGGTTGAGTTTGGGTGGAGTTCGAATTAAGGATTCAAGCTCTGCAACTATGGAGCTTTCCCTCCATTTCCATGGCTGAAGGAAGAAGATGAAGTGCTGGCCATTTGATCAGGCGTGGACTCATTGACTGAGTGGAGATCTAAGGGTTGTGTTTAATCTCACATTTGAAGAGAAGTCTGAAGACACCCCAAATGCGGCGTTTCATTAAACTGAAGTTTTGGGCTTAAGTGATGAGTTTGATAACCACACCCCCAGTCTTGGCCCATTGGTAATTTGCACTGCTTTTCTTTACTTTATGCACCGTGGTTTTTTCTTTTTCTTTATGATTTTTGAATTGTTTTTTTGACGAAAACTAGGCCTAGCACGCCTTACTAATTGTACCCCCATTTTGAGCCCATTGCATATTTGAACTGTCTGGCATTTCTATCCACACCCCAAGTCTTGGCCCAATTGCATTTTGAACTGCATTTCATTACTAACTGCACCGTTCATTTTTCTTTTTCTTTGTGATTTTTAATTGATTTTCTGATGAAAATTGGGCCTGGCGCATTGATATCCCCACCCCCATTTTGAGCCCAGTCATGATTTGCACTGCATATAGTTACTATCTGCACCCAACATTTCTTATTTTAATTTCTTTTTCTCCATTTTACTTTAATCTTTGAAAAAATCATAATAAATAGAAAAATAATGATTTTTGCATGGGGATTTTTTCTCCCATTTCATGTTAATGTCTAGAAAATTATAAAATATCAAAATATTTGCATTTCATGCATTTTTAATATTTTTTGTATATTTTCTCTTTTAATAGCTTTTAATTCATTTTATGTTGATGCATAGATTTGTAGAATTTTGTTTAGCTAGTTCCCTTTGAATTTTTAGGCCATTCTTTTTAGGATAGTTAGATTAGGACTTTAGCCCCCCTCTGGATTTATTCCATAATTTTGTGATCAATGTTTGATTAGTTTTGATTAGATGACTTTAGGTTGAATAGAATTAGGTCAATCCTTAACATAGGTCCACAATAACACTAGAATCTTGGGTTTCTAGGTCAAGTTAGATATTGGGACATATAGGGTATTAAAGAGTAGTCTTGTAGGATCCCCTAGAAATTATATTAGATTTTAATATAATAGTATACTATTTTTAAATGATTTTTGTAGTTGATGCTTGTTTGTGTTGCCCTTGTGGGCTTGTATTTTGTTTGTCTTGCTTTGTGGTTTGTTGCTTGGCTTGGAGAGCTTGGTCTTGCTTTGAGGAGAATGGAGGAGAATAGAAGAAGACATGAGAGTTGAAGAAGGAGCTTGAGAGCTTGAGAGTCTTGTTTGTTTTGTTGTTGTTTTAGGATTAGGGATTAAGTAGAGCTTAGACCTAGCTAATTTCTTTCTTAAACATGGATGGTATCTTTCACCTCCATTCTTCCCCATGATTCAAGGTCCTTCCATGGTATCCACCTCTCTACTTTGGAGGGATAAGTGATTGTTCCTAGGAAGTAGAACCTTTGAGGGAACCCTTCCTTTGATGTTGAACCCTTATAGGTCACCTTTGGTGGTCAATAAGCAGTTTAATATCCTAGCTTATCCAGTTAAGTGATTTCCTCTGGTTTGAGTATCTTGAGAGATGTTGGGCTTGAGTTTGAAGATGAGGACTTCATTGAAGAGTATGAATGAGGATGATTCCCTGAGCATTGTCATTTCAGCTGAAGCTTGAAGAGCAAGAAGAATAAGTTGATACTTGAAGACCCAATAAAGATTGAATGAAGAGCTGAGGCCTAAAGATTAAAGGATGAAGTTGACACTTCCAGGTGATTGATGACTACTCTGAGAAGCTGAAGCTTGCTTGAAGAGCAAGAGCAACAAGTTGATACTGGTAAAGGAGAGAGAGAGAGCTGAAGCTTGGAGATTGAGTTGATACTTATGAAGAGGATTCAATTGAGATTGGGTGCAAAGCTGAGGCTTGTAGAACAAAGGATAAGTTGATACTTACTTTGAAGCTTGGAGATCCTGAAGGAATCAAGTTGATACTTGTGGTTAAGAGTGAAGCCTGAAGGTGGAACTGATTAAGGAGGTGAGGCTTGAAGAAGAAGATAAGTTGATACTTATGTTTGGTGGATTGAAACCTGGAGAAGCAAATGGATATTTGTCAAGAGTGATGTAAGTCTGACGACTGAGTTGCTGCTAGAAGAGCTGAAGCTTGGGGATTGAGAGAGGGAGTTGTTGATCTGCTTTCTTCTTTGTTTCTTTTCTGTATTGATGTGCCTTGTTTGATTTGCTTGATGCATTAGAATAAGTCCATATCTAGGCTAGTTTTAATCTAGGAGCATGATTGCACTAGAGGTTGAGTTGCTCCCTCTGCTTGTATTGTTACTGTATGGCTTTGCTTGCGGGTATTCGGTAGAGCCCAGCTCCCTTGCCCATGTGGTTTATTTTGCTTGATAGCATGATTTTATTTCTTCTGTATGATTGCAGTTTACTGTACATTGCTTGATAGTATGTTGTTTATCTTCTGTATGATTGCAGTTATTCATATCCGGCTTGAGGTCGAGACGGGCTTGTGGAGGCTGCTGCCCCACACACATTTCCTTCCTCACTTGCATTGCATGCATTTTACAGTCGTTTACTGTTTACTGTTTAAGCTGATGCTTTATCTGTTTCTGTATCATTGACATGATCCCTTAGGACTCTCATTTCTTTTGATAAGGAAATGATGATAGAACTTTAGGTTGAAACCTATGCATGATAACTTCTAGGAGTTCCCTGTTTCAAACCTCAACTATAGGATGAATCCTTGGCATGACAACAGTAGGACTTGATAGTCTCCCTCCTAGTTGAGCCTGTTCTCTCCTCATCTCAAAACAGCTTAAGATACAGTAATCATGAATGATTTCTTTCGTACGTTATGAGCCTTAAGTTATCTGAGAAAGGATTGTTGGAGAGTTTCTTTTCAACAGTCTGGATGTTGAGTATGGTACCCTTTGGGTGACATGCGACGCATTCACTCTCAGGTCATAGTCTCTAGTGCGATTGAAATTGCATACACAATAAAAAACACTTCTTTCGTAAAAGACAGAAAACAAACTTCAAACCTTTTTGCCCTGTGGGCCCATAATTCAAAGGAAGCTTTTCTGAAGAAAAGAGTGTCGTTAAACTTCAGCGCCAACGCAAACAGGTTTTGTCCCTAACTGCTGGAACTGTTGTTTAACCCTACTCGATAAAACAGATGAATCTGAATTCCCGTAAGCGTAGTTTCCCGAACTACGTAAGCTCTGATCTCTCATACCTGTTGAGAGTACGTAGGCACAATACTGATGTATTAGCGAACCACCTTCCCCCATAACCCGTAGTAAGTCGAACTACGTTGACTCTGATTTCTCATTCTTTGATGAGAATACGTAAGCATAAAGTGCGACGCTTTGCCGAGTCATTTTCTTTTCTGTTTTAAGCCAGCCTTGATAGGTAAATAGATAAACCAACCCGTCCAGTAAACATAACAAGCGTGGATCCCGTCGAGTACGAGGGACGTGAGGGGTGCTAATACCTTCCCCTTGCATAACCGACTCCTGAACCCAGACAATGGTTGCGATGACCTTGTCTTATACCTTTTCGTCAGGTTTTTCCGATCGTTTCCTTTCCCGTTCTGAGGGATAAATAACGAAAGGTGGCGACTCTTCTGTTTTGCCGACACCTTATTTTCACGAAAGCGACACTTATCATGCAAATGTGACAATTCTACCAAAATCAATAGACCGTGATGTCAAGACATCTTTCCTGACATTACATCCTCACAAGAATCACATGAGCATCTTCTTGCTCGTTAGTGAGAAAAATACCAGGACCACACTCCTTGTATCATAACCAAAGAACTCTTGGAATGAGATCAACAATCACCATTGATTATTCTCCCCCTGAACACATCCACACATTGTACAAGTCCATCTTGAACCTTACAGCCATAGACTACCTTGTTCTTGAGAGTGGATCCAATCAAGCCAGGAATGTTCACATTCACTAAAAAGACGTACACATTCTCTTAACTCGTTAGTTAATCAAGATGTCATCTAACCCCTTCACCAAAGGTAGAAGAAAAACTTTTCAACCTGCCTCCTTCTCAAGATTCAGTCTGATACACTCTCTTCTAGAGACACTTCAAGCAGAACCAACCATCTTTTTGAAGAGATAGTCAGCTGAAATGATGTTTCAAACACTAGTTAAAACATCACCCTTAAACAAAGTACTCATTTGCTTTGATTCAGCTGTCAACATTCAAGAATAAGTCTTTTCATGGTGATCTATACACTTCCTAATGCACATAAGAAGATCCCAAAAGATCACAGCTGCAGCAGCTCATAGATCATTCGGAGGCATAATACCACAAAGAGAAATAAACTCTCACAAGTCTTAGGAAGCTTCATCGCAGGAGCATAGTATTCAAATATCATGTCTGACATTACCAAGTCAACACCTATCTTTAAGCATCCACATAGGAGATTTCCTTTTATAGATACCAGTATGACTGACAATAAACATAGGATATAGATTGAGCAACAAAAATCGACTTCTCTGCGAGGTATACTTTTCCTCTCCCTTTCAATCTTCTATCCTCTACTTTATACAGTACACCATAAGCCAAAGTACATAAGCACAATCAAGCAATAAACTTGATTAGGTAGTTTCTTAGAGCATACTCAAAGGAAACTTTCCTTCAGAGTAACCATATAGAATACCTTTCACAAGGTCCTTAATCATGTGGGAACAACAGGACTGGAGCATCCAGTATAAATACCCTCTTACCCTATACATTACTCTGGAATACTCATATCAAACATCTTAGATGATACTCCAAGAAGATATGAAAACACCAAGCAATCATCAACTCCATTGAGCTATTAGCTATTGCATGATACAAAAAGGATGAGGTAGACTTAGGAAAAGCCATAAAGATGGAGAGCATCCACTCCAGCTTATACAATATAATACAACTCCATTGCACATAAATGGCTTCAGAATCAACATCCAGATGTTCAGTCCAATGTCAGAACATTTGATTTACATCATTGACTTGACTAGCCAACTGATGAAACCACACATGCCTGAAACAGTCTTTAAGATCAGACCCTTAGACTTCCAGACATTATCCCATATTGAATGGCTTTTCCACCATAATAGAACAAGAGTCCCATGTTCTCATGGACTTGATCATGAAATCATGTTTGAGTAAACAACCTTTATCATGTACATAAGAATTGAAAAGCAACAACCAGTCATTTACAAGATGAACAGACACCATGATATCAGTCTACTACAAGTAAATTCTCCAAGGAAATGATCCACATACGATCAGAGTCCCCACCAGACACTCAAACCAATATAAGAGGTAGTCACATCTATCAACAAAGTCACTCATATTAAGATTTGAAAGACCAGAAAAGTCTTCAAGATGCCATAGTGAATGTCCCAGACATGTTTCCTTGACATCCATGTGCATAGAAACTAGTTGAGATGTCTTCACAGCCCTTCAGCATAAAGTACGCCACAAGATCCTTAAATGGAGTACCAGAAGTCTACCTCCAGATCAGAAATAAACTGACCTAAAGAAAACTCACCAAAGTAAATTGTGTCTTGATCTTCATCTTTATCAACACAAAACTCTTGGATAACAGCTTCCAAGACTGCAAACCAAATGTCTTTTTAGGACCAATATGAAGAAGATTCTCGACACTATTGATAAACACATATTTGTTTATCCTCCAGAACATATGATGCATTCCTCCATTATCTAAGAAGTTCACTCCTTAGATCCACAAGGTTCTGCACATACTCTTCAGAAGTGAATTTGCAACATCTGGTTGAACATCAAGTCCTTTTCCCATGAACAAGTCATTGGATCTTGAGTTCTTGCCTTGTCTGAAGCTGCACCTTCAGACGTGACACTTTTGACATCATCAATCAAAAAGGATAATCAATTAAATACTTTCTAAGGCCACAAATAACAATTGATTTTAAATCCCAATTCTGAATTCTTCAGTCACAAAATGTCATAAGACGCCCCTCCTTACTCAATGAACAACCTAGAGAGAAATCTTCCTGGCATAAATATTCCTTAGAATATCATATTCTCTTCTAAACACATTCGACATTACCTTTATGAGTGGACTTGAGAGAGGACTCAAGTATCTTGGGCTACCTAAAACATGACATAGAGTGTGTACCAAATCCATATATCATGAATTTGATATATAAGGTCTCAACTCAACCTTTTTCTTCCTATTACTCTTCATGGTACCTAGTTGACCCCGTCTCCCAAGCAACATAAGAGGATCCTTCAGAGGAAGACATCACAATTCTTACTTCAGCACCATCTTCAAAAAGCCAGGATAGATGTCAAAACAGTTTATAAGACATCATCTCTTAACACAAGTATTATTATCAGCAACTGCAGAAGAATCATCACAGAGCACTCAGTCAACCATCATTAGTTGTCAGGCCAAGTTAAAGACATTATCCTTCTAGCTTCCAATCTCCTTGAGGACAACAGTAATGGATGATCTGATCACTCAATCTCCTTTCATGTTCAAAAGACCATAAAGTATATTCCCTAAAACTCATCTAGAAACAAAATGAGATGCCTGCTCTGATACCAATTGAAATTCAGGTATGCAGATCTCAGATGTCCTAAGAGATGTCGAGACATTGATCTCTACTAAAAACTGAACAAAGACAAAACAGAAACATTATGCTCTCTTAAAATCAATAACACATTGAACCTTCAAGGTCAAAATAGTATCATGACAGATGTTTCAACATCTGTCAAAACATGTACTTCAGAGTATAGATACACATTGAATTAATATAACAGAATGAAAAAATAACACAAGATATGAAAACCTAGTTGGATGCAACTCACTTACATCTGAAGGCTACCAAGCCAAGAATGGATCCACTATTAGCAGTATTAATTTAGAGTTAAACTCCCCCATTTACAACTCCTTACTTAATCCCTACCCAATACAATTTTATATAGAAATCACCATCTAGATAAGAGAAACGCATCTGAATTCCTAAATCACCTCAGTGATATCTAACAGTCACAACCTCTGGTGACTGTATCAAACTGTTCAATTAAAAGACACTTTTCCCAATACAAAATCCATTCAAGACTCTTGACTAACAATCATGCATGGATTTTCTTAAAAGCTTCATACAAGAACAACATACAATTCATTACCTACTGGCTTCTGAATATATAAAACTATGTCTACCACAATGTATCAACTGATACAAAGGGTGACTTACAACACAAGAAAGTACACGATTCTCAAAACCCTAAACCCTAATAACTACTTTACAAGAATTTGTTACAAAATTTTCTCTCTGTCTCTATGCCCTAAATCTTGGCCTTCCCTTTGCAGCCTTCAGCAATCTGTGGACTTCAAGGTCTCTGTCCAATCTTTCCTTGATCCATGTTTTGATTGCACCTTAAAAGTTGGAATAGATCTGCAACAAATATGCTGCACCAAATCAAGATGTCGAGTCCACAATACTAGGATATCTTGACTGACATATTGTTTTATACATATTTCTTCTTGTTGGAACATCTTGTGCAACATCATGTTTTACCAAAAATTTTAGTCAAAACTTTAGAGCCTTCAAATACAAAAATAACAAAATCTACATAAGTCTCTCATGGGCTATATGCTTTGCTTGCAATGCCAAAGTATAATTGTTATCATCTAGAGACATTGTTTATCATCCATACCAGATGGAGGTGGTGACACATCATTAGAAGGTTCTCGAACATCTAAAGGTTCAACATCATCTACATGCTCAACATATGGGATGACATGAGGGTGTGATACAACAAGGTACCATTCTAAGTAACCATCCACACATTGGCTAGGGAATTGAACCTTCACTATATGATCTATAATAGCATGGGCATAATTGACAACGCTAGACAGAAACCATCTATCAATGCCCTTAGTTGGCATAATATGGGTTGGTCGTAGGATGTCTAAGATATACCCAAATAGGTGCAAACACCTCTCAGATAAGTATCTAGCCACTAAGGTCTCCTATCGTAGATAATCAGCTTTGTATACCTATCCTGGAGCCAAGATAGGTGAAAATGAACACTCTTGTTATCCTTAAACTCCTCTCTCGTGTCCTCTTTGCAAACCCTCAAGTCTTGTATAATAGTAATACATGAAATCTCTTGGTTAATGAGCGAAGCGGTGAAGAAACTATCTTGAAGGGGGAGATGGAACAGGAAGAAGACACCATCCAAAGTAACCGTTATTTCACCAATGGAAGATGAAAAAAGGGTGTCTCCTTATGCCATCGCTCAACAAAAGTTGATAACAGTGGATCGTCGAGCATGCTCAGTAAACAGTTCACCAGTGAAAAGAGACCACAATCATCGATAATATCCTTGACCTTCATAGGCATCTCGACATCTAAGAACTTTTTCAGCTTCGCCACGTGGGTGAACCACCTTCAACGACATGCGTTCCTATAAAGAATAAATTAAAAAACATAAGTTATTTTCAACATATCAAAATTAAATAAAACCAAGTTCAAAATAATATATATACCTCTCCCTATCATAATCTCAATGACATATGGTCGGCAAATTTAATCAGCATGAAACGATCATTGGGCTCTCTAGGAAACCCTTCATAAGTGTGTACAGACGGCTCCGTCGAAGTAGGAGCAGTCGCCTCCATATCACCTAAAGAAGTAACCTCCATGTTAATCGTAGCAGTTGTCTTCATATTCGTCAGACCAATAACCTCAATATCAGCTTGAGGTGTCACCTTTGTATCAGCTTGAGGAGTCATCTTCATATCAGCCAAGGCCTCCTTTTCAGTATGATGAGTCACCTTTGTCTTAACCATTGTCTGTTATAATCCTGACTTTCCACCTCCTCAGTTATCTCAACATCATCAGCAATCACAATAATAAGCTTATCGATAAGATATTCGGCTCATCCATCACCTATACCTCCTTTACAATGCATATTATGGGATGTGTATGCCTGCTTAACCATTCTCCTCTTGTGAGAACCAGTCAAGGCTACCCTTCTCGGATATGTGAATCTTCAACATCATATGTTCTCGTACGAGACCTCTTTACAACTTTATTAATATGCCTAGAAGGAATTATGTTTTCTTTTCCTCTGGTCCTCATTGCAAAAATAATGAAATATAAACTACCATATTTTTTAGCAAAATGAAAATAAATATGATTTTCTTAGATATTTCAAAAAAATCTAGTTAACCATCTTAACATTTTCTTCTATCAGATATTTTGAAATATTTGGTATGCATGTATGCAATTTTATCGGACTTCTTGAGCCAACTACCAAATGTTTCTCCTAAGAGTGGTCGAGTGAGCACTAGCGGTGTGGTTAGGATTTTCTTCAACAACTCAAAAGCCTCTTCGCAATCAGGTGTCCATTCAAACTTCACTTCTTTCCTTAACAGCTAGGGCTGGTAATAGGGCTAGCAAAACAGGTCGTCCACCCTGCCTCGCCCCGCCGTGCCTTAAGCCTTCCAAAAAAAAGAGCGGGGAGGGTAAGTCTGCCGAGTGAAATTGGGCTTAAAAATCTAGCCCACCTCGTTAAGGAGACGGGTTGGCGGGCGGCAGCCTTGTGCGCCTATTTTTTTAATATATTAAAAGGATTTTTTTTACATTTCAATTAGAAAGCATAAAATAAAAACTAAAAGTCTAAAACCATCAAGAAATTTAACCTAAAATAGAACCACCAACAAGAGTTCTAAAACTATAGTTCAAATATTAACCTTCAACCAACAAAAATAAATATTTTGAGTGCTTGATACCTAGGTTGATGGGATGACGGACAAACCCGTCTTTATTTTGTGGGCTTAAGGCGGGGCGGGATGAACGGGTAGGCGAACACAAAATCCAAATCAAAATCGCTATTTTTTGGCGGGTGGATTGGTCGACCTGGCAGATCACAACCCCTTTTGACATGCTTAGCTAACAATGAATCGAACCAACTCGAAAATAGTTTAAAACTCGATTCAACAATTAAATCGTTGAATCGAGTTCATTAACGAAATAAGTTGAATATGAGTAACAAACTAAGTTCGTTAACGAAATGATCTGCACTTGAACTATACATAGTTAGACTCGTTATGTTCACGAGTCAACTCAATTATATATGAGGATGATTATATTGTCTTTAAAAGTAAGTTTAAAGATGTGCTCTAAATCTTATCCATATATTTTCTTTTAATCTAACAATTTTAATTGATAATTTATATTCTCAAGTGAGCAAAATATTTTTAAAAATAATTATTCAAATAAAATCAACAACATATAAATTATGTTTTTTTAAAATAATTTAAAAATTAACATATATTTTCTAATTTAAAAAATCTCTACTATTTTTTTTTTAAATTTAAGAAAATCAAATATATCTTCTAAATATCTTTTAGTCTAAAAAAATATCTTTTAAAAATATATATATCATATAAAAATATCTTTAAATTTAAAAGATATATATCTTTAATTTGTTTTAAACTATCTTTAAAAAAATAATGTTTTTTTAAAAATTTATAGCATATACCTTTTATGTTATTTTTAGAATTTTTTTAATTAATTTAGATTCAAGGATTTAAATATGCAATATTTACTAATATTATAACTTTTATTTATTTTCAATATTTTTTTTATAAAAAATATTATTTGAAAATATCAAATATAAAAAAAATAGACTTTAAAAAATGTCTTTTAAGTCAATGAAGAAAGCGAGTTGAATATAACGAGTTGAACCGAGTTGGTCGTGAATTTATAACGAGTCGAGTTTGAGCTTTAAAGAAAGTTTGTGTCGAACTCGAACCAAGATTTGAATTGCACCAGTTCTTAATGAGTCGAGTCGAGCTGAGGTGAGTTAGACTCGACTCGACTCATTTCCAACCCTGTTAACAACCTATAACAAGATAATTTATGTTGGGCAAATTTTTAGATGAACCTGCTTAAAATGGTCAACATACCATTCAACTTTTGGATCTCCTTGGAGGTTGGAATGCTCATTTGGACTATTGTTTCACATTTTTCGGAGTTTACCTAAAATCTCTGCTCAGTTAGGTAGAAGCGAAAGAACTTGCCAACTCTTACCCTAAAGGTGCACTTTTTTAGAAAAAGTTTCATATTGTAATGTTAAACCCTTTTAAACACCCATTAGAGTGTTAAATGTGTAGCTTTTCTTGACCGGACTTTACGATTGTGCCATCCATATATACTTTAAGTGTCTCTCTGATCTCTTTCTGAAAGAACTTGTTCACCATCCTTTGATATGTTGCATCAACATTCTTCAACTTAAAAGGCATGACATTGTACTGGTAATTGGCTTACTTGATAATAAACGGGTCCGGACATGAGTATCTGACTGCACATGGAATATGCGTCCATGAATGATAGTAACATGTACCCGGTAGAATTATCTACAAGTTTTTTTTTTATGTTTGGGAGCGTGTAAGAGTCTTTCTGGCATGCTTTATTAAGATCAGTGTAGTCAACACAAATATTCCCCCTTTCTTGAGGATTTCTTCATCAGAATGACGTTGGATAGCCATTCAATATACTTCACCTTGGATATGAATCTTGCATCTAGCATGTCATTTATCGTGCTCGTGGTGGCCTCTGCTTTCTCAAGGGACCATATTATTCGTCGTTGGGAGACATAACAGGCATCAAGGTCAATGTTTAGTTGGTTACAGACCACCGTAGGATCGATGTCAGGCATCTCATATGGAAAGACGGTGAAAAGTCATGCGTTCTTCGAGAGACATTCAATCAATATGGATTTTATCTCAAAGGGGAACCTATACTCTATCTTCATTGTCCGAGCGGGATTGTCGCTAAGCTGGATGTCCTCAAACTCATCGTCTAGAACACGCCTAACTTTGTTTTTACGTGCGTCCAGGTCGAACATATTGACATTCTTGGGACATTCCTTTGTTAGTGTCAATGACAAGATGATGTCCTTAAGGATGATTTCTTTTATATGTTTTACTTCTTCAACATCGACATTGATAATAGTTGGTTTCCCTTCTATATCGTGATATGTTATCTTCAGGTGGATCAGGGATGTTACTACATCTAGCTTTGCCATGAAGGTGTGGGTGCAACTTTCTGTTCGATGTGTTTTGAATGATGTTAAAACTAGGATAATGTATTGTTAATGAACATTGGACGGTATCCTCTGATTCTAGATGTGCGTCTTAGCATTAGGAAGCATTAAAATGGTTTGGAAAAGGTGCATACATCATAAATGCATTGAAAATAAAGTTTTTATGAAAAACCTACAGCATAGGTAGACATACGCATGTTTAGGTCGACCTATAGAAACTTTTGCTTCAGCACAGGTCAACATATATTCTTCTTAGGTCGACACCCATGCATCAATAATAAAGCTTGTAGCCATTATCTATAGGCTGACCAACATAGGTCGACACAATGTCGAAACAATACTTTTATAGGTCGACCTAATACCTTCACAGGCCGACTCATTTGCCTTGATAGGTCGACCCGATAGCTTTTATAGGTCGACATATTCGATGATTTCTTTAAAGAATTCATATTTTCCTCCATTTATTTGCATTCCTTTTGCTTTTAAAATTTCATACTTATAAATAATTGATACATGCATCTTTTTCAAGTAAGGTTCTAGTGTAAAATCTATACTAAACCGGGACTTCAAAACATACTCATCATCTTCAACCTCTCTTATATGCATACACACAATCAAACAACATATAATTATTTTTTGATTTGGTGATCATCTAGATTAGGGTTGATAATATCCAATTAGGTTGGTGTACCGAGAATATTGTATGAGTTCTTTAAAGGTTTCAACTAAGAAAACTGAGGTGGGGTTTTCCTTCAAGATCATTGAGGATTTGAAAGTTTTGGACAAAATTACACAATTCGGACCTGATCGAGTGAAAGCCTTGGGAAAAGGTGATTCCTTGCAAGGGAGTAGCGTGAGACGGTGGACCGTGTTGGTAAATCTTAGGTTTTAACAAGTGTGCGCTTGGGATTAATTTGAACATGTGAAATCCTTGAGACAAGGTGGTTCCTTGCAAAGAAGTAGCAATAATGAGTGAATTGAAGCGGAATTATTGGTGACTTGGTCACTCTTTGATCAAGGGTTTTGGAGGTGGTAGAATCAACAACAAACCGTAGGGTTCGTAGGGTTATAGTTTTTCATCTCTTGTATATACACTTTTCGTAAAGTAAGGTTAATTGCGAATATCTCAATTCGATTTCGAATTGAGAGTAGATGTACCCATAGTGAGGCCTATTAGGGAATTTCTTAAACAAATACTTATGTGTGTGTGTGTGTGTGTGTCTCTCTCTCTCTCTCTCTCTCTCTCTTAATTTTGCTCTAAGCAAATGATTGAATTCATTGGTTGTCTGATCAAATCAATTGAGAATTATTTTTCATCACATTTTTTAATTAGTTTTTGTTGATAGAGTCATAATCCAGTTGATTGTGATTTGTATTAAGATCAACAAAAGAAAGTAAATTTCCAAACGATATCGATTGCACATAAGGTGTTCGATAAATTGTCATTTTGTGTTTTTGTGTGTTTTTTATCATTGGAAATAAGCTCTACATATAGCTTAGAATTTTATTGTATTGTGATTAATAATTGTTGAATAATGTATGTTCATTATCATTCAACTGTGTAACTTTACGCATATTCAAGCTTTTTGATAGTAGGTTCGATTAGACGATTAAGTTCGGGTTATTTTTGTTGTGCCTTAAAAATTTTGAAAACCATTTTTGCCAAAAGTTTGATTTTTAATTTGTGATCGATTCATCCCTATAGATTGAAGTTTATCGTCTAACAAAAGGATCTCCTCAGAATACCCTTGAAGGAATTTCTACACAGGATTATAAGAAAGTTTAGAGTTATCTTTCTCCCACACACTCCTTTTCCCAATGGCATCGTCATATTTATCGTTCTGCTAGGGCGAGTTATGAAATCGTTGAAAGCCAAAATACCTTTTCTGCGATATAGACTCATATCTAGTTGTTGTAGGCCTAATTACTCTAGAGTGTTAATGCATAAGATGTTTCAAGAGCTTCAGTCATCTACGAGGAATCCTGTCAGAGTATGATCTGCGGCAGTGATCGCTAAGACTAGCGGAAGGTTGAGTTCAGAGTTCCATTTATCTTTTTCGATCTAGGAATCCTATCACGAGTCGATCTCCACTTTGTTGTTCAACTGCAATTGTAGTTCGAGAAAGGCATCCTTATGGCAGATTTACACTGAATGTAGTTGCATTGTGGATCTCATTGATAGATAATAATTTGCATTGGGAAAATTGGAAGATTTTACGAATCTCTTTGGTGTAACAAATGAAGTTCCTATTTTCATCTCTAATGCTTCTGATAGAGATCTGATTTTGGATCAAAGATGATCTACTCGTGGAATTTCGCAAGAATTAGGAGTCGGTTCCAAAAGACGGCGCAATTATTCCTTTTTGGAACTAGAATTAGGTGTACATTAAAGATAACAAACCCAAAACCAGTAATGCTGGTCTCCAATACGATGATGTGTTGATGAAACTGCAAGGTTAATACTCTAACACTCAAGTCGGTTCAGGATTTAAGATGAGTGTAATAAAACTGGAGATCATAAAGTGTACCTTGAATACCTTGTGTAATGACTTTTATACCTTAAGTTATTTAGAGTGGAATGACATTAGTTTGGATTTTAGCTTTTTGAGTCTTTGGTCGGTGCAAAACTATATATATATATATATATATATATATATATATATATATATATATATATATATATATATATATATATATATATATATATATATATATATATATATATATATATATATATATATATATATATATATATATATATATATATATATATATATATATATATATATATATATATATATATATATATATATATATATATATATATATATATATATATATATATATATATATATATGTATATAGATAGATATATATACATATATAGATATATATATATATATACATATATATATATATATATATACATATATATATATATATACATATATATATATAGATATATATATATATATATATACATATATATATATATATATATATATACATATATATATACATATATATATATATATATATATATATATACATATATATATACATATATATATATATATATATATATATATATATATATATATATATATACATATATATATATATATATATATATATATATATATATATATATATATATATATATATATACATATATATATATATATATATATATATATATATATATATATATATATATATACATACATATATATATATATATATATATATATATATATATGTATATATATATATATATATATATATATATATATATATATATGATATATATATATATATATATATATATATATATATATATATATATATATATATATATATATATAAGGATATTTTGGAGCCAAGAAAATTAAGGTTTGTGATCAAGAACCATCAGAGTCACGTACATTGATTGGATTGTCATTTAATATTTCTTTCTTATTTATTGTTAAAATTCTTATATTGAAAGTAGCTAGATTCTTTTAAGTTAGGCTCATTTAGATGAATTTTCTCAAACCTTGTGTGACCTATGTAGTTTTCTTAGATTTAATTTATATAATTATATTATTTTTTATTATTCTATATTTTTTATGCTTAATATTTTAAATTATTGACAAATTATTTAACTTCACATTTTGTTTGAGTAGTAAACATAGATAACACAATTTTAACTAACTTGTTTGTTTAACTTGTAATATATCACTAAACATAGGGTATTACTCTCTCCGTTTCGAAATGGCTGTCGTTTTAACAAATAAAATTTCACTCCAACAATTATATAACATCTCTTTCAGTTCTTTCTTTTGATTCACCATATTTCTTTCTCTTTCGAACCTTAAGAACCCTTATTTTCTAAAACGTCCACCTTTACTTTATCTTCATTTTAAGTTCTAAAAATGGCTTCTTCATCTAGGATAGAAAAGCAATTTCCAATCTCTTCTATCGCTGATATTCAAAGTCCTATCTACTTTAATAATCGTACTTACGTTCCTGAACAATCAATGAAGAAAGAAAAACCAAAATACGGGCTTCTAAAATATTAATTCCCTTCTCTATTTCAGATAGGATTCATGCATTTCTGGGTCCTTTACCCAGATCCTCTACGAAGCCCAATAAACTAAAAAACTTCTTCCATTGTTTACCTTATTGTGAACCTCGTGCATTTGAGGATGAAAGATTTGAGTTAGGGTTCATGGAACATCCCCATTGTGTATTATGTTCTTCTCTTTACATCGACAATGAAACTTACATCAATTGGTTGAATAGAATGGAAAAGAAGAAAATGGATATCTGGAAAAATCAAAGCATTTTTTACTTGATTTAAATATCAATAACCAAGCTAAAATATAACACTAACATGCTTATATCTACCCATTATTATTGAGAATGTTCTACTTACACATTTTAGCTTCATTGTGGAAAGATAAACCTTACTCTTTCAATGTCACTGCTATTACTAGCCTTCGACCAAGAGGGGAAACTTTTGGCCCCTCACTCAAGAACAAATTCAAACCCAACTTTAACTTTAACCATCTTAGCTTCTATACATACATTAAAGACCATCATGACCAAACCGAGAAAGCCTCTAACTACTAGCATATTGTCTTCCTTACACTCTGGTTATCCCGCTTTGTTTTTTGTCCTAGTTCTCTCCAAGTAGCCAAGAGGTACATCTCTTTAGCAACCTAGTTTTATGAGGGGAAATATTTTTTGTCCCAGTAGATAGAATTTGGGTTGCTTTTATGAATCTTTAGGACTTGTTTCCCTCGAACTCAAAAACATATCTAGTTCTGACAAAAATGTCATGATTTATAGTCCTATATGGCTTTTGTAACTTTGGATTAATTCCACTTTTGAACCTTATCTGAATGTTACTGTTATGTATGATTTAGCAATGGCTTATCAACTAAAGAAGCCTTTAAAAAATATTTTTGTATGTATCAGGAATATGCCACTTTTGTTTCTTCTATGACACCATTTGTCGATTGAATCCATGGACCCTATAGGATTAAAAAAGAGTTTCTAACCTCTTCATCTGAAAACCAATACGAAGCTCTCAACGTCTGGGTAGCTTTCCTTAAACCTACTGCATTATCAACTAGAATTTTGATGGGGAAAGCTAGCCTAGGGGCTTGTTGGTAGAAAACAAATTTGGTGGCTAGACAAATTGGGTTTAGTCAGTTTTTACAAACATAACCTCCTGCCAAATAGGAAATCTATTTGGCTAACACTGTAACACCCCGATTTCAATTAATTAATTTAATTTGAATTATTTAGATTTTTATTTAATTAATTGATGTTTTAAATTAATTGTTGTGTGATTGTGAGGGTAAGTGTCATTGAAGTAGAGATATAGAGAGAGGAAGAGTTTGACTTTTTTTTTTGAATTAATGAGAATTTTAATTAATCATTGGAATAGATAGTATTTTTGCTGAATTAATTAATTAAGTAGAATAAAATAAAATGGTGAGATTTAATTGAAAAATAAGATGTTATAGAAAAGTAAGAAAAATAATAGAGTTTTATGGAGAATTATTTATTAGAATAAATATTAAGATAAATAGAAATATCCATCAATTAGAGTTAGTAAGAGGAGTAAGGGTATTATGAGGAAAATAAAGATAAGTGGAGGGTAAAAGGGGAATAACCTAATTAGAATGAAATAGGTGTTGAAATAAAATAGGGTTTTGGAGAATCTGAGAGTGTCATTCAGTATTTTGGGAGAAAATAGACAACAAAAGTAATTGAGAAATGCAAAGCTTAGAGAGAAAAAACCACCATTTTTAAAAAATTTATAGTGCTTGCTAGAAATCTAAGGTAAAAGAGAGAACAATAATAAAGATAATAAAGATATTATGAAGGGTAGAAATGTTCACTTTTATTTATATATTATATTGTTTTTTTTAATGATACAGCAGTGAATCTTTTCTACGAAAATATATTCGTACTTTAGCGTTATATCGAGAGACAATTCGTTTATGACATACTGTAGCGTCCATATTGTAGAATCATGTTTCTATAATTTCATAACAATTGATATATATGTTGCAAAATTAAGTTAGAGTCGTATCAATGCTTATATTCAAATTATATAAATAAAGTAATGCTGGCTGTATGTATTTCCTTATGATTATGCGATGCGAGCTCAGGAAACACATCCTGTCCGAAAAAATGGAAGATTTGTAGCCTAAAATCATCATTTACGTACATGATCCTTACAAATATATATAAGTGCCTTAATTTGGTAGAATTGTGTTATAATGAATATAAACTAGTAACCTTTAGTTATGCATAATATAATATTATAATTTAGATAATAATAATAAAAATAATATTATTAGTATAGATATATTTTGGAGTTCTAAAGTTAAAAGATAAATAATTTAATTTTTTTTAAATTTAAATTATTTTTAATATTATCAGAGTTATCCATAAATTTGTTAGAGTTGTCGATTGAGTTTATAAGAGTTATCTTTATGAGCAAGGATTGCCAGCAAAATATTTTTGAACACTTTAGAGTTGTTTCAGAGTTGTAAAGATTGATATAGAGTTGTTTAAAGTTCCTTGAAAACTCGCTCAAGTTATAATTTTGGATGATAAATTTTGATTATACTCTCAAAACAATAATTTTGGTGTTAATTTTTTTAGCGATTATTTTGGTGATTAAATTGATGATTATTTTGGTGATATTGCATGTCATTGTGAATTCATGCATCATAGTGTACGGACTTCGGTCCAGTTTTGGTGAACCTTGACTCTATGGTGGGGATCAAGTGCGAGTAGCTAATTCTATTGAGGAATTAGCGAAGTGTTCCCTAGGGTGATGATATCGATTTTGGTGTACTCTGGTTCAAAGAGGGAATCAATCTTATGGTGGGGAACGTGGACTGAAATGGACCCGAGTGTTTATAATTTAGTACCACATGCATGTTGAGTCGGTTGTCAAGTATATTTGCATTTGTGTTGCATTTGGTGATTAGTTTGATGTTATGTTGTGTGGATGAGAATACTTGTTATGCCTATGTTGTTGTATTTTGTGTGTGATGTTGTTAGATTAATCTACTTCCTATTTTCTTTTACCATTATTATTGAATCGTAGTCTCACCCCTTCTGTTTGAATGTTGCCTTTACATGGGCATCGTGCAGATACTCGGGAGTAGCATTGCTAAAGTAAGTGGAAGATAGCCTTGGAGTGACTTCTGTAGTTTATCGCTTTTATTTAGTGGTCCCTTGCTCTGATCATGTAACATTGGATTGGGATAAACGCTTAGTTTGATTTTTGTGCCATTATTTTCGACGTTACAAACTTTTTGTGTTGTTGAGATTTTTAAGTTATTTTGAGTTGATTTCCATACTCTTCTGACTATGCTATTAAGTTGAAAATCTTGAGACTTAATGTCTTGAGTTACAATACTATTGTTGCATGTTTATTAGTGATTCCGATGCGATGATACTGTAAAATCTCTGGTGAGCATGCGAGGGCAGGTGTTGAATGCCTTATTATTTAAGTACTTGACCAAAATCAGATGTGTTGGATGTCGTATAACATCCCAAGTACAAATCAGATGTGTTGGATGTCGTGTAACATCTCAGGTATAAAAATCTGCTTTTGAATTTGTTTTTGTGGTAACCCGTGTTACGGAGCAGATTATGTGTTTTGATGTGTATGACGCCCTTGTGGTTATGTTTTCTAATAAAAATATTTGATTATTGTTTGAGGTATTTAGAGGGTGTTATAAACACCACAATTACATATGGAAACTACAAAGCGTGTTTAGACTTTCCTGACAAAAAGGTCATTAATTTGAGTCCTTTCAAATTTGAAGCTTCTTTCTTTTGAGTCCTTTCATAATGATGTTATTGTATTCACTCAAATCTTCCGCGATGTCTGATCCCTGTAATTTCAAAGTAATTTTAAACAAAGGATAATTCAAGATTTTCAAAATTACTTTGAAATTGTGTATGATCCTTGTATACTTAGTCGAACCATCCTTTAGGAGACTATTTTTTTAAAACATAAAATTATTGAAAAAAATTCCAAAACACAATTTCCCTCCTTAAGTTAAAGATATATATGAGTTTATTTTGGAATTTCATCTTCCCAATTTTTCACAACTACCAATTTGTGAACTTGTATTAGCTTTTCAGATGCCACCTCGAAAATGGTATTTTTTTTAGTTCTTTGTTAGCCTTGTAAAATTAGTTAAAAAAGCCTTTCCAGGAAGTGATTTCACCGAAGTATCATGTTGTGAATTAGGATGTCTTAAAACAAAATATACTCGATTTCTTTATGATCAAGAAACACACAAGGGTTAGGGTTAAGGAAAAACAAGGATAACAACAAGGATTGGTTATAAATGGTATTCTTTACTTTCTCTATAAAACATATTACAAGTACTCAAGAATAACAAATAACCCTTTCACCCTAATAAGGTTTTGTCACACCACACTTAAGATGAGAGACTAGTATGCTATTTATAATAAAATCTAACATATTAAACTAATTGGTTTTTTTGACAATTACCCATTACAAGCTAACTTAGGGTACAAGCTAACTTAAACAATTAGATCCTTAACACAAGACCCAATTCGACAACTACATATAAGAACACAATTCGACAACAACATGTGAGCAAAATTCGACGACATGCTAACTAGAGTTCGATCCAATATCTCACAAATCTCCACCTTGGATCTAACTCTACCATCAGGAAACAAACTAGCTTTCTTCATACAGCTTTATCAACTGCATACAGTGGAAAAACTTACAACTGGGCAACGTTTTAGTGATCATATCAGCATCATTATGATTTGTCAAAACCTTCAGCATTTGGACTTCTCCATGCTCGATTACCCCTCTAACAAAATGCAGCCTCACATCAATGTGTTTGGTTTGCTCATGATAGGCTGAATTCTTCGATAGGTGTATTGCACTTTGACTATCACATTTAACAATGACAACTTGACCTTGAAGTTTCAGCTCCTTTGCAAAACCCTCAAGCCACAATGCTTCCTTCACAGCTTCAGTTAAGGCGATATATTTTGCTTCAGTGGTTGAGAAGGTAACAACCTTCTGAAGTGATACTTTCCAATTGATTTATGTGTCAAACATAGTGAATACATATCCAGAGATAGATCTTTTGGAATCCATACAACCTGCTTAATTTGAGTCGACATATCCTTTGATTGCTGCTTTACTATCTTCACTCAAGGCTCGACCATAAATTAGGACTCTGTTCAGAAACTCATTTATGTACCTTAGAATCCACTTCAATGTTTGCCAATGAGCCTTTCCAAGATTTGCCATGTACCTCCTTACAAGACTTACTACATATGGTATGTCGGGTCTAGTACAGACCATAACATACATCAAAGAACCCACTATATTAGCATATGGAATACTATTCATATAAGCTTTTTCGACAACAGTATTGGGACACTGATCTATACTCAGCTTGAATTGAGGGTTTGTCGAAGTCACAACAGGCTTTGAATTCGACATACCAAACTTTTCGAGAATCTTTCATAGGTATGACTCTTGAGATAAGCATAATTTCGATTGCTTTTTATCTCTTCGGATGTCAATCCCAAGAATCCTGGACACAACTCCCAGATTCTTCGTGTCGAACTTTTTATTGAGTCCAACCTTCACCTTTATTACATCTTCGACATTGTTGCTTGCTATTAGAATATCATCCATATAAAGCAACAAAATAACAAATGAATTACCAGGTCGAAATCTGAAGTAAACATGTAACACCCCACTCTACCCCGTACGTGTGTTATAGGAATATTAAAGAAAATACATCAGAGTTTTTAAAACACGTAGGATGTTACATAGACATTTTTCACATTCAATGAAGTATCAAGTCACTTAATGTTTTCCACAATATTTCAACAAGGTCATTCAATAAAATAGCAGAATAAATTAAATGTTTAAACATAATCCCCACAACTGGTGGTTATACATCATTAATCCAACAGATAAAAGATAAGTAATAATTAATCAAGAAAATCAGCAAAATATAACGTAATCCCGTCATCCCATGTTATGTATCAGAGTGACTCCTAGGACTCGATCAAATAGCAACACACTCCAAGCACTACTCAGGTACCTGGTCATCTGCACCCCCCTAAGGAGCACAAGCGCAACAAACAGAAAAAGGGTGAGAACTACATTCAATAAATAAGTGGTGAAATACACATGCTAAGGAGTAGTTACACACCACACATATAATCATACACATGCAACACACATACATGTGCCATCTCAATCAATCGGCATTAATAGCTGATAATCAAATACAAATATGTAATGTGACTCACTGACTCGACACAATACATGTGGTACCAACACAAATACACACGGTTCTAGAACCCGATTCCCGCCGGAATTCGGATAAGTTGTATAAGTTCCTTTGAACTACAACTTATCTCCACAACGACTTCCGCATGAAGTCCGGATGAACTAGGCACCCATCATGGATTCCCACCTAGTCATCTCGACAAGACACATGACATGAAATGCATGACAACACCATTATGCCAATATAATAATAATTTCAAGCATAATTCACGATCATCAATGATCCACACGAGCCATCCGCTCACCGTAATGCTCTCGGGAATTACCATCATCACACCAGATCGTCCACACTGGATGGGCCCACACATATCAATCACACCCCTAAGGGCAAACACGTAAATTTCCATATTCTCTCTAATTAAATTCATTACTAATCATCCTTAGGTTCATTTTAGTCATATTAATCCTACCGATTAAACGGAATGGCGTTCCAAGCGAAATCTTGGCAAAAATCACAAAAATTGGGAAAAGTCATCCTAGGCTGCCCATACACGTACCGACATGGTCCATACGTGTAATTCCTGTTGTCATACGCATATTGAACCTCCCTTACGCGTATGAACAGAGGTTGTCACCTTCCAAAATCCCTCAGAGACACTCCTTATGCGTATGGCTACCCCCATACGCGTATTGCCAAGCCCCATATGCGTACCATACGCGTATCACTAGCTGGTCGTGCTGGCATTGGGGACAGAGCACGTATGATACATGTACTGCCCCTGGGTATGTCCCCCATACGCGTAATGACACCCCCATTACGCGTATGACCAGATCTATCAAAAACTCAGATTTCATCTCCTTCACGAATCCTCACTCAATACTCTTCATTTTGCCACTCAACTAAACCCAGAATTCAGTTTTTTGTTAATTGTTTCTCTCTACCTCCACTATACTTTATCTATCCATTATTCTCCTAATATTTCTATCATGTAAGTTTCAATTTCATTAACCCTCAAACCCTTATTTCCTAGATCTGTTACCTGTCAGAATCATACCACAGCATCAATCGATTCCACACGAATTTTATATTGATCTCAGATTCATTTATACATACATCACACAATAATTATTCAGCAACACAACCATTTACAGAGAAAGGCATTATATTACAAAAATTAGATAAAAGAAGAAGAAATACATGAATCCTATGAAAGAAAGGACCTCTCACTACCCTCTCATGTTAATTCACCCATATTGAAATTCATTCTCCCCTTACCTTAGATTGAAGTTTTCTCTTGGTAACAATGGACAATTTCTTGGTTCCTCTGCCCTAGCTCTCTTTTCCCAGTCTCTTCCTTTTTCATGATTAGTAACTAATTCCCCACTAAACCACTTTTAATCCCCCTTAATTAGATTTTCAGTTTTATTATTCCAATTAATAATAATAATAATAATAATAATAATAATAATAATAATAATAATAATAATAATAATAATAATAATAATAATAACCACTACCATCTCATTAATATTATTATTAATAGCATAAAATAATAATGCCAATGAGCATAATATTCTTATTATTATCATTAATCATTAATATTATTTATTATAGGTCCACTTTACCCCAACTAAGGTCAACTCTCACCCTCTCCCCTAACATCATACCCTTATTAAGAACATCACAACCAATACACGTACAACAAAGTATAAAATGACTAAATAATTTAAATGGGGTATTACAACTCTCCCCCACTTAAAATATTTTCGTCCTCGAAAATGTACCTGATGAGAACAATTCTGGATACGACTCTCGCATCTTGCTCTCCAATTCCCAGGTCACACTTCCTCCAGCAGCTCCTCCCCAATTTATTCTCACTAACGTGACATCTTTCCCTCTTAGTTGTTTCATCTTGCGATCTTCGATTCTCAATGGTATCGCCTCTACCGTAAGGTTATCTCGAACTTGCAATTCATCTCTCTGAAGCACATGAGATGGATCGACAACATACTTCCGAAGTTGCGATACATGAAACACGTCATGCAGATTCAAAAGTTCGGGTGGCAATCACCCTAACCCTATGCAGAATCTGATATGGTCCAATGAACTTAGGATCCAATTTATTTGATTTCAACGCATGACCAACACCGGTCACCGGATTGACTCTAAGAAATACATGGTCACCCTCGCTGAATTCCAACTCTTTCTTCCTATTTTCATGGTACCTTTTCTGCCTACTCTGGGCCATCTTCATTTTCTCCCTAAGCATCTGGATCACCTCCATGGTCTGTTGCACGATCTCGGGTCCAAGTATCATACTCTCGCCCGAGTCATACCAACATAGAGGCGTCCTACACCTTCTACCATACAATGCTTCAAAAGGTGCCATTCCAATACTAGAATGATAATTGTTGTTGTAAGTAAATTCAATCAGCGGTAAATGAGTATCCCAAGCGCCTTCCTGCTCGAGTATACAAGCTCTCAATAAATCTTCCAATGACTGAATAGTCCTCTCAGATTGACCATCAGTTTGCGGGTGATAAGTAGAACCCAATTTCAAACTGGAACCCGAAGCTTCTTGAAAGCTTTTCCAAAATCCATAAGTAAACCTCAGGTCTATGTCAGATACAATGCTCGATGGAATCCCGTGTAACTTCACTATCATTCTGATATAAATTTCTACCAACTTCGTCAAAGGAAAACTGATGTTAATTGGTATAAAATACGTCGACTTCGTCAATTTATCCACAATTACCCAAATTGCGTCAAAACCTCTCGCCGTATTCGGCAATCCAGTCATAAAATCCATTGCAATACTATCTCATTTCCACCCCGGTATTTCCATTGGTTGCATCAAACTGGATGGTTTTTTGTGTTCCACCTTTGACTTCTGACAAGTCAAACAAGCATACACAAACCGAGCTATGTCTTTCTTCATACCCGACCACCAAAATAATTTCTTCAGGTCTTGATACATTTTCGTAGCTCCTGGATGAATACTCAAGCTATTCCTGTGGCTTTCTTGCAAAATTACCTTTTTCAAATCAGGATTATCTGGCACACAAATTTTATCTTTGAACTTCAACACACCCGAATCATCTACTTTAATGTCTTCTTCCTTATCTGTTCCGCCTACGGTCATTAAGTCTACCAATTTCAAATCCAGTTTCTGACCTTCTCTTATTTCACGAAGGAACTCATTATTCACTTTCAGCATCCCCAACATTACACTTTCCGAAGTTAACTCACAAACTATACTCAAGTCTCTAAACTGCTCATCAAATCCAATTCTCTAACCATCAACGTCGACATATGTATCGTCTTCCGACTCAAAGCATCTACCACGATGTTAGCTTTACCGGGATGGTAACTCAATTTAAAGTCATAGTCTTTCATAAATTCCAGCCATTTTCGCTGCCTCATATTTAATTCTTTCTGGTCAAACAAATATTTCAAACTCTTATGGTCACTGAACACTTCGAATATTGACCCGTACAAATAATGCCTCCAAACCTTTAGTATGAAAACTACTGCAGCTAACTCTAGATCATGAGTAGGATAATTCCTTTCATGAATCCTCAATTGTCATGAAGCGTAAGCCACAACCTTGCCATCTTGCATCAAAACACCGCCTAATCCCATTTTAGACGCATCGCAATATACCACAAAAGGATCATTCATATTTGGTAAGGTTAACACTGGTGCGGTAGTCAACCTTTTCTTCAGTTCTCGAAAACTTTCTTCATACAAAATATCCCATACAAATGTCTGGCCTTTTCTAGTCAACTAGGTCACCAGAAGAGCCAAATTAGAAAACCCTTCGATGAACTTACGGTAATAGCCTGCCAAGCCTAAGAAACTTCTAATCTCTGTCACTGACTTTGGAGCCTCCCACTGAAGCACAACACTCACTTTCGATGGATCCACTGCTATGCCTCCTCCAGAAATAACATGTCCAAGAAAACTCACTTCGCTCAACCAAAACTCACACTTCAAAAGTTTTGCAAACAATTTACTATCATTCAACACTTACAATGCAACCCTCAAATGCTCTACATGATCTGCTTCTGACTTGGAGTAAATCAAAATGTCATCAATGAAAACTACTTCAAACTGGTCTAAATAAGCATGGAAGATACGATTCATGTACTCCGTGAACACACTCGGTGCATTGGACACACCAAACAAAATCACTGCATATTCATAATGTCCATATCGAGTTCTGAAAGTTGTTTTCTGGATATCATCTTCTTTCACATGGATCTGATGATAGCCTGACCTCAAAACAATTTTACTGAACACACGAGCTCCCATGAGTTGATCCATCAGATCGTCGATTCTTGGAAGTGGATACTTATTCTTGATGGTTACTTTATTCAACTGGCGATAATAGATGCACAAACACATACTGCCATCTTTCTTCTTTACTAACAAAACTAGCGCTCCCCATGGCGACACACTGAGTCTGATAAACTTTTTGTCCAATAATTCTCCCAACTTAGATTTCAACTTTGTTAATTCTGACGCTGACATTCTGTATGGTGCCATAGATATAGGTCTGGTACCAGGGACAAGATCAATTATAAACTCTACTCCCCTCTCTAGAGGTAACTCTACAACATCCTTTGGGAACACTTTAGGAAATTCTCTCACAACAGGTGATTCCTCAATCGATGACTTACCCTCCATAGATAACAAAGTGAACACTGCAAATATTTTAGCTTCGTCTTCTACCAAGATTCTCAACTCCTTAGTAGATATAAGACTAGCCATACTGTTCAATATCCATGAAAACACAGGTTAGAAGAAACACACGACTATAGACATCATATAGTCAGACTCTACTACAACACTGGCCGGACGGACCGACTTGCTCTGATACCAATTGTAACACCCGACTCTACCCCACGTATTATAGGAATATTAAAGAAAATACATTAGAGTTTTCAAAACACGTAGGGTGTCACATAGACATTTTTCTCATTCAATGAAGTATCAAGTCACTTCATGCTTTCCACAATATTTCAACAAGGTCATTCAATAAAATAAGGGAATAAATTCAATGTTTAAACATAATCCCCACAACTAGTGGTTATACATCATTAATCCAACAGATAAAAGATACGTAATAATTAATCAAGAAAATAAACAAAATATAACATAATCCTGCCATCCCATGTTACGTATTAGAGCGACTCCCAAGACTCGATCAAATAGCAACACACTCCAAGCACTACTCAGGTACCTGGTCATTTGCACCCCCCAAGGAGCACAGACGCAAAAAACAGAAAAAAGGTGAGAACTACATTCAATAAATAAGCGGTGAAATACACATGCTAAGGAGTAGTTACATACCACACATACAATCATACACATGCAACACACATATACGTGCCATCTCAATCACTCGGCATTAATAGCTGATAATCAAATATAAATATGTAATGTGACTCACTGACTCGACACAATACATGTGGTACCAACACAAATACATACGGTTCTAGAACCCGATTCTCGCCGGAATCCGGATAAGTCGTATACGTTCCTCTGAACTACAACTTATCTCCAACACGACTTCCACATGAAGTCCGAATGAACTAGGCACCCATCATGGATTCCCACCTAGTCATCTCGACAAGACACATGACAACACCATTATGCCAATATAATAATAATTTCAAGCATAATTCATGATCATCAATGATCCACACGAGCCATCCGCTCACCGTAATACTCTCGGGAATTACCATCATCACACCAGATAGTCTACACTGGATGGTCCTGGCCCACACATATCAATCACACCCTTAAGGGCAAACACATAAATTTCCACATTCGCTCTAATTAAATTACTAATCTTCCTTAGATTCATTTTAGTCATATTAATCCTACCGATTAAACGGAATGGCGTTCCAAGCAAAATCTTGGCAGAAATCACAAAAACTGGAAAAAGTCATCCCAGGCTGCCCATACGCGTACCAACATGGTCCATACGCGTAATTCCTTCTGTCATACGCGTATTGAACCTCCCTTACGCGTATGACCAGAGGTTGTCACCTTCCAAAATCCCTCAGAGACACTCCTTACGCGTATGGCTGCCCCCATACGCGTATTACTAAGCCCCATATGCGTACCATACGCGTATCACCAGCTGGTCGTGCTGGCTTGGGGACAAGGCACGTATGATACACGTACTGCCCCTAGGTATGTCCCCCATACGCATAATGACACCCCCATTACGCGTATGACCAGCAGATCTGTCAAAAACTCAGATTTCATCTCCTTCAAGAATCCTCACTCAATACTCTTCATTTTACCACTCAACTAAACCCAGAATTCAGTTTTTTATTAATCGTTTCTCTCTACCTCCATTATACTTCATCTATCCATTATTCTCCTAAGATTTTTATCATGTAAGGTTCAATTTCATTAACCCTCGAACCCTTATTTCCTAGATCTGTTACCTGTCAAAATCATACCATAACATCAATCGATTCCACACGAATTTCATATTGATCTCAGATTCATTTACACATACATCACACAATAATTATTCAGCAACACAGCCATTTACAGAGAAAATCATTATATTGCGAAAATTAGATAAAAGAAGAAGAAATACATGAATCCTATGAGAAAAAGGACCTCTCACTACCCTCTCATGTTTATTCACCCATATTGAAATTCATTCTCCCCCTTACCTTAGATTGAAGCTTTCTCTTGGCAACAATGGAGAATTTCTTGGTTCCTCTGTCGTAGCTCTCTTTTCCCGGTCTCTTCCTTTTTTACGATTAGTAACTGATTCCCCACTAAACCACTTCTAATCCCCCTTAATTAGATTTTCAGTTTTATTATTCTAATTAGTAATAATAATAATAGAAACCACTACCATCTCATTAATATTATTATTAATAGCATAAAATAATAATGCCAGTGAGCATAATATTCTTATTATTATCACTAGCGTCCAAATGGGCACGTCCGTGCCCGTTTGTACGCTTTTTTTATTGCGCTAACGCGCAAAAATATTAACAGCGTATTTTTTTATAAATTTAATTTTACCATAAACTATTTATATTGATTTAATATATACTATTTATATGATGAAACATTAAGTTTTGTATTTATATATTGCTATAGATTAGCCAAAAGCATAAGAAGATTTAGATAGAAGAAGAACAAAAATCTTTCTCACAATTTATTAAGCAAATAAACCTTAACATTAACACGGATATTGAGTTACATTATTTCTTAATAGGAAGGTCAACCATGGAATCAAAATCAAAAATATCTCTCGTTTCACTGTAAAGCAAATGAAGTAAATTTTAGTAGTCAACCGTACAGTGTAATCTAGTAAGTACACGCCTAGTGTGAGATTGCAAAAGTATAGTTGAATGATTAAACATAATAGATAAATACCTGAGTTTGTGACAACAAAATTTCTTTAAAAACTATATTTTTTGTAAACTCCCCTTCTTCCCCACTTACTCTTCTGTCTTTAATTAGCACTCTTGTTGCAGCCCGCGAAACACCTCTTGATAAAGCAACATACAATTGTCTGTGACTGAAAACATGTCGTGGAAGATAAATTCAGACATTTGGAATTGTTTGTCCTTGGGATTTATTTATAGTGAGTGCAAAGCTTAGTTTGACAGGAAACTGTTTTCTAATAAACACAAAAGGAAGTCCCGCACCTTCAGTGGTTTTGAGTTTAATTCTTGGCAAGAAAGCTCTTTTTCCAGCATTGTGGCCTGTAAGTGTTTCAACATCAAGCAAATTCATAAAAAAAAACCACGACATAACAACCTTGTTCCATTACACAACCCAAATTTAGGGTCTATGTTTCGCAACAACATCAGTGGAGCCCCTATTTTTATCTTTAAAATATGTGGCGGTAAAGCACCAGGAGCAATCGTGTGCAAGTATTTCTGTTGATATAGATTATGAGTATCACCCTCAACCTCATCAAAAGATAACAAAATATGTTCATCTTCAGGGAATTTATCAATAATCATGTCATTCAACATATGCACATCATAATTTTTTGGAGTAAGTATGGCTCTCTCCACCATATATGAAGCATCCCATCCATGGTTTTCTAATTGGGGGAATGTATGTTGTATAAGCTTTTGTATGGAGCTTTCTCCTTCCCAAGGTATTACAATTTCAACAGGCATTCTGACCATGTCATCCTCTTTAGTAGGTTCATTACCATCTCCAATCCTCATTAGAAACTGCGCAAAGTCCTGGTCATGAATTGATCGCATGTTTTGGCGCAAATGTAGGACCTTTGTGGTGGCCCATAATCGAGACCTAACAATACATGCTTAAATCATTTGTCCTCTATTTCCTTTTTCAATAACTGGTAGCACCTGACGAAAATCTCCGCCCATGATCATTATTTTTCCACCAAATGGAGCATTGTTATTCATGATGTCTTGAAGTGATCAATCCAATGCTTCTACACAATATTTATTTATCATGGGTGCTTCATCCCAGATGATTGCACTGGTTATTCTAATGAGTTTTGCAAGGTCAGAGTTCTTTGCTATTTTGCAAATAGAATGGGGCTCTATATCAATGGGGATCCCAAATCGAGAGTGTGCAGTTCTACCACCAGGTAATAATGTAGCAGCTATACCAGAGGAAGCTGTTGCTAAGACAATTTCATTATTATGCCTCAAATTTTCCATTATAGTTCGATAAAGGAAAGTTTTACCTGTCCCTCCAGGACCATCAACAAAAAAAATTTGACATTGTTTTTGGTGGATGGCGTTCATAATTATATTGTAAGCACTCATCTGGTCATTATTTAACTTCACAACAGATTGAACATCTTCGTTTGGAATTTGGACCGATAATTCTTCCTGAATAATTGTTGGCACTCCCCCAACTTCATTTATTTCCGTTGTCAACATTGGAAGATCGTAGTTTTTTATTAGTTTTCCATGCAGTAGCAAAAGATCCCTCAATTCCCGCAATAACATATTTTCAAAGTTATCCCCCACAACAACATTTGTCATTTGATAATCCTCCACCGTGTAGGGATAAAACTCATTAAATAGGCCTCTAACATCAGTTGGTTCACAAAAAATTAATATAGTTACAAACAACCTTCGTAAAGCATATGGCATACGCATATTTGATGCTTCAAGCAAACATTCATGAATACTATTATCACTCTCTAATAACCCCCAATCCTCAGCTGATTTTTTAAATGTGAAAAAAGATGCACCATTATGTGTAAGAAGGTATTCCCAGCTTGTTGGACCTCTTAAATGAGACAACAAAACACGTAAGTAAAATTTCTCACCTTCTGAAGGGGATGCTGTATAGATTCGACCAATAACTTTTCGTTTTCTCTGTCTTCGCTGCCATTTTTTGACCCCTCTTAGCCAACAATAATGCTCTGGAATCTCTCTGTACAAACCTAGCATGTGGATCCATTTGGTTTAGTGCAAAGAATTCAGTGAGCATGGTTACTGCATTTTGGTTATCATTTAGCACATCTGTGATTCTTTGATGCTTATAAAACCGCACTTGATGATGATTTGGCAAGTGGATTTGTAGTCTTTCAACAGAGGGATATAACTTGTAAAGTGTGAATTTAAATATTTTCCACAATGCCTCTGGAGCACAAATCTATCTTACATCAACATATTGTTGAATCTCATCCAAACATGTACCTCTGTGAACTTCCATTGCAACTCGATCAGGACCTTTGTAAACATATTTATACAAATATTTAATGCTTTTGATATTGCTGCAAATCTCGACATTGATGTGACAATCATACTTCAACAACAACCATGGGTTATAAGGAACCACCCATCTATTATCAATAGACTTATTTCTATTTAGAAAAATGGGATCACTAAACCTTCTTCTGTATTCCGGGTATGAGTCATTTCCCTGACGCGTTTCTTCGCAAAATTCTTTTGGGTATCTTTTTTTACAATGAACATTCTTCATACATGGAGATTTTTGATTCAATACTCCACATGGACCATGGATCATGTGTTTTAACATCGCTTCATACAATTCTGGCTCAGACTCATGTCATGGTATTTCTGCTTTCACCACACTATCATACTCTTCAGGTTCCCGTAACTTGTCATCAGTATCCAAGATGAGTAGCATATGCACATGTGGTAGTCCATGTTTATGAAATTATGTTACATACATATAACTTCTAACTCTCCCCAAGACTCTTTTATTAATGACATCATCCTTCAACTGCTCAAATTTTGATCGAAAAATTCTTGTTAGCAAATCAGGTCGATCTTGTGGAGTTTGATGGATTCCTAATTCGGAAGTTATTTCAATCCAGGAAGGATTGCATGTCATTGTAAGGAATATATCCGGTTTACCATCATTAAGAACAATAGCCATACCATCTTGATATCTTTGTGTCATGTCTCGCTTACTTCCAATAAATGATGATGGTAATATTGTCCTTTGTCCAACATTATCTATAGAAATATATGAAAATTATAAATCAAATGGGAAACGACTTTGTTCAAGACCTAATAGGTATTTGAATAACTATTTGAATGGCCAGTAAATATATAAGCTAATAACATGAAGTTGAAAATTATATAATTATTTTAGTTTGAATATCCCCAATTAGGTAAATTATTTAGGCTAACTTAATTATAGATTATTTATATCTATTTTTTTCAAGACCTACGTCATACATTATCTATAGAGATTTATGATGTACGTAAATATATTTATACTAATAAAGCCGACCTTCACTTCTAAATCAGTATGCTCCCTAATTTATATTTAACTATGAGCCTAATCTACTAACTCTATTATCTCTTTATCTTTAACTCGCCATTTATAATTAAGTCAAACAGAGGTAATATTGCACATTATAAATAATAGCCTCAATATATATTGATAGTGGTAAACATAAAGTGGATGCTCTTCATGTATAAATCTAACATGTTATATTAAATACCTGCGTTATTCTCCCCATCGTGCAATGTATCTTGTAACCCCTGATATACCTCAGACCGAATATTATTTTGATTTCTTCGAATCCATCTCAACCTTCCTGTTTCAATCTTTACATAATTGTCGACAACATACTGTTGTAAAAGTCGACCCGATTTTAACAATACAAATTGATCATTATGTCAAATCTACATTGAAAAAAAATAATCAATCATGACCTATTTTTTTACACTTTTAGAAGTAAATTTCTTTAAAAAAAAGTTTAGCATGTACCTGAAGCACATAACTGTAGTACTCTCGGCATGTAACATTTTTTCCAACATTATTTTTTGTTTCTATGTCCCAACCGTATGTTCCGAACGGAAACAATATAGGATATTGTAAAGGATCATAATACCCAATTGTTTCTTGAACATTTGTTAGATTTCCATCACAGCTAATGACATTTATATCTCTTCCACGTTCTATTGTATCTTCATCACCACCACCAATAACAATTGCTGCAACTTGAGAAGCCGAAGGGAGACTATATTGTGGCTGATTTGACAGACGTTCTTTAATGAGTAACCTACATTCTTCAACATTTGGCTCTAGTGCAAGCTGCCTAAACATGATGACAAACGGGTTGCATTGATGGAGTATTTTTTGCAATTTATACATTATGGCTTGGTTAAGTATTGGGTTTTCCCTCATCCTATTTTGAAGCTCATAATCAGTATCATAAATATATAGCTGCAAGTAGCGTGGCCTTGAACCTTGATTCGGATGAAAACCTCCTATTTTGTGATAAATTGTGCCTTGAGCATGAAATGTGTAAATACCATGACCAGTTGTAACCAAACTTTCGTCGACGTGGACACCAAGTGAAGTAAACGACATTACATGGTTGTAACTTCTAATATGCTGTCTAAAATGCCTTCCTTCAGTAGAAGTGTCTGAAAATAACTGTAAACTCGTCAGGAGCAGGCACCTATGCAATTGTCACCTTTCCACCCTTGCAACACATGTCTTGAGATTCTTTATGAAACAATTTTGCAGTGCATCGTCTACACTCACTTGAAGTAGGCAGTAGGGATTTGATTGTCATAACAGTATTTTGAAAATTTCTAGCAATGTTATGTCTTGCTTGAAAAACATACCGTGACTCTGTGTTTTATTATATTTAAAACATCCATTAAAAAAAGTATACTTATTGTATACATGCTTACTAACATGAAATTTATAATTAATATTAAAAAAAAATTTCATTTAAACTTTTACGTGTGCATTTAAAAAGCGGGCACACAGGCACGCGAGTGCCCGTCTGGACGCTAGTATAATTTAAATAAAAACATACAATATATATTATAGATTAGAAATACATAATCGTACCTTGATCAAAAACTGACTGTGTTTTGTGAGTTTCAACCGCTGGATTCATATTTTGCGAAGGTGATTCTACAAAATAAAGTATTAACTTCAATATAAAGTTATAGTTTAAAAATAACAATAATGGATAAATCTAAATATGTATTACTATTAATGTGATTATTATTGACAGAATTATACTTACCACAATCATTGTCATCAATATTTCTTATAGATGGTCTTGCTTCGTTGTTATCAGTTTGTTGAAAATTTGGGCATGGAAATTTTTGATCTGTACATTAGTTTTGAATTAATAGACCAGACAATCATTTTTGCATAATTAATTAATATTTTTTAAATTTAATGTGTTAAAGTATAATGTATAACAAAAATTAAAGTTTCTAACCCGGGGATGAAATGCGACTGACATGTGCATTACTCGGTCCAACTTCACTGTCATGTGCCATCGGAAACAATCGAGAAGCAAGATTGACATTCGTCAAGTCTTGAAATGGCATTATGGTTCTCATATTAGAAGTATTATATGTTTGAACTTGTTTCCCTTTGTCTTTATTTTGTCTGTAATTCGAACGCCTTCTAGCTAATTCTTGTTGTCTTTGCTCAACACTCATTTGTTGTCTTCGATCTCTTGCATTTTGTGCTCGTATTTCCCTTTGACGCTCTCTTAAATCTTGACTACGGATATTTTCCATTATATTATTTTATTTGTAAAATTAAATGTAATATTTAAAAATTTTATAATACAAAAATGAATGTGTCGTGTACAAAAATGAATGTGTCGTGTACTATAGATATGATATGACATAATGCAATTCACAATTACCCAACAATGTTTAATTATTAATTCACTCTCCATCTAATCATTCTTCTACTTCTTAAAAAAATTTCTCCCATATATTCCAAATCAATTATTATCATACGGCTCTTTTTATATATATTACCACCCACTTGTGTTGTCTAAAAACACGACATCATCATTTTGACCCACCAAAACTTGAATTCACATGATTCCATCTACTTCATCCTCTCTCTAAATACAAAATTCCAAAGAAATAATTCTTCCTAATTTTTTATAAATATTATGAACATCATAAAGTTGTAATATGTAGAATTCAACTAAAAAAAGCATGCCCTGTACACTTGTTTATATTGTCAATCGCAAGGTTGATGTTGTATAATCTTTCGTGAGAATAAGCATTTCCCTTCATGATATTCTCATATATTTGTCCTAAATAAAAAAATTTCCAACTTAAAACAACAACTAAAATATAGAATGTACCTTTGTGAATACCACAATCTCTTGCGATGTCAAGTAAGTTGTCTGCATCCAAAACAATGGAAATTAAGCTTAATAATAAAACTCAAATGACATATAATACGTACAAAACAGGGAAGCTAATCTTGCAAGATAATCTAAGATAGAGATTTTGAAAAATAAATAAATAAAAATCTTATGCAATATTTGTAGTAAGTTAAATGGTTTATATGAAAGTAACACTTTATAATAATATACGTTACTATAACATATAACAAATACCGCAATATGATTCCTAATCTCATATTGTATATTACATAATATGATAATACCTATGTTATACTGACTATGTGAAATAACATATGTATTATTAAGTAATTAATATATCTATATTATAACATTAAGTAATAGGACGCTATAATTACTTAATATAAAACTATGAAATATAACGTATTATGATTAAAATAACCTTATATATAGTAATTTAACTTCATAAACATTAAGTTAAGAGCTTAGGTTTAAAATCTTGCAGACATATGAAAACAATATGTCTATTTAATCTATCTTATTATAATGATAGGACAAAATATTACTAAAAGCTCATATGTTAATATTAACATTAAAAATCTTTTTCTATTTTTGTACATAATCTATCTCAGCCATTGATATCCATTTCACTAATTTTGGAGGATGCAAGATGCATTGCATTCTGACAAAACTTTAAATAAAAGGATAATTTACAATAACTTTTTGACCATAAAAGGGTCTGCCTCAAGTAAAATAATGAGTAATAATCATGTGTATTTGTTTCCTCTAAAAACACCAAATCCCTAAAACCAATATCCCACAACAGACAATAAGAGATTGTCATTATTAGTCTACCTATGTTTGACACTTACTTAGAATTTTTCATTATACAAAAGGAACACATTTTTTATAGACAAATGATACCTACAACAGATATGTTATGAGGTTTCACGATGAGCCATTAAGGAAATGTGCCAATGCCTTGTCTGTATTATTGTCATGCATAAGTAAGGCCTCCGCAACGCTGCTTGATGAAAATTTGGTTAGCAACCATGGAGAGAATATTGTGGAGGAAATAAAAGCATGATTATGATTATGAACATTGACACGCCTGCCGTCATCAAAATAGCAAATAAAAAAAAATCCTCAATCGACGAACTCTGCAACACCAAAATAACAATTAAAAAAACAAAACATTTTCAAGTTCGTATCGCCGTAATCAAAAGAGTATCACCATCGAAACTTGTTTCGCATTGAGGCTGCCGACAATATTTGAATTGCACAGCTTGAACACACAATAACAACAACTATAAACCGCACCACATTTTTTAATGCGCACAACATTAGGTAAACGTAATTGCCTCCACAACATAGAATATAAAGTTGATAAATATGTGTTCTGATATAAGGCGTTAACTCCAAAATAATAAGCAGTTAGTATATTTAAAAAGATTCTGAATGTGTATTATTCTGATATGTGTTCTGATATGTTTATATGGTGTAAATCTAGGGAACTATTTATGAGTCTAGCGCGACAGCTAGAGTTAATGATGTTCAACACACAACAATACATACTGAACGAAGAAGTTATCATCAGTAAACAATAAGCAAATGCCTTTCTCATAACAATAATAAGACATTCGCCGCAAGGAAGACGAATCAGTCACAAAATATCCTATCATGACATCATAACCCAAGCAGCATAAACACAACATTTAAAACGTACACGCAAGTAGCAGTATAACAACATCAGAACAACACTGTTTAAATCAATTATGCAATTGAACTCAAATCGGTATCCGGAGATTCATGTCTCAAGCATACCTTCACAATCGGTATCCGGAGATTGATATACAAGTCGTGGATTCAACTTTCAACCAAGATCCTCCTCTTCTGGTATATCTCAAGGTACTGAAAATTTTGAGCAAGGTTTTTATTGTATCATAAATCGAAGTTTTTTCTTTGATCACATTCTCAAGTAATGTGCAGTTTGAAGATGTAGAGTTCAAAGTGCGAAATTGCCAAGTAGATTCTTATTTTAAAGCATTTTGACTTGGAAAGTATTACTTATTACAGAGGTTAGGCTTTTAATACTGAATGTATTTGTTTGTATCCATTTTATCTTAAATTTCTAATATCACGTGTGCATGTCAAATTGAATCATTTAGTAGATATATTATGTAATTAACATATCAAAAGTTATCAATAACAAAAATGAAACTCACAAAAATAGTTCCTCTTAAAAACTGGCCATAATCAAATTATCAATTATATTATTGCAAACAAGTTAAATGTGGTTTCACTCACATTCTTCTCACCCTCCCTTGCTTCGTTCAGTGCTTGTCTTTCAACTAACAGTAGAGGAACTTGCTGATCCAGTTTCATATTTATGCTTTCATGGAACCTTAGTATATCAGCATGAAGGGGCTGGCATCCGTGATAGCAGAATCAAGACACTCTAAGCAGAGTTTCCTTCCATCCTTAAGGGCAATATATCATGTCCCTTGTGGTTGCATGTGAATACAGTTGTATCGTCACATTCTTTTTACTTTGCTCCATACAATTTCCTCCACCTTTCCCTACGCAAGCCTGTGATTAATATTTGATTATATAAAAATACTAAATTGGACTGACCTCCATTCACTCACAGCTACAACAGCGAGGAGTATTATCATAATTTCAAAAACATATCGGAACATAAAACATGTCGTAGTTTCTTTCGTCCAACTACGGTTGATTGAAATGATATAGTTAAAATATTCAAAGAAACCTGATAGGAAAGTGCAGGTTATAGCTGATGATCAGAATACACAGTGATACACTAAAGTTAATGCCATGTAATAAAACTAACCCAGAAGCCATCTCTTTGAAGTTCATGTGCCGTTTCAAAATTTCATCTTTCAGGTCTTTCAACGCTTTATATCTACAAAGAAAAAATGAAAACTAGCATCTTAAGTTCCCTGCATCAAATTTCTTACACACCAAAAAACAAAAGTAGGTTCCTAACATAGTTGTGTAATTCAGTAGCACAACAAAAATTGAAAACAAATAAGTTTCTCTGCAACTTTCTATTCGGTGATAGTTACACCACATGAAGATTAATTGACCCCATAAATGAAAACTCACAGACCTTAAGCATAAGTCTCACCATTCAGGTATTAATGTTTGGTTCTGCGGTGACGAAAATTGGTTATGAGTGAATTAATTTTGTTCAAAAGTAAGTTAAATGTAAAGTGATTTATGTTTGGATACATTTATGTAAATATGATTTGAACAAAAAATTTCAGTGTGAAAATCATATCTAAACTCGAAAGCTAGAAATCCTAGATTTGGTAGGAATCAATTGTAGAAGCAAAATCAATTCTACATCAGAGAAAACAATTGAACCTACACTTTAGATTATTGTAGGCAATGTTCTTAGAAAAAACACTTACTCTTCTGTTAACAAAACACAACACACTCAGATAATAACAATTACATCTTCTACTAAAGAATGAAACTTTCTAAGAGAAGCGTAAAAACAAAACACACCCAGATAATCCAAACAAAAATTCTACAAAACGGAAACCAAATTACTTGCCTTTCGCGGAGAAACCGAGCAAATGCTTTATGAGAAATGCCACATTTGACGAGAAACCCAACAGGGTCATAACCCTTTTCACCATCGGAATCAGTATCATTGGTATTAAACGGTTTCTTCTTCCGATGGCTTTGTTGTTGTTGGGGGTTTTATTGTGAACCGAAACAAGCGGTTTTTAGAGCGGGAAAAGGTAATGGTTTGGTGATGAAGAAATGAAGAAGTGGGTTTGGTTTGAGTTTGATGGAAGAAGAAGATATTGAGCGGATTTGAAAGAGTTGTTGTCATTGTTGTTTGAGAATGGATAAGGAAGAAATGAAAAACAGTGACAGATACCGATTAGGCGTCGCTGGCGGCGTTAGGGTGGTGCGGTGGTGGGTGTTTCAATTTTTCCAATTATGAAAAAAAAAAGCAGAAAGAATGATTCTGAAAAGAAGAAAGTGATTTCGTCTATTCCAATTTTGGTCACACGGTTTTTTAACTTTTGACATGCTTTCTTTTAACTTTTGTCTTAAGATCGTATATGCGGTTTTTGAATTAATTTAGGGGCGACGGATGTTGAACTGTCGCAGACTTCTTTTTATAGCGGGTAGGTCCACAACAGTCGTAAAATGTTAAAATATATATATATATATATATATATATATATATATATATATATATATATATATATATATATATATATATATATATATATATATATATATTACCATTGTTATCAAAATTAATTTTAATAAAAATTAACTATTTATATAATAAAACAGAACATATTTTACTATTATTTTAGACAAAAATATTAAGCTACATTGTCATGATAATTATAATAATTGTTTATTAAATTAATTAATAAAATTGAAAAGGTTGGAAAATAAAAATGAAAGAAAAAAGTGGAAAATCAAAAGAATAAAAAAAATAGTGATTATGATTGACTAAAGTAATTGCGACAGTTCGCCTTAACTGTCGCGAGTGTGAAAAGAGGGCGGTTCTTTGGTAACTGTCGCAATTATTTTATACAACATGTCTAAAAAATATGCGACGGTTTACTTAAATCGTCGTGAGAACTGTCGTAGTCCAGGAATAAGGACGGTTTTTTTATAACTGTCGCAAAAAATCTACGACACTTGACCCTAACTTTCGTGACAACCATCGCAATACAGGAATAAGAACAGTTTTGTGATAACTGTCGCAACTCAAGTGTCGTAAATCTCCTTTTTTCTTGTAGTGAACATAGACTATCACAGTGCTCAGAATCCGACATTAACATAATTTAGTCAAACCACAAATCAAACACATAATTGAAGCAATTAGTAACATAACTATACTCTGTGTTATGGAAAATAATTAAAACAATCCTGCTATAAAAACAGTATGGGTATTCGCAGCGACCACAATCAACAAAGCAGTAGCAGTGTATTAAAATTTTGTATCAAAACCAATGACACCTTATTGCAATAATTATACCTTTAACCTTACAACACCCAATTCTTCTAACTTCACGCAATTGAATAACTCCATGTATTTTTCCCAATTTTGTCATGTTACATGAGATAACCTTTAAATAAAAGAAATCAGAATTAAAGAAAATTAAAGTTAAATTAGAGAAAATTAGAGGAGGTCTTACAAACATACCAAATATCAATATCCCCATGTCCACAATTTATCTCGACTTCCTTCTCTCTTTTCTCTTTTGTTCTTGATGAATGTTTTCTACAATTAGATTCTAAAAAAATTAAAATGTGAGATGGTAGAATTATTGGACAAAATTGGAAAATAAAAAGCTACACCAAAACAATGTATTGCCTTTATATATTGTTATAGAAGATTTTACATGGAAGTTATGTGAGAAGTTATTAGTAGGGATTTATATGAAAGATGATAGTCGTAGTTCAATGGAAGTTATTGTGTAAGTTATATATTTTAAAATAAGGGTAAATTTGGTATAAAAAAAAGCTACACCAAAAACCAAGTTTTGCCTTTATATATGTTATAGATTAATCATTAATATTATTTATTATAGGTCCACTTTACCCCAACTAAGGTCAACTCTCACCCTCTCCCCTAACATCATACCCTTATTAAGGACATCACAACCAATACACATACAACAAAGTATAAATGACTAAATAATTTAAATGGGGTGTTACAAAACACGGTGGTCAAACTAACTTCTAATGAAACTTATATATGCCATGAACTTGTCAAATTTCCTGTTCCACTGTCGAGGAGATGGTTTCAGTCCATATAAGGATCTCTTCAGCTTGCACATATAGTCTTCCTTCCCCTTTTCTACATACCCTTCAGGTTGTCTCATCATGATTGTTTCATCTAGATCACCATACAAGAACATAATCTTCACATCCATCTGTTCCAGTTCATGGTCGAACTGTGCCGCCGTGGCAAGCAACATTTGAATGCATCTGTGTTTCACAACACGAGAGAACACATCATTGAAGTCGACACCTTATTTTTTAGTGAAACCCCTAACGACCAATCTTGCCTTGTATCTTTTCGACGCCACTACTTTGATTCCTTCCTTAACTTTGAAAATTCATTTACAACTGACTAACCTGGCTCCAACAAGTTTCTTGATCAGCTCCCAAGTGTTGTTATCATGAAGATATTTCATCTCCTCATCCATGACATTCATCCATTCAGTCTTCTTTTGACTCCTCATAACTTTCTTATAGTCTCTAGGTTCTTCGTCGAAAACCTCACTTGCAGAGATTAAGACATAAGTTATAAGATTTGCATACCCAAGTCTCTGAGGTGGCTTGATGACTCTCCTTGACTTGTCTCTTGCTAGCAGGTAGTCATTATCAGTCTCCTTATCTTAGACAGTAGCTTCTACTTCTTCTTCGACTTCATATGGGGTACGCAATTCAGCATCAACAGGTGCCACCTCAACAAGAATATCTCCATGTTCCAGCTCTTCGTCAGCATCATCAATTTTCTTGAAATCCATCTATGCTTCATTGATAACTACATCTCGACTGGTGATACATCTCTTGTAACCTGGATCTAGGCACCATAGCCTATAAGCTTTGACTCTTTCAGGTTATCCCATGAACATGCACTTCAGAGCTATAGGTTCGACCTTATCTTGCCTAATATGAGCATAGGCCACACAACCAAATACTCTCAGTTTGTCGAGATTAGATGGATGTACCGACCAAACTGAAGGTGAGAAAATACTTAGAAGGGGGGTTGAATAAGTATGAAGATAAAAACTTAGAAATAAAAACTCAAGTATTTTTATCCTGGTTCGTTGAACTCAACTACTCCAGTCCACCCTTCCTAGAGTGATTTGCCTTTCTCAATCAAGGACTTAATCCACTATTTAATCAACTGATTACAATAGTAAGCACTAAGAACAACTGTTCAAAGTCTTCTCAAGAACTACTGATCCTAACTGGATCTTCTTAAGGTTTTCTTACAATCAAATGTAATAACAAATACAAATGTTTAAATTGCTTCTAATAAAGATTTATCACAACTGTGATTTTTCACTTAATATTAAGAACAAAGAAATTAATTCTAGAAAGAATGTGAATAGTATGAGAGCTTTGGATATAGATTTCTTTTCAGGTAAAACGTCAACTGAAGAAGATGAGTGAAGACTTGCTTTTATAGGCACATTGATCCAAGAGTACTTCACGTTGAGAAGAGTGTACCAAAAGGTCTGAGCCTTTTTGTCTTCACATCAAGTGACCTTTCCTAGAAGAAGAAAGCACAGAGAAATCCGTTTTGTCTGTGTTCTTGTGTCTAGCATAAATAAGGAAAGATTCATTTGGATATTCCAACGGACATAATCTTTGAATTCTTCTTCATCAATTTTCAACAAGAATCATTAGAGTCTAATTTGACCAGAGCCTTCTGATGTTGATCAGAGTTTTGCTGAATCAAAGTCTTTGCAGCAGGTGTGCTTTTAGCGTGTATAAGTTCAGAGCATATTTGAGTCAGGTCCTCAGTACTGGCAGCTTTAGTACTTTCAGAATCTTCTGTAGTAACTATGCTTGAAAACTCTTCATACAGAATTCTTCTTTAATTCAAATGCTTCTGACTTGCTTCAGATTCTTCTAGAGCTTCTGCTTCAGATCCTTCTGGAGCTTCTGCTTCAGATCCTTCTGGAGGCTACGCTCAGGATCTTCTGTTGGCAGCATTCAGAATCTTCTAATGGATGCATCTGGCGCTTCAGAGTCTAGCATATTTCTTATGTTCAATTCTGATTTGCTTCTGGAGTGATAATTACTTTAATATATGCAGTAAAAACTCTTAAGCAAATTTTAGAGTATATAATTCTTAATTACAAAATTTCATAATAGTTATCATCAAAACATAGAGATATTATTAAGAACCAATCTGTGTTCTAACAATCTCCCCCTTTTTGATGATGACAAAAACATCAGAAATTTTGTTTAATTGAAAAATAGAATAATTATAACTCCCCCTGAGATGATGAATCTCCCCCTGAATTAAATATAAATAAGGAATATAAACTTTCCTTTTGTCTTGAGTGTTTTTCAGAGTTAGAGCTTGGTTGTTCTTTAACATTTGAGAGTCAGAGTGTCTTGCATATTACAGAGTCAGAGTCTGATAATTTTCAAATGATTTGAGAGTCTCAGAGTTTCTTTTACAGAGTGTACTTATCAAATGTTCTGAAATACTTAGATTTTATGTTAGATAAAATTGATATGTCTGAAGTTTCATTTTGGTGAAGTTTAATTAAACACTTCAGATCTATTTTCTCCCCCTTTTTTGTCATAAGCAAAAAGTAATAATTTAGAAAAGACAAAGAAAAGGAAACAATAAATGAGATAAATCATGTGGAGAAAACTTTGAAACTTTCATTCATTCATTCAGAGCAAGAGTACACATATCATAAGATATTCAAATACATATGCAAACATTAGATGCAATCAACAGAAAAAAATGAAATAAATAAACTAAGAGTGTTTTGACAAAAGCATCTTCAACAGATCCGTGATCTCAGAAGAAGACTGTTCTTGTTTTGACATCCACTTAGCCATTGTTTCATTCTTCTGATCCTGTTGGGACATCCATTGAGTCATGTCTTCAGATTTCTTATCTTGTTTAGCCATCCATGACTTGATTTCTGATTGACCAGCTTCCAGAACTGCAATCTTGTCTTCAAGATTTGGATATTCTTTCTTGATCTCAGATGAAGAAGGTGGGACAGTTTATGAAGCTTGAACAGAATCAATTTCCATAGGGGATTTGAAGCTAGGAGCAGTAGAGCCAGAAGGATGTTCCATCAGAGTCATAGCCAGGGGGTTTGTAAGAGCACAGATTGTGTCTTAGTAATATCTCTATGTTTTGATGATAACATTAATGATAATTTGTATACAAGAATTATACTCTCTAAATTTGTTCTAAACTGTTTTTCTACAGGCACAAAAGATTTTAATCTTAAAGAGCAAATTTGATGTGTACAATAAATTCTGAATGGCTCAAGAGCATCTGAAGATTAGAAGAATCTGAAGTATAAGAGCTTAGTCATCAAGATTCTGAAGATACAACACGCTGCATATATTATCAAGAATCTGAATGAAAGAAGACTCTGAGTGAAGAGACTCTGAATGAGAGAAGACTCTGATCTGAGTGAAGACTCTGATCTAAGAGCATGTTACGCTTCAAGCACACAGCTGCACCAGACTCTGATTCAGCAACATCTGAAGAACATCTTAGGCTCTGAAGTTTCCAGAAGATTCTGAAGACTGAAGACTCTGATATTGATTGTTGATCTGAACTATCTGAAGAATTATTTGAAGAAGATTATTTTAATATATCCGTTGGAATATGCCAGCAAATCTTTCCTTAATTGGGATAGACATAAATCTATGCAAGAATATTATTCCTCTGATACATTCCATATATGGTAAATTCACAGCTCAGCAGACAATTGCTACACCCACATTTTGTGCGCCGTCTCTCTGCTGCAATAGTACAAAGGACAGTACTATTTGATATTGGAAATATCTTCTCCAACGGTATTATATTCTCTCCAATATTCAAGTGGCTATATAAAGGATATCATAGCACTTTCTTCAGTAAGAAAAAGACGAATTTTGAAAAACTTACTCTCAAGCGAAGAAACTCTCAAGCTCTCATATTCTTTATAGTTCATACTTTGTTCTAAACTTAGAGAAATAACACAGTTGTGTTTATAGCTTTCATAGAAGCAATTTATTACTCTTACATTGTATTACATTAATTTGTAAAGGAAGTTTTCCTTAAGAGGATCTAGGTTAGATCAGTAGCTCTTGAGAAGACTAAGAACAGTTGTTCTTAGGTGTTGCTATTTGTAATCAGTTGATTTGAATAGTGGATTAAGTCCTTGTTGAGAAAGGCAAATCACTCTTGAAAAGGGTGGACTGGAGTAGTTGAGTTCAACGAACCAGGATAAAAATACTTGAGTTTTTATCTTTGATTATTTTCTGTCATACTTATTCAACCCCCCTTCTAAGTATTTTCTCACCTTCAGTTGGCATCAGAGCTCCGGTTCTGCGTGTGCATTCACTTAACCGTGACAGATAAAGATCCAGTGAGAAGAATACTCTGTTATTTATTTGGTTGCTAATATGGGTGATATTCCTACATCAAGCAACAAATATGAAGGAGACAGAATCAGCACCAAACCTCCAATGTTTGATGGAGAAAAATTTGATTATTGGAAAGATAGACTTGAAAGTTTTTTTCTTGGGGTATGATGCTGATCTCTGGGATTTAGTCATTGATGGATATGAACATCCTACTAAGGATGGCAAAAAGATTGATAGAAAATCAATGACTGAGGAGCAGAAGAAAGAATTCAAGAATCATCACAAAGCCAGAACCATACTTCTTAATGCAATCTCTCATACAGAGTATGAGAAGATTACCAACAGAGACACTGCTCATGATATGTTTGAGTCTCTCAAAATGACTCATGAGGGAAACTCTCAGGTGAAAGAAACAAAGGCTCTGGCGCTGATACAGAAGTATGAAGCGTTCAAGATGGAAGAATCTGAGAACATTGAGACTATGTTTTCCAGATTTCAGATTCTAACAGCTGGGTTGAAAGTTCTGGACAAGGGCTACTCAACATCTGATCATGTCAAGAAGATCATCAGAAGTCTTCCTACCAGATGGAGACCTATGGTGACTGCATTGAAACTGGCCAAGGATCTGAACAAAATCTCATTAGAAGAACTCATCAGTTCTTTGAGAAGTCATGAGATTGAGCTGGAGGAAGATGAACCCCAGAAGAAAGATAAAGGTAAATCCTTAGCTTTTAAATCTAACAAATCTGTTAAAGCTTTGCAGGTAAATGAAGAAAGCTCTGAGGAATCTTCTTCTGAAGAAGAAGATGAACTATCCATGCTGTCCAGAAGGATCAACAAACTCTGGAAGCACAAAGGGAAGAAGTTCAACAACTTCAGAAGATCTGATCAAAAGAGAGAATCTTCTGGACACAGAAGATCTGGCAAGAAAGAGGTCACTTGCTATGAATGTAAAGAACCTGGACACTACAAGAGTGAATGTCCCAAACTTCAAAAGGAAAAACCCAAAAGGAAGTTTGATAAAAAGAAAAAGGTTCTGATGGCTACATGGGATGACTCAGATGAATCTGAATCATCTTCTGAATCTGAGGAAGAATGTGCAAATTTTGCGCTGATGGCCAACACAAATGATCAAGATGAAGGAACGTCATCATCTGAATCTGAGTCAGAATCAGACTCTGACTCTGAAGAGGTATTTTCTGAACTCTCCAGAGCTGAACTTGTTGAAAGTTTATCTGACATGTTGGAAAGCTACAGCAAGATTAAACTCAAATACAAGAAGCTGAAAAGCAATCTTGAATCTGAGATTGATCTTCTGAGAACAGAACTTGTTGAGCAGAAAGAAATAAATTTAAAACTCAAAAATGATTTAGAAACAACTCAACAAGAATCTGATACTGAAACAGAGTCAAGTGAAAATATTTTAGAAAAATATGACTCCGGTTTTAAAAGATTCCTCACTAAAAGCATAGACAGAAGCAAAATGGCTTCTATGATCTATGGTGTTAGTGGGAACAACAGAAGAGGCATTGGATGTGAATCTTCCTCTGGAAGCAATCCAAAATCTGTTGATAAACTCTTCATCAAGAAGACTCCTATGTATTCTCATTTTAAGTTTGGTCATCTGAATGATATTAAACATACAAGCTCTGAAAAGAGTACTTATGTGTTTAAGCCAAGGGCTAGCCAGAATAAACACTATGTTGAAAAACAGAAGTTTAGGCAAAACCACAGAACATCTAACCCCAAAGGACCCAAGAAGATCTGGGTACCTAAAAGTAAAATAATACCTGTTGCAGATGTTCTTAGCAGCAAAATCCAGACACCAATCATGGTACCTGGACTCTGGATGCTCACGACATATGACGGGCGAAAGGTCTATGTTCCAAAGCCTGGAACTTAGATCTGGAGGGGACGTGAAATTTGGAGGGAACCAGAAGGGCAAGATCATTGGCTCTGGTACAATAGGTAATGGTAACCTACCCTCTATTTCTAATGTTCTGTTAGTTGAAGGATTGAAACATAATCTATTGTCCATAAGTCAATTAAGTGACAATGGTTATGATATCATCTTTAATCAAAAATGTTGCAAAGTTGTATGTCAAAAGAATGGTTCAATCCTATTCAGTGGAAAGAGGAAAAACAACATTTACAAAATTAACCTTTCAGAACTTAAAGTTCAAAATGTAAAATGCCTTTTATCTGTGAATGATGAGCAATGGGTCTGGCATAGAAGATTGGGACATATTAATATGAGACGTATATCTCAGATTAATAAACTCAATCTGGTCAGAGGACTCCCTAATCTGAAGTTCAATTCAGATGCTCTGTGTGGCGCATGTCAAAAGGGTAAATTTTCAAAATCTCATTTTAAACCAAAAAATGTTGTTTCCACTTCTAGACTATTGGAATTACTTCATATTGATCTGTTTGGACCAGTGAAAACTGCATCCATCAGAGGCAAGAAGTATGGGTTAGTCATTGTAGATGACTACAGCAGATGGACATGGGTAAAGTTTCTAAAACACAAGGATGAGTCTCATTCTGTGTTCATTGACTTCTGCAATCAAGTCCAGACTGAAAAAGAATGCAAAATTATTAAAGTCAGAAGTGATCATGGTGGTGAATTTGAAAACAAATATTTTGAAAAATATTTTTCTGAAAAAGGAATTGCACATGATTTCTCCTGTCCTAGAACTCCACAACAAAATGGAGTTGTAGAGAGGAAAAATAGAACATTGCAAGAAATGGCCAGAACCATGATCAACGAGACAAATCTGGCAAAATACTTTTGGGCAGAAGCAATAAATACAGCATGTTATATTCAGAACAGAGTGTCTGTAAGACCTCTTCTGGAAAAGACTCCCTATGAATTGTGGAGAAACAGAAAGCCCAACATTGCTTATTTTCATCCATTTGGATGTATTTGTTATATGCTTAACACTAAAGATCATCTGAACAAGTTTGATTCCAAAGCACAGAAGTGTTTCATGCTTGGTTATTCTGAACGCTCTAAAGGCTACAGAGTATTCAATACTGAAACACAGATTGTGGAAGAATCTATTCATGTTAGATTTGATGATAAGCTTGGCTCTGAAAAGCCAAAGCAAGTTGAAAGTTCTGCAGATAGAGAAGTTATTCTCACAGACTCTGAAGGCTCAGAGGCAGACAAGACTGAAGACAAAGACTCTGAAGCAAACCCAGATGCTACGCCTCTAACTTCCCAACTTGACAATCTGCATATTTCTGAAAGACCAACAGTCAGAGGATCTTCTTCCAGAATGAAAGCTTCTCATCCAGAGGATGTGATAATTGGAAAGAAAAATGATCCAATAAGGACAAGAGCATTTCTCAGAACTTCTGAATCTTCCTTCTGTGGCTTAGTGTCAATTATAGAACCAACATCTGTTGATGAGGCTCTGGAAGATAATGAATGGATTTTAGCTATGCAAGAGGAGCTGAATCAATTCACAAGGAATGAAGTCTGGGATCTGGTTCCAAGACCTAAAGGTTTCAATGTCATTGGAACAAAATGGGTTTTCAGAAATAAACTTAATGAGAAAGGAGAAGTTGAAAGGAACAAAGCAAGACTGGTTGCTCAAGGCTACAGTCAACAAGAAGGCATAGACTACACAGAAACATATGCTCCTGTTGCAAGGTTAGAGTCTATACGCTTGCTTATTTCATTTGCTGCACAACATAACATCACTCTTTATCAGATGGATGTTAAAAGTGCTTTTCTTAATGGAATTATAGAAGAGGAAGTGTATGTCCACCAACCTCCTGGTTTTGAAAATGAAAATTTTCCAGATCATGTTTACAAACTGAAAAAATCTCTTTATGGACTAAAACAAGCTCCCAGAGCTTGGTATGAGAGGTTGAGTAATTTTCTTCTGAAGAAAAATTTCATCAGAGGAAAAGTGGATACCACACTATTTTGTAAAACCATTAAGAAAGATTTGTTGATTTGTCAAATTTATGTAGATGATATTATTTTTGGATCAACAAATATTATGCTTGGAAAGGAGTTTGCTAAATGTATGCAGGCAGAATTTGAGATGAGCATGATGGGAGAATTGAGATTCTTTCTGGGAATCCAAGTAAATCAGACTCCAGAGTGCACCTACATACATCAGACCAAGTATGTTAAAGAGCTTCTGAAGAAGTTTAACATGCTGGATAGCAAAATGGCAAAGACTCCAATGCATCCTACAAGCACTCTAGGTAAGGAAGAGGTAAGTAAGAAGGTAGATCAGAAACTCTACAGATGTATGATAGGATCTCTTCTTTATTTGACTGCTTCTAGACCAGACATTCTGTTTAGTGTTTGTTTATATGCTAGATTCCAATCAGATCCTAGAGAATCACACTTAACTGCTGTTAAGAGGATTCTAAGGTATCTGAAAGGTACTGCTAATGTTGGTTTGTGTTACAGAAAATCTGACGAATATTCACTAGTTGGATTCTGTGATGCTGACTATGCTGGAGATAGAGTTGAGCGCAAAAGTACTTCTGGAAGCTGTCAGTTTCTTGGAAGTCATCTGATCTCGTGGTACAGCAAGAAGCAACCAACAATTGCACTATCAACCACAGAGGCAGAATACATTGCTGCTGCTGGATGTTCCACTCAGATGCTCTGGATGAAGAGTCAACTAGAAGATTATCAAATCTATGAGAGTAATCTTTCTATCTTCTGTGATAATACTTCTGCTATATGTTTATCCAAAAATCCAATTTTACACTCTAAGGCCAAACATATAGAGATTAAACATCATTTCATCAGAGACTATGTTCAGAAGGGTGTAATAAATTTAGCCTTTGTTGATACAGATCATCAATGGGCAGATATTTTCACAAAACCCCTTGCTGAAGATAGGTTTAAGTTTATTCTGAAAAATATTTGTATGGATTTTTGTCCAGAGTAATATTTCTCAGAGTCAACTTCTCAGATGCTAAGTGTTTAACACTCTGAAGTATTTCATCTGTCTTGCTTGTTTAATTTATCTGTGAATTTTTTTTTTGTGTGAAACTCTGAACTGACCATCTCAGAGGATCTGAAAGTTGAAAACGTTTCATTTCTTAAGAGTTATAGAATCACATGCAAGCAAACACGTGTCACTCAGAATCTGAAAAGATGGAGTACACCTACTGATTATGACGTTTAAGGTATTGCTTTGAAAATCTCAATCTGTCTTGATTTTCCCCCAAATGTCATATCATAATTAAAAATGATTACTTTTCATTTAATGCAAACGTGCGTATGTGTCCTATGTGTGTCTGTTGTGTTTCCCATGCTTGCTTTATTTGTCTATATAAACCATTCTCATAACACATTCACACTTTTCACATTCTCAAACACATATGCGCTTTTGTTTGTTGTTCTCTCTCTTTGCAAACCCTAAAAGAACTCAGAAACCTTCATCTTCTTCATCATCGTCAACAATGGCATCTACTTCAAACGCTGTTACTACCAAGAATGCTACCACTTTCAAAGAACCAGTACGCACTCTCCTAACTGCTGTTGATTCACTAGAAGTTCTGTGTGAAAGTTTCGTGGACTTAGAAGATCTTGCTGAAAATGGGTTTGATCTGATTTCTTCAATCAAAGCACAAGGCTGGGACGGTTACTTTGACAGGCTTATGGGTCCTGTGTATCCAACGTTAGTGAAGGAGTTCTGGATCCATGCATATGCTACTCCAAAGTTCATTCACTCCTCTGTGCTGGGAAAAAAGATAGTTATCACTGAAAACCTGATAAGGAAACTCATAGGTTTTAAGGCAACTGATGGAGTAACCTCTCTGTCTTCTGCGCGTGAAGACCTGAAAGATGTATGTCAAGAAATCTGTACTACTGGTGAACCTTGTAAGAAGGTTAAGTTCTTGAAACCCACTTACAAGATATGGGCTAAGATTTTCATGAGCACCATCTTTCACAGACCCTCTTCAAACTCTTCTGATTATGTTAATGCTGAACAACTTTACTTCATGTATTGTTTACACCAAAACATTCAGATTGATCTTCCATATTTGTTGTTTAATCATCTGGTGTCTCACGTCAAGGAAACAAGGGAAACAGCCAGAGATAAATCTGGAAAAGTCAGAACATGGATCCCTATGGGAAGGCTGATTTCAGATATTCTGATAGAAAACCAACTTGTGGCGCATCTGCAAGAGGCTGGGTTGACAAAAGATCTGACTTATATCATTGGCTCTGAAATAAACGGTTTAACTCTGAGAAGGATGAAACTGGTTGATGATTTATTTGAGAAACCAAGGAAAACTAACTCTGAAGAAGTTAGGGGAAGAAGGATTCCTGTTAAGGATTTTCCTTTATTCACCTCAGATGAACTTAGAGAAGTTATTGCTGAGTATGTTGCTCGCTGCCTAAGAGATGGTGATGAGATTCCTGCCAATCTTTTGCAGAAGGAAGGCCAAGTTCTTCCTGATTTGACAAGGGAAAGAAGACGTAAGAGAAAAGTTGATAGTGAAGGTCATCAGAAGAAAAGGAAGCATTCAGATGCTGAAAAGAAGAAGAAAAGGAAGAAGCTGAAGAAGGTTCAACCAAATCCTCCTGCAGCAACTTTTGAAGAAATTAGAGATACTCTGAAACAGGTATTTAACACTGATTCTAATCCTGTTCATCATTCTGATACCCCCACACCCTCTGACTCCCCACTTAGATTTAGAAGATCCAGACCTTCTAAAACTATTATCTCTAAACCATCTTCTGTCCCCCCTCATACACCACAATCCAAGCAACCAACAAACATACAAACAGAAATTCCACAACAAACTCAACAAACAACACCACAACCACAAAACACTATCCCAGAATATACCATTCCAGAGGATGTTCACCCTGAACACTCTGACCAACCTGAATATCTCATTGATCCTGATGAGATATTAGATGTCACACCTTTAAACCAGTCTGTCAATTTATCTTCAACTTCTGAAAAATCTAACCACTCTGATGCATCATCTGATGATGAATCATCTGGTTACATTAATGAATGCTTGAATGATCTCAAACAACCTCGTTCTGAGAGTGTTTGGAAACAGCTGTTTAAATCTCCAACTTCTGAACATCCACCTTCTCCACAAAATTCCCCAACTCAAACAAACACTCCACAACCAACAGAAACCCAACCAATTCCCTCAATACCTCAACCACAACATTCTGACCAACAAACATCTGAACCACAAACCAACCAACCAACATCTGAACCACAAATCAATCCTCAACCTTCTGAACCACAAACATCTGAACATCCATCTTCACAACCTCAACCTTCTGAACAAACACCACAAACACAACTAACCCAACCAAGAAAACCCAGAATCCCTGATGAAGCAGAATTGGGATCACGTGTTTATACTCTGTTAAGAGATTTTGATAAGGATAATGTCTCAGACTTTGCTGACATTATGGATGTTTGCATGACTACTATGGACAAAGAGGCTGCTGACGCTGTTTGGAAGAAATATCTTTACAGACTGAATATGGAGGCTTTGAAAATCAGGACTCAATGTCTTAGATTGTCAAAAGTAAGGTTTGCTGCTTATCAAAAACGGATTAAGAGAAACACTCCTCCTATTCTTCTTCTAGAAGCTCCTCCACCTCCAGAAATTCCTGCACCTGATGTTACTCAGCCTGTTTCAGAATCTACTGTTTCAGAATCTACTGTTTCAGAATCTACAGATCTTCAGAAGGATGTCAAAGAACTTAAGGATTTTATGGTTGATCAAAAGAAAACAAATAAAGAAATGAAAACTTGGATGGCTAAGCAAGATGAAAATTCAGAAAGGATTACAGCACTGCTGCAACTCATTGCTTCTCAACAAGCCTCATCTGCTAAACCTACTTGATGTTTTGCACAAGTTTTTCATGTTTTGCTTTGTCTTGATTTTCTTCTGATATGTTTTGTATGCTTTTATCTGAATCTGGATGTTCTCTTGACTTAATGACAATGATCCTTTTGCTTATCTGGATATGTGTTTCTTCTGCATCTTTACTGTCTTTTAAAATTCTTTTTGATTATGACAAAAAGGGGGAGAAACAAAATAGAATCTGATTGTTCAAATCTATAAGCAATTATCTGAACTAAGTCAGACATGTTACTAACATTCTTTGAATTTAAGTGTCCCAGATATTATTAAAAAATCTGACAAATTTCATTGAAGTTTTTCCTGAGATCTATCTTTTCAGAACCTGATCAAAAATAGCTAAATCTGAGTAGACCAGACTCTGATATCTAACCTTGAGTACTATGATCTAAAAGATAACTCAAGACAGGAAATGGCAAGATAAACAACCAGGTGTTCTGAAGTTGTTCATCTGGCATCAAGCTTTAATATGGCATCAAGCTTTGACTCTAGAAGTCAAACATATGTCAACCAGGCTTCAATCAGGCTCTGAATCTGAAATGTACTCAACCAGAAAGGGAAGTATCTAATTCCATTAGAGTATTCATTTCAGGGGGAGATTGTAAATCTCAGGGGGAGTAATTTTAATTCATATTTTTATTGAACAAATTTCTCATGTTTTGTCATCATCAAAAAGGGGGAGATTGTAAGAGCACAGATTGTGTCTTAGTAATATCTCTATGTTTTGATGATAACATTAATGATAATTTGTATACAAGAATTATACTCTCTAAATTTGTTCTAAACTGTTTTTCTACAGGCACAAAAGATTTTAATCTTAAAGAGCAAATTTGATGTGTACAATAAATTCTGAATGGCTCAAGAGCATCTGAAGATTAGAAGAATCTGAAGTATAAGAGCTTAGTCATCAAGATTCTGAAGATACAACACGCTGCATATATTATCAAGAATCTGAATGAAAGAAGACTCTGAGTGAAGAGACTCTGAATGAGAGAAGACTCTGATCTGAGTGAAGACTCTGATCTAAGAGCATGTTACGCTTCAAGCACACAGCTGCACCAGACTCTGATTCAGCAACATCTGAAGAACATCTTAGGCTCTGAAGTTTCCAGAAGATTCTGAAGACTGAAGACTCTGATATTGATTGTTGATCTGAACTATCTGAAGAATTATTTGAAGAAGATTATTTTAATATATCCGTTGGAATATGCCAGCAAATCTTTCCTTAATTGGGATAGACATAAATCTATGCAAGAATATTATTCCTCTGATACATTCCATATATGGTAAATTCACAGCTCAGCAGACAATTGCTACACCCACATTTTGTGCGCCGTCTCTCTGCTGCAATAGTACAAAGGACAGTACTATTTGATATTGGAAATATCTTCTCCAACGGTATTATATTCTCTCCAATATTCAAGTGGCTATATAAAGGATATCATAGCACTTTCTTCAGTAAGAAAAAGACGAATTTTGAAAAACTTACTCTCAAGCGAAGAAACTCTCAAGCTCTCATATTCTTTATAGTTCATACTTTGTTCTAAACTTAGAGAAATAACACAGTTGTGTTTATAGCTTTCATAGAAGCAATTTATTACTCTTACATTGTATTACATTAATTTGTAAAGGAAGTTTTCCTTAAGAGGATCTAGGTTAGATCAGTAGCTCTTGAGAAGACTAAGAACAGTTGTTCTTAGGTGTTGCTATTTGTAATCAGTTGATTTGAATAGTGGATTAAGTCCTTGTTGAGAAAGGCAAATCACTCTTGAAAAGGGTGGACTGGAGTAGTTGAGTTCAACGAACCAGGATAAAAATACTTGAGTTTTTATCTTTGATTATTTTCTGTCATACTTATTCAACCCCCCTTCTAAGTATTTTCTCACCTTCAGGGTTGTCTTCAGATGCAGATTCAGTATTCTCTTCTGATGATGAAGGAGCATCTGTAAGAAGCAGCGGTCCAGATCTCTTAACAGTCGAGAACAGACTTCTAGCAGCTTCAGCAAATCTGAGCTTCGCATCATCAGAACATACGTTCTTCAGATTTGATGCTACAGTGTTGAATCTGTTTATGAAGTCATTCCAAATGGCATCAGATTCCTTTGCATCCACTGTTGATGAACACTTCCTCTGTACAGAACCTAAATACATCTGTATTTCTTACAAAAAACTTGTAAATAAATTATCAACATTCAGTCTAGGTCTTGGGTTTAACAGAGTTTCCAAGGTTATTGGCTTTGGTTGGGGAGTAGGTGGGAATATGGATTTATGAATGGAGATTAGAGGAGGAGGGTAGTAGGGGATGAATGGAATTTCAGATGATTTGTCAGGTTTTGATCTGGTCAAAGCATTCATCAGATTTGGTTTTGCTTTAGTTTGATAGGAAACCACATCAAATGGTTTATCAGAGTAAGGTTTGAAAGCAGATTTAGCAGGTTTATCAGATTCTGCAGATATAGCAGAGGATGGTTTTGGATCTGATGAAGGTACTGCAGGCATTGTTTTAATATATGTTTGAAGCACATATGGTAAAATGATGGTAAGTTTGGGTTTGAGAGGGGTGATAGTGTCAGAGGGTTCAATTCTGGTGTAGAAATTTTTCAAAGTGAAACCAGAAGGAAGTTTGTTAGAAGAAGATAGTTTGCACGAAGCAGAAGGTACATGCTCAAAAGTTCTTGGCTTGGGTGCAAGGGTAGGATTTGGAATGGTAATTTCAGAAGATGGTTTAGGTGTTAGAATAGGATATGGAATAATGATTTCAGAAGAAACAGGGGGTTCTGGTTGGTTTACTTCAGAATTTCTGTGAGAGGGGGATACCAGAAAATCTGGGTGTATATCAGATTCTGAGGAATTTGAGGATGTGGTTGGAGTGCAAGATGTGGAGGACACTTCAAAGACAGTTTGGAGAGGTGTAACATTTAGAACCTTTGTCTCAGGGATATTGTTTTCAGATGGGTTAGCTGTTTCTGATTGATTTTCAGAAGGTTTTGATGGTGGTTCAGATGTAGGTGGTTCTGATGCAGGTGGATCAGATTCATTAGGATCAGATATGGTTGATGGTGGTTCTTCTGGTTGTGGTTGTTTTTCTTGTTGTTGTGGTTGTGGTTGTGTTTCTTGTTGTTGTGGTTGTGGTTCAAATTGTTTTTGTGATTGTTTTGGTTGTTGTTCAGATTGTTCTGTAGATTTTTCTGTTTGAGGCTGTTGTGTTGGTTTTTCTGGTTGTGGAGTCTGATTTTATGATTTTATTGTTGTTGGTTTTGGTGCAGATGATTTTGTAGTAGAAGGTTTTATAGGTGAGATGGAAACAGGATTATATGATTTTTGTGGAGATGGAACAGAAATATGAGGTGGAGCAGGAACATGTTGTTTTTGGGTAGAAGGTGGTTTTGGAATAGACTTAAATGTTGAATCATTTACAACAGTATTATTTACAGAAGATACAGAAGATTTGGTACCTTTAATCTTGATACATTTTGCAGGAACAGAAGGAGTGTCTCCAGATTCTTTCCTCTTTAGCAGCTTCTAAGGCTTCTCAGCAACTTTGGGTTTCTTCTGAACAGGCGCAACTTCTGCTTCTGATTGACGTCTTTTTCTTGTGATCTCTTCTCCTCCAACAGGCAATAGTTCCCTTGCTCTTTTTATAATATCTGCAGGAAAGGGCGTTCCATCTGCTTTGCAAGCATCAATATATCTTACAATGATTTCCCTTGGTTCTTCAGCATAGAATAAAGGGTAGTATTCTACTGGGATTCTCTTCTGACTTAGTTCAGAAGTGTTCAGCTTCTTGGGTGCAGATGTGAGTTCCTCTACAATTTTTAGTCTCTGAAGACTCTTTGCATTAAGAGGTTTTCCAAGAATGAATTCAAGTTCATCTGTGACTCCAGCAGTATATAGAGCAGTCACCAGTCCATTTTCTGTCAAAAAATCTGAAATTAACCTTCCAAAGGGAATCCATGTTCTGATCTTCTGACCTTTTTCTTTCACAGATTCTCTGGAGGCATTTATATGATTCCATAAGTGCATAAACAGAATGTAGGGAAGATCTAACTTAGTGCTCTGACTTAAGCAATACATAAAGTAGAGTTGTTCATTGTTCACGTAATTTGGAGAGTTTGTAGATTTTCTGTGATGAATGCATCCCATGAAAATCTTTGCCCAGATCTTGTAGTCAGGCTTCAGATCTTTGAACTTATTAGAGGCCTGTCCAGCAGTCATCACTTTCTCATATACTTCTTCCATATCTACACGCCCAGATGGCAGGTGAGATACTCCATCTGTCTCCTCATATCCAATGAGTTTCCTGATCAGATCTTCTGTGATGATTATCTCTTTACCTAGAACAGAAGACAAGATAAACTTAGGGTATACAGCAGCATGGATCCAGAATTCTTTCACCAGAAGAGGGTAAACTGGTCCAAAAAGTCTGTCAAAGTATTTTACCCAGCCTTGAGTATCAACTATGGAGCGAAACTCAAACCCATTTTCAGCCAGTGAATCAAATTCCACCATTGATTCACAGAGAACCTCCAGTTTGTCAACAGGTGTTAACAAAGTTCTCTTTGGTGTCGTATATGGAGTCACACCCATATTTGCAGAAGTAACTGCAGCCATGGTTGATTGAAACTGTGCAGCAGTGGATGAAGAAGTTGCCATTGAAGATGAGTTTGTCAAACGCTTAGGGTTTTTGTGAAGAGAGAAAAGAAGACAGAAATGCATAAACGATTGAGATGTGAAAAGTATGAAAGTGGTGAGAAGTGTGATATTTATACTAAACACTTAGGCATACAAACAGTCAGATAAAAGCACGTTCACACAAAGCATTTAATGAAAAGGAATAAAATCATTTCAAGCATTAATTGATTCTGACAAATTGGGGGGAAAATCAAGATTTTCACTATTCAAACTTCACCTCAAACGTCTCTTCAGTAGTGTACACGCCACCTTTGCAGATTCAGAGTGACACATGTTTGCTTGCATGTGCTTCTGAATTCTCTTGAGAAATGAAACGTTAACCAACGTTCAGATCCTCTGAGTATTGTTAGTTTAGAGTTTCACACAAAAAAAATTAAGAAAATGAATAAGTAATTAGAAGAAATACTTCAGAGCATTAAGCATTTTTGCATCTGTAAAATTTGCTTCTGACAAATATTATTCTGGACAAAAATCCATACCAATATTTTTCAGAATAAATTTGAATCTATCTTCAACAAGGGGTTTTGTGAAAATATCTGCCCATTGATGATCTGTATCAACAAAGGCTAAATTTATAATTCCCTTCTGAACATAGTCTCTGATGAAATGATGCTTAATTTCTATATGTTTTGCCTTAGAATGTAAAATGGGGTTTTTAGACAAACATATAGCAGAAGTATTATCACAGAATATAGAAATGTTACTTTCAAATATCTGATAGTCTTCTAGCTGACTTTTCATCCAGAGCATCTACATGCTACATCCAACAGCAACAATATATTCTGCCTTTGTGGTTGATAGTGCAATTGTGGGTTGCTTCTTGCTGTACCAAGAGATTAGATTTCTTCCTAGAAATTGACAACTTCCAGAAGTACTTTTTCTTTCCACTCTGTCTCCAGCGTAGTCAGCATCATAGAATCCAACTAATTTGAAATCATCAGATTTTCTGTAACACAAACCCACATTAGAAGTACCTTTCAGATACCTTAGAATCCTTTTGACAATTATCAAGTGTGATTCTCTAGGATCTGATTGGAATCTAGCACACAAGCATACACTGAACAATATGTCAGGTCTAGAAGCAGTTAAGTAAAGAAGAGATCCTATCATACCTCTGTAGAGTTTCTGATCTACTTTCTTACTTACCTCTACCTTGCCTAGTGAACTAGTTGGATGCATGGGAGTCTTTGCCAGCTTACTATCAGTCATGTTAAATTTCTTCAGAAGTTCTTTAACATATTTGGTCTGATGTATGTAAGTGCACTCTGGAGTTTGGTTGACTTGAATTCCCATAAAGAATCTCAATTCTCCCATCATGCTCATTTCAAATTCTGCCTGCATACATTGAGCAAACTCCTTTCCCAGCATAGTATTGGTAGATCCAAATATGATATCATCCACATAAATTTGACAAATTAGAAGATCTTTCTTAAATGATTTACAAAAGAGTGTTGTGTCCACTTTGCCTCTGATGAATTTTTTCTCCAGAAGAAAATTGCTCAATCTCTCATACCAAGCTCTGGGAGCTTGTTTTAAACCATCCAGAGATTTCTTTAGTTTGAAAACATGATCTGGAAATTTTTCACTCTCAAAACCAGGAGGCTGGTGGACATAAACTTCTTCTTTTATAATACCATTTAGAAAGGCACTTTTAACATCCATCTGATACAGAGTGATGTTATTTTGTGCAGCAAATGAAATAAGAAGGCGTATAGATTCTAACCTTGCCATTGGAGCATAAGTTTTAGTATAATCAATACTTTCTTGTTGACTGTACCCTTGAGTAACAAGCCTTGCCTTATTTCTTTCAACTTCTCCTTTCTCATTAAGCTTATTTCTGAAGACCCATTTAGTTCCAATTATATTAAATCCTTTTGGTCTTTTAACTAAATCCCACACATCATTTCTGGTGAATTGATTTAACTCTTCTTGCATGGAAATAATCCAATCATTGTCTTGCAGAGCTTCATCTACAGAAGTTGGTTCAATTACTGACACCAGTCCAAATAATGATGCTTCAGATGATCTAAGAAAGGATCTTGTTCTGATAGGATCATCCTTCTTTCCAATAATAACATTCTCTGGATGAGAAGCTTTGATTCTGGAAGATGATCCCCTAATAGTTGATTCTTCAGAAATGTTTAAATTTTTCATTTGAGAAGTTAAAGGAATTGCATCTGGCATTGCTTCTGGTTCCTTCACTTGAGCTTTGTCTGCCTCTGAGCCTTCAGAGTCTGTGAAGACTACTTCTCTATCTGCAGAGTTTTCAGACTGCTTTGCCTTTTTAATGCCAAGCTTATCATCAAATCTAACATGAATAGATTCTTCCACATTCTGTGTCTCAGTATTGTATACTCTGTAGCCTTTAGAGCGTTCAAAATATCCAAGCATGAAACACTTCTGTGCTTTGGAATCAAACTTGTTCAGATTTTCTTTAGTATTTAACATATAGCAAATACATCCAAAAGGATGAAAATATGAAATGTCGGGCTTTCTGTTCTTCCACAGTTCATATGGAGTCTTCTCTAGAAGAGGTCTTACAAACACTTTGTTCTGAATGTAACAGGCTGTGTTGATTGCTTCTGCCCAAAAGTGTTTTGCCAGATTAGTCTCATTGATCATGGTTCTGGCCATTTCTTGCAGAGTTCTATTTTTCCTCTCTACAACTCCATTTTGTTGTGGAGTTCTAGGACAGGAAAAATCATGAGCAATGCCATTTTCATTAAAATATTTTTCAAAATATTTATTTTCAAATTCACCACCATGATCACTTCTGACTTTTATAATTTTGAAATCTTTTTCATTCTGGACTTGTTTACAGAAGTCAAAGAACACAGAATATGACTCATCCTTGTGTTTTAAGAACTTTACCCATGTCCATCTACTATAGTCATCAACAATGACTAATCCATACTTCTTGCCTCTGATGGATGCAGTTTTCACTGGTCCAAACAGATCAATATGAAGTAATTCTAGTGGTATGGAAGTAGAAACAACATTTTTTGATTTAAAAGATGATTTTGAAAACTTCCCTTTTTGGCATGCTTCACAAAGAGCATCTGAGGTGAACTTCAGATTAGGAAGTCCTCTGACAAGATTAAGTTTATAAATCTGAGATATACGTCTCATATTAATATGCCCCAATCTTCTGTGCCAGACCCATTGCTCTTTATTAACAGACAAGAGGCATTTAACATTCTGAACCTTAAGTTCTGAAAGATTTATTTTATAAATGTTGTTTTTCCTCTTACCACTAAATAGGATAGAGCCATCTTTTTGACTAATAGCTTTACAACATTTTTGATTAAAAGTTATATCATAACCATTGTCACTTAATTGACTTATGGACAATAAGTTATGCTTTAACCCTTCAACAAGTAAAACATTAGTAATAGAGGGAAGTTTACCATTTCCAATGATGCCATATCCAATGATCTTGCCCTTCTGATTCCCTCTAAATTTCACATCACCTCTAGATCTAAGCTCTAGACTTTGGAACATAGACCTTTCTCCTGTCATGTGTCGCGAGCATCCAGAGTCCAGGTACCATGATTGGCGTCCTGACCTTGCTGCTAAGAACATCTGCAACAGGAATTATTTTACTTTTAGGTACCCAGATCTTCTTGGGTCCTTTAGGGTTAGTTGTTCTGAAGGTTTGTCTAAACTTCTGTTTTTCAACATAAGGTTTATTTTGACTAGCCTTAGATTTAAACACATGAATATTCTTTTCAGAACTTGTTCAATATCATTCAAGTGACCAAATTTAAATTGGGAATATAAAGGAGTCTTCTTGATGATAATTTTATCAACAAGTTTTGGATTTAAATCCTTTCCAGAGGAAGATTTATATCCAATCCCTTTTCTGTTATTTCTGCTAACTCCATAGATCATGGAAGCCATTTTGCTTCTGTCTATGCTTTTAGCAAGAAACTTCTGAAAGCTGTAATCATATTTTTCCAAAATATTTTTGCATTCAGATTCAGTTTCAGAATCAGAGTTTTGTTGAGCTAATTCAGAATCATTTTTTAATTTTAAGTTCTTTTCATTTAGCTCAGCTACTTCTGATTTGAGAATATTATTCTCAGATACAAGATTGCTTTGACGCTTCTTGTATTTAAGCTTAATATTGTTATAGCTCTTCAGAACTTCTGATAACACTTTGATAAGTTCTTCTTTAGTGAGTTTAGCCATTACCTCTTCAGCGTCAGAGTCAGATTCAGAGTCAGATTCAGATCCTGAAGTTCCTTCCTCCTGATCTTCTATGTCTGCCATCAAAGCTACATTGACACATTCCTCTTCTGACTCAGATTCAGATGTATCTGAATCATCCCAGGTGGCCATTAGAACCTTTTTCTTCTTATCAAATTTTCTTTTAGGCTTTTCTTTCAGCACCTTTGGACATTCATTTTTGTAATGTCCAGGTTCTTTACATTCATAACAGACAACCTCCTTTTTGCCAGATCTTCTGTGTCCAGAAGATTCTTTTCTTTGGTCAGGCTTCCTGAAGTTTCTGAACTTCTTTCCTTTATGCTTCCAGAGTTTGTTTATTCTTCTAGATAGCATGGATAGTTCATCTTCATCTTCAGAGCTTTCCTCTATTACCTGCAATGCTTTAGCAGATTTATTAGATTTTAAAGCAATTGATTTACCTTTCTTTTGAGGTTCATCTTCCTCAAGTTCAATTTCATGACTTCTTAGTGAACTGATCAGTTCCTCCAAGGAGATCTTGTTCAGATCTTTAGCCGTTTTCAGCGCAGTCACCATAAGTCTCCATCTAGTAGGTAAGCTTCTGATGATCTTTTTCACATGATCAGCAGTAAAGTATCCTTTATCCAGAACCTTTAGTCCAGCTGTAAGTATTTGAAATCTGGAGAACATAGCTTCAACAGATTCAGAGTCTTCCATCTTGAAGGCTTCATACTTCTGGATTAGAGCTAGAGCCTTTGTTTCCTTGACTTGAGAGTTTCCCTCATGAGTCATCTTTAAGGACTCAAACATGTCAAATGCAGTTTCTCTATTTGTGATCTTTTCATACTCAGTGTGAGATATTGCATTTAACAATATTGTTCTGGCCTTGTGGTGATTTCTAAATTCCTTCTTTTGGGCTTCTGTCATAGATTTTCTATCTACTTTCTTGCCACTCCCATCAATGGGATGAACATATCCATCTATGACCAAATCCCATAGATCATCATCATATCCAAGGAAAAAACTTTCAATCCTGTCTTTCCAATAATCAAATTTCTCCCCATCAAACATAGGGGGTTTAGTGCTGATTCTGTCCCTTTCTTCATATTTGTTGTTAATGTTAGACATTGTATTATCAGCCATAGTAACAACTAAATATATATCAAAGTTTTTCTCACTGGATCTTTACTGTCACTGTGAAGTGATAACATACACAGGACCGGAGCTCTGATGCCAACTGAAGGTGAGAAAATACTTAGAAGGGGGTTGAATAAGTATGAAGATAAAAACTTAGAAATAAAAACTCAAATATTTTTATCCTGGTTCGTTGAACTCAACTACTCCAGTCCACCCTTCCTAGAGTGATTTGCCTTTCTCAATCAAGGACTTAATCCACTATTTAATCAACTGATTACAATAGTAAGCACTAAGAACAACTGTTCAAAGTCTTCTCAAGAACTACTGATCCTAACTGGATCTTCTTAAGGTTTTCTTACAATCAAATGTAATAACAAATACAAGTGTTTAAATTGCTTCTAATAAAGCTTTATCACAACTGTGATTTTCACTTAATATTAAGAACAAAGAAATTAATTCTAGAAAGAATGTGAATAGTATGAGAGATTTGGATATAGATTTCTTTTCAGGTAAAACGTCAACTGAAGAAGATGAGTGAAGACTTGATTTTATAGGCACATTGATCAAAGAGTACTTCACGTTGAGAAGAGTGTACCAAAAGGTCTGAGCCTTTTTGTCTTCACATCAAGTGACCTTTCCTAGAAGAAGAAAGCACAGAGAAATCATTTTTGTCTGTGTTCTTGTGTCTAGCATAAATAAGGAAAAAGTCGTTTGGATATTCCAACGGACATAATCTTTGAATTCTTCTTCATCAATTTTCAGCAAGAATCATCAGAGTCTAATTTGATCAGAGCCTTCTGATGTTGATCAGAGTTTTGCTGAATCAGAGTCTTTGCAGCAGGTGTGCTTTTAGCGTGTATAAGTTCAGAGCATATTTGAGTCAGATCCTCAGTACTGACAGCTTTAGTACTTTCAGAATCTTCTGTAGTAACTATGCTTGAAAACTCTTCATACATAATTCTTCTTTAATTCAGATGCTTCTGACTTGCTTCAGATTCTTCTGGAGCTTCTGCTTCAGATCCTTCTGGAGGCTACGCTCAGGATCTTCTGTTGGCAGCATTCAGAATCTTCTAATGGATGCATCTAGCGCTTCAGAGTCTAGCATATTTCTTATGTTCAGTTCTGATTTGCTTCTGGAGTGATAATTACTTTAATATCTGCAGTAAAAACTCTTAAGCAAATTTTAGAGTATATAATTCTTAATTACAAAATTTCATAATAGTTATCATCAAAATATAGAGATATTATTAAGAACCAATCTGTGTTCTAACACAAACTTCTTCAGGTGTCTTCATATCTAATGCAGTCAAAGGACATCTGTTTATCAGATATGTTATTATCGAAACAGCCAACCCAAAACACATACATTAACCCAACACTAGTCAACATGTATCTAACTCTTTCCAAAATAGTTCGACTAAACATTTCTACCAAACCATTTTGTTGTGTAGTCCATGCAGTAGTCTCGTGCCTTGCAATACCTGAGGCAACATAAAAATTGTCGAAGGCCTTATTGCAAAATTCAAGGCCCTTGTCGATTCTCAACCTCTTGACCTTTCTGTCGATCTGATTTTCAACCATAGTTTTCCAACCTTTGAAATTCTCAAAAGTTTCATCCTTAGTCTTTTGGAGAATACCCATAACATCTTAGAATAATTATCATCAATGGATAGAAAATACCTTGCTCCAAAATGTGATGGACACCTTGCAGGCCCCCAAAGATTAACATGGATGTAATCAAGGGATCCATGAGTTCTTTGTTTGTCTTTGTTGAACTTCACTCTGCAAGATTTTCCAAGTACACAGAGTTCCCAAAATTCCATCTTTTCGACTTTGTCTCCTCCAAGAAAATTTTGTTTTCCTAATTCGACCATACCTCTTTCACTGACATGACCAAATCTCATGTGCCAAATTTTTGTTTTCGACAGCGGTTTCGTGGATGCAACATTTGTCGAACCACTTACAATTCCAGCCTCAAGGGTATACAAGCCTTATTTCTTCACGCCTCTCAATACTTCCTTCGACTCTTTCATGGCTCTTAGGATGTTTTTCTCTCCTTGAAAAACATATTCCTTCCTGTCGAATTCACCAAGAGAAATCAAATTTCTCTTTAAATGTAGTACGTACTTGACTTCAATCAATAACCTTATTGACTCATCATGGAGTTTGAATCTCACAAATCCAATATCTGCAATTTTGCAAGATTTGTTGTTTTCTAGCAGCACTGATCCATTATCTTGATCACGTAGCTCCTCAAACAATTCTCTGTTTAGAATCATGTGCCAAGTGCAAACTGAATCCATAATCTACTCCTTTCTTGAGTCACCGCTTGAAACCACAAAAACATCAGATGATTCGAAGTCATCTTGAATAATGGTTGCGTTGCCATTATCTTTACCTCCATGATCTTTCAGGCGTTCATGACACACTTTTCTTATGTGACCCTCCTTTTTACAGTGATAGCATCGAATACCAGACGTCTCGCCACTATAAGACTTCTACTGACTTTTACTTTTTTTTCTTGTCAAACTTATCATCCTTTCGCAAGAACTTTCTCTTAACGAGCAAACCTTCACCAACCATCGAAAGTTTATGCTCCTTTCGTTCGTTTAAGTCCTGCGACGTGAGATTTTGTCTTTTGATGTGTTTCCATGCATCTTTGTTTTTTCAACTGCTTCAAAACCATTTTTGTTGTCGAAAACGTCTTGAAGTTGCTTAATCTTATTTGTCAAAAAGCCTATCTATCAAATTTGTGAGAAGTTCTCTCTATATCAAAATCAAAACTTAACTATCTATCTTTAACATATATATTCATCTCAGACCTTACATCGAAATGCTACGCAAAATTTCTCATGCTAAAACTTATATAAATGAGTGGGGCTAATTGTCTTTCTCATTAGATTTTTTAAACATGTTTATCTTTACCTTTTTACATTCATATTGTTGTTTTAATCCAAATCTAAATGACTTGATACATTAATTTGTTAAGTGATCAAGTATAAATTAAAATTTTTTATAGAATTTTTGAACAAGTATAATATAAAAATATATTTATTTTGGTTATAAATAAATTATTATGGATGTAGTAATAATACATTTTTCATTAATTTCACATGTTTTGGATTCAGAAATGGTTGGTTACAATAATTGATGATGATTAACACTTGATTCACATCAGACTCATTTCTTCCCAAACCAAACAGACGAATTTATTAGGGTTCCGAATTTCTCAGCATCACCTTCCTTGCTTTCCCTGCAATGTCTGACACCGAAAATCATGCCTATCACGGCGCTTCTTCCCCCGACAAGGTGCTTCGTTTTCCCCCTTTCCCTAACTTTTTTGCCAAATAGTTTAATTTAAAACTTACATAACGATCCCTTTTAGTTTTAGGTCATTGTTTTGCTTCAGCTAGGTTGATTGAGTTTTCAGCTTTTCTTAAAAGTGTTTGCAATGTGATATTTCTTTGTTCTCTTCCAATTATTTAAGTCCTTTTAGGTTTATGGATGAGTCTCTAGGTTACTAGTTTATTTTTTAGTTTCATTTCATTCGTTGATTAATCTAAAACAGATTTCAGTGTGTATGACATGAAATTTGTTTGGATTGAACAGACACCAGAAACACGACACTGACACGTCGACACGGACAATAATCTGAAAAAATGAAAAAATTCAACGTAATCACAAGTGTCGGTGTTGGTTTCGAGCACCGACACTGGCACGGACATACTTTTTTCCAGAAGTGTTGGTGCTACAGAAATAGAAATATATTCGTATTAGCTTAAATGATTAGTGCTTATGCTATAAGCTGCCAATTAAGCTGTTTATATAAACTGGGACATAAGGTTATTGTTGGCTGTTTCATGATGTTAAAATAGACGTTGTATATTGGTTTTGTACTCTGTGATTATTTGTTATGGTTAACCTCTTGATATGTGAGAGTCAGATGAGTTGGCTGAATGTTTTTAAATACCTCAGCCAATTTCCCGGGGATCTGGTCATGAGAGCACGAGGATGAGAAGGAGAGACGGAGACAGGAAAACTTTTCATGACAACCGTGACCGTCACAGAGATGATAAATACGAGGGTTTTAGAGGAAGAGGCAGATATGACAGTTATAATCGTCAACGCGGCCGTGATTATGATAGGTTGGACTATTCAACATTCTTTTATCCTCTTTTCAGATTAGATTTTCTAAAGCAATGCATAGATTGGCAACTTTCTATGTCTTGTGTATCATTTCATATATTGGATACATATTAGATATATTCCTTTTGTAGGCATAATGACTATGATCGTGATAGAGACACAAGGCACAGATATGGAGGACATTCAAAGAGATCCAGGAGGGAATCTAGATCTAGATCACGGTCCAAATCCCCTTCTCAATCAGAAGGGTATGTGGACTTCTATTTTCAGTTTCTCCATTGTTCTTGTGGGATATTGACTATCTCCCTGCTCTTTGATAGTTACAAATTACCAATATTTGTTTTATTTTCGAGCCTATTGATCTAGCATCGCTTTCTAACAAAACCTTAGCATAAATAAAATATAGGGTGGACTTTTGGGTATGTTTAAATGAAAGGTTTTGGAGGGGAGGTTTTTAAAATTTTTCCTTTTTAAAATTAAGGAAGCTATAAAATGTTCTTAAAAATAAATTAAGCGGGATTGAATATGGTCATTTATCATGTTATTCTTTCATATTTTTTCCCCAACATCTCAAATATATACAAAAAATATAGACTTAGCCCCCCAAAACCCATCTCCCAAACATACCCTTAGGCTTGTTAACTAGTAAACTCACATGTGCTTTTATCTGTTGGAAGGCGATATAGGTATTTATATTGAATACAACTTATTATCGACAGAGTTTTCTTTTCACTCTTTTCTAGATTTCTCTCGGAAAAAAGAAATACGAAATAGGGCAAGCTTATTTTGCATGCTACATTTTTTCAAAATTTAATTCTGTAGCTGTGCAAGTACAATATTATTTTATTTTAATTTGACCCTTGGGCTCCCATTTGTGTACAGAAAAAGGACCTCTGGTTTTGACATGGCACCACCTGCTACGGGTGTAACACCCGCTGTTTCAGGTTTTTACTTGATCACTTAATTTAGTGCTGTACGTGTATGGATTCCTCATTTAATTTCATACGCAAGCATTCAGTTTTCGCCCCTCATATTCAGTCTGTATTATGTGTTACCATAGTTCTGCTGATATTTTCTTTACATGTTTAAGGTGATAAATTTAATTTTGAAACTAAGAATCATTCTTGTGTTGTTTTGCTGTTGTGTGTGGTTGTGTCTGGCTTATTTATATGGTTGGGTAAGAAGGCAATGTTGGGCTGCATGTCCTACCAACCTACCTATCAGCGTACACCCTGTAGCGTATTCAATGGCTGGCTTGTACATTCTGTTGCTGGACCTTTCACTCTCAACTGGCAAAAGTTGCCTATTGGTAGACACTTATTTCCCCAGCATCTGCAGTGGTTGAACTCATTTCTAAATTTTTATATATTCAATTCAATCGTACTTTATATTAGGTATGATATATTTTCTTTCATTTTGGCTTATTTGTTGTGAAATGAATGCTTGTTATAGGTCCCTTATTTGTTTGGTCTAGTGAAAAACATTAAATTCGTGCATTGTTTTTCTCTACAGTTTTTTTGTATTATCGTTTTATTAAAAGTTAATAATGCAGGGCAAATGCCAGGGATTGCTCATACAATTCAAGGAGCTACACAAAATTTCTCACCATATGGGATGTCACAGGTGCTAGTTTCTCATGATTGTTGTGGCACCAGATTTTCCAGCTATTTTAATTCTACGAACACACTAGATGATTTCATTTGTCACAGATTGGAGCTCTTTCCTTAATGCAAGTTCAACCTATGACACAGCAGGTTGTGTGATTCCTGATGCGTTTGTCAATTTATGCACTTGTAGGCTTATATGTCTGTATGACAGTTTCTATTTTTTTGTTCTAAAAGGCTACAAGGCACGCTCGGCGAGTGTACGTTGGCGGGCTCCCTCCTTTTGCTAACGAGCAGGTTCTCTTTATGGACATGTCACCCATATAAGATCTAAAATATTTTCTAATGATTAGCAACTCTTTTAAGCGGTTCATTCCAGTTCTATATAAAACATTTATCTAATTTAAGTAATGTTGCAAATCGCTATTAAATATAGACAATATATATTATTGTAAAAAGATATAAGAGTCATATATGGTTATGGTAACTTGGGGAGTGCAAAAGAATTGCAGCTTGCAGTTAATATGGAGTCATTAATATTATTAGGGTTTTATTGGTCATCTATAGTAAAATGCTATCTGGAGTAGACCTTTTTAGGGGTAAATGTTATTATGTTCATGCTCCAAGTAATTCATATTAATACGATCTCCCTTCTGTACCATCTGTACTATTAATGTTCTTCGGTATTTCTTTTTTTGTGGTATGGGAGTGTGTTGTATTGTATGACATCGACAGTAGTTAATGCTGTGCTTATTGCATAGTATGTTTTGCTGCCTGCTCCATTAGTAAAATTTGGTTATATTGCAGCTAATGTAATGTAAAAATTGTTTCCCTTTACATTTCGGAATTGTTGAGTTTCTTTTATTTTTGTAACAGGCAATTGCAACCTTTTTTAGCCATGTCATGATTGCTATTGGGGGAAATTCTGCTGGATCAGGTGTAGTGTAGTATTTCCAATAATTTATTTTCTGATTTTACCTGTATAAGACTTGACATACTCTACTCAAATTCAACAACTTATCAAAGAATGCTGTTTCATTAACTGACCTTTGAATTACCAGTAATGACATTTGAGTATATAGGTTTTTTTAATCAAACTGTTTCATGTCGTGCAAGCTTTACTCCACGTTTAGTCGCTTTGCTTTTCCATATTTGTGTTAAATTTATCTACTTATTGCACAATGATAGTGTCTTGAGTCTTAGGCTATAGTTTATTCATACAAGTACATATTTTATTTGCTTATTTATTTCCAAGATGGCTTAATTGATTAGTTTATTCAAGATTTCCTGATTATATAGGTGATTCGGTTGTCAATGTCTACATTAATCATGAGAAGAAATTTGCGTTTGTGGAGATGAGAACTGTTGAAGAAGCTAGCAATGCTATGGCTTTAGATGGAATAGTATTTGAGGCAAGCATATTTATATTATTGCGAAGGCATCATAAGTTTTGATATTAAATTGAGATCAACAATAGAAGGAATTGAATATGTCAATTGTTGTACAGTCCATCTTCTGAATTTTCATTAAAAGAACTGATAGGCCAGTGCAATAAATCCACAAACTTCCTTGACTGTTTTATTTTAAGAATAAGAATAGGCCAATGTACAACACTTGTTTTTCTCTTGGTCTACATAAACACCCTTAAAAGAAATGGTTTGACCAAGGTAAGCAATTATTCTTTAACCAATTGTAGTTGTACCAAAATATCTAGCACCATCTTCACAATTGCATGTAACAGTGGACCTGTTAGTGTAAACCAAACCCAATCTCAAATATGGCTTAAATACTGTTTTCATGTTCTCCTCTGCAGTCGATTGCAGTCGTATTGGCCGCAATAGCGGCTGCGTGTCGCGGCAGCCATGTGCTACGCATTCCGGCACCATGTTGCGTTTAATGATTGTGACCGTAGTGCCGTCCACGGTGGCATAATTACTAGAATGACACATTTCAGAATCACGAGAAGAAGCCACTACAAATATTTTTGATGCATAATGTCAAAACTGCCCTAGTTTTTAACTGTTTTGGGTTATTTTAATGTTTCTTTTTATTACTTTTTCACTGGATAATTTTCTTAAGTATTTACTGCCTACTTTTGTTCTTCCATACTCTTCTGCGCTCTGTTTTCTTACGAGAGGAACTTCCACTTGCGACTGGGTCTTCTTCCCTTTCCCTCTTCTCTGTGCCTGTTCCCTTCTTCTATCCTGTCCCTTTCTTTTCTCATTCCCTGGTTTCTGCTCCAATTTCTTCTCTTGCCCTGTTTTTCAATTTCTGCACCAACAGTATTCTTTTATGGCATCATTTTGGTCTCAACCAGCACAATCAATACCTTTTTTATTGTGTATCATATAAAATTTTTGTAATGTTTGCTCGACTTCAATGTAGCAGCCATACCGCTACCTGTTACATTGCTATAGCATTTTGGGGGTCCGCTACGCGCACTATGTACTACTGACTACTACTGACTACGTAGTTATTCTCATTGCTGTCTTTGGGACATCTTTTGGCTTTACTCTGATTTGAAGGTATTTTGACCTGAAGTCTATCATAGAGTCCATGCAACTTTTCCAACAACCCCTCTATCATATGAATGGGGTACATGTTGGGAACTATGGCTTTGTTGAGGCTATGATTATCTACAAAAAAAACTCCAGCCTCCATTCTTCCTTACATGTTACATTTTGCCCACCAAATGTGCATTTTCATTTTTTTGACTGTGAGCATGTATGACCTAACATTGATTGGACACGTGCTAGGAAGTAGTTGAATGACATGTTTGTTGCCCCTCTCCTTTGTGGAATTTGGAAAGCACCCTCTAGCTCTTGCAACAGTGCTGCCATCTTATTTTTGTCTCGGGTAGAGTTTATCTCCATGCAACATTTGATTTCTCGCTAAACACTATGTTGCTCAAGCTGTTTCAGTGCTTCCATTCCCATGTTGTCCCATAAATTTTGCTTCATCTACTTTAAACTAGGATTTCAAACTCTGTTTTCATGGCGAGGGATCTTCTCACAGCTTTATTTTCTTTCCCTTTTCTTTCAGATGACAGACCCAAGGTCCTCCAGTTTACCTTAACATCCCTCTAGGTTTTCCAATCATCATACTTTTAAGGATTGTAACAACTCCCCCAAGATTAAATAAATGAAAATCTGCCACAATTGTAATATCTTGCACCACAATCTCTATCTGGTCATACATACCTATACCTATAAAGGAAATATGGTGCCCATGTTTTACCTTAATCACTAAGAAGCTAGTTTCGAACATTCCAAATTACGCGGTATAGCTTCAAAAATAAAATTATGGCTTGCTCCAGTATCTGTCATATCTCTATAACCAAGTTGAGATACCATTTAACTTAATATTCTTCATTTGTGCTCTTCATTTTCGTTGTTTTTGGTCTTGCAACACCATTTAACGAGAAAAATGGTAAATCAGGATAGTTACTTTCTTGGTTCCCCTTATTTTCAATTATTTTAGCCACTTTAAGTTCCTCCTCATCCTCCGCTTCTTCATCTTCACCTTGTGTGAGATCAGTTTTCTAATCATGTACCTTACTATACTGGATCGGTTTCCATTTGTTGGTTTAGTTCTGTTTCTCAGTCTGTTAGAGCAGTGACAGGTATCACTTGCTAATTGGCTTGTTTCAGTCAGTTAGATAGCTCAGCGCGCGCGCTCACACACAGATCCGAAGCTCTATCATTGTAATCAATCAGAAACAGTTTGCTCAATACAAAGAATGAATTCTTCATCTTCTCTCTAAATCAAACACACCTAGAATAAAAATTTTCAACCTGCATTTTTGAGAACCTATGCAAAGGGCCATAGGGTTGACGATAACCCACCCCCTTTTCTTACAACACATATCCTTGACATTTGATAAGTAAAGTAATATGCCTAATACTTTTATTTCTGTTGAGATCCTTAATGATTGCATGTAATAGAACTACTATACGTGGTTGTCCTTTTGACCTTGTGTCGGACTACTGTGAGTTGGTAGAGCAGAAGATGAATACCTGTCCGAACTCCAAACCATTGATTTTCTTCCCTATTCCAAATATTTTGGTGTGATCGGCAACTACTCATAAATCACCACTGTATTTTGGTGTAATCGCCTCTGCGAATCTGGTCAATTTTAACTCCATGTTTCTTCCTTACAATTCGACTTCAATGCAATGAGCTAGAAAGGTTGCTTTCTGCATATTACCTGGTTCACGCATCACCTACCTTGTTTCACATAATATCAGTCAAAACATTCATGAAATCCCAGAGCTTGCATGTCCAATATGTTTTAGAACACTAATCACTGTTGTTTTTCTTGTGATATCTAATCTCAGGGCGTTTCTGTGAGGGTTCGTAGGCCAACTGACTATAACCCTTCGTTAGCTGCAGCTCTAGGTCCTTGCCAGCCCAGTGCAAACCTCAACTTATCTGCTGTTGGACTTTCTGCAGGGTAAGTTGTACTTTGATGGAAATGTGCATGTTTTACATAAATTTTACAAAACGTTGGAGTATACCTTATGTTCTGACCTATCTGGAATGTTCCCACTTCCCAGTACAATTGGTGGAGCCGAGGGACTTGATCGCATCTTTGTGGGTGGGCTGCCATACTACTTTACTGAAGCACAAATGAGAGAATTGCTTCAAGCTTTTGGGTATGATTGTCATGAATATGTTTATTTACGTGTTTATTCTTGTGTATTCTGGAATTTTATATGATTTTCCAACCATGCTTATTGATTTACTTTACAAGCATAAGCCCAAGACATTTATGTTGTGATAAAATTTGACACAATGCAGTCCTCTCCGAAATTTTGATATAGTTAGAGATAAAGAAACGGGAAACTCTAAAGGATATGGTTTCTGCATCTATCAGGTGAACAAAGTTGTATTGTAGAGCATATAGATCTTAATGATAATTCACTTTTCAAATGTTTCTTTTTTGAGTAATTACCTAGAAAAGTTTTTGGTAATTTCTTAACAGGATATAATGTGTCTTTGTATTTTTTTATTCAAATTGATTTTCTGGGTAATCTTTTTAGGATCCAGCAGTAACAGACATTGCTTGTGCCTCTCTTAATGGCCTTAAAATGGGAGATAAAACATTGACTGTAAGGCGTGCTACTGTCAGGTTAGCCTTTCTACTGAGGAGTCTATCTATTACTTCCGTGGCACACACACAATTTCAAAATTTTCTTTCTTCAATATGCTCATTTGCTATAGAATATGACTCAGATGCATCATACATGGAATAGACCATTCTATGATACTGTCAAGCTTCTTTATGTTTGTCTTAACATCTGTTAATCTTGTGTGCTTATGGTATTTAATGGTATTCCCTCAGTTATTTCCTGCTGTCTGTGTTTATCATTGATAGTATAATTGAGCATGGAACAATACTCATGAATAAACTTTTATTGTCTGTGACTAAATTGTTTTCTTTTACCTCCCATTGGTTAATAAAATTCATTGTAATCTACTTGTCGGGCAGTGGACATTCTAAACCAGAAGAGGATAACATCTTTGCACGGGCACAACAGCATGTAGCCATGCAGGTGAGGCACAAACTTTTACCTTCTGTTTTTCTACTTGTTTGCCACTTATTTATTATTATTACTCTTGATTATTTACATCCATCAACTAACAGAAAATAGCTTTGGAAGTGGTTGGGCTAAATATTCCAGGAGTCGAAAGAGGCCCAACAAACGAAGAAAGCCCCACTAAAGTTGTATGTTTAACCCAGGTAATTCTAGTTTCTATAACATGCAAAATTTTGTCAGACGAAAATACTCCTTTTAGAGTTTTGACAGCTTGATTTGCTTTTTATTTATTTATTTCCCCCGTTTTTATTTTCATGTTGTCATAATTTACCACGGTTACCAATTTGATTTGATTGACCTTTATTGGGTTTTCACCTCACCTGTCCTACCTGATTTTCTTTAAAGGCCGTCACTACTGAACAATTAAATGATAATGGAGAATATGAAGAAATATTGGAAGACATGCGGGATGAATGCTGCAAATTTGGTATGCGTGTTGTGTAATATCATGTGTGTCCCGTAACTGTTACTACCATTTTCTGCTTAAAGCTGTGCATATGAAGTAATTATATTACATTTTCTTTGGTTTAGCGGGTGAGTTGGTTCTATTTACCAAACTCATCCCAGTTTTTAGAATACTATACTTGGGTCAGAAAAAGTTAGATTGTTCGGTTCTATTTACTAAACTCATCCCAGGTTTTGGAATACTAGGGTCAGAAAAAGTTAGATTGTTCAACTAATCTCTATCAAATTTTTTAGCTTGGTGCAGACAAGTATTCATACTTGTTCTGTATTTCAGTTATGTAGTTAATTCTCTCTTGGGAATTGTAGAATGAAATTATTAGCAATTCAGTATGATGGTTGTAAGACAAAGTTGTTGGAGAAGCTTGTCTTTCAGAGTATCTTGATGAACCATTCCAAAGGGAAATAGAGTATTTAAAAAGTTGTAGGTGTTGTAGGAAGTGTTCTCATCTACTGATTTTATTTTTATAATCTATTTTACTGCAAGATCAATAAGGCAATAATCAGCAAATGAATGTTCTGGAATTCCTACTGACGTCTTTGTTCATGGATTTGATTTATATACTTTCTTCTTCTTCTTCTTCCTTATTGAAATGTATAGGGACCTTGATGAATGTTGTTATACCTCGTCCAAATCCAAACGGAGAGCTGTCGGCAGGTATTGGAAAGGTATGCAGTTCATTTGTGATGCATCTGAGTTCTCAATTTGTTAGCTCAACTTTATAGTGCATGTGTTACAAATTTCATGCTTCTCAAGCCATAGTGATTTGAAACTTTCAAACGGGCCTAGATTTATGGTTTTACAACGTCTTCTCTAAACAAGAATAGAGTTCGAGGGTTATTCTTAATCTACGCTAAGTTGTTTGAATGTGGTGTTGTTTTATGATGTAGGTGTTCTTGGAATACTCGGAGTGTAGTGGTTCTTTAGCTGCAAAAAATGCTCTAAATGGTAGGAAATTTGGGGGCAATATTGTTACTGCTGTTTATTATCCAGAGGAAAAATATCATAGTATGGAATATGATTTATAATCATTTGTACCGACTGAAGTTTTTACATGTAATTTTGGTTCATAAATTAATGATGATATTTTCATTCATGTGTACATGCATTCACAGTAAAATAGTAACACTTCTATTCATACCAAGTAATAAAATAGTACTCCTTTCATTTTTAATCTACTATTCAACAAATAAAATTTGTTTCTAAATCATTCTCATTTTCTAATATAGTTATGATTATAATTTTTTCAATTGTGCTATTTAATTATTACATTGTATACTACTTTTAATTTCAATATTTTAATAAGGTAAATTTAGTAAAAAGGAATTCCAATAATTTAATAAAGTTAGTTTAATAAAATTGGATTTCTTTCGTTCCATAATGATTGATGTACTTGATTATTTTACCTATAAAGAAAAAATAATAAATGAAAGAGAAAATGATATAAGTATTAGAAATGATAAAAATAATACTTTCTCTGTTTAAAATTACAAGATGTTTTGAAAAAAAAAAATCCTAAATTATAAGTCACTAAATATTTATTATTATTTCTTTTAATTTTTTAAATTTTTTTTTGTGTAATTATAAGGGGCATTACTATAAAATCATACATAATTTATATTTTAATGATTAAATTTTTTAATTAGTGTGAAATATTTAAAACAACTTATAATATAAGACAAATGAAGTATTAATTAGAGGGTAGAATTAGAAAAATATGCATTAAAAATTGAAATGTGTCATTTATTTTGAGACAATTTTTTATTTTAACTTACTCCTTTTATTTCAAAATAAGTGTCTTTTTATTCTAAAAAATTTATCTCAAAATAACAGTCGTTTCGCTTTTTCAATTTTATCCCTAATTAATATTGTTTGTACTAGTTTCAATACATTGAATTTCATTTTTCATTTATGACAATATATGTAAAATTGTCACATTTATTCCTTTACATTATTTCTTTTAATCTGTGTGCAACAAAATTATTTTTATTTTAAAATAAAGAAAATAATAATTCATTGTGGGACATAAATGTCTTATGATAATATTATTATATTAATTAATTTGTATATAAAATTTTTAAATAATTTTCATTTTAAAATGAAAGATGTACTCTCTGATCCTATTTATAATTATTTTTTAAAAATTTATTAAATAATTAATATATTTAATTAATATATTATTCAAATATAATATTATTCAAAATATATTTGTTATTAAAATATATTTAAAAATAAATATTTTTCTTGGAAATAGGACATGTAGCCCTGAATTACACGTTTGTGTGATGATTCGATAACGACAAAACAGTAAGGTAATAAGGTGATGCATCCATTGAATTGAGATTTTGTTGTGGCTTGTGAGATTCAGACACGAATTTGAATTTAACTTGCACAATCTGTGGATGATGTAACGTGGTTTTGGAAGTTGCTGACTCAGATGATTGTCACATGAAAATGGATAAGATTTATTCGCAATTCCAACTAACACGTTCTCTTCCATCACAAGATTCTTATGCTATACTCACCACTTCTTTTTACTACTATTACGGCTTTTTTAAAATAAATATTCACACATTTATTATTAAAATAAATATAAAGTAAAATAAATAGTATTAGTAGACGACACAATTAACAAAAAAAATATCTTTTCCATTTTTTATTTCATTTATTTGCTGTCAAAAATAAACTATCAATTCTGAATCTAACCTGCATATAGGAGTATATTAAAAACATAATGATTAAGATATTTTACTTTTTCATCTTATCTTATTTATTTATTTATTGTTTGGATTGGATAGAACCTCCACGTCATCTCTCCCTCATTTTCAAGTCAAAAAGAAAGAAAACTCTAACACATCCCTTTCTATATATATCTTACATCAATGCCTCATTACTCTCATCCATTATCCATTTTCAATCTATCTCTCACCAAATTCTCATTTCTTGGTATGCTTCACTTTTTTCATTTCCTCACTTTTCATAATTAGTATTTTTTTTGTTCAAAACTAAAATGTTTTTTTTTTAATGTTTTTTTATGCAGCTAATTGTTACTTAAATAAAGATTTGAAGCAAACATGTTGGGAATTTTCAAGGAAAAGTTGGTGAATGCACCAAAAGAGCTTAACAGTCCAGCTTCTAAGAATTCAAACACTAAGAAAGCTAAACCAAGTCATGAAATTCTTAGAGATTTCATGTCATGCAATTCCTCCAATGCTTTCTTCATGACATTTGGAAATGATGCTTTATTGGCTTATTCTCCATCAAACACACCCTCCATTTATCAAAGGTATGAGGCTATTTTAGGAATGAAATTTCCAAAATGAGTAAAAGTGGTTATATCATAGATCATAGATATATGTTTATTGAATTCTCTTGCTAACACAAAAAAATGTGTAATGTGTCACATAGGTTGTTTAGTGGTTTGGACAACATTTATTGTGCTTTCATGGGAAATCTGCACAACCTTAGTCAATTGAACAAACAATATGGACTGTCAAAGGGAAGCAATGAGGCCATGTTCATCATCGAGGCGTATCGGACACTTCGCGACCGAGGTCCTTACCCGGCTGATCAAGTTCTCAAAGACTTTGAAGGAAGTTTTGGATTTGTGATCTATGACCATAAAAATGGAACAGTTTTTGCTGCATCTGTGAGTCACTTTTTGCTCAATTAATCACTTATTTTTGGACTTATTGATGAACAATTGTTGATGTTTTGGTTTGTGTTTGATTAGGGTTCTGATGGCCAAATTGGACTGTATTGGGGTATTGCAGCTGATGGATCAGTGGTCATTTCTGAAAATTTGGAACTTGTTAAATCAAGTTGTGCTAAATCATTTGCACCTTTTCCAAATGGTATGTAAATATTTTGGTTACAAAAAATAAAGATTTTGTATTAGTGAAAAATTGTATAAGGAGTAACAGAATTTTAAATGGTGTTGAAAATTTCAGGGTGTTTGTTTCATAGTGAGCATGGTTTGTTGAATTTTGAGCATCCAACAAAGAAGATGAAAGCAATGCCTAGGATTGACAGTGAGGGTGTTATGTGTGGAGCCAACTTCAATGTTGATTCTCAATCAAGGAATCAGATGATGCCACGTGTTGGTAGTGAAGCTAATTGGTCTACTTGGGGACAGACATGATTACTAATGTCATCATAAATAATAATCTAAGTTTATTGAGGGATAGCTTCTTTGCATTTATTAGTCCTTTTGGGGCATCTAGTTTTCTTGTTTTCTTTTCATTGTTTTTGTACATTTTTGTGATTTAATGTTGAGCAATTAGTGTTTCTGATCATTTCCAATATAAATAAGATGAAGTTTTAAGTTTTGATTTATGAATTTCATAGTGTCTATTATATTTAAATCCTCTTGTGTCTCCAAGTACTTTAACCCTAAAAAATATTCTCCTTAAACCTAATTTTGTCCAAATTCTAAATAGAATAATTATACATCTTCTAAGTCCTACTCTAGCCACTCAATATATTATTGTCATAATGCATGACTTTTCCTATGCTTTAGTGGTGCCCAATAAAATTGTACTACATTGTCTTATATTGGTTAGACAAGACTAATATAATTCGACCAAATTTAGTTACTTGCATTGCAAGTAACAACTCATCTTTGTTATGAAGTCATGGCCTGAAGTGTTGCCTATATGCTTAATAAGAACCATACTTCATCTGTGAAAGATGTTACTCCATAAGAACCTTGGAGTGATGTAAATGAATATGTGCATAATTTTAGAGAATTTGGTTTCCTATCCTTTGTGCACATACTCTATCTGTGAAAGATGCTACTCCATAAGAACCTTGGAGTGATGTAAATCAATATGTGTATAATTTAGAGTATTTGGTTTTCTAGCCTTTGTGCACATCTTTGATGTACAAAGAATGAAGTTAGATGCTAAAAGTATCAAGTGTGTGCATCTGGAAATGAGTGACGCGTCTAAGGCATACAAGCTTAATGATCTAGTTGAGAAGAAAAGTGTAGTAAGAAGAGATATTGTGTTTGAAGAATTTAAAGGCAAACAACATTAGAATAAAACTGCAGGGTCAACTAGCAATATTGACAGTGATGAAAGTAATGATGAAAACATCAATGAGATTAATGAGGCTAATGAAACTTCAACACAAGAAAATGTAAACGTCAACAATAATCCTTAAGATGAAGGAGACATCGAAGAAGATGTAAGTGAGATAGAAGAAGATGATCTCCCTCATAGGCTCAAGAAGAATCTAAGTTATCTAAATGACTATGTCTAGTCTATAAAGTGAAAAAGAAGAGCAATTGCACAACTTGGTCAAGTCCAACAACAATGAACACCCTATCACATATGATGATTTAGTCAAGTGTGAATCATGGAGAAATGAAATGGATTATAATATCCCTTTAATTGAGAAGAATGACACGTGAGAGCTAATCAATCTACCATCATGAGCTAGAAGAATAATGTGTGAAGTGGATCTATAAGACCAAATGCAATAAGAAATGTGATATTGAGAAGCATAAGACAAGACTTGTGGTTAAAGACTACTAAAAAAATATGGTATATACCACAGTGAATTCTTTAACACTTTTTGCAAGATGTGATAGCATAATAGTTATCTTATCTTTATTAGCATGGCAAGTATGACAACTTGATGTGAATAGTGTTTTTTTTTTACATGGTGAATTAGTTGAAAATGTTTATGCTCATCAACCATTAAGATATAAAAAAGGAGGAAAAACAAGGTCTATAAATTGAAGAATGCCATTTATGGCCTTAGACAAGCACCAAGGGCTTGGTATAGCAAGATTGAACCATACTTCTGACAAAAAAGGTTTGAAAAGTTTTCTCATGAGCACACCTTATTTGTAAAACACAGTGGTGATCAGATTTTGATTGTAAATTTGTATGTTGATGATTTGATTTTCACTAGAAATGATGAAGATATGTTTGAAAGATTCAAAGAGTCAAATGAAGAGGAAACTTGCAATGACATACATGGAAAAAATGAGATATTGTCTAGAAGCTGAGGTGAAACAATGTGAAGTTGGAACTTTCACACATCAATAATTTTTTTTTGGATGCCACCAATTACAAGTATATATTATGATGTTTGAAGTACCTACTTGCCACTAGACTTGATTTGGCATATTCTGCGTGCCCAATAGCTATATACATGGAGAGACTAACATAGATTCATTTGGTTGGAGCAAGAAAAATTCTTAGATATCTCAAAGGGACATTGAGCTTTCGTATCCTATACAAAAGAGAAGTAATACAAGAGCTTCAAGGATGAAAAAACTTTAATTATGCAAGAAAAGAACATCATAGTATGCATTCATGCTTGGCTCAGGAATCATTTCATGGTCATCGAAAGAAACAACTTATAGTTACACTATCCACTACTGAAGCTAAGTTTGTAGCCGCAACAACATGTGCATGGAGTTTGACTCAGAAAAGTTCTTCATCAATTGGGACAGGCACAAATGAAAGGCACATTAATAATAAGTGACAACAGTTTAATTATCAAGCTTTCAAAGAATCCTATAATGCATGGCAGATGTAAGTATATTGATGTTAGATTGTACTTCCTAATGGATCTCACAATAGATGGATCTGAAAAGCAATTTGCAGATGTGATGATCAAAGATTCATTTTGTAGATTGAGATCCAAGACTTGGAGTGTGTGACTTAGTTGAGATTAAATAGTTTTCAGTTTTGATGGTTGATTTATGTTTAATTGTATGTTAGGCAAAACTGATATAGTTAGGCCAAGTACAGTTACTTGCATTGCAAGTAATAATTCATGTGGTTGGACCTAACTCAACCCTACAAAACCGGTTGGTAAGGTGAGGATTGCCTCCACTTATAAACGCATGTTCATGTCATATATTGTCTAATGTGGGGCTCTTAACACACCCCCTCACGCCCAGGATTGGACAACTGGAGCATGGAAATAAATGATGGGTGACTCAATAGCAAAAACCATAGCAGGTGGTCTACCGGATCTTAAACCAAACTCTTGATACCATGTTAAGAAATGTGGTTGGGCCTAACTCAACCCTACAAAACCGGTTGGTAAGGTGAGGATTGCCCCCACTTATAAACACATGTTCATGTCATATATTGTCCGATGTGGACCTCTTAACAACTACCATTCAATAAATTAGTGATGTAGCTAATTCGAATATTGCATTTGAACATACTTATGAATAATCTTCTAACCTATGTTGAGATACTTGAATGTTTTAAGGTCTACATATAAATAACTCAAGCATTTTATGCAAAAATTGTTTTATCTTCATAAACCTTGCAGTACATAAGAGACATACACAACTCTTCCTTCCACTCATCATTTGTTCTATGATGTAAACCACCCTCACTTGCAACATCAAAGTGTTAGGAAGAGTTTAATGGCAATGATATGTCTTGATGACAGCTAGAGCTAGTTTTTTTCTTAGCTCCTACAGCGACAAGCAGTTTTATTCGACCAACAACAATGACTATATAAAACACAACACACCTGTCACTGTCAGGTAAATCTACACCTCTTCTTCCCTGTACAATTCCAGTCAGCATATCATTTTCATTCTGTTTCTAAACTTTAACCACAAACATGTGTTTCTTCCCTCAACCAAGAAGAAACTCACTTCTACATCTCTACTTTCCTGTACAATTCCAATCAGTATTTCATCTATATTTAGTTTCTTCAGTTAACCACAATCATGTGTATATTCCCTCAACCAAGAAACTCACAGGTGACAATTCTGCAATGAAGCCAGCTATACAACTCGAGTCCATCTTCCACCACACATTGGACAGCCGTACGCCCAGCGGCTCACCCACCAACTCTCCCGGTTATTAAGGTTGGTGGAACCTGAGGAAGCAAAAGCAGAAGTCTGCCGCAAACATCTTATGCACTGCACCAAACAGAAGTTAAAAGAAGAATCAGAAAAAGAAGCAGATCATTTATATATCCGATCAGTAACAGTACACAATGGTGGTGGGGGGTTAATTTTTTTAGAGTGCTTCTATTGCATATGCGTGTTTAAACGTAGACATGTCAAAGAACGAAAATAGAATAATATCTACGTGGAGGCAGAAAGAAAAATTGGAGTTTAGGAAGAAGAATAAGGAGAAGTGTCTTCTTACTAATTTTCAAGCAACATCAATAGAATAACTATTTACAAACTTGATGTTAACTGAAAACTTTAGTTTTGTCAAACTTGTTAATGTGCCCAATTAGGATCAAATTTGTAAATAAAGTTATTCTTGGGTCCTAATTGGCACCGGCCATATTAAAGATTAAAGGAAAATCTTGAACGGTACTTAATAACAACTAAAAAGCACTTGTTAGTTACTATGCATACACACGTACAAGAAAAAAAAATGAAAAACTGTATAAGACTTCTTTTCATACCTTGTACCAGACCCCTTCAAGGCCAGTCTTCCATAATGCAGTAACAACATCTCTTCGAGATCCCATAATACCAAGATAAGCTCCCAGACTCTCTGAAGTGTTCAACCCAAAAGCTGCATCTCGTTCAGACATCCTGCGCTTCCTTGGCCAGAAGCCATTGGCTTCATGATGGATATCACTATTTTCCAATGAACTGGAATTAAGTGGATTTAAAAGTGTTGGTGCATCACTTGCATCATCCTCATCACCTAGATCAGTCCAAGGTCCACCAAACGAATTCTGTCGGTACCACTCTTCTGCTGGAGGATTGAGATCTAGCTCACGTAGTAGAAGACCAGCGGCATCTGCACCCCTAGGGCGAGGGATATTCTGCATAGTTGTTTTTTATTTAATTATAGGACATGCGCCATTCTTAGGAAATTTAGCCACTCAAGTCCAAGGAAAGAAACAGATCTTAATTCACCCAAATGAAATAAAACAAACAAAAGCATGTACTATATCAAGAGCTCAATATTCATTCATATTAACTGTTCCTACGTGATCTATAACAGTGTGCTTTATGATTAAATGAGAAACAAACATGCTAGTTTAAGACAACCGAGCTCCTTCTAACCCTATTTCATTCATTTCTATCATTCTTGCATCATATTTTCAAATCATGAATTGAGTGGCATCTTAAACTAGTGGAAATAATGCATCATGCTTCTGAAATAAAACTCATAACTAGTTCCATTTGTCTACCAGACACACTAACTTTGAAATGAGAAGACAGAAAGTTACCTGCATATGTGGGCCAATGGATGCTTCCACAACCTCTGGAAGTACAGTGTAGTTCCCATCAATATAATGCAACCGAACCTGAATGTTGCTGCTCCCCACCTGAGAAACTGGCAAGGGGTGTTGCAGACCAGCAGTTCGGCGACAGAGGTCCATAACTACTAGAAAAAGAACCTTGACCTGCATTACTAGTGCTTTAAAACCTCAAGTGAAACTAACAGTTCAACTGTTGTAAGTAAAGGAATGAATTGCCATGGTTTCCAAACATTTATGTCAGTCATAAATAACAAAAATAAGATATTTTAGGCAAGTTGTAACAAAGTTATACCTCTTCAAAAGTATACCCCTGACCTGCATTTCCAGTACCAAATCTTGAACGCCCTAGAGACTGTTCTTCACCTCCTCTTGACCTATGCACAAGCTGAACTCTTCCTGTCTGACTGTCATCTGACCTAAATACACTTGACACTGGTTTTGCAACCTCCTCCACCTTGCCAGGAACAGAAGCATTAGGTTGAGGCTTTTGTGTATTGTTATCGGCAGTTCTCTGCACACCACTCATATAGCGGGGAAGTTGTGATCGTCGAAAGAAAAAGCAGAAGAGCAAAAGTTGGCATAATCTATGAAGGAAATGACAGTCCCCAATAAGTCGAACTCCAGGTGAGCTAGGAAAAGTTACTCTATTAATAATGCTTGTGGGCATAAAGGATGAAGGACCGCTGATGGGGGGATTAAGAGTCGGATTGGACACTCCATCAGAAGTGTTGCTAATCTTGGCAATATCCCCTTGCACCAAAGATTTCATCTGTGTGCTTCCACTAGAACTGGTTGTCCCATTTTCACCCCCTGGACAACATTTTTGCCTTTATTTGATACGTAAAATAAAAAATAATGCTGATAGTCAAAGCAATTAAAATATCCAAGGTAAATAAATTTCTATCACAATGAAAAGCAAAAGGCCCAAAACTTTGCTTCTAGGTAGATCCATAGTGAGACTTTAGAAGTATGAACCAATACATTTATATAATTTATCAATGAAAACCTAACAAATTACACAAAAACAACAATCAAAGCCTTTTTTTCAGTTATATGGATCTGTCAGAATTCTTATTTTCTCATGAATGTAATGAGAATTCTCAATTGAATTCTCTTAATTTCAGTTTTTGCATTACTTAACTTTGATTACAAAGGATTGAGATTTATTTTCTAGAACCATAGATCTCAACTGAGTGAGTTACAAGTGTCCTAAAATCTAGAGATTAGTTTCCTAGATTTTAAGAGTTAGTTAGGGACAGTTAGATAGGCTATAGTACTGTACAGCTACTGCACAGTAGTTACAGTATGGACTGGTTAATACCAGTTCCTTTAATAGGATCAAACTACACATCATCACTCAAATAATGCCATAATGTGCTACTAAGAATCGTGTCTGCTGCTGGTTGACCATTTAAATTCAAATCATTCTTAATGGTTTAACTATGTTTTCTATTGTAAGAAATATCTATTAATAAACAATATATCGTATTGTTGCAGACCTACCCTGGCTTGTTGCAGGAGCTGTTGAATTTTGAGCAGGACCAGTGACCTTATTTCGGTTGCTTCCAGTCCCCCCAGTCACACCATGACTTGCCAGTGTACGACAGAAACCTGCATACCGCCGCAACCGTGTGATAAAATGTGAAGCCAGATCAAGAACTGAATCAACATAGGCCTACATAATATTGAAACAATGATGAGATTTATATACATATAATAGGTAGGTACGTATATTTATCTACATGATGTATTAAATATGCAACAACATAAGTTCTTTTACATGTATGATGATGTTAGGAGATTAGGCATATTCTACAAGAAAGTGGGTCCATGAGGGAGAAAATGAAAGTTTGTTAGTGAGGTGGTTTGTGGATCATGAGATTCTGGGTATTATACACACATGAGTAGGAGGGTGCAAGGGCGTTATAAATATTGTTAGAATTGGTCAGGAGAGTTTTCTCGCTGGTTGTGAGCTTTGCTCTGGAATAGGATCTTTGACTCTGGTTTATCTTTCGCATTGTTTTATTTTCCGTTGTAGAGCCTATGAGCTCCTTTTTCAGTCAATAATAAACAATTGTTTTCCTCTTTGGATTTCTGGGTTCAACAGCTATGTATATATAACCACGCAGTTAGCAACTGTCAACTGCTGCAGCAGAAAATTATGCCAAGATCTTCCCGTCAAACAAATTTGAAGCATGTGGTTACATATGTAACAAACAAACCTGAATACATGGATTTAATGCAGGTTCAACAGCTACTGCTTCGGGATCAATGCTGGATAATGTCTCACCAGATACCTGCCATGGATTAGGCACTAAAGCTGAAGGGTCATTTAAAGCAGACTCGATTCCCTTTCCGAGCATATCCAACAATAACCTAGCTTGCATGTCCAGAATCACTGCCCTGACCTCTTGAGAATTTGATCCTTCAAGTAGCCTACACTTTATTTGGTCTAGACTCTGCAATCATACAAAACATGGTTGTGTTACGCCCTAAAACACTACAGCAATAAACCAGAAAGTTAAATGTAAAGTTAATGTTTAACAATATAACGATATATTGTTGAAATATATATTCTCTACAGATATCCCATATGAAAGCCATAGAAAGGGGTTGGTGAAACTTTGTTTGTCCCTCAGAGATTAAAGTGTCACCATATTAAGACCCCTTTACTTCTCTGGTTTCCTACTTTCATTTCCACCAAAAAGAATAAACCTTATAGATGATACATTCTAGAAACTTTTGAAAATGGGGTTTTTTAAAAAGATCCAACAACCAAACCTTATCCATTTAAGTAGGGTCAGTTACATGGATCAAATTCCGCCATAATGTTCTATCCAATTCGAAAATTTCAAAAATGCCAATAACATGTTTTTCAGTGTTTTCAAAAATGCAATCTCTTACCATCATCTCTCTACCATAATTATTCACTTCAGTAGCATTTTTATCCATGGCCTAATAAAATGAAAATATTTTTAGAATGCAAACAGGCTCTTTGTTCTTCAAAGGACTTCTCATTAAGTTAGACATTCAAAGATCTAAAAATTTTGCTTCACCACTTTAGCTTTTGTATGGATAAATCTCGAGACAAATGTGCATCTTTGAAGGACCAATGTGATGAAATTTTTTGGAGGACTGAAATGGTGACACTATAATGTTTGACAGACTAGTTAGTAACATAAATCTAATTTGATAAAACTCAATCTTTGGAAGACCAATTGAGGTTTTACTAGTGTTATGAGATGAAAATGCTACTAACAAGCATTTGCTACAGAATACATATTCCAACTAATATTATATTCATAAAAAACTATCGATAACTTTATAAATACATGCGAAACAACAGAAAATAATCAAACACCCCTGGAGTTAAAGACAGAATATAACTAAGCAAGCTAATGGTGATAGTTTACAGAAATATACATGACAATACTGTTGTCTGTGCAGAGCAGTAGGAAGGGAATGGAAATCTTCATCTAAGACTGCAATAACACTATTAAGTGAAACTGAAACCAAAAGAAAATAAAAACCTAATTAGCATACAGAATCAGTCGAGAGTAGCAATTGTGCAGCCACAATAGAGTGCATGAAATAGTTAACATCTCTAAATTTCCAGGCACAAACACCAAAAAAACACAAAAAATAGTAGCAAGACTTAAAGACTATTCGATTTGGTTTTGTAAAACTGTTTTTTAGATTTTAAAATTTGAATCAATAAAACTTGTTTGGAATTTGGAGACTATTCGATTTGGTTTTATAAAACTACTTTTATAAACTATTCTCTATTTAAGAGTTTTAAAAACTAAAATAGGTTTTAGATGTTTTGGTTTTTAGTTTTGGAATTTGGAAAGAAGAAAAACAAGGAAAAGTTATACATTTCTCATTAATGACAAATTTGTAATATTGTCCAACTTTAAAACAGTTTTTAAAAGTATGATTACCAAAAATGTTTTAATTTATTTATTTTTCTTCAAAACTATTTTTTAAAATTGATTTACAAAATAATTTATAAAAACTAAAAACTAAAACTCATTCGAACAATGCCTTAATAATTTGCACATCCTTACCAATACCATCCTCAGCAGCACTTTGTGTACAACCCACAGCATCCCACCAATCAATTCCAACCAAAAGGCTCCACCAGAACCTGCTTTTCCCAACAGATGTTATTAGAGAAATAAACCATAGACCAAAAAACACATGAATCACAACTTTCAGTAAAATTATGGGCATATTTAGAAAAGATGAACATGCCGCATCCTAAAGCATTTTAAGCAATCACCTTTCAGCAATTTCACGTTCCCAAGTTGAAGAATTTGCTTGCACTCGACCAATTGGAATAGCAGGAGGAAGAACCCGAATTATTTTCAATATGGTCTGACCCTTGCTTGTGTCATGCCATACAGAAGCTAAACAACAGCTTGTTGCAGAAAAAGCAGGAGCAGCAATTGCAGCTCCAACATCAATCTGATAGCTGGTTAAAGGTGTAAAATTTAAGCTAGAAAAAATGCGGACTCCGCCCCGAAAAAAAGCAATGGCCATTTCACCACCATGAGCTGAGTAAACAACTCGTGAGAGTGCCCTAATATCACTTGGAAGATCAAAAGCGTTGACATTGTCCCCAATTGGAGGTGTTTGACAATTCTCGAAATCATTTGTTGGTGGAATACTCATATCCACTTTGCACTGCCAAACAGCTTGCATAGGAAGCTTTCCACCAATACTTGAAGCAGACTCTTCAAATATTGGATGGATGACAACAGGCTGCAACGATGATTCCCAGCGTTGCACTCTCCACCCTGTGATTGATGGCCCCTCATCTAGGTCAAAAGGGGACATGTACTGCCCTGCAAAGATAATGCTCAATGATCAGTCCACAAGAAACCCCAGGCAAAAAATTCTGACAAACATGAATCTCAGGCAGTATCGTTAAGATATGTAGAATGCTAGATAAGTGCACGGGTCCTACTGATATATCACTCAAGTTGGTCTCAGATGGAATGCCAAGTTGCACTAGGATGATATTCCAAGAGCAGAAACACCAGTAGTGAGAGGGAATATGTCACATAGTATCATTTGATATTAAAATTTAGTATCTGTATTGTGGATACTGAAGTCCTATTGCTTTGTAGCTGATTAATTCTATTCAAAGGAGAAGTAGTTTTGATGATCAATTTTCCGGTTTCATATAAAAACCTGATGTTTAGCAAAATATAGACATCTCAGGCTTTACTTAAAAATTATTCATGATCTTTTACTGGATTTCAATTTATTCAGATTAGCAATATTTGGGTTTTTAGCATTTTATCTTCTCAGTAAATTTAATGGTTCATCAATTGATTAAGTGTTAAAGGAATATATCACAGTGCCTGTGAAAATAAATGGTTTATGCATAAATGGTTTTAAAATCTTTAACAGCTTAACACAATATGGGTAAATCAATAGGAATCAGTTATAAATACGGGTAAGATAATGATGAATGTAAATAATAATGTACAGAGAATATTGAGATTGAGGGGAGACGGGTTCAAGTGCATACCTTCAACTATCACAACAGCTAAAACAGAACCACCATGAATCGGATCAAAGGTTACCGCTGATACACCAGAACCCCAGGCAGGGGTTGCTTCAGATTTAGCTGTGGTTTCAGGACTCATATATGCTGAAAAATTTGAAACTGGTGAGCAGTAAAGTCGTATAGATTCACCAAGGTTTTGGTCTGTTTGGTTTTTCCCTTGTTTTTCTTCAGATAACAGAAAATCTTGCCAACTAAATAAATATGCAGCTAAAGGTGCAAAACCACTCCAGTTGGGTTGGCTACGAGGTGGGACACCATTATTAATACTTGTCTTTGGAGTTAATAGGAAACCACTTCCAGACCAAGGCATAACCTCCCATACAACAATGGTAGATGGATTGACAAATGGCACGGCGGCTACATGCAGAATACCACTTTCTGTAATGATAGCATCACCGGCCACAATGCCTCTGGGCCCACAACCCAATTGTCCTTTAGTGAAAAACCATTTGGGTGATGTTGCATTCTGACTAGGAGGCCATTGTGACCAATGAAGTTGAACTGAGCCTGATGAGAGTACAGAACATACACAGAAAAAATTGGGCCATCTAGCTGAAATCAAAACAACTCCATGTGTTAGACACGCAAGCATCTTACAATTTAATACATAGTTCTGCACTATTAATTAAAACAAAAAAGACGACGACGACGACAACAACAACAACAACTAAGCCTTATCCCATTAGGTGGGGTCGGCCACATGGATCAACTTTCGCCATAATGTTCTATCAAGGACCATACTTCTATCCAAATCATTAATCTCGAGATCTTTCTTAATGAATTCTCTTATCAAACAAAGAGAGAACAACATAGTTCTAATTTAAGGTTCTGTCATGAACGACCAGCATCATCAACTTACAAAATTTGTTTTAGTACTAGCCCAGAGAACAGATCAAAAAATTTGCAAGTCGTACTAGGATGACAAGTGTCATCATGACATGAGTTCTGGTAAAGAAGGCTCCATATTTGAAGTATTTGGGCTTGATAATTAGGCATCAGCCAGCCACTAAAACGGTTGAGTATCATAAATTCTTAATATACGAATCAGATAAATTTTTAAAGAACATTAAGTTTACTACTTCATCTCAAGTGATCTGTCTTCATGGAGGCATTATCAACAAAAATAAATTCACAAAAACAACATAAAAAATTGCTAAAGGATAATGTGCAACCGAAAATACAGAGAGCAATCAGAAGGCCTGTGTCAATGGGTGAAACAGGATAATTCAAAAACAATCAGTAAAATTAAAAAGAGAAACCGTGTAACACCCAAACTCTAGTTCCAATACACAACCATACACATGTCCATACACCTATATCCCTCTTCTTTCACAAAATAATAATTTTCGAAACATGAAAAATGGCAATTAGGAAAGTTGATGCAAAAAAAAAATAGACCTGGAGTTTGAGATTGTTGTGAAATAAACTTTTCCTCAAACATTGACTTTGAAATGGAAGGAACACCTGATTTGGGTGACAGCCATCTATACTATATAACAAAAAAGAAATTAATTCAGTTAAAAAAAAAAAAAACAGGTCACATTGAACCGCACAATATCTGTATGTATGTGCTCACATGCTTACTAGTATTACAGTGCAAACTGTAAGTCAGTGCATCAATGCCCTGGCTTAATGATTGAAGGGGGATCAGGGAGATTTTAGGAAACCTATAAAAAAACTAAATTTTTTAAAAAGTTAAAGTTCATTTGGTCCATTTCGAGGAAAAGTAATAATTTACAATTTTTCCTATTAAAAAGGTGTCTGAAAAAACCACTTCGCCCAAGAACATTTTCTATTTCTCTAATTTTCCTCAAAAAGACCTATCTCTAAACAACTCTTAGAGAATTTTATTTATAGATAGGGTTAAGAGTTTCACATCGGATGAGATAAGGCCCGAATAATTATTTATAAGTGGGGGCACTCCTTGCTTTGCTATCCAACTTTGTAAGGTTGATTTAGACCTAACCCAAATTCTTAGATGATATTGAAGCCAATCCATGATCCGTTTGATCACCTGCTATCAATTTTTCACTATCTGACCACCCACCATTTATACCCACGCACCAAACTCAATAGTGTTGGGCGTGAAGGGGTGTGTTAAGTCTCACATCACATCTAATGAGACAAGGCTTGAATAATTGTTTATAAGTGGGGACACTCTTCACCTTAAAAGCCGATTTTGTAAGGTTGAGTTAAATCCAACCTAAATTCTAAGAGATAGAAAACTTTTTTTGAGAGAACTGTACAGTTCGACATATATACCGAAAAAATGTATTGTTTAGCCAAATAAGTTTAGGGTATAGTTAGACAGATAAAAAATCCTAAAAGACAGTATATTGAAATTTTGAACATAGCATAGAGAAGTTAACCGCATACCGGAGACACCGCTGATAGCCACTTTGTAGCAATTGCAATATCTTGTCGCCATTCATGCTCACACTGCCAACAGCTAGTGTCCAATACAAAATTAACTGGCCCCTGAATGGTTAAGAAATCAACAATACGAAGAAAAAAATATATAGCCATATATGAGTAATGAAGAAGCAAGTGAAGAATAAAGATGGGCAAAAGAGGAAGGCGCAAACAAGCACTAGGTCAACTACATTAACAGCCTTCAAGGTTAATACATAGCTAACTCTCTCATTAAGGGATTTGAAAATTGCATCTCAGTTTACATGAAGCTATCACACATAGCTAAATCACCCGTCACAGGATTTTTTTAATTAAAAATACCCTCAGTTCACAGGAAGCTATGTAGTGTGGGGTAAGTTTTAGCAACAAACTCAGTTATAGGCAGAGCAACTTAGCAATTAAATCTAAGGTCATAGGAAAACCTATAACAGAATATTTAGCAGTTTTACTAAACATCTATGCTAGAAATTTTGTTTTTTAGTAGTATCCGCTTAAGTAAAACTGGCTTACTTGAGATGGCTGAGTCCAAATAGTTACCCTCCCATGGAAATTTGCTATCAATAGTGCATGGGGACAACAGGCAGGGGACCATTCAATAAACTGGATGAGATCATGAGTAGAATCTGCAGAAGGCGTATAGTGCAACTAATCAAATTTCCAAATGTATAAGCGCATTTGCCTATATAGTGAAGCAGTTCAGTCCAGAGACTTAAAAACTCAGGGGAAAACGTCAAGAAAGAACATCAAAATATTATTTTTCATATGATGATCAGTCAATGAAGCAAATCAAAGGAAATATCCTATAGTTGACGGCAAGGAGAAATTAACAGATAAGATATTTGATCTCTGCTACTGTTATACAGGATCTCAATTTCCTCAGTTTTCTGGGTTGTATCATTTACATTCAACTCATCTTATTTCTTATGTTACCAATATTACACATAAAATGTCATTTGTCAAACCATTCAACGTAAAATTATTATTATTTATTGTTATTATAATGATGATGATGATGATGGCGATGATGATGATGACGATGATGATGATGATGATGATGATGACGATGATGATGATGATGGTGATGATGGCGATGATGATGATGACGATGATGACGATGACGATGATGATGACGATGATGATTTATCATATATTTTCATCATGAAGATCCTTCATACTTTTCTTTTAAAATCAATTATATTGCCCATCTGGTTGTGAAACAGCAACTTCGTAAAGATTTGATTACAACTTCAAAAGGAGTCGATCTGACATCTGAAGCTTATAAGTTATCCAGATCAAAGTCCTCTAAAGGTTTAATTCAAAACACGATTGCCAAAATATTCTGACAATTAGAAGATTCCAAAATTCTTTGCTATCAACTTATGCCTTATGCTCAAACATAATATTACTAATCCCATATTTAGCTTATGTAGGATCACATTGTTGAAAAGCCTCTGATTTATCAGAACCTTGATATTGGTAATGATATTGAAAAAGACATTCCAAAATTTGGTATTATTTACCCAATTTTAACATTGATGCCAAGTCAAGAATAATATCAAACAAAACCAGCCCTTATGGTAAAAGTGAAATAGTCATCTCATGACATCAAAGTACCTGCTATGACATTGAATACCGCACATTCAGTTGGCCTCTCTGGGATCACAATATGTACAGGAATCCAAAATGGTGGACTTAGAATTGAGCTATGGAAAAGGAAACACTAATAACCATTACAAAATTGCCCGTATAAATAAACATACAGAGTATCAGCAGCAAGCCAAACTAATGGATATTGGATAAAGATGATTGAGTAAGGTTAAGACATCATATGTGTGGCTGTTTGTCAATATAACCTCAATGATTTGAACAAATATTAGAAGCAAATTTAACAAACAATATGAACTTTGGACATTGTTAAGCTAGCTTGTTTTCATATGAACAAGTGTTTGCTTGCCATGGAAACCCGTTCATTCAGATTTCCCTGTAGTCTGTCTAACAAATGAATGCATATGTATCATATGCAAAACTGACATATATGTAGATGTTGATCAGAAATTCAGGCTACAGCCTATCCTTTAACGCATTGTTTAATGAACCATTTGCGATATTACTACATAACTTAAAGTAGTTTGACATTCATTTGCCTAGAAAGGAGGAAACTAATTAAGATCAAGAAAAAATATAATATAAGCTAATCAGAGAAAGAAATTAAAGACACTGTACCGACCACCTAAGATAAGCATATCAAAAGATACATCACATAATACCTCTTCCCGGTGCTTCTTCTGGTTTGGATCTTACAATAGGATAGATGTAATTGAGAAAGTTTGAAATATTAACCAATCAAATCTTCTTGAATTCATCCACAAATTGTTAAATTCCTTGGACCCCCCAAATCATCCCAATCTAGTAAATTATTTTGCTCTTAGATTTTGTGACGAACTCAATCAGACAAAACTCTACTGATTCAAACTTTTAGAGTTTGCGCCTAACTCAATGAGACAAAACTCGCTTGTAAGACAAGAGTTGCTTGAGTCTTATAAACACTACCGTAGTCAAGTCTCTAACAAATAGGGGACTCTCAACACATCACGCTCAGAATTTGACATCTAAAATGTAGACTAATAATGCCAGATGGAGCAACATAAAATCTTAACACACACTCTCACACCCAAAAATGAAGATTTAGAGTATGGACAAATGCAGGTGGAATAACAAAATCTATGATAACCATTGATATCATCTTAGAGTTTGTGTTGAGTTTAACTTAACTCCACAAACCAGACAAACCATAAACCCTAAGTTATGTAGAGACTACGAAAATTGACCAGAACGCCCTTGGTGGTAAAAATGACTATTTTACCCTTGGTCCCATAATTTCATTATTTTCACGAATAAGCGGCTTCCAATCAATATTCCGGCCGGGATATTACAATAATCTATGATAACCTTTGATATCATCTTAGAGTTGTTTGTGTTGAGTTTAACTTCACCACACAAAACAAACAAACAAGATGAGAGCTTCCCCTTACTTATAATCACTGCTACAGTCATATACTCATATCATATCTATCTCTAATCAACATTTAGCAATATCCAGCTATGAAGCACAGACACCCTGAACACGACACTGACACCAATAATAATTAGAAAAGTAAATAAATTGAATAATCACGTATGTCATGACGTGTCTGACACGGAGGTGTCGGTGCTTCATAGTTATTCACAAATATTCAGAAAACATGACTAGTGAGGGATTATTAAAAACAGACTAACCTTGGATCACTGATACAAGCTTCAGCAGCACAAGCTATAGCATTCATTTTTGGACACCAAGCAACGGCACTAAAAAAAAATACAAATCATCGGTAGCAGCATTACGATAAGAATCAAAAGAAACAAACAATTCATAGACGTAAAATTGAAATAACGAACAGAAAACATGTGAACCTGAAATAGCGACAAATTTCAGGATAATTCATCTTGTGAAGTGAATAGGCGTCTGATTGTTCAAGGCGAATTTGAAAAACGGTGGCGGGAGTTTGCGATAACGAGTCTTGTTCTTTACCTTCTTCTACTTCCACCTCCATTGAATCTTTTTCTTGTCCTTGATCTTGTTCGGGATCATTCACCGTAACTTCTTCTGCTTCGTCTTTCTTCTCCTCGAAATCCTTTGAATTTGGACTTGAATTTGAATTGGATTTCAAAACCTCTTCGTTTTCGCGATCGTCGTTTTCCGCGCCAATTTGATCCATGTCACTCTGATTTTGATGTATACAGCAATGGAAGAGTGAAGAAATGGATGGCTGTTGCAATGGCGGAAAGAAAAACCGTTTCCTGAAGGTGACAGATGAAGAGAAAGTGAAGTATACTGATTAGACTCTAATATTTGGGTTATGGGAGTAGTTACTCTTGTAAATTTGTAATGTGAGGGCTAAATTAATTTATCACGAATTTGGACCATTCATAAAATCCAACTTTTTTTAATTTTTCTTTTAACTTTTACCAATTAAATTTTGCATTTTTCTAGAAACAACTAGATATTTTGAAAAAGAAATATGACTCCAAAAATTAAATAGAATATTTTTAGAATTTTTTTATAAGATATTTTGATAAAATATTTATCAAATATATATTGTTTATAAATTATTAAAAATATATCTAATTTAATTTGAACAATAAATTTCAATTAAAAACATACACTTTAGTATATAATATTGAGCTAATTGAAAAATGACATGTTTCTTTTTGTATTTAGATTAATAATTCGCTTTGAAATTAAAGGTAGTGTATTGTCTGTATAAATTAATTTTATATTATTATTTAATAGAATTATAATATTCGATCATATTATACTAGTAAATTATTTTAAAAAGTGTTACAATAATGTTTATAATAGTGCTTTTTAATAAATAGGTTGAAACAAATTTGAGAGCAAATTTGAACAACAACTCTTTGTGTTTTAAAATTCTTTGTTAGGTACTTTAGCGTTTTTGACTTGTGAATCGTTATCCTTTGCAATGTAGCAGTCTTCTATTTAAAGAATTCTACTAAATATTTATACAATGCATTGTCTTTATTAAATATTAAAAAATTCTATTAAATATTTACTAGTATGATATGGTAGAATATTATAATTTTATTAAATGATAATGTAAAATTAGTTTATACTGACAATGCATTACTTTTAATTTCAAAATAAATTATTAATCTAAATACAAGAAAAAACCTGTCATTTTTCAATTAGTTCAATGTTATATACTAAAATATATGTTTTTAATTGAAGTTTATTGTTCAAACTAAATTAGATATATTTTTAATAATTTATAAATAATATATATTTGATAAATATTTTATCAAAATATCTTATAAAAAATATTCTAAATATATTCTTTGCAATTTTTGAAGTCATATTTCTTTTTTTGCAAAATATCTAGTTGTTTCTAGAAGAATGCAAAGTTTAATGGGTAAAAGGTAAAAGAAAAATTTAAAAAAGTTGGATTTTATGAATGGTCTAAATTTATGATAAATTTAATTTAGCCTTCACATTATAAATTTACAAGAGTACTACTCTCATAGACCCACAAATTAGAGTTTAATCAATAATACTCTAGTTTTTAATCATAAGATCCCATATGTTATTTTTGTATCCTGTATCGCAAACAAGATCACCAGTTTTGGTTCTCTTTCCCTCCTCTTTGGTTTTGCTTCTGAGAGAGATCACCAGACATTCATGTGTTTCTTGTTTACTTTATTGCTTGTTTATGTTTACTAACTCTAATCGAAATACCAAAAATATGTTTGTTTTTCCTTTACTAACTTTTTTTTTCAGGAGGAGGTTTAGAATCGAGAACATTAAATACCAGTTCATCAGCTCGAATGAAATTCATCTGAACAAAGTCAAAGTTGAAATGCAAACAATTCAAAATCATTTAATCAAGAGTTTCCCAAGATTTGATTGTTTATTACTCAAGAGACTCTAAGATTCATGTGTTTATTTCCATGCCTTCTTTAACAAGTCAAAAGAATCAAGAAAGAGCCAAGACAACACAACAAAAAACCATTTTTCTCATTTTTTCATTGTACTAATCGATTAGCCAAAATCTGCCTAAAATGGGTTAATCGATTAACACGTGCATTTTTGGCTAAAAACAAAATTTTCAAATTCTGCAGCATTTTGGCACCAAAATTCACTTGTTTCATTATGAGAATATTATATATCACTTTCATTTAATTCCCCTATCTCATCACAATTATTTCCATCATACACCCTCATTAATCACCACTTGATCTTGATTTTGCCTCCAAATTTAATTTCTAAGCCTAGATTAAATTCCAAACCAAATTGCAAACCACCAAAATTCCCAAGCCTAAATTCTATAAATAGAGCCCTCATTTCATTCATTCTTCAAGCTTTTGATAATCAAATTCACCTTGTCAAAATTCTTCCTCATTATTAATTTTCTTCATCTATCCAAATCCACCAAAATTCTTTCTTCCATTAAAAGTTAGTAAGGTTTTCATTGAAGCTTACTAATCTTTGAGCTAAACCTCCATCAAAACACTTCTTCAATATCAAATTATGTAGATCAAGGCTTTGGAGTGTGATTCTTGAAGTTGATTTGAAGCATTTTCAGATTTTGAAGTTGATCTTGATGGTTGATCAGAACCTGAAATGGGCCAGAGACTTTGCCTGTGATGTTGGATATCAAGAAGGAGGGGTGTACCTGCAAGACACTTCGATGCTAAAGTAAGAATCGAAAGATGAGAAGGTAAGTATAAAGTAAGTGTTTCTTAGGATGATTATTGGATACCTGACATTCTCAAAAGAGAGGGTTTTTATAATGCCCTCAGTACTTGGCCATTGGTCCCTATGTTCGGGTCGAGATAAACGTTCCTCGGAAATAGGTAACTTCCAAAAACTAGTCGTTGAGACGGACAAAGGTGCTTGAATGGGTCGTTGCTTTGAGAAGGGGTGTGGTCGTGGGCAAGAGCGTCGTGGTCGTTCCTGGATGGTTGAACCGTGCGTGACGGACATAGATATCATGAAGGACAACTGATCCTGGGGGTCAGCTGGTCAGCCCTCCTTGGCTGAGGGGCAGAGTAGAAAATGCTTTTCATTTCCCTTAACTGGCAAGGCTTAGGCTATTGGGTCGTTCTGGACGCATAAGTGGATTGGGTCATGCCTAGCCATTGGACCAGTCCAGAATAGGATCCCCCTAAGTCATTGCTCCTGAGCATAGGAGTGATGACTTAAGGGTAGCCCGTGATCTTGAGAAGGAGTGAGCATGATCGACGCTTGTCATTGAGACGGGGTCGTTTTGTGGTGCTCGAGGATACATGTGCCCGAGGGACTTGAAACGTTGTCTCACGTGTCCAGTCAGCAAGGAGCCCAACGATTGATGAGACTTGAGGGGATGAAGTGCCACGCTTGCATCGAGCCATGTGCCACATTTAATGCATAATGATGGCTACGTTAGGTCGTAATGATTCCCTTACGCCGCGTGTGCTCGTGCACGTGCCTCTAATTTATCTATAAATAGAGGGAGAAAACGTTCATTTTCACTTTTTGCTTATCTCTCTTCTTCTGCTGCTTTCGTCGTTTCTGTCGTCCACCGCCGCAACACCGTTGTACTAGCATCGAGCAACCTTCACTGACCATAGTTCTTTTCTCTTTGACCATGTAAGTTTTTTATCCCTATTTGTTTTACGCAAGTTTTAATCCTATTTTGCTTAGATTTGCATGTGTTGCACCCCAAAATTTGCCCTCACAATACAAGACTTTGTGTTCCAAGAAGGTTCACAAGGTTCACAAAGTTCACAATTGGTCAGAAGAGTTGACAATTCCCTCAGACAATGCACCTCCTAAGCAGTGCATCCAAAACTAGGGTTTTGACTTTAATCAGGCTAAATGGACTTCCAAGACTTCAAGTGAGCTTCATAACATCTTATATGTGTATAAGAACCCCCATGTCAAGTTTCAAGACTTTTCTCAAAAGTTTGCTCAGTCAGATGATCAGATAAGTCAAAAGCAGTCAATGCAGCTGAGGTCAACTGTGGTCAAACCAAAGTCAAACTTCATGATTTTTTTTGCCAACATCAAAGAGAGGTTGGGTGAGAAATATTATCATAATAACTGTAATACCCCAAATTTTGCCCTAAGATTTGTCGTCGCATTTCATTGCATTTAATCAATTACTAACAAATTTGTGTAGTCGTTTGACTTTTTGCAGGTAAATATCATATGGCATGCATTTTTTTTTTCTAAAAAGTAAAAATGGCACAATTGGCAGGAGGACATGTGTAAGGAGTTATGAGTGTGAGAGGTTGAGAGTTCGAATCTCACCTTTGTCATTTTTTTTGTTTTTTTATTATTTTTACTCTAAATTTTTCTATCTTTCATTAAAAAAATAACAAAAATAGTTTTTTATTATTATTTAATTATTATTTTCGTATTTTAATTAAATCATTTTTTAAAATATTATTTTTTTCACTTTTTTCTAAATTATTCATAAAAATATCCAAAAAATCATAAAATAAAAAATATTGAAAAAAATTTTTGTTCTTTTTATAATATTTTTTATTTTAGGAATCAATAGGATTATTAGTTTTTATTTTAAGTTTATTTTAATTATTTTAAATTATTTAAATTTTATTTTTTCTTAACTAATTATTTAGTTTGGGCTTTAAAATGGGCTTTAGGGACATTATTGACAATTTGGTGTTAACCCTAATTTGTTCCCTATATATACATGTGTTGCCTTGTTGGAAAAGAGGGGAGAATGAAAAAAACCTAAGAGGAGTGAGTGCCGTTTGCCGTTATTTAGTTTTCTTCTTCATCCATTACTATTGTTTCTTTTTCTTCATCGTTTACCGTTATTTCTTTTCCTTCATCTATTACTGTTGTTTCTTTTTCTTCATCTTTTACCGTTATTTCTTTTTCTTCATCTATTACCGTTATTTCTTTTTCTTTATCTATTACTGTTACGTTTATATATATATATATATAATTTTTAAATTGTTAGAGTTTATGTATATAAGATTTTTGATCGAATTATGTCGATACGATGTTTGCACATTTGTGTGCATGACGCGTGACATTTGTGTTAGTTCGATCTGGTTGCGATGATCGCATTGTTGTGTGAGCAATAATACTATTTTTTGCTTAATTTCTTTTTCTTTGCGATAAATTTTGTTTCGTCCGATTTAGATCTGGTTGCGATGAGCGCATTTCTGCGTTAGCAACATTGTTGGGTTATTTGGCACATTTAAAATTCATTATTGCTTTATTATTATTATTATTATTATTATTATTATTATTATCATTATTTATTATTATTATCATTATTATCATTATTATTACCATTATTATTATTATTGTTATCATTAATTTATTAAAATTTGTTATAATATAAAAATCTGTTTTTTAAAATAAATAACATTAACATCTTTTCCAAATTAATATGAAAACCTATTATTTTTAAGAAAAACTTTTTTTTAGATAAATTTAAAATAATAACTAAAATCTTTTTTTTAAAATAATAACTAGAACCGTTATTTATTTTATTTTATTATTGTTCAATTCAAATTTCATTATCATATTGTATTTGCTCCTCTCATGTAACCTCGCGAACTTAACAATCGCTCTTTAAATTCTGCCTTTAAATTTCTGCTTGCATGGTTTAAGTTATGACATTATCTCTCTGTTTGCATGATTCAATTATCTCACGCGTTTACTATTATTTCTGTCACATTGCACACATCCGAAGGTTAGGTCTAACTGTTTGGCCGCCGCGCCAATAGTCCGTAAAACTTCACACATTCAATTTCAAATCCTCAAAACTACAAACTACAAACCCTAATTTTCACAAATGCCTCGCCGCAGGCAAAATTACAATTTTACCCTTAGCATTAGGTCAAAGAGCCGTCGCGCTCATTTTAGGGTTTCCCGCCGTGGAATCCCTAATTTAACCCTAATTACAACTTAACATTTCAACGTAGAGATTTGGAGTTTCTACACTCCACGTAAGCGTGTCCTTAAGATGCGTTTATTCCCCTTGAGACCTTGACCACAGTCAAGAAGTTTCTAACCTCCCTATTGAGGGGAACTACGATTACTCTGATTCCACTCCCGTAAGGATACGTAGGCACAAGATGCGATGTCTTGCCGAGTAAACTTAGAATTAACCCCCTTTATTATTTATTATTGCTTATTTATATTTTATTTATCTTTGCTATTTAATTATTTTGCTTATTATTTTGTAATTGTTTCTTGGATGTAAAGTTGTTTAATTATTTAATTATTATTATGGTTAGTAATTAGGGAGTGTAACAACATGTATGTAATATTAAAATAAATTTAGATCACTTTTAAATAAAGATAATTAAAATAAACACGTCACACACGTAAGTCGATTTTAATCGCCGTCTCACTTCCTAAGGATATCCCTCAAGTTGCCTACGAATAATGGTTAAGTGGGGTGTATAAAGCAAGTCCCTCAAATAGAAAAAATCATCAAAGTCCCTTATGGTTGCCTTTACGAATCGAGTCCCTTTCGAAAAATGATGATGGTCCCTTATATGTGCTTATTACATCCCACAATGGCCTTCAAAGTCAAATTGTCCCTCACATGTCCCTTAACATCCAAAGTAAGGACTACCTACTCCATTATAGTAGGGATAGTCTTACTAAAGGAAAGAATAAAGAATAAGAAAGACCTTTAAACATTAGGGTAGGTTACTCCTAGGTGCTTGCTCACTTCAAAACTGTTTCACACTTAAACAAATTTTCAACAAGTTTTCAAACAAGTTCTTAACACATCCTTACATGGATTATTTATTAACTATTCTGAAAATTTTCTATTCACACACTACAATTTCAAAACAATTCAAAAGTGAGCTTAAGTACCTAAGAGCCCATGGATAACCATGGATGAAAAGGATGCTAATACCTTCCCTTTTCATAACCTACCCCCCGGACCCAAAATATTCTCTAAGGTCTTTCCTGTTCTTTTATAACCTTTCCTTATGGATAAAATAAAAGTCGGTGGCGACTCTTGCTATCCGCAACATTGTTTAAAGTCAGTTCACCGGGTTACAGAACTGGCGACTCTGCTGGGGATTTATTTAAGAGGGGTACCCTTAGGAATTAAGATCACTTTAAATTGTTTGCCTTGTTTGCTTTATTATTATATTGTTGGGGTGCTCTTATGTGTGAAAGGTCCTAACCCGGATCTAGTGTACCTTAGGTAAATGGCAATAGACCAAGGAAACTGTACGACGTATATCGATACGGTTGATCTGGTGGCCATAGTTAGTGCGACTTCTTGGTCGGTGCTTATATTCCTTAAGTCAAGTTGAGGATAATATTGAGGCTGCCATATGTTGTCAATGCACTAACTGACTTTTAGAACCCTAGTTAACTCATCTTGGCCTTTAGAAAGTAGTGAGGTAACCGGCTTTGGTGCAGACTGAAGTTGGTTGACACTCGATACTACGCTCATTGAGATCTTAAACTTGGAGGGTTTTGGTTGGCAAGTAAGTTGCCTTCTGAACAACCACCCTTGTGAAGGATCAATGATATTGAGATCCCTTAGAACCTGGTTACTTTTGTAGGACAGGATGAACCATCTAACTTCAGGGGAGGGTACTTGCCTTTGAACCTCATGCAAGCCTTTAAACCTAGGGCTATGGTGTGACTTGTTTGTGTGTGCCACATGTTTGTGATTGAGCATGACATCATGACATCATCATGCATCATAAGCATATCATTTTCCCTAACCATTTCAAGGACCAAAGGATTTATCTTTGTTCTTTGTTGCAGGTCATGGCTTCTACTCGTAGAAACACCATTAGGATCAACTTTGTAGGGATACCTGCTAAGCTCAAGGAGTTGGTTTCCCTAGTGCCTGATCATTCCCAGTTCAACAAGAGACATGGTCACTTATTGGATCTAGTTACTTCAGGGTTCAGTGAAGACATGATGAGTGTGCTGTTTCAGTTCTTTGACCCTAAGCACCATTGCTTTACATTCCCTGATTATCAGCTGGTTCCAACCATGGAGGAGTTCTCTAAACTTCTGGGTATACATGTTCTTGATCAGAAGCCATTCACAGGCTTAGAGAAGGAGCTTAAACCAGAAGTTATTGCTGCAGCTCTACATCTGAAGAAGTCTGACATTGTTCTAGAGACGAGAAGTGGAGTTAAAGGTATTCTTGCCAAGGTATTAGTGGATAAAGCTCAAATGTTCTTGAAGGCTATGAGCTACGATGCTTTTGAGGAGATCTTAGCCTTATTGATTTATGGCTTAGTGTTGTTCCCCAATCCTGATCAGTTCATAGACGTTCATGCCATCAACATATTCCTGAGTCACAATCCAGTGCCTACCTTACTTGGAGACATCCTACATTCTCTTCACACCCGTACTACAAGGGCAAGAGGAACTTTGATGTGCTGCATACCTTTACTTTCTAGGTGGTTTATTTCTCACCTTCCTCGCTCAATAATGAAGAATGAGCAAGGGTTCAGATGGTCCAAGAGGATCATGTCACTTTCTCACTCAGACATCCATTGGTGCTCCAGATCTATGGAGAATGTCACCATCATTGACCGTTGTGGGGAGTTTCCTAATGTGCCACTTCTAGGCATAAGAGGAGGCATCACCTACAACCCATCTCTAGCTTTACGACAGTTTGGTTACGCCCGGAGCAATGGTCCACATGACATGTTGATTCAGGGCATTGTGTTTGACTACGACAACGATCTTCAGGGTTACCGTCAGAGATTCATACGAGCTTGGGGAAAGGTAAACAGGATTGACAGCAAGACACTGGAGCCTAAGTACACCATTCCTATGGAGGCTTATCTCAGATGGGTACGATTTCGTGCTCAGACACTCATGATGCCATATCCTGCCATCCTACCAGTTACCATGGAACCTGTTGCTGAAGGAGACACAGCTTATACCATCCTTCACCCAGACATGCCTACTGATATGGAAGACTTGCAGAGATCATGGATCCAACTGAAAGAGCAAAGGGATACTTTCGAGGCTCATTACAAAGCAAGCCAAGCAAGGATCCTAGAGCTAACAAAGCTACTTCATGAGGAACGAAACCTCAACTCATACCTCAACACAAAGAGGAAGCGTCCATGGGAGACTTAAAACCCCATCTTTTGTACTTATTTCGTTTTCATTTTTTGTAAGCCTAAAAGGCAAAACAAGTTATTACTAATAAAAAGTTACTTTCTCGTTTGTTTAAGCAAATTTAAATCCTGCGGTCCTTGAAAACATTGCATATGCATTCCCATATCATTGCATCACAGGTTTATAATTGTGCACAGGTTTCTCATCTTCTCGCTGTTTATTTCAGCAATGGCTCTTGAACAATCAGTTAAGGATCTCCAGGCACAGAATGCACAGTTCCAAGAGCTGATCCTGAACCTATCCAAGGGGCAGGATGAATTGAAGGCACTGCTAGCCAAGAAGACTAAGAAGGCTAGAAGGTCTGCTGGGTTGCTCAACATGGGAAGAAGGTTCAAAGGTCCTGTCAAGACCAAGGAACATGTTGAAGACTATGAATCTGAAGAATCTGAGCAGGAGAGAGGCAGTCTCCACAACACTATGGGGGACTCTGATTCTGAGGCTAACTACTACCATGAGCCTAACGAAGACAAATTCAAGATGCTGGTGGATAGAATGGATGCTATGGAATTACAGAAATCATCTGGGCTGGATTTTGAGGATTTGAGCTTGATATCTGGGGTGGTCATACCCATTGGGTTCAAAGTTCCTACATTTGTTGTCTATGATGGGGTCTCTTGTCCCAAATTGCATCTGAGGTCTTATGTCAGAAGAATGCAACCCCACACTGCTGATAAAAAGTTGTGGATCCATTTCTTTCAAGAGAGTTTATTTGGAGCTCAGCTAGAGTGGTATTATCAGTTGGAGAGTGTCAACATCAGAGATTGGAATGACCTTGCTGAAGCTTTCTACAAGCAGTATCAATACAATGCTGACTTAGCCCCCACTCGCATGCAGCTTCAAAGCATGTCTATGGGTGCCAAAGAAAGCTTTAAGGAGTATGCTCAGAAGTGGAGAGACTTAGCTGGAAGAGTTCAACCCCCTTTGACTGATAGGGAGTTGGTTGATATGTTCATGTGTACGCTGAATGGTCCGTTTTACAGTCATCTCATTGGAAGCTCATCATCTGGCTTCACTGAGTTGATCATGACAGGAGAGCGAGTAGAGAATGGTATCAAGAGTGGTAAGATCCAAGTGGGCACTTCTTCATCAGGTGCTGCAAAGAAGCCTCCCACTGGGAAGAAAGAATCTAATGCTGTGTATGGTCAGCCTGATCGTAACAGAAGGCATCAGTCTGTTAGTGCAGTTCATATTTCAAATCCAACTCCTGCAACAACAGAGCAGCCTCAAGGCAACCAACAGAGGGATAGAAGACAGTTCACGAAGATCAACATGTCAATGGCTCAGGCATTGCAACACTTGTTGAAAGCTGAACTTATTACCCTGAGGGAGGCCCCTCAGAATCCCAATGTTACCTCTCCCAAGTACAATCCCAATGCACGATGCGCATATCATTCAAACTGTCCAGGACATGATACTAATAACTGCTGGGTCTTGAAGAACAAAATTCAGGATATGATTGATGCTGGAGAAATTGAGTTTGATCCACCAGGTACTCCAAATGTGATTACAGCACCAATGCCAAATCACGAGAAGACTGTCAACGCCATTGATGAAGATATTGATGAAGATCTGCATGCCTATTCAGTTATGGAGTTGAGCACACCATTGTCTGTTATCAAAAAGAGGTTAGTACAAGCTGGGATCTTTCCAGGTTGTCATGAAGATTGTCTATATTGTACCTATAAGCCGGATAGTTGCTTCATTTTGAGAGATGGGATTCAACGTCTCATGGATAAATATACTATAGTGTTTGAAAGAAGACCAGCATCTGTAGAAAGTATGGTGGATCATCTGACTCAGGGTAAGAAGATTGAAGAGGTTGACATGGTTGACAAAGTACCACTAAGAATCACTTCAAAGGGTCCCATTAAAATCACTCATCAGGGCCCAATCAAGATTACTGCTGAAGGTCCTGTGAAAGTTGTTGCTGAAGCCAGAGTAGCTCCTCTGATCATTACCACTCTTGGTCCTATTCCTTATACATCTGACAAAGCTGTGCCTTGGCACTATGGGTCTGATGTTTACATCCATGGCGTCAAGCAGGAGCCTTTACCTGATATGCCTGTTGACATTGATAATATTGCTGGATTTAGCAAGATCACTCGTAGTGGAAGAGTCTTCTCTCCTCCAGTTGCTTCTAAGAGTGCAGTTACCCCTGCTGTTACTTCCACCACTGATGCTCGGGGCAAGGGTCCTGTTATTGAGCCTGTATCTACTGATGTGCCAGCTGCTGATGACCTCTCTAAGCAGATGGAAGAAGTATTGAAAATCATTCGCAAGAGTGATTATGATATTGTTGATCAGCTGGGGCATACTCCCTCAAAGATTTCTATGCTCTCCCTGTTATTATGTTCTGAGGCTCATGCCAAGTCATTGATCAAGTTTCTAAAGATGGCTCATGTACCCAGTGCAATTTCTGTGGACCAGTTTGAGAATTGTGTTGCTCACCTGACCTATGACAACGGGTTAGGATTTTCTGATGCTGACTTGACCCCTGCCAAGAGGGATCATAACAGGGCCTTGCATATTTCAATTGAATGCAGGGGCACTACCCTGTCTCATGTGCTGATAGACAATGGTTCCTCTCTGAATGTGTTGCCTAAGGAAGTCCTGAACAAGCTGAGTCCTGAAGATACGGTATTGAAGCCCAGTAATATTGTGGTAAAGGCTTTTGATGGTTCTAGAAGAGTAGTGCATGGGGAAATTGATCTTCCAATCAAGGTTGGCTCTCAGGTGTTTACCGCTACATTCTATGTGATGGATATTCGTCCTTCGTACTCATGTCTGCTTGGTCGTCCCTGGATCCATGGGGCAGGTGCTGTGACCTCCACATTACATCAAAAGTTGAGATATCCGGTGAATGGAAAAGTTGTTACTGTCTTTGGAGAGGAAGAATACTTTGTCAGCCATGTAAACACTTTCAAGTATCTGGAAGTAGAAGGTGAATACATTGAAACTCCATGTCAGTCATTTGAAGTGGTTCCCTGGGCTGTTAAGGATTGTGTGACTCCTCCTGCTGTGAAGAAGGTTCCTGTGGTCATCAGAAACCCTCCAACAATGGCAATGGCCTCCCTCAATGATGCAAAAGCTGTGGTGGAAGAAGGTGGTTGTACTATTTGGGGTCAGCTTCCTGATATTCCATACAAGTCTGACAAGTTTGGTTTGGGTTTCACTGCAGAGTCCCAGAAGGCTGTTCGTCGTGCTCGTGCTGTTCGTATCACCAATCAAGGGGTTATCAATGCTGTGGGAGATCAAGATGAAGACTACAACTTGGAGGCATGGATTTTTCCTACTGTGGGTGCTGGACTCAATAATTGGAAAGCTGAAGATGTTATCCCTATCTCCTTTAGTCAGGAGTAAATACTATTACTGTGTTATGTTTTTAAATTTGTAATTTCTGGAACAATTAAAACTTTCAAGCCATGTGCCTTACCCGGGGCACAATGGTGTGCTTGTTACGGGTTGTCATTTCATTTGCATACTTCATTCAATAAAATCAGTGGACGTTTCGTTTTCGTAAATATTGTGTTCCTTGTCTTTCTTTTTCTTTTATTTTTGCTTTATCAGCTATGTGTTCTTACACACACCCACGTCACTAAAATGCAAATCCTCATCCACTCTGGATCCAGTTGATAACAGTTCTACTATTGCCAATTACAATTTCGAGAATCCGATCTATCAAACTGAAGACGGAAACGAGGACGATTGTGAAATACCTGTAGGGCATGCTAGGTTGTTACAACAAGAAGAGAAAGCTATACAGCCACATGAAGAGCCAGTCGAGGTTGTGAATCTGGGAACTGAAGAAAACAGAAAAGAGGTCCAGATAGGGGCTGATTTAGAGGACAGTGTCAAGAGCAGGTTGATTCAGATGCTACGTGACTATGTGGAGATCTTTGCTTGGTCTTATGAAGATATGCCAGGATTGGATACAGACATTGTGGTTCACCGTTTGCCAGTGAAAGAAGATTGTCGTCCAAAGAAGCAGAAGGTTCGTCGTATGCGTCCTGAAATGTCAGAAAAGATCAAAGCAGAGGTAATGAAACAATTCAATGCAGGGTTCTTGGCCGTAACTTCTTATCCTCAGTGGGTTGCAAATGTGGTACCAGTTCCTAAGAAAGACGGTAAGGTACGTATGTGTGTAGACTACAGAGATCTGAACAAGGCTAGCCCTAAAGATGACTTTCCACTTCCTCATATTGATATTCTGGTAGACAACACTGCTCAGCATAAGGTATTCTCTTTTATGGATGGTTTCTCTGGTTACAATCAAATCAAGATGGCACCTGAAGATATGGAGAAGACTACATTTGTGACACAGTGGGGCACCTTTTGCTATAAGGTAATGCCATTTGGTTTGAAGAATGCAGGGGCAACATATCAGCGTGCTATGGTGGCTTTGTTTCATGATATGATTCATCATGAGATAGAGGTATATGTGGATGATATGATAGCCAGGTCTCAGAATGAAGAACAACATCTTGATCATCTGCACAAGTTGTTTGAGAGGTTGAAGAAATACAGGTTGAGATTAAATCCAAACAAGTGTACTTTTGGAGTTAGATCTGGAAAGCTCCTGGGTTTCATTGTCAGTGGAAAAGGTATTGAAGTGGATCCTGCAAAAGTGAAAACTATACGAGAGATGCCAGCTCCCCGTACTGAGAAGGAGGTTAGAGGTTTCTTGGGACGATTGAACTACATTGCAAGATTTATTTCCCAATTAACTACCATCTGTGAGCCAATCTTCAAGTTGTTGAAGAAAGATCAGGTGATGGAATGGAATGATGAGTGCCAGACTGCCTTTGATGAAATCAAGAGATATTTGCTAGAACCTCCAATTTTAATGCCACCAGTTGATGGAAGACCCTTGATTATGTATTTAACAGTATTAGACAACTCAATGGGGTGTGTATTGGGGCAACATGACAAGTCTGGTCGAAAAGAGCAGGCAATATACTACCTTAGCAAAAAGTTTACCGACTGCGAAACAAGATACTCACTGCTCGAGAAAACTTGCTGCGCTTTGGCATGGGCTGCTCGCCGACTAAGACAGTATATGTTGACCCATACTACCTTGTTGATTTCGAAGATGGATCCAATCAAGTACATATTTGAGAAACCTGCTCTCTCCGGAAGAATTGCAAGATGGCAAATGATCTTGACGGAATATGATATACAGTATACTATTCAGAAGGCCATTAAGAAGATTGTACAGAAGATGACTGTTACTTACAAGGATTGGCACGAGATGTTACCATTTGCTCTGCATGGTTATCGTACTACAATACGTACTTCAACAGGGGCAACCCCATTCTCCTTAGTCTATGGTATGGAAGCAGTTCTGCCTATTGAAGTTCAGATCCCCTCCTTGAGAATTATGAAGGATGCAGGCTTGGATGAAGATGAGTGGATTCAGACTCGACTTGACCAGATAAATTTGATTGATGAGAAAAGGTTAGCAGCAGTTTGTCATGGCCAGATGTACCAGAAACGGATGATCAAAGCTTTTAACAAGAAGGTTAAGCCAAAGGTATATCAGGCTGGTGACTTGGTAATCAAGCGTATCATATTACCACAGGGTGATCCTAGGGGCAAGTGGACTCCAACATATGAGGGACCATTTGTAGTCAAGACAGTGTTCTCAGGAGGTGCCATGATACTGACTACAATGGATGGTGAAGACTTCCCACAACCTGTAAACGCAGACATAGTTAAAAAATACTACGCATAAAAAGAGACCCGCTAGGTTGACAGGCCTAGGCAAAAATAAGGGCATCCCGGCAAACCAAAAGGGTTTGGGCAAAAATTAGGGATATATATATAAAAAGATGTACACCCGGCAAGTCGAAAACCTGAAAAGGCGGCTTGGGCAAAAAAGGGTATCCCGGTGGATTGAAAACCTGAAAGGGCAATCCAGGCAAAAGTTAGGGATTAAAGCGTATGACTATGTCTCGTTTGGATCACTCATGAAACTGCAACCAGTTGTACTACTTACTCAAGCTCAAACAGATAAAGCTCAATCCAATCGTTTCCGTCTCAACAGCAAGAAGATGAGATACTTGAGTGGCAATAGTAGAATTGAAACTCAATAGGATTATTTCCCACATAGCTGATTCTTTTTGTAAAACTTCATGACAAAATTCTCTTACTAGGGTTTATGTCTCCTTGTACAAACTTACCCGTGTATGGGTCACTTTTGATATAAATAAATTCCATCTTTTGAATCCAGATTCACTTTTACCCTATTTACATAAGCGAAACGTCCATTGGTTGTGTTTGAATGTATGTATGCCTTTGAATATGATTGATGTTTACCAGAAACGCATGTATGCTTTTAATATGATTGATGTTTACCAGAAATGCATGAAAATGCAGTAATAGTATTTACTAAGGACGAACGAGGGAAGGATTTCAACGAAGCTTCGCCGGTTCATCTTTACAAGACAGTTACAAACCATCAGTAGGACTAATCCATTTTCACAAAGTCTAATCTCCCCTGGAATTTATATCCATCTCTTTTATCCTCATACGGATATACGGGAAATTACTTTCCAATAAGGGCACGATGAACGAAGACGGGATGTTATACTTATCCTACTATCAAACGAAAACGAAGGTTATCTATACCCTACTATCCCCAACAACGGGAGGTTATCTATACCTTGTTATCCCCAACAACGGGAGGTTATCTATACCTTGTTATCCCCAGCAGACGGAGGGTTATATATTCTTCAACAACGAATCGGGATTTATTTTTCTTGGCCAGCAGTTGTTATACAAGGATATCCAGACACTTCCAGCAGTGTCATAGCATACATACATCATTTACATCATACCATAACATATATGTCTATAGTACATTACCTAAGTGCATCATGTCATACATGCATACATAAAGCATAAACTAATGTTGTTATACAGAATGCTACCTTGTTTTCAGGTTAATTATCCAACAAACAATCTTATGATCTTTGGGACTGCTTTATTGTAACCTCAGGGTTACTTTATCCTCCTGATGAGCTTCTTATTACTTTGGGACTGCTTTATTGTAACCTCAGGGTTATTTTATCCTCCTGATAGCCTCTCATGACTTCAAGACTCTTTAGAGCTACTGATTGCTCTATCCTCCTGAAATCATCCTATTACTTCAAGACTGCTTTAGAGCTATTCATTGCTCTATCCTCATGAGGTCATATTACTACTTCAAGACTGCTTTAGAGCTATTCATTGCTCTATCCTCCTGAAGCCATCTAATTATTTCAAGACTGCTTTAGAGTTATCCATTGCTCTATCCTCCTGAAATTACATTATTATTTCAAGACTGCTTTAGAGCTATCCATTGCTCTATCCTCCTGAAATCATTACTTCAAGACTGCTTTAGAGCTATTGATTGCTCTATCCTCCTGAAGCCATCTAATTATTTCAAGACTGCTTTAGAGTTATCCATTGCTCTATCCTCCTGAAATTACATTATTATTTCAAGACTGCTTTAGAGCTATCCATTGCTCTATCCTCCTGAAATCATTACTTCAAGACTGCTTTAGAGCTATTGATTGCTCTATCCTCCTGAAGACATATCACATTATTATTTCAAGACTGCTTTAGAGCTGTTGATTGCTCTATCCTCCTGAAGCCATTCTATTACTTCAAGACTGCTTTAGAGCTATTGATTGCTCTATCCTCCTGAAGCCATTATTACTTCAAGACTGCTTTAGAGCTATTGATTGCTCTATCCTCCTGAGGTCAGATTTATCACTTCAAGACTGCTTTAGGGTTATCATTATTGATTGCTCTATCCTCATGAAGACATGCTGTTACATCAGTATTACTCCAGACTCCTGACAGTTCTCATTATACTACTGAAGAACTTTCCCCTAGTGGCATCTTTAAGCCCACTCAATCATGTTCAACCAACCATCAATATCACTCCATGCACTGGTGAGTGCAAATTTTTGGGCTTTTGTGTTCAATCCCCTTCAACCTTCCAGGTTACGACTGGCAAATATACCAATCTAACCCCTCAGGTTTCAGAAAATTGAACAGGGGCAGCTGTTGCACCCCAAAATTTGCCCTCACAATACAAGACTTTGTGTTCCAAGAAGGTTCACAAGGTTCACAAAGTTCACAATTGGTCAGAAGAGTTGACAATTCCCTCAGACAATGCACCTCCTAAGCAGTGCATCCAAAACTAGGGTTTTGACTTTAATCAGGCTAAATGGACTTCCAAGACTTCAAGTGAGCTTCATAACATCTTATATGTGTATAAGAACCCCCATGTCAAGTTTCAAGACTTTTCTCAAAAGTTTGCTCAGTCAGATGATCAGATAAGTCAAAAGCAGTCAATGCAGCTGAGGTCAACTGTGGTCAAACCAAAGTCAAACTTCATGATTTTTTTTGCCAACATCAAAGAGAGGTTGGGTGAGAAATATTATCATAATAACTGTAATACCCCAAATTTTGCCCTAAGATTTGTCGTCGCATTTCATTGCATTTAATCAATTACTAACAAATTTGTGTAGTCGTTTGACTTTTTGCAGGTAAATATCATATGGCATGCATTTTTTTCTTCTAAAAAGTAAAAATGGCACAATTGGCAGGAGGACATGTGTAAGGAGTTATGAGTGTGAGAGGTTGAGAGTTCGAATCTCACCTTTGTCATTTTTTTTGTTTTTTATTATTTTTACTCTAAATTTTTCTATCTTTCATTAAAAAAATAACAAAAATAGTTTTTTATTATTATTTAATTATTATTTTCGTATTTTAATTAAATCATTTTTTAAAATATTATTTTTTTCACTTTTTTCTAAATTATTCATAAAAATATCCAAAAAATCATAAAATAAAAAATATTGAAAAAAATTTTTGTTCTTTTTATAATATTTTTTATTTTAGGAATCAATAGGATTATTAGTTTTTATTTTAAGTTTATTTTAATTATTTTAAATTATTTAAATTTTATTTTTTCTTAACTAATTATTTAGTTTGGGCTTTAAAATGGGCTTTAGGGACATTATTGACAATTTGGTGTTAACCCTAATTTGTTCCCTATATATACATGTGTTGCCTTGTTGGAAAAGAGGGGAGAATGAAAAAAACCTAAGAGGAGTGAGTGCCGTTTGCCGTTATTTAGTTTTCTTCTTCATCCATTACTATTGTTTCTTTTTCTTCATCGTTTACCGTTATTTCTTTTCCTTCATCTATTACTGTTGTTTCTTTTTCTTCATCTTTTACCGTTATTTCTTTTTCTTCATCTATTACCGTTATTTCTTTTTCTTTATCTATTACTGTTACGTTTATATATATATAATTTTTAAATTGTTAGAGTTTATGTATATAAGATTTTTGATCGAATTATGTCGATACGATGTTTGCACATTTGTGTGCATGACGCGTGACATTTGTGTTAGTTCGATCTGGTTGCGATGATCGCATTGTTGTGTGAGCAATAATACTATTTTTTGCTTAATTTCTTTTTCTTTGCGATAAATTTTGTTTCGTCCGATTTAGATCTGGTTGCGATGAGCGCATTTCTGCGTTAGCAACATTGTTGGGTTATTTGGCACATTTAAAATTCATTATTGCTTTATTATTATTATTATTATTATTATTATTATTATTATTATTATCATTATTTATTATTATTATCATTATTATCATTATTATTACCATTATTATTATTATTGTTATCATTAATTTATTAAAATTTGTTATAATATAAAAATCTGTTTTTTAAAATAAATAACATTAACATCTTTTCCAAATTAATATGAAAACCTATTATTTTTAAGAAAAACTTTTTTTTTAGATAAATTTAAAATAATAACTAAAATCTTTTTTTTAAAATAATAACTAGAACCGTTATTTATTTTATTTTATTATTGTTCAATTCAAATTTCATTATCATATTGTATCTGCTCCTCTCATGTAACCTCGCGAACTTAACAATCGCTCTTTAAATTCTGCCTTTAAATTTCTGCTTGCATGGTTTAAGTTATGACATTATCTCTCTGTTTGCATGATTCAATTATCTCACGCGTTTACTATTATTTCTGTCACATTGCACACATCTGAAGGTTAGGTCTAACTGTTTGGCCGCCGCGCCAATAGTCCGTAAAACTTCACACATTCAATTTCAAATCCTCAAAACTACAAACTACACACCCTAATTTTCACAAATGCCTCGCCGCAGGCAAAATTACAATTTTACCCTTAGCATTAGGTCAAAGAGCCGTCGCGCTCATTTTAGGGTTTCCCGCCGTGGAATCCCTAATTTAACCCTAATTACAACTTAACATTTCAACGTAGAGATTTGGAGTTTCTACACTCCACGTAAGCGTGTCCTTAAGATGCGTTTATTCCCCTTGAGACCTTGACCACAGTCAAGAAGTTTCTAACCTCCCTATTGAGGGGAACTACGATTACTCTGATTCCACTCCCGTAAGGATACGTAGGCACAAGATGCGATGTCTTGCCGAGTAAACTTAGAATTAACCCCCTTTATTATTTATTATTGCTTATTTATATTTTATTTATCTTTGCTATTTAATTATTTTGCTTATTATTTTGTAATTGTTTCTTGGATGTAAAGTTGTTTAATTATTTAATTATTATTATGGTTAGTAATTAGGGAGTGTAACAACATGTATGTAATATTAAAATAAATTTAGATCACTTTTAAATAAAGATAATTAAAATAAACACGTCACACACGTAAGTCGATTTTAATCGCCGTCTCACTTCCTAAGGATATCCCTCAAGTTGCCTACGAATAATGGTTAAGTGGGGTGTATAAAGCAAGTCCCTCAAATAGAAAAAATCATCAAAGTCCCTTATGGTTGCCTTTACGAATCGAGTCCCTTTCGAAAAATGATGATGGTCCCTTATATGTGCTTATTACATCCCACAATGGCCTTCAAAGTCAAATTGTCCCTCACATGTCCCTTAACATCCAAAGTAAGGACTACCTACTCCATTATAGTAGGGATAGTCTTACTAAAGGAAAGAATAAAGAATAAGAAAGACCTTTAAACATTAGGGTAGGTTACTCCTAGGTGCTTGCTCACTTCAAAACTGTTTCACACTTAAACAAATTTTCAACAAGTTTTCAAACAAGTTCTTAACACATCCTTACATGGATTATTTATTAACTATTCTGAAAATTTTCTATTCACACACTACAATTTCAAAACAATTCAAAAGTGAGCTTAAGTACCTAAGAGCCCATGGATAACCATGGATGAAAAGGATGCTAATACCTTCCCTTTTCATAACCTACCCCCCCGGACCCAAAATATTCTCTAAGGTCTTTCCTGTTCTTTTATAACCTTTCCTTATGGATAAAATAAAAGTCGGTGGCGACTCTTGCTATCCGCAACATTGTTTAAAGTCAGTTCACCGGGTTACAGCATGCGGTTAGGGCGAAAAACTAGGTAGAATAGGTGCATTCTGGCGGTTGTTGGTGTCTGGCGGTGGTTGGGCCATTTTCTACCGCCGGCAGAGTGTTAAGACTTTAGGTTCTACATGTTGGTTCTGGAACCATTGCAACAACGAATGAGTTTGTCACCGATGGAACTTGTGAAGCTTCCGATGTACTCATGAGTTTTCAGGAAATGTCTTCAAAGGAATTTCTGGGTAAAGCGTCAGGGAGGATCTCTCCGTTAGGGCTTAAGGGATTGCCACGAAGAGTCTCCTCGCACCTTCGTAACGCTGTTTGAGTAAGGTCTAGGTCGAGGACGTTATCCTGGGGCTTTTACGCGCTCTTTCACTTGACTAGCGGTGGAAGGATGAATTTGATTTTGCCATCATATTCACTTTTGTCCTCTGCTTTTTAGGTAAAGGAGATGTCTCGCAATCCCGAAGATGATGTTATGCTCGAGCGGGAGCTATCCGAGGAGAGTTCTTCGGGTGATAGTAGTTCAGACGAAACCCCCTGGGAGTCCCGGGGAAGAATGGATTGCTGCTGAGCCTCGAGAGCATGCCTCCCTCTTTGCATTCCATACTCAGGATGCCTTCACAACGGTGGGGGAGGAAGAAGACTGGAGGGTCCACTTTCTCGAGGAAGATGACCGGATATGCTCGACTTACGACGTCGAGCGTTTTCCCATGTACGAGTACATCTTAAAGGAGATTGGGCTGAGGTTGCCCTTCACTGATTTCCAAGTGGGAGTCTTTGGTCATCTAGACTTGGCACCTTCTTAGATCTACCCTAACTCAATTGCTTTCATCTGAATATTTAAGATTACGTATGAGTATTTGAAGATTGGAGCCATTCTCCCCCTTTTCTTCACTGTCTTTCACCTCCAGCGCCAGGTCATGCGAGGGCAGTTTGGATGGGTTTCTCTGAAGCAGGGGAGGAAGCTGTTTAAGGCCTCATTTGAGTCCATTAGGACATTTAAGGAGATGTATTATGTCGTAGAGCTTGTGTTGGAGAGGGCCAAAGAATATTCGTTCCTCTAGGAGATTTCTACAGATGAAACACAGGGATCCCCTTCTCGACGGGCAAGGTAAGATGAGGGGGCGTCGTGCGCTGAGATTCCATTTCACCTGGAGCAAGGATCACTTCACCAGGGAAACCAATGAATATATAGCCAAGTCGCCCATGCTGGAAGAAGATGATCTGGCCAGCTATAACAAGTTGGTGGCTTTTGTTAATGGTTTTTGCCCTGGCCAGTACGCGACTAGGGGCGGGGATATCATTTATAAAGATGACGGGGAGCCCAAGGTGAAGGCCCGATATATTAACACTAAGGAGCTCCTTGAGTGAGACACACGCGAGGAGGCTTTGGAACTTTTGGGTATCCATTTTTCTTTTTAGCTCATCCTATGTTGTTGTGTTTTTTGTTTACTGACATGTGTCCGTTGTTTTGCAGGAAAAATCTCTTCTGCCCAGGAACGCTTGGTGGAAAGCGTGGCAGCCAAGTTCAAGCTGGGGAAAAAGGTTGGCAAAAGTCGCTTTGGTGAGAAGGCAGTCCAGCCTTCAACGGGATCGGGAACCTCTTCTTCCGTCGCGACTTCCGTCCACACTTCCTCGTTACCTGTGACCTTGAGGCCCAAGCGCCCCAGGATGGAAGATATCCTTGACCTGACCGGCATGGGGGAGAAAAACAAGTATAAGCTACCTCCATGCTTCCATAATAGGAGCTTCTTCGAGGGTTCCTCCTTGGCACTCCATCGAGCAAAGTCTTTGGCACTCGAGGAGCTTGACCATCCAAGGAAGAGGGCGTTGCTGGCCCAGGACGCCGTTGTCCTGATGAGAGTCTTGGGCATGAATGTGGTCTATACAGAAGAGGGGGCCCTTCAGGAGGCGGAGCTGAAAAAGACCCAGGTTGCCAATGCGGTTCTAGAGGAGAAGCTGAAGGCTGCGGGGGAGGCTACCAAGAAGGCGGATGAGCTGAAAAAGATTCTGGCCAAGGTTACCAAGGAGCGGGACGCCTTGGCTATGGAGAAGAAAGCTGCAGAAGATGTGGTCGTTGCTCTACGGGCTGTCGTGGCTCTTGTCGAGGATAAGAGCGATGAGGTGAAGAGTCTGAAGACTCACGCCGAGCTCGTTGCTCGAATAAACCAGGTTGAGGAGGCTTGCTTAGGGCCGCTAAGGAAGCCTTCAACAACGCAATGGAGCAACTGAAAGTTATGAACCTTATGGTTGAGCTAGTCACCGAGGGGACGAGGTTCCTCCATAGCATGGTGGACGGCCAGATTGTCATCCCAAATTTCCTTAAGTTTGGTGAGGAGAATGCACAACCAGTTCATGAGGAGTCACAGCCACACACTGATTGATTTCCTGCTCTATATTTCTGGCATGCGTGTCGTACTTTGTAATTTCTTTTGATGGGGGTTGGCCCTTTTTTATATGTAATCCTTACAATTGCGGTCCTTATGGTCGTTTATTTTTTAATGTATAATTTTGGCTGTGGTGGTCACTTATGTATGAGTTATTTTGGATATTTGTGCATGCATGTTTTTACTTCGCTTAATATCGCTAAGTGTTACACGCTGCTCGTAGTGAGTGCCCGCTGTATGGGTTGTTTTCGTGAACTATTTTATATTATGGGGTTTTCTCAAAAAATAGTTGTTCGACAATGAGGGGAACTGGTCGAAAGACCTGGGTAGTTTCCGGGCAAGAGAGGGGAGCTCAGGTCGCGTTTCTTACCTGAGTTCCGCGGTATGAACTTCCCATCGCGAGTTAGGCGTTTTGCCTTTTGTGGTACGGTGGATACGGCTGCCGGGTATGAGTTTTACTCGTTCCAGAGTAAAAGCCTGCCTTTATTGATTTTAGTATGCAACACTTGTACTGGGGTGCGCACTTCTGGTTAGTACATTGTGCTCATCATTTTGATGGAGCACACCAACTGTTGTGGCCTTAATTGTAATATTGTTTCAGCTTTTCGGCGTTCCATGGTCGAGAGAGTTCTTCCCCGTCAAGGTGTTCTAGGTAGTAGGCCCCATTTTTCGTTTTTTCTCGAACACGGTAGGGCCCCTCCTAGTTTGCGACGAGTTTGTCTTCACGAGAATCATTGTTATTTCTTCTCATGACGAGATTGCCTACTTGGAAGTCTCGACGTATGACTTTGGTATTATGCCTGATTGCGATTTTTGGTTTTAACGAGGCCTCGCGGAGGGTTGCCTCTGATCGGACCTCTTCGACGAGGTCGAGCTTTTCCCTTAGCGCCTCGCCATTTGCCTCTTCGTCCAGGGGAGCTTCAGTCCGCCTAGAGGGCACATGTATTTCGATAGGGATCACTGCCTCGGTCCCGTATGCTAAACAGAAAGGGGTTTCCTCGGTTGTTGAGTGGAGCGTGGTTCGGTAGGCCCGGAGCATGTTGTGCATCTCCTCGACCCACTGTTTTTTGGTTTCATCCAATCTTCGTTTGAGACCATGCGGGATTACCCTATTTGCTGCTTCGGCCTGCCTGTTCATCTACGAGTGCTCTACGAACGCGAATTGTTGTTTGATGCCCAGTTTGGAAACGAATTCTTGGAAATTTTGTCCTTGAATTATGTCTTGTTGTCAGTGATGATTTCCTGGGGAATGCCGAAGCAGGCAAGAATGTTTTGGTTGTAGAAACGAAGTATATTTTGTGCCGTTATTTTGGCTAAGGCATCTGCTTCTATCCACTTTATAATATAATCCACACCCACTATCAGGTATTTATTCTGATATGATCCCATGACAAATGATCCTAGGATGTCCAGACCCCACCATGCGAAGGGTCGCGGGGAGGACATTGTTTTAAGCTCGTTGGACGGTGCCAGGTGCATGTCCCCATGATGTTGGCATTTTTCACATTTTTTCACACGCTCCTTCGTGTCATGTTGCATGATCGGCCAATAATATCCTACTCGTAGAGCTTTCCTGGTGAGGGATCTTCCTCCGAGATCCTGGGCGTTGATTCCCTCATGGATTTCGCGCAGGATGTGGGCGACCATGTTTTCCTCGTCGCATTTGAGGAAAGGAATGGAGAACCCTCGTCTGTAAAGCTTATTGTCAACCAGGACGTAGGTGTAAGGGCAAAGCCTCATATACTAGATATTTGGGTTTTGATGATGTCAAAACTGAGTCACATGGAAGAAGAGATGTTTGGCGTTATCACCGCAATGCATAAGCATACCATATTTGTCATGTTTCATTTTCTTGCACAACACATCTCTAGTACTACACTTTGTAGTATTAGAATATGCATCGTACGAGTTAAAATCCTATTGGTCGTCATAGATATCATCTAAGTATGTCAAAAACATCAAGATTATGCAATTTCTAAAAATACAGGTGTTTGAGTCGACCACACCTTGCTTACATCGCTCATAACAAGTGTCTAAATTTTGCAAAACTCTCGGGATAGGTATGGTCGGCCTAGCGGTCGACGCATACTTTTGTCATTTATGTTTGTGAAAAAAATCAAGCTTTGCATCGACGCATAGCCTTGTTCCGGTTGACGCATAACAGGTTATTTTGCATAGTCTGTTTTGCTTGGGGTAGCTCAGGTCGACCCTTCCCTCTGTATGGGTCGACCGTTCGCTGTTTGCTACATAATTTTGGTCTGTCTATCATTTTTGAAAAGTGGTTTTTTCAGTTATTTTTGGTCTGATATAAATAGAAAGTTGCTCATTTCATTTCATAACAATTGTGAAATTCTGGTATGCAGATCTCATATGTCCCAAGAACATTGATCTCTGCTCAACAAGGACGAGGACAAACCATGACCAATTTAAATTACTTTAAATTGTACCAATGTCATGGCATCTGTTGAGACATCAGCAGACAGACATACTATTTATCTAACCATTTAAATTTTGCAGAATTGTAAATGCTGAAAGATAAATAACACAATGAATTGTTTATCCAGTTTGGTGCAACCTCACTTACATTTGGGGGCTACCAAGTCAGGAAGGAAATCCACTATTAGTATAATCAATTAGAGCTAAACTCCCCCGTTTACAACTCCTCACTTAATCTCTACCCAATGCAATTTCTGCCTAGAATCCACTAGACAAGAGACCCCACTCACTCCCCCTCAATCACCGCAGTAATAAACGATTCAATACAAAAACAGACTTTAGAAGACACTCTTCAAAGTCACAATACTTGATTTTTCTTGACAGCTTCAATCAAGGACAATACACTCTTGCTTAAAAGCTTTGAGTGACACAATAAACACAACAGTTCATACACACTAAACCAATGCAATTATCCAGCAGACAATTGCTTGGCACATAAGGAGTCCTAAGACTCTTAAACACACGTGAAGAACAAAGTTCTTCACTCACAAATATGTCTATCAGAATGTATCAAGAGATACAAAGGATGACTTACAAAGTCACACACACAAGGGACTCTCAAACCCTAAACCTTAATTTTACACTCTAGTTGTTCTTGATGTGAGTGCTTGATTTCCCTTGCTTCTGCTCCTCCTTAAATAGTAATGCAGATTGGCCTTGGGCTGGTCAAGAGCAACAAACATTAGGTTTAACCAAGTTAAACCACTTTTCATAATTTAAGGTGCTGTCAGATTAGGTCACAGTTGCTTCATGTTATGCCCAGCCCTGACTAGAATCTCGCCTAAGATAACTAAGGAGTCATAACAGGTTTCCTAAAGTATAGCCTGAGTATCCTTTTGCAATATAACAGTAAACCTAAACACGCGCCCTGATGTCATACGTTTGAAGTCATAACATCCAGCATGCCATCCAACACACTTTGTTCTTAGCTGACCAAACTCACCCTGTTGAACACTCCTGCAGAATCTTCTTCATAACAGTAGAAACAAGCATATTATAGTTTCCTAAAAAGTCTTAGAGATCCTTTTTATAAACACCAATTAAATCTACACTTTGTTCCTAATGAATCTCTTTGGCCTGCACATACTGATGAGGTATATTCAACAGGTTCTCATCAAACCAAAACACTTCTGTCAAGTGATAGCAGCTCCTACTGTACCAGAAAGCGATGTCATGACATTGGTGATGATATCCTAATTAAAACACATGACAACAGTACTATCATCAGCTCTTGCTGTACCAGACAGCGATGTCATGACATTGATAATGACATCCTGATTAAAATACATGACAGTAGTTTTGTCACTACAGTAGATGGATGTCACGACATTCAACATGATATTCACATGACAACAGTTCTTTCATCATAGCAGATGGATGTCATGACATTCAACATGACCTTCAGATTAAAACAGACCACATCAGTTCTGTCACCACAGCAGATGGAGATGTTATAACATCCTACTTATCATCAGTGCAAAATCATGTTTTACCAAAATTTAGCCAATCATAGAACCATAGAATCATGGAACTAACAATCTCCCCCTTTGGCAAATTTTGGCTAAAACAACCAAACAAACATCAGGGCAGCAGCAGTAGCAACAGATAATAACACTTTACTCCCCCTTGGTTTAGTCAAAAATTGACAAAAATTGGAGTAAATGTAGGGTTAAATTTGTGCTTCAAGGCAAGACTCAGTTGTCAACATGCACATGGTGTTCAAACATGCAGTCACCTCACAATATCCTAAGAGAGAACCCAAGATGCTTGATCTCTAATCAATATAAATACTGCACCACTTCAGCAACAATCCATGGACCAAGACTTAATCCCCCTGCTGAACTCACTCAAACCCAGTAAGCTCAATCCTGATTAGTACAGATCCAAATACCATTGCTCCTTTATAATACATCCTTGGTTATTAAGACACCAAACAAATGACTTATCATTTCCATAGAAATTCACATGAAGATCTCAGAAGGGCACACCAACAGCAGTATCACAAACACCAGGACATCATAGAGAAAAAAACTCTCATTTAGCTTTACCCCATAGACACCTTGTCAAGGTAGAAAGGTACAACCGACATCACAATGTCATTCCAACCTCACCAGAGGACCAAGAACACAAGATTGCCTGAGAATCAGCAAACTCTGTACAGGTTACAGCAATGCAGCTACACATCAGACAGGTACACAACTCCCCTTGTCATGCACACTCAGTACTCCCCCTAAAAGAGAGAACCTAAGCACATGGAAACACATGCAACTCTGCATCCCTTGTTTCACAACCCACACCAGAACCAAACCTTATAAGAGAGGTAGTCACATGATAGACATAACTCTCTACAAGATCACCCAGATTTAGCTAGAAATTTCTCTAAGATTTCAGGGTGAAAGTCCTAGAAAAATTTCCCTGGCTTCCATATGCACATAATCAAAGTTGATGATGTCTTGATCTTCATCTTTATATTACTCTCAATAAAGCTTGTGCAAATCTTATTTGATCCATTGACACAGAACCAAAAGTAATACACTTGTCATGTTCACCATGAGTTAGAGCAGTAACACAATGTCACAACATCTTGTCTGACATTCCTCCTTCATAAAATCCCAAATTGTTTGAAACCACAAACAATCTTGATACATAAATACACTCTTGCAGCAACAAATCCTAGATAGAAGTATAACTTCCCATATCAAGGATAACTAGTGCTCGTTTAGAAGCACGTGAATGAAAAACATAAGACTGATCTTCATGTCTACAAGAGCTCACTCTCTGTTCAACACACTTGTTGAACGCATTCACTTACTGCTTGCACCACAAGCCCATAGTACACCCATCAAACACAATCTCTCCCCCTATATTTGATAAAAGATGCTCCAAGATCACCACATTATATCTTAAGACTAACCTCATGCTCATACAGTGAGAAGGTACCAAACTGCTCCACCTCTTCCTAGAGTTACTTATAGCAGAAGAAACCACTTATCCACAAGTATTCTGACCTTAGGCTGAGTACAAGATAGACACCCCATAATCCAAGACATTCTTTCCTCATCATTCTCCCATATGATAAGTTAGAACGCTTCTGATTTAACTAGTGACTATTTACTTCCATATAACACATCATAATCCAGACTTTTATGCAATCAACCAATGATCCACTCCATTCTTGTACAATACCTTCACATCATACTCCAAGACAGTCCCTTTACCTCATCATTCTCCCGTATGACAAGATAGAGTACTTCTTAGTCAAGATGTGAGTTACAAGTTCCACATCATATCTTCAAGTCCTTATCCAAGGAAAACCAAACCAGATGATACATCTTACAGACACAACATCCAATGGTTCTTGATATGCCCACAACTGGACTTAATACTGCCTAGTAATCCAACTGAAGATCTTCAGAGAACACAACTTCACCAGCTTGATCAAATGCAACTCCAAAAGAGGGTAATCTTCCATACACAACTTAGGGCTTCTACCACAAGCTCCAATATATGAATGGAATCAGAACCTTCTTTGGTCTTCAAACAACTACCCTTCTACACAAGAGTAATTTTTAAAAACACACTGCTTAAATAACCAAATGCCACTATTTGGTTACTCAGCATCTTTCAGAGCTCTAGATAGTCTTCCACCAAGCTAATTTGTTCTACTTCCTCCATAGCAAATCATCTTTGATACACCAAGGCTTGGACCTGAAGTTTCTGCTTGATGTCACAACATCTGTTTAGACATCCTGTGGTGAATTCAGACCTTTATTCTGCCACTTAGAAGAACCTCATCACTCTATCAGAACACGAGTACATAGACTTGATGTTGAGTAGACAACCTCTATTCTGCTTTAGTGAACCACAACAAATGCTTTGAAATGCATTTGCTTCAAAAACTCCTCTTTCGAGAAACCAAACATGCCAAGGCTTGATTCTTCAGAGAAGGAAGGATCACAAAAATCTTTACAAAAGGAATCCTGCTTTTCTTAAGTAGAGACTTTTTCAGAAAGTCAGAGATAACTGCCACTTATCCTTGACCTCCAAGATGAGCAAGGTCATATGCTCATATGTACTTAGATCAGAAATAAACTGATCCAAGCAGTGTTATCATCAACACCATATTCTAGACAAGTTTCTTGTCAGGAAACTTTCTAGATAAATATCAGATGCTTCTAGTAGTGACTAGAACACGCCTGCTGCACTCCAATAAACTGATCCAAGAAAAATGTCTTCATCTTTACTTCCATCAGCTCTATATTCTAGCCTTAGTTTCTTGCCAATAACCTTACTAGAATAAAGACAGATCCTACCACACAAGTGTATGGTACCAAGATCATCAGCTATATCTCCTTTGATCTAGTGATTCACTCCTTGAATCAACAGAATTCTGCACAATTTCTGCCGATGGAATGTCGCAACATCTGGTAGAACATTAGATCTTTAAACAGATCAAGGACCTAATACTTGTGCTACAACTGATGAGACAACTTGATCATCAACTAAGGATAATCCATTAAATATTTGAGAATATCTCAACTAGCAATGGATCTTAAATCCTAATAAAGAATCATTCTAGGATCATTTACTTGATAAACCATTAAAAGTATTCTTTAGCTAAAGGATCTTTTAATGTTGAAACATTAGGGCTGACATCCTTGACTCAACCTCCATATGACTTCCTCTGCTGATAGAATCCCTGCAAGTCATGAGTGGTGAAAATGAATCACCTCCCACTATCTTCTCTAACACAACCTTCAGCAATCTGTAATATACAACAGAGCAACATAAACAAAACAACATCAAGCAGGATCAACATCATGTCAGACCAAGCAGAGCAGCATCAAACACCATCTTCCAATCATCTACATATCTGCCACAATCATACATCAAACTGAATATAGGGCAATCTTCTCCCAGGGCTACCAAAGTTCTTTCATCAGAAAAATATGTAGCGGAACAACCAAAAGAACATCTTCAACATGTCCTAAACAAGATCTCAAAACATCTTATAGGTCATCATACAGAAGTAGCCACTCCTCCTTTGGCATCACATTCACCAGGTCATAGAAGCTCCTATATCAGAGGGCACAACAGCAGATACACAAAATCCTTCATAAGCAGGAGTGAACACACACTTCTCCTTAACTCCATAAGCAATAGCTCAAACATTTAGCAAGATCAGCAAATCAGCTACAACTTCTCCTTGTTTAAACCACCAGAAAGTATCTCCCAAGATCTCATCCAAAACAAACAGGATGCCTGCTCTGATACCAATCAAAATTCCGGTATGCAGATCTCATATGTCCCAAGAACATTGATCTCTGCTCAACAAGGATGAGGACAGACCATGACCAATTTAAATTACTTTAAATTGTACCAATGTCATGACTAATGTCATGGCGTCTGTTGAGACATCAGCAGACATACAGACTATTTATCTAACCATTTAAATTATGCAGAATTGTAAATGCTGAAAGATAAATAACACAATGAAATATTTAACCAGTTCGGTGCAACCTCACCTACATCTGAGGGCTCCCAAGCTAGGAAGGAAATCCACTATTAGCAGAATCAATTCAGAGCTAAACTCCCCTGTTTATAACTCCTCACTTAATCTCTACCCAATGCAATTTTTGCCTAGAATCCACTAGACAAGAGACCCCGCTCACTCCCCCTTAATTACTGCAGTAATAAACAATTTAATACAAAAACAGACTTTAGAAGACACTCTTTAAAGTCACAATACTTAATTTTGCTTAACAGCTTCAATCAAGGACAATACACTATTGCTTAAAAGCTTTGAGTGACATAATGGACACAACAATTCATACACACTAAACCAATGCAGTTATCCAGCAGACAATTGCTTGGCACACAAGGAATCCTAAGACTCCTAAACACATGTGAAGAACAGAGTTCTTCACTCACAAATATGTCTATCACAATGTATCAAGAGATACAAAGGATGACTTACAAAGTCACACACACAGGGGACTCTCAAACCCTAAACCTTAATTTTACACTCTAGTTGTTCTTTATGTGAGTGCTTGATTTCCCTTGCTTCTGCTCCTCTTTAAATAGTAATGCAGACTGGGCTTAGGTTGGTCAAGAGTAACAAACATTAGGTTTAACCAAGTTAAACCACTTTCCATAATTCAAAGTGCTGTCAAATTAGGTCACAACTGCTTCATGTTATGCTCAACCCTAACTAGAATCTCGCCTGAGATAACTAAGGAGTCATAACAGGTTTCCTGAAGTATAGCCTGAGTTTCCTCTTATAATATAACAGTAAACCTAAACACGCGCCCTGATGTCATACGTTTGAAGTCATAACATCCAGCATGACATCCAACACACTTTGTTCTTAGCTGACCAAACTCACCCTGCTGAACACTCCTGCAAAATATTCTTCATAACAGTAGAAACAAGCATATTATAGTTTCCTAAAAAGTCTCAGAGATCTTTTTTATGAACACCAATTAAATATGCACTTTGTTCCTAATGAATGTCTTTGGCCTGCACATACTAATGAGGTATATCCAACAGGTTCTCATCAAACCAAAACACTTCTGTCAAGTGATAGCAGCTCCTGTTGTACCAGACAGCGATGTCATGACATTGGTGATGACATCCTGATTAAAACACATTGTTGCACCCTAAAATTTGCCCAACCTTTTTCTTTAACTGACTTTTGTTTCATTACATTCATATAGCATTAACATTAGCATTTGCATACCATTGTCCATTTGCAGGGGATTAGGAGAGGTGTGCTTGGCAAAAGGAGATTATCAAAGCTTCCCATCCTAATTAGGAGATTGTATTCAAGATATCAAGTGCTTATCCTCATCAGAAGATTGTCAAAGCTCATTGAAGGAGTGAATGGTTAAGATTGGTGTATCTCCTATCTTAGGGGTCAATTGAAGGTTATCAGAGGATTATGAGTCCATGTTTATGGATGAAAAAGATTATGAGAGCTCATTAAATGTCTTGAGGGTGATTGGGGAGCTTATTAATGTCATTGCATCAAGTGCAAGAAGCCACAGTCAAAGGTGGTGCAGTTAGGGTTTTCATCTGGTCAACTCTAAGTCAACTGTTGAGTTAAGGGAGATTAAGACTCAATTCCAAGCCTTTATGATCATGTAATGTTGTGTTGAGACATCTAAGAAGTTATTCCAAGATCAAACCAAAAAGAATCAAGAGTGTGAGAAGTTGCTAAGATAGGGTTTCTAAGTTTGTCAGTGTAAAATCCCCTGTTTAGTGCCTAACTTCAAGACCACATATCTCAAAATACAAGTTTCATCTCATCTTGACACCAACACAAGACTTGTAGAGAATGTTTCTAGATTTATTTTGAGTACTATAAGTCATTCATCTAATTTCTAGAACTCAAGTTATAAAGCTGACAAGTTATGGGTCCTCAGATGAATGTGATTTTGGTCAACAAAAGTCAACCAATTTCCAAGACATTTTTGACCTAGAAGGATGTTTCTACTCACTTTGACCCAAACATGAAAGTTTTTCCTTATGATATTAGCTTTCCAAAAATTACTAGAAGTCTTTCATCTGATTTGTGGAGCTCAATATATGAAGCTTGCAAGCTAAGGGTATTTTGGGAAACTTTGATTATAGGTCATTTTTCATTATAGGTCAATTTCACAACTTTGCACACCTCAAATGAAACTTGGTCCAACATAAAATTTGCTCCAAATAGGGTCAATTAGACCACCAAACCCTCACTTGTCATGGATATGTCTCATATGTGAAGAATGGTGAAGAAAACTCCATGAAAAAATGCTTGAAAGGTGTTGCGGTGGAAATAGGATATCAAACTATTAATTAGTTTGAATCATAATTCTCGATTCACAACCGCTCTTTGATTTATCCGAAGGAAAAGGTCAAAAGAGGAAAAACCTATTTTTGCATCGTAAACACAATGCGGGGAGAGACCTAGGTAAGGGGTTGGTTAAGTTTAGGGAAGGTACTAGCACCCTAAACTTCTGTAGTACTCTACATGAACCTTTTGTTTATTGTATGTCTTTTATTTTTATTTATTATCTGCTTTAATATATATTGAGCTAAGGGATAGAGTGACCTAAAGACCTAAGGGTTAGTCCTAAGTTTACTCGGCAAGACATCGCATCTTGTGCTTACGTATCCTGGATAGGGAATGAAATCAGAGTAATCGTAGTTCCCCTCGAAAGGGAGGTTAGAAACTTCTTGACTGTGGTCAAGGTTTCAAGGGGAGTAAACGTATCTTAAGGACACACTTACGTGGAGTTTTGAAACTCTTATTTCTATGTTGAAAAGTTAATTGGAATTAGGGTTAAATTAGGGATTCCACGACGGGAAACCCTAAAACAGAGTACGACGACTCTTTGACCTAATGCTAGGGTAAAGGGTATTTTCGTCCACGGCGGGACACCTAGGCTACTTAGAGTGTGAAACGGTCAAAAATTAGGTTTATTGACTCGGCGGTCAAACGGCTAGACCTAATCCTTCGGAAGGGATTCTAACGGTAAAAACATGCAAAATACGGCAAATTACTGTTCGGCAGAATTAAAGTGCGGAAAAATAAAGTAAGCGGTAAAAGAAAGCATCGCGACGATCACTCGCGTAAATTAAAAATCCCAAAATGCAAAAATAAATAACTGTGATGATAGCCTCGCATAAATTACAACCTAAAGAATGTAAAAATAATAACGAAATAAAAGCGACGATGTCCTCGCATAAATTACAACCATAAAAATAAATGTGAAAAAAATAAAGTAGCAACGGCCAAAATGAGAGCCAATAAAAGTCAGATGGTAATTAACGGGAATGCTGGGAATTTTTTATTTTTAGACTTTTAGTTTAGAAATTAGAATGAAAGGGTTTGTAAGTAACTGAAAATAATTTTAAGTCTAGTGTTGAAAAATGTTAGTATTAATTTATTTAAAAAGTTTTAAAATAAAAAAAATGTTTTAATTTTAAAGGGTTTTGATTTTTGAAAAGGGTTTTACTATTAAAAAAAATGTTTTAATAATAAAAAGAAGGTTTTAATAAAAAGAAAAGGTTTTAATAATAAATTAAAATATGACGTGATTACTAATTACAGTTTTTAAAAAAAGAAAGAAAGAATAAGATAATATAATAAAAAACGAAATAGAAATAGAAATAAAAGGAGTGAGGATAGGTGGATGGTATTGGGAAAAAATCTTTTCCTTTTTTGGGTTTGGGAAAAAACCTTTTCCCTTTTTTTAGGGTTTGGGAAAAACTTTTTCCCTTTTTTTGGGTTTGGGAAAAACCTTTCCTTTCTTATTCCCAACCGGCGGCGACTGTCTTCCATGGTTCAGAGTCTTTTCTCCTTATCTTCCCTTTAATCTATAATCAATGAACAAAACAACATAGAAAAATAGTAAAATTATGTAAATCAAAGGAAAAAAGAAAGGTTACGGTAACGGCGATGACGTTGAATGAACTGATCCTCTGCCGTTGGAACTTTTTGTTCGCCGGTAGCGCTTGGCCGATGATGAATTCAAGCCTTTTAGGGTTCTTCCAAAAAAATTCCCTCTTCCTCTGATGACCTGCTCTTGATTTTCTGATGTTAATGAAGTTTTCTCCCCTCACTTATATTTATATAGGTAACAAATTAGGGTTAACTTTAACCTAATGCCCATTTTAAAGCCCAACTTAAATTAATATTAGTCAAAACTAAATAAAATTTAAACAAACTAATACAAACTTAAAACTCTATTTATTTATACTAAACATTAAAAACATTATAAAAAAGATAAAATCTTTTCTAATATTTTTAATTTTATGATTTTTGGATGTTTTTATGAATAATATGGAAAAAGTGAAAAATAATATTTTTTAAAAAATAATTTAAATAAAATATGAAAATAATAATTAAATAATAAAAAAACTATTTTTTTTTTATGAAAATAGAAAATTTAGACTAAAAATAAAAGAAACAAAACAAAAAGTGAAGAAGGTGGGATTCGAACTCTCAACCTCTCACACTCACAACTCCTTACACACGGTCTCTTGCCAATTGTGCTATTTTATTCATTCAAAATAAAGTGGCACTAGAAACCCTGTAAACTAAAAGAGCGCGCCACATGATATTTTCTTGCAACAATCAAACAATTGCACAACCCGTTAGTGGTTAGTTTAAACGCAATGCAAAATGAAATGGGATGCAAGATGAAACGACTAATCTTAGGGCAAAATTTTGGGTATTACAGTTGCCCCTATTTAAATAACTTCACCGGATGATTGGAGCGACAAAGGCTCGAGAAATCATGGTGGAGGGATTTAAATATAGATAACCGAAAATTTTGCCCTTAGATGCAGTGATATGCAATGCTATGGACAAAACGGAAATAAACTATAATGCTAACAATGCCATGAATTTAGTATGGTGCGTATGATGGAATGCTAAATGCAGAGATGCAGACAACATAGGGGACAGACGCGACGAACGGACCATACTGGGAATACGACGCACTGGGTGACAGCACGACATTGGGGAATTCTAAAGTGATAGTCAATTGGTGCGAGTACAACCAATTATCGCTTTAGGAAAAAGGAATAGTAGAATGAGATCCTCAATGGAGATGGCACCGGCGAGACGGCCTCCACTGGGGAATATGTAAGAGTAAATGATAAAAATGGATCTGCACGACTGTAGGATCGATTAACAAGATGCTGGAGCATTGAGCAAAGAATAACATCCGAGCTTCTGGAAATTCTCCCTCGTGACAGGATCAGACGGAATTTAGGAATCCGTAGACAATATACAGGGTAACAACCGGCTGTATGCCAAAATAAAATGGTCTTAAATGGGAAACGCCCTGATAAGCTTTTTCGAGAGAGAACTGCCACTTATTGTCGGAAGGGACTTATATGCCAAATTGGATAAGCTCTCAAATAAAGAGATTGCTGCTTATCGGTGAATAATAGATGAAAAATTGATTGGTTGATGAGCTCCCCTGAAGGGATTGTCACTCATCTGGTAAATAAACCTCTTCATATCTAAGGTCGGCGCCCAGAATACGATTCGGATTCTTCTTTTACTAAAGGATAAAATGAACTTCTTCATACTTCAAGGTCGGCGCCCTGAACACGATTCAACTCCTTCTTTTACTAAAGGATAAAATGAACTTCTTCATACTTCAAGGTCGGCGCCATGAACATGATTCAGCTCCCTCTTTTACTAAAGGATAAAATGAACTTCTTCATACTTCAAGATTCACACTCGCTTGAATACGATTCAGCTCCTTCTTTTACTAAAGGATAAAATGAACTTCTTCATACTTCAAGGTCGGCGCCATGAACATGATTCAGCTCCTTCTTTTATTAAAGGATAAAACAAACTTCTTCATACCTCAAGGTCGGCGCCCTGAACATGATTCAACTCCTTTTACTAAAGGATAAAATTGTCCGCGGCGGAATGCTTAAGTATGAGTACAGCGACTCAACGTCTTAAAGTTTAGGAAAAGATATGTCCACGGCGGGATGCCCAAGCATGAGTGCGGCGACTCAAGGTTTAATGACATGTCCGCGGTGGGACGCCCAAGAATGAGTGTGGCGACTCAACATTTTAAGGTTTACTGACATGTCCGCGGCGGGACGCCCAAGAATGAGTGCGGCGACTCACGTCTTAAGGTTTAATGACATGTCCGCAGCGGGAGGCCTAAGAATGAGTGCGGTGACTCAATGTCTTAAGGTTAACTGACATGTTCGCGGCGGGAGGCCCAAGAATGAGTGTGGTGACTCACGTCTTAAGGTTTAATGACATGTCCGCGGCGGGAGGCCTAAGAATGAGTGCGGTGACTCAATGTCTTAAGATTTACTAACATGTCCGCGGTGGGACGCCCAAGAATGAGTGCGGCGACTCACATCTTAAGGTTTAATGACATGTTTGCGGCGGGACGCCTAAGAATGAGTACGGTGACTCAATGTCTTAAGGTTTAGTGTAGGTGATGCGCTCTTCGGCTTGGAACTGTCGCTTGTATGCAAAGGATTGTAAATGATTTCCTTGAAAGATAGTGCAAAATAAATGCACGTCCGGGCAGGTTCAGTGTCCGACAGGACCAAAGTTCGATCTAGGACTGGGCTAGAAGGAACTGCCCAACAAGACTCCATTGAGGAAAGGATCTCACAGGGGAACTATCTTATCCTATTGAGGAAAGATAACTGGAATAACCATCGTCCACAAGGGTTGAACTCTGTGGGGATTAGCTGGAAATGGATAGTATTTTATGCTTAGGGCCGACGATCTACTTGGAGAGAGCAGACAACCCAGTTACTCGGCGGTAACAACAAAGGATGACGACCAATAGCCAAATAATGTAGATGCTAATGCGTATGCCAAAGTGTGCACTAATGTGTATGTTAATGTGTATGAAAATGTCATGCGATGAGTATGCGATGCTTAAGCTCATGCATATGCTGACAAAACAAATGAGAGATGAGACATGAGATGAAATAAACATCTCGACGGGAATACCCGGGGACCTCTGCAACAGTACATCTATAAGGGGATAGGAAGAGTTGATGGTAGAACCGAATCTGGCTTCAAAGTTATAACTTACTTGGGGAGAAGATATCATGACTTCCACATGGGGATATGATACGACTTCCCTGGAGAGTACGATATCATGACTTCAACTGGGGATCCTTGATCTCTGCACGCGGATACGATGTCAAGACTTCACGTGAGGGATTTCTATCATGAACCATAATCAGCCAAAGAACCCTTAGGATCAGAGACTTATGGGGATAAAATAAATATCCGCTTCGTGGGGAAGATGAGGAGCTAGGCAGTTTCCTGGAGATAGTGTAGCAACTTCCTGGGAATAGTACCTCGGCTTCCTGGGGAAAAGGTACATCCGACTAGGGATAAGATACCAAACTTCCCTGGAAAGAGTTCATCAGACTTACTGGGGGAATTCAACAAACATTCCTGGGAAAAACATCTTGACTTCTTGGGGAGAATATGGAAATCTCTTGGGGAATATTCCCTAAGGAAAGTAAGACAATTCCACTGAGGAACAAATAATTCCACTGAGAATGGGTCTTCAAGACTGTATATCACTCGGAGGATACCGAAGATGTCTCTGTAGTCTTGAGAGTCACTGAGGATTTATCAGACGGATCCCAAAAGGGTTGTCAGCTTAAAGTCTCGCTGGGGACTACGTCGGCTTAAAGTCTCTTTAGGGACTGCTCTGAGGCAATGGTTGATGAGATTTACTGGGGAATGAAGACCACCGGGAGTAAGATCCATCGGGTGCATGAAAATGTCGTGAAACAAGCTAGTTTTGATCTTAATGGACTTCGGGATAGTCGCCATTTTGAAAAACAATATGCCCTAGAGTACCTGCTGTATGAGAGAGTCATCTCGAGAGGATTTTACAAAGAACATAGGGTTTGATTGCTCCACTGTTTTCAAACTCTTGGAGAGATTTGTCAGATCTCGACGTAACTAACACGGATTAACCGTGTTACGACTGAGTCTACAAGAACAACTCTTAAGTACGTCATGCTCGCATCAGTAAGTGAGTTGGAAATCACCTGCCCCTGTTTAGCAGAATCTTCAAGTTCCATTGTGGATGCACGTATGTAAGTTTCTATGATATCAAGCACAATCAACATGCGCGAAATGCTATCCTGAAACTATCAATGCAACAACATTTGTCTTGAATTTTTTTTGTTTTCATTTTGAAAAAAGATATCGCTATAACTCACGACCGAAGCCGCGTAGCTAGGATATGAATTTAACTTGTAATGCCAACGGTAAATTGAGCGTAGCTCGTAGGAGTCAAGAAACGTTATCTCGTCGAGTATGCTTCCAAAAGAATTCCTACTTCAATTAGGTATTTTAAAGGTTGTATCGCGGCTCGGTTCACGGTTTAAGAAACAAAGGATAAAGGCTCAAAATGTTATTTGCACCCACCCATTCTTCGTGATGTTCTCCAATCCTATTCAGTTAACGGGATACGAGCACTCATATCTCAATCGGGTTTGATATGGTCGAGAACTCACCAAGGCTTTGGACATGGCTGTCACTCACCTAGTTTCTTTTGGCGATGAGTCACACGACTTTGTTCTTTATCGGGGGTTCTTCATTGTAATCCCTTGTTTTTGTTGTATTTTTCCACTCCCTAACTTTTGCCTGGACGACGTCTTTGGATTTGATTTTGGAGTCCAGCGGGATGCCCCAGTTTTGCCTAAGTCTCCTTCATAGGTTTTGACTTAGAGGGCTATATTTTTTTTATTTTTGTGAATGAGTCGTGTGACTCTTTTGAAGGTTTGTGACTGCACCACTCTTTAGGTAGTAGAGGAATAGTCGTTGCATTTTGACTTCTTAAGATGCTAAGGATAGATTCTCGACGGTTCGCTCCTCCTTTTTGAGCGCTCGATTGGTTGTACTGAAAAAACTACCCTGCCCCAGGTTAAAATAAGGTTTTTAATTTGGAAAAGAAGAAAACTCCTACTTCAAGGCTCAAAGGGGGTAAAAAGGGGTTATTATCCTTATATATCCAGTGTTTGGGATTTGAAGCAATGCCTTACATCATCAGGGGGTTTCAATCGGAAGCATATGACAAGAGATTTGATGTTTTTGGTTCATCATCCTCCTCCCAATTCTCTATCAACACGAGAGATCGGGTAAAGTTGGCATTATAGTTTATGGTAAAAATATTTTTAATGAGTGAAACGAATGGATTTATTCCATACAAATATGCATTGCATTAATTATTCCAAAATAAACAAGTTCGTACATGCTAATTATGCTTAATCAAAGAAAATAAACATATAAATAATCAAAATGTAACGTCTCAAAGTCCTTCAAGATGTGTTTATGAAGTCTTCGCGTTTGAGACCGGCATGGTAGTGGTTTCCTCTGGCGGAGCCTCACTGGAAGGAGTCGCCTTGCTTTCCCCAGCTACATCTGTCATTACTTCATTATCGGTCTTCAAATCTTCACTCAGAATAACTCTCCCAGATTCTCTGTTGATCGGGGTCGCATCATCTTGAGGATTGCTGAAATGAAAAGGACTAGGCATCTGAAGAACTATCGGCTTCGGCTGATTCACCGTATGCGTCACTGGCTGAGATATATTGAGGACAGGCTTTGCAGAGCTTGATCCTGGCCCATGGAGAGCTCTGAGAGGAGTCTTAACTTTCGGCTGAGGATCGTCAAAAGATAGGACCTTCTTTTCTAGCAAATCTCTGACAATATTCTTAAGCGCGTAACATCCTTCCAAATTGTGACCAGACGCACCCTCATGAAATAAACAATGAGCGGCAACATTGTAATTGACAGGTACCAGATTGGGAGGTGGACCCAAAGTTTGGGTAACAACCAGACCTTGTTGCACTAAGAAAGGATACAACTCAGTAAACGTCATTGGGATCGAAGGACAAGGCTTGTATGGTCTCCTATTTTGACGAGGTATCATCTCCTCTGATGGTTGGCACACGGGAGCGTTGGGCACTCGTTGACAGTTGACAGGAGCTTGTGCAGGCTGATAAACATGAGGTTATTGATAAACCGGATGTTGATAGACCGGAGCCGGTTGCACAGGCTGATATGTAGGAAATTGCTGACTAAAAGGAGGTGCAACAATAGCTACATATGGTTGTGGAGCATACTGAACTGGATAACCTTGAACATAATTCTGCCGAGGTTGCCAAGGTTGATGAGTAGCCATCAAGCGATTTCTCGGACGTGTAGGTCTTTTATGGTGGTCAACGCTCGGAGTTTTGCACTTCGGAGGAGTAACTCGTCGAACTGGTTGAGAAATGGTAGGATGCACCAAACTGGGTTGAAGACCATGAGGAGGTATGTTCTCAACAGTAACAGCTGGGTGAGAACCCACAACAGTATCGGTAATTTCAGAAACAACGGTAGGTTGATTATTCATCTTCACCTTAAGGGCTTGCAACATCTCCATAATCTGCCCCACACTTCCTCGAAGATCTTTGAGTTCATGGCTGACACGGTCGCTCTCTTGAGCTTGTTCTTCCATCCTTTTTCGAGCTTGGGCTCTAGTGTTGTACTGATGCGGAGGACCCAGGGTGACGAAACTGGAAGACGAGGGAACCGAGTATGAGAAACCGAGAGACACATGCAATGCAAAATATGATGCTAAAATGCAAAATGATTTCATGGAATTCAAATATTTACGAATATTGCAGAATACCAAAACTTTATTTATTAATTTGAAAACGGATTACAAATAACATTCTTAGAAAAGTCTTGGCATAATAGCTAAATAAAAGCTAATAATGACTCTAAGGAAGCTTCCTGTTTTGTCCCTTGATCTGCTCTTCTAGCTGGGCCTTTTTTTTTTAGGATGCTCCTATCTTTAAAAGGTTGATCGAGAGTTGGAGGAAAATAAATCCTCCATTGAAACCAAACAAGGGTACGTTGGAAAAGTCTCCACAACTGTTGGTGATTAGTGTCCTTGATGTCGGATAACTTCGAGCATATGGCTTTAGCAACGGTCTTGTCCTTTAGGGTCTTTCTCCAAGAAAGGGAACGAAGACTCCTTCAGAATAGGTAACCCCACCAATTGAGAGTACTCTTCTAGAGTAGGCAAGAGCTGATACTCGAGGGATGTAAGGAAAAAATAATCTGGATCCTAGAACTGTAACAAATTCAAAAGGAAACCTTCGTCTACTTGAGGTTTCAACAAAAATAACGGCCTTCCATACTTATTTCTGGATCCTTTGTTGATCTTGAACCAAAGCTCCTAGCTTCCTTAGGTCATCTAACTTAAGTCCTTTAAAAGAATATCTCAAAGTTTTTTTTTGTAATCCATGGTATCCTGCGATGTTCATAAATAAAGTTTGAATTCCATGACATGTAATGCAATGTGATGCTTTATGGATGCAAATGAATATATACAAAGTCCTAGGTTAAAGGTATATGTCAAGAGTTAGGGTCTACCCATCCCCATAAGGTATATACTACGGTTAGTTGTACCTGCAGAACAAGCTTCTAAAGAAGTGCCCAAAGTCATCAATCCATCTTTCGGATATTATCAATTTCCCGATTAACTCGGTGGTTAATAATATTCTCAAGAGAATCTCTTTTGAGTGTAGTATCGCGTAGCAATCATTTTGGAATTATTCCCTCATAGTTCCCGCACTACGTCCTATATAAGGCCAAAGTGGTGTTAAGGTACTACGGTCCCTAGTATCACAGACTCCAATCGACAATAGTAAAAGTTTTCACGATTACTCGTTCAACCGAACCATTTTTGAAAGGATCTCAACTGAGCGGTGATTGTCAAGTCAGCTTGGTCGAGATTCCACTCCCTATAAGCCTCGTCGAATATATCACCTTCCTATAATAATATCACTCAAGTCCGGGTGTAGGACTTATCTCACAACAAAGATACCCCAAGCAAGGTACAATATATACAGATAATAAGATAAAATAGAAATATCATACAATAAACAAAATAGGGGCAACCCTTAAAAATTAGGAGGGTCCCCAGTGAAGTCGCCATTTTCTGTTGCGGTGGAAATATGATATCAAACTATTAATTAGTTTGAATCACAATTCTCGATTCACAACCGCTCTTTGATTTATCCGAAGGAAAAGGTCAAAAGAGGAAAAACCTATTTTTGTATCATAAACACAATGCGGGAGAGACCTAGGTAAGGGGTTGGTTAAGTTTAGGGAAGGTACTAGCACCCTAAACTTCTATAGTACTCTACAGGAACCTTTTGTTTATTGTATGCCTTTTATTTTTATTTATTATTTGCTTTAATATATATTGAGCTAAGGGATAGAGTGACCTAAAGACCTAAGGGTTAGTCCTAAGTTTACTCGGCAAGACATCACATCTTGTGCCTACGTATCCTGGATAGGGAATAGAATCAGAGTAATCGTAGTTCCCCTCGAAAGGGAGGTTAGAAACTTCTTGACTGTGGTCAAGGTTTCAAGGGGAGTAAAAGTATCTTAAGGACATGCTTACATGGAGTTTTGAAACTCCTATATCTATGTTGAAAAGTTAATTGAAATTAGGGTTAAATTAGGGATTCCACGGCAGGAAACCCTAAAACAGAGTACGACGACTCTTTGACCTAATGCTAGGGTAAAGGGTATTTTCGTCCACGGCGGGACACCTAGGCTACTTAGAGTGTGAAACGGTCAAAAATTAGGTTTATTGACTCGGCGGTCAAACGGCTAGACCTAATCCTTCGGAAGGGATTCTAACAGTAAAAACATGCAAAATACGGCAAATTACTGTTCGGCAGAATTAAAGTGCGGAAAAATAAAGTAAGCGGTAAAAGAAAGCATCGCGACGATCACTCGCATAAATTACAAATCCCAAAATGCAAAAATAAATAACTGTGACGATAGCCTCGCATAAATTACAACCCAAAGAATGTAAAAATAATAACGAAATAAAAGCGACGATGTCCTCGCATAAATTACAACCATAAAAATAAATGTGAAAAAATAAAGGATTAGTAGCAACGGCCAAAATGAGAGCCAATAAAAGTCAGATGGTAATTAACGGGAATGCTGGGAATTTTTTATTTTTAGACTTTTAGGTTAGAAATTAGAATGAAAGGGTTTGTAAGTAACTGAAAATAATTTTAAGTCTAGTGTTGAAAAATGTTAGTATTAATTTATTTAAAAAGTTTTAAAATAAAAAAAAAAGTTTTAATTTTAAAGGGTTTTGATTTTTGAAAAGGGTTTTACTATAAAAAAAAAGTTTTAATAATAAAAAGAAGGTTTTAATAAAAAGAAAAGGTTTTAATAAAAAGGTTTTAATAATAAATTAAAATATGACGTGATTACTAATTACATTTTTTTAAAAAAGAAAGAAATAATAAGATAATATAATAAAAAACGAAATAGAAATAGAAATAAAAGGAGTGAGGATAGGTGGATGATATTGGGAAAAAAACTTTTCCTTTTTTTTTGGGTTTGGGAAAAAACCTTTTCCTTTTTTTAGGGTTTGGGAAAAACCTTTTCCCTTTTTTTGGGTTTGGGAAAAACCTTTCCTTTCTTATTCCCAATCGGCGGCGGCTGTCTTCCATGGTTCAGAGTCTTTTCTCCTTATCTTCCCTTTAATCTATAATCAATGAACAAAAAACATAGAAAAATAGTAAAATTATGTAAATCAAAGGAAAAAAGAAAGGTTACGGTAACAACGATGACGTTGAATGAACTGATCCTCTGCCGTTGGAACTTTTTGTTCGCCGGTAGCGCTTGGCCGATGATGAATTCAAGCCTTTTAGGGTTTTTCCGAAAAATTCCCTCTTCCTCTGATGACCTGCTCTTGATTTTCTGATGTTAATGAAGTTTTCTCCCCTCACTTATGTTTATATAGGTAACAAATTAGGGTTAACTCTAACCTAATGCCCATTTTAAAGCCCAACATAAATTAATATTAGTCAAAACTAAATAAAATTTAAACAAATTTAAAACTCTATTTATTTATACTAAACATTAAAGACATTATAAAGAAACAAAACAAAAAGTGAAGAAGGTGGGATTTGAACTCTCGACCTCTCACACACACAACTCCTTACACACGGTCTCTTACCAATTGTGCTATTTTATTCATTCAAAATAAAGTGGCACTAGAAACCCTATAAACTAAAAGAGCGCGCCACATGATATTTTCTTGCAACAATCAAACAACTGCACAACCCGTTAGTGGTTAGTTTAAACGCAATGCAAAATGAAATGGGATGCAAGATGAAACGACTAATCTTAGGGCAAAATTTGGGGTATTACAAAAGACCTAGTTTGGATCAAGATCATTTTAAACCATATAATGGCATGTTTATGCATTTTTTGATTGCCTTGAATATGTTAAACATGATGCCAAAATCAGAAATCAAGTTTGAGGTCCAAAACCATGTTAAATTCAAGGTTGCTTCACCATGAAGGTACACATTCAAGATCTACCATTAAGATCAAAACAAGGGATTTTAATCTCAGCCATTCAGTTCCTTACATCACAAGCAACATGTATGAATCGTTTTGGAGGTTGTTTGAACCACTTTCATGGTTGAATTTTGGAGCTTCAAAGTGCAAAAAACTTGGATTTTCAATTGGATCAAAGTGGGCTGTGATTGGGCCTCAAACCAATCTAGATCCATTATATATGAACTCAGGATCCTTCACAAGCTTTCAGAGAGGGATTTCCATGGAGAAATAACAAAATTCAGTTGAAGAAATTGAAAGAGGAGGTGGAAATCGAATTCTGCAATCCAGCCAGTTTCAAGCCAAATTGAGATTGCCAAAAGCTCTAGGGAGGTTCAAGGGACATTTTTGGGTGATTTTGCAGAAGCTTCATCAAAGAATCGAGACCCAACGGAGGTGCTCCGTTAGGTAAGTCATCCATCAAAATTCCTCTTTGTTCATGCCTGATCCCACGCCATTGTTACATATTCATGATCCCCTAAGTTCCTAGAACGTTTCTGGATTAGTTTTAGGCTTGTTCGTGATAATTCTTGAAACAACCTTGATTTTGTATGGATTCGGTTAGGGTTAATTATAGGGAGAAAATGAAATTAGACATGGTATTTTTGATGTACATGACATGACGAGTTGAATGGTATAAAGAATTGTGAGTTTTTGTGAGTTTTTGAAACGACCATTGTAGCTTCCCAACGGAGAAGAAGATCAGAGCCGCCGTGCTCCATCATCTGTGAGTTTCCCTCCCCTGAGTGTCCAAACTCCAGATGCGTGCGTGTCAGTTTGATAACCCTTGGATCAATTGACTCAATTCAAAACGTAGGGCCACAATTCCATCTGAGCATTAGTTGACCAATCTAAGTAAAACGGTGAGTTTCATTTAGGTGGAATTTTGAGTGGACCTGGGCCTCAATTGTTATCTAAACCCCCCTCAGTAAAGCCCAATGAATACCAACGCGTTTGGATTACTATTTGCACCAATGTTTTGTCCAATTTTATTTCTTTTTCTTTCTTTTTCTTTTATCTTTTAGTTGCAATTTAATTCACAAAAAATACTTCCATGGATCCAAAAATCATGAGAAAAATACTTTCATGTAGTTTTAGATGTAAATTGATTTTACAATTTTTTAGATTCATTTTTAATTCATTTTTTAATTTATCTTGAATTTTCATTTTAAGGTGTTCTTTATGAATTGAAAAGTACACAACTTTTGTTTGGGATTTTATTTCTCGATGAAACCTACACATAAATGCTTGATCTTTCTTGTACATATTATTGATGCATCAATTGATTTTGTGATATTTTTATCCCTGGTTTTTAATACCATTTGAGTAGGTTTTTGGTTGAACCTTTAAGACCCACTATTTGTACTAGTTCTTAGGACACCCCTAGAACTTTCCCCTCTGTTTGCCTAGTTAGGTATAGTTTCTTTGCCCATAGTTTGGGCCCCTGGTTTCTAACACCAGAGGGGTCTCATAGGAATTTACTTGGAAGTTTTAGGATAAGTTTACTATTTTTAGTGTATTTAACACTTTAGGTCACCCTTGTATGGCTTTCACCCTAATACTTGTGCTAGTTTGATTCTATTTGGAATTTTGTGTATTGTTTGAGTACCCAATCTTCATGTATCCATGTCATGTATATAATAAATAATTTGTATGTTCAATTTTAGGCCTTGATCATGTTCATAACTTGGTTAAGTTTGGGCATCTCTTAGGAGTTCCATTTAGGGTTTTTTATGTGTATATGTTGAATGATCTCCACTTCCTTAACATGATTCTTCTATAATCTTTTGTACATTATTTTTCAAATGCTTTATGTACATTCTTCTCTTTCATTTCCCTCTGTCCAAGGACCTTGGAGCATCATTTAAAGTTGCTTAATACCTCCTTTGGAGGTATTGGAAGTTTAACTTGAATGATGAACCATGAGGACATTTTGTGTATCTTTTGCACAAGTCATAATGAGACTTTGGTTGAATGACATTAGGGATACCATGTCTGTTTTCTTTTCTTCTCCCACTTCTATTTTGTTTTATGATTCATCCCATGTTCAAGTTATAGGCCTTAGGGCATTGTTTGCACTTGCTTGATGTATGTTTTGCACTTTTTCTTGCTTGCATTTGAAGGTTGAGATGAGCTTGTGGTGGTTTTTACCCCACACAATTTCCTCCCTTGCTTGGGTGTAATTTTCTCTTTGTGCATCTCTTGTTTGAATTAAAGGTTGAGGTGTCCTCACTTTGCTTATGTGATGCATTGCATGTGCATTCATTCACATTCATATTTCATTTACTTGATGCTTTTGTTTTTGTTCTTCTTCCTTTCTTCACATGTTCCCTTAGGAATTCTCACTTCCTTGTTTAATGATAGTGATGATAGAAATTAAGTTGAATCCTTTGCATGATAACAAATAGGATATAATTCCCTTCTAAACCTAACCTTAGGACCATTTTGCATGACAACTAATAGGTTTTGAACTAGTTTCCCTTTAGAGTCCTTTCTCTATTCTCATCTCAAAACAATCTTAAAACACCTAATAAAGGCTAATAAGTATTGTACATTATGAGCCTTAAGCTACTTAGGAAATTGTTGTGAGGGGTTTCCTTTTAATAATCAGAGTGTTTAGTGTATCACTCTTTGGGTGATATGCGACACATTCACTCCTAGGTCATAGTCTCTAGTGCAATATGAATTACAAACATTCATTAAAAAATACTTCTCCTTAAAAAACACCAGAGCAAATGAATCAAACCTCATTTTGTCCCTTTGGATCCCTTAATCAAGGAAAACATTTTCAGATAAGGAAGAGTGTTATTAACTCTTAGTTCTATCGCAAACGGTAACGCCTAAGTCTCCAAGGGTCGAGCTGCATACACCAAACTGCTGGAACTATTTGTTAACCTTACTCGAGTAAAAAACATATGAACAAACTTGTGTTCTCTTTAGCCCGAACTATGTTTGCTCTGATCTCTCATATCTGTTGAGAGTACGTAGGCCCAAGATGCGATGTCTTGGCGAGCAACCTTTCCCCCTTTTCACCCGTAGTTAGCCGAACTATGTTTACTCTGACTTTTCCATTGCACGAGGGAATACATAGGCTCAGAGCGACGATGCTCTGCCGAGTCGCCTTTCTTTTCTTTTGTCCCAGACCTTTAGTTAGATAGTTTCAATCACCCTTTCTATATAGACAACTAAGCATGGATCCCGTCGAGTACGACGGATATGAGGGGTGCTAATACCTTGCCCTTGCGTAACCGACTCTCGAACCCGAGATTTGGTTGCGATGACCGATCTTATCCCTTTTCTCTAGGTGTTTCCTGATCGTTTATTTTCCCTTGTTTGGGATAAATAACGATATGTGGCAACTCTTCTGTCTTTGCCGACACCTTTTTTCGCAGTAGTGACACACATGACAACAATACTATCATCAGCTCCTGTTGTACCAGACAACAATGTCATGACATTGGTAATGACATCCTGATTAAAACACATGACAGTAGTTCTGTCACTACAGCAGATGGATGTCACAACATTCAACATGATATTCACATCACAGCAGTTTTGTCATCACAGCAGATGGATGTCACGACATTCAGCATGACCTTCAGATTAAAACACACCACAACAGTTCTGCCACCACAGCAGAGGGAGATGTTATAACAACCTACTTTTCATCAGCGCAGAATCATGTTTTACTAAAATTTAGCCAATCATAGAACCATAGAATCATGGAACTAACATATTGAATCAATTAGAAAACAAGAAAAGTGAAAGAGGTGCCAATTGAAGCTCTCAACATCTCCATCTTCTACATTTCATACCACAACAATTACACACAATAATCTTTGTTGTGCATTATGGATTATTTGAAGTGATAACGTCCGAAGCCGTTGATTGGGAATCCGGTTCAGGTTGAGATTTTGGTAGGTGTTTCTTGAATAAAAACTTTAGGGTTTTATCCTCCAAGATTCTCTGAATTTGGGGGTTTTGGGTATGAATCTTCTCAACATATATTCAGCTGAGCGAAGGTGATCGAGGAGCGGTGAGTTCCATCGATCTAGTAACGGTAATTGGTGAATTGTGATAGAGAAGTTCGGGTTTGATTAGCGAGTGTTTGAGATCAGTCGGGCTGGGGTTTGAAGATGTAAGGTTGTTCAAACAAAGAGCTGTAATCGGAGGTTCATCCACAAGCTATCGAAGGACTTGATTCGACTCGAATCAAGGGACAAGAAGAGAAAGCATCTTCAACAACAAGGGAGTTTGTTTGTGCATTTTCTATTCTATTCTTGTATAAACAATTTTACAACAGGTTACATTTATATTATACGAGCTCAATTCTATTGTTAGAATTGAGGGCAGACGTACCCCGAAGCAAGGACGGCGGGGGAACTGCCTCAACAAATTCTTGTGCCTTTTACATTACGCTTTTACATATGCTTAATATTTCCGAAATTTTTGTACAAACAATTATATCGAATTTAGGACTGTTTTGAGTAAGTGCTGAATTAATTTTGACTCTAGTACAATAGTTTATTTTACAAGGAAACTAGAGCTACTTACTCAAAGCCGAACTCACTTGGAGTGCTCCGCACGCCAAGTGCTTGATAAATTGTCTGAACCAAAATTCTTGTGTGTTGTCCATTTATTTTGTTGGCATTTTAAGGCATTGGAACTAGTCATACCAAGTAGTGATCTAAATCAAATTGGTAGTGTGACTATCATGGTGATTCTCATTTCTCATTATCAATTTCCATAGGCTAGACGCATATCCGGTTTTCTAATAACGGTTCGTTATAGACGGTAATTTTTCCACGGCCGCTTCCGCAAATTAAACAAATTTTTAAAACCAATTTTATTGGTAGCGCCGACTCATTTTTTAATAAGGGATCTATTCAACCCCCCTTCTAGATCTGCGCCATCGTCTAATAGTAGGAACAAGCTCTGTGCTTGACGATGCTAGCCTCCTTTGGGTCAGATGGTAGTTCACCTTGGCAAGGTAGTTGTAGACGAGGATCATCCAGCAGTTGCTGTCGCCAATTACGTTTACGTCGAGGGTTAGGGGAGTTATCTTGATGCTTGGTCGAGGAAGTATCTCCAGGATGACAGATTTTTTTCCTCCATTCTTTTTTATGCTCGCTAGCTTTGACAGGACATCTTCCCGGACGTTGTGTTTGCGAGGAACATGCTTTACTTCCATGGACGTGAACTTCGTCATTTTTTCTTTGACCAAGGTCAAGTATTCAGAGAGGTTATCGTTTTTGGCTTGATACTCTCCCCGTACCTAAAGGGCTACGAGTTGGAAATATATGCAGATTACGACTTCCTCGGCTCCCAGATCCTCGGCGAGGTGTAGGCCCGCAAGGAAAGCTTCATACTCTGCCTGATTGTTAGAGGTAGGGAAAGACAGGGCGAGCGAGACCTCGACAAGGATACCTTCCTCGTTTTCCAAGATGATGTCTGCCCCGCTTCTTGTCGAGCTGAACAGTCCTTTAATGAAGATTGTCCACTTGCGAGCTCCGCAAGTCCGGGAGGCAGGCAAGGTCATCTCCGCCATGAAGTCGGCCGACACCTGAGCTTTGAGGGCTTTTTTTCTCTTTTACTTGATTTCAAACTCGAACAACTCTAGTGACCATTTGAGCATCTTGTCGGCCATGTCTGGGCGGCACAATAGTTGCCCCATGAGTTGGTCTGTACGCACCACGATGGTGTGGGCTAGAAAATAGTGCATCAGCCTTCTTGCTGCGTTGATGAGGGTCAGGGCTACTTTTTTGATCTGTTGATATCTAAGTTCTGGCCCTTGCAACACCTTGCTAGTGAAGTATATGGGCTTCTGCTCTTCTAGGATTTCACGAATGAGGGTTGCGCTGACAGCTTTGGCTGCAACAGCGAGATAGAGGTAGAGGGTCTCCCTGTTGTCCGGTAGGGAGAGAACAGGAGGTTCCAATAGCGCTTGCTTTAGGTGGAGGAGGGCTTTGTTGCATTCCTCCGTCCACTTAAAAGCCGTCTCTTGGCAAAGAAGTCTGAAAAAGGGAAGTGTGTGCTGAGCAGATTTTACCATGAAACGGGATAATGAGGTGAGCATCCCATTCAAATATTGGATCGATTTTTTCAAACTCGACGTGGGGAATTCGGAGAAGGCTCTGTATTTGTCGGGTTTGACTTTGATTCCTCATTCTGAAAGGTAGAAACCAAGGAACTTTCATGCTCTTAACCCGAACGTGCACTTCTCCGGATTGAAGCGCATCCTATACTTCCTAGCCTGTTCGAAGACCTTCTTTAGAAGGAGCGTATGGTCGGATTCCTCATGGGATTTCATGATCATGTCGTGCATGTAAACCTTTGTATCCTCGATTTCTCCTTGGAAGACTTTGTTCATCATTCTCTGGTAGGTAGCGCCAACGTATTCAAGCCAAAGGGAAGTACGTTATAGTAATAGTTGTCTGATTCGGTAATGAAAGTTGTGCATATGTTATCACTTTTGGCCATGGGTATTTGGTTGTAGCCCGAATATGCATCCATGAATGATTATAATTTAAAACCGGTAGAATTATCAACTAATTTGTCTATGTTGGGAATGGGATATGCGTATTTAGGACATGCCCTATTTAGATCAGTATAGTCAATACACATTCTCCATTTTCCATTTAATTTCTTTACAAGTACAACATTGGACACCGAAGTAGTGTACTTGACTTTCGAAATTAAATTTACCTTTAGAAGGTCTTTTACAGCTTATTCGACAACCTCCATTTTTTCTGGGGACTGCCTGCACCTACGTTGGGCTACTTCCCTTATAGTGGGGTCAATGGTGAGCTGGTGGCAGGAAACCTATAGATCCAGATCGGGCATCTCTGAAACGCTACATGCAAACAGGTCAGCATTCTCCTTGAGGCAGGACTTCAACCGCTTCCTCGCAAGGTCGGGGAGGTCGGTCCTAATCTTCACTCCCTTGTGAGGGTCGTCGCCGAGGAGGACTAGCTCGAATTCTTCATCTGAGATTGACAGGTTCCCCGTTACCGGTCGATGTAGAGGGGCTGCTCATGTTTGACTGAATCTCCTTCCCCTTTCTTCTTCTGATCTTGCAAGTCGTCCTTGGAGAAATGGATGCCGAGGTCGATGGATTCGATGCAGGACAGTGGTTTTGTCTTGTCGGAGCTGCAGGGCAGGGCATGCCTACTAGATGTCTTTGATCGAGTGGTGATGGTGCTCAGCCCTCTTAAGGCTGCCTCGAAGCACCTCTTTGCTGCTTCTATGCCTCCGTGCAGGGTGGTGACGAGCCCTTTGGAAGTTTAGTACTTCATCTTTAGGTGCACCATGGAGGGAACAACTATAAATTCAGCCAACGCTGGTCATCCGAAGATGCACTGGTAAAGGGATGGGCAATCAATTACCAGGAACTGGACCTTGATGGATCTGGCCATCTCCGCTTCCTCGAAGGTGATAATCAACTCCACATATGCCCAGGGCTTCGTGACTGAACCGTTGAAGCCTTGTACGTCCGAGCCTACAAAGGGCGTCAGGTGCGTCTCATCTAGCTGAAGTATGGAGAACAATTGGGAATACATAATGTCGACCGAACTTCCTTGGTCGACTAGAATTTGCCGAACATTGAAGTTGGCCATCTTCGCCTTTATGAGAAGGGGAATACTAGAGTTGGGGGCTCCTTCGAGGAGTTAATTGCGATAGAAGGTGATGCGAACTGAGTCTCCCCAGACCTTGTCGAGGGTAGAACTTCGGCTCGAGCTTGTGTTGATGAGGTGCTCAAACTTCCTCTTTACGGACCCCACAATTACCTTGTTGAATCCTCCGCCTAATATGACTATGACGGAAGGGAATGCTTCCCAGGGGCTATGTGTGGCGAAGTAAAGCGGAACGTTGAGTCCATCAGGGACATAGAAATCTTTAGGTCGTGAGATGCTCATGGCGACCTGAAGGCTGACGTCGTCCGTGGATGGTACTTTTTCTTCGACTTTCTTTGAATCCTGGGTGTCTTGTCGAGGAGCATCTTTCCTCTTTGCATACTGCTTCAGGTGCCCGTCCCTGATCAAGATCTTAATTACATCTTTGAGGTGGATGCAGTCGTTAGTTGTGTGCCCGTTGCTCTTGAGGAACCGACAATATTTTGTTTTATCCGTGTTCGGCTTGGCAGGTATCTGCTTTGGGAAACAAACCCCTACTTGCTGGAACTCCGAACTCACACACTCAGAAAGAATCTTCTCGTGTGATGTTGTCAGCGGCGTGTACTCATGGAAATGGTCAGATGGCCCTTTGTGATCTCAGGATTTCTGGTGGCGACCATCCCTTCTTTTTTCGGCTCTCCGACGAGATGTCGAGGCGTCGTCATGCTTTAAGGACCTGGCGTTCTCCTAGTGCCTTGAGTCCTAGGAAGTGTTTGTTGCCTCCCTTTCTTCATACTGAATATATGCTTAAGCCTTGAGGAGGAGGGCGTTCAGTGTTGCTGGGGTTTCGATGCCAACTGCCTTGGCAAAGTCGCTGCGGGAACGGAGCCCTCGTTCGAGTCGATATTTTTTCATGTCCTCAGTCGTGGGGACCTGAACGACTTCTTTATTGAATCTTTTGATGTAAGCTCGAAGATATTCTTCTCTCTCTGAATGATAGTCTTAAGGGAGGCTTCTATTTTCAAATGACGGCGAGAGGCTATGAAATGTCTTGAGAACATCCTTCCCAATTGCCTCCACGAGATGATGGATTCGTAGGGGAGGCTCTTGTACTAGGACATTGCTCCCTTCCTTAGTGTTGTCGGGAACAACTTGCATTTAATGGCGCCTCATACGCCGTGATAGTCGAGCAAGGCATCGATGGTCTCGATGTGCTCTCCAGGATCGGTTATGCCATCATATATGCCCAAGTGTGCAGGTTTCTCCAGCCATCTAGGTAATCTCATGGCATGATCTCCTGGCATAATGGGCCTCGAGGTTATTCGTCATCATTGTAGCTGCTCGACCGTGAACGTGAGCGGGTGTATCTACTGGGGTGAGGACCGCAATCTCGATGGGGAGAAGGAGTTCGCGACCGGCCCTTAGGTCTGGACGGAGGTGAACGTCGACTTTCTTTCCGCAGGTTTTTTCTTGTTCTCTTGGCCCCTGAGGAGTGTAACATCCCAATTTTTAATAATTAGTTATTTCTATTAATTAATTGATTTATTGAGATTATTTTAATTATTTGAATTATTGGATGATTATTATTTTATTTGTGGAATAAATGTGTTAATATGTTATGTTTGCATATTATGTTATTTTATCATTTGGAGTTTTGGGAAATTAAGTTGGAGAGTATTTTAGATATTTCTCGATTAATGATAAGATGAGATATTTTGTGAGGAAATGAATTGGTAGATATTTTGAGAGAAGAAAATATAATAGAGAGAAATAGAATATATATATATATATATATATATATATATATATATATATATATATATATATATATATATATATATATATATATATATATATATATATATATATATATATATATATATATATATAGAACCTTAGAATCGCCAAAAAAATCCTTTTTTCTATTTTTAATGAATTTTTTACTGTTTTCATAGAGTCGAAAAAAATCGAAAAAATTCTCATAATTGTTATTTTGCTTAATTAGTTTAATTCTGGTATTATTTTATTTTTTTGAAATTTAATTAATTATTTTCCATCATTATGTTTGAGTTTGAGTCTGCGTCTGACTATCTGCATAACTTGTTTGCTTCGGATACTGAACTTGATTTTGAAATGGCTGATAATAGAACCTTAAGACAATTAGTTGCCCCTGATGTAAATTATAATAGCTTGTGTATTGAATATGATGATGTTGCTTTTCCTTTCGAATCGGAATCTGGTTTAATACACTTGTTGTCAAGATTTAATGGACTTGCAGGTGAGGATCCGAATAAGCATATGAATGAATTCCAAATTGTGTGCTCTACACCTTCTGAACCTTCACTAGAGGACCTTGTCAAGCAAATGGCTATAAATGATCTTCAGTTTCAGCAACAAACAGATTCAAGTCTTCAAGCTTTGCAGACACAGATTGAACAGCTTGCCACTATAGTGAATGCCATGCAGCAAGCTCAAGATTCAAACCAACCATCTGCCCAAACAGTAGTGAATCCAAAAGAGTCTCCTTCTAATTTAGTTGATGATACTTATTCTAAATTGTATTTTGATTTTCCATCATTAGCAGATTTTGATGATACTTACTCTTGTGATTCATGTACCGACACTAACATTTGCTCTGTTTGTGCTGAGATTAATGCTGCCGTACAGGGTGATGTTTTTCATGCAGATGAAGTTATTTATGTAGCTAAAACTCTTAACATCATGGCTGCCCCAACCTCACCATCCATTGAACAACCTCCCTGATCCGCTGTCGCGCGCGGATCAAAACGAGTAATTTTTAGGAAAATGCAGTACATCGACAGTGACTCAGAATATCGTCTCACAAGGATTCTTGTAGGAATAATCAAATACAGTAACGAAATATGGGGTTTTTTGATTAAGATAAAATAAACGAAAAATAAGTGATTAGAAAAAGTGATTGTAGTAATGAGTTGAAACGACTAATCTACTGTTTTCATTTCCCAACTTATCATCGATCCTAATAATTCCCAATTCCTAAGCGGATTCTATCCCCTTTCCGATTATAATAACAATCAACAAGCATAATTGATATTATACGATACACGTTCCTAATTTCCGAATTAAGCAAACAGATAAAATAGTAACCGTGAATTAAGCAAACACGAGAAACATACGCGGATTAAGCAACCGCGATTAAAGTATAAGAACATGCAATCATCGAAATAAATCAATCATCCCTAAGATAAATCGAATTAAGCAAACAAAATATCATAGAGAAGAATTGAAAGGAAATAGATTTTATTGGAAATTAAAAGAACCTCAAAGTGTTGGCGGGAACCGATTACAGCAGATTAATCCGAAGGAATTAGTTCTCCATAATTCATACAAAGCTCCAACAAAAAATTTTAGTGAATAGTGAATAGGATTTTCTTTTTGATGTACGGCCAGACCTAGACTAAAGAGGATAAAAACCAGAATTCGGGTCATAACCCAACTGGGTCGAAAATATAACCCAGACCCAAAACATGACCCAAAACTAAAACAAATTCTTAATGTTGTAACTTCAAACGAAATTCTAGAACGACTTGTATCAAAAGTATCCCCACAGGTTGTGGGTTGTCTCGTTGAAGAGTGTCAACGGCGGTACAAGGGTGCAGTTGCACAGTTAAAGTTTCCACTTAAGGGAGAGCATTGGGATAGACTCACACTTGAGGGAGAGTGTTAAGTATTAACAAGTGTGAGTAGTGGTGACCTTGTAGGATCAAGCGCTTACCACTAGGCCAAAAGCAATTGCTGTTAGTCAGGGCGCAACTATCTTTCTTAAAGTGAACCCCAAGGGGCTTACCTAGCCCACCTAACACACCTGTGTAGGCGCCCATGGGTGGGATGTTAAGCCCATCGAATCCCTCAGGGAGAAGCTGAATTAAATAATCCAACAATCTCCCTCCCAGTGTCAGCCGGGGGGATTCGAACCCATGACCTTGCTCTGATACCACTTGTAGGATCAAACGCTTACCACTAGGCCAAAAGCAATTGCTGTTAGTCAGGGTGCAACTATCTTTCTTAAAGTGAACCCCAAGGGGCCTACCTAGCCCACCTAACACACCTGTGTAGGGCCCATGGGTGGGATGTTAAGCTCATCGAATCCCTCAGGGAGACGCTGAATTAAATAATCCATTTGATCATGCATATTTATGCACATTCTCCTATATTTTTACTTAGGCATTTATTTACTTTATTTTGATTATTTTTATATTTTATTATGTTTTTATATTTTATTTTATTTTTGGTTTAATTTAATTTTCGCACTTATTTTTCAGCTTTAGCAGTCTGCACGGAAACGATCATAACTGGAGTTCCGAGAATCCGTTTGAGGCGTTCTAAAAATCGCCGGAAAGCTAAAAGAGAGAGCTACGACTTTCGTGTTAGAGTCAAAGTCAGATTCGGAGCTCAAAATTCCTGAATTCCGTTTCAAGTTACAACATTAGAATTCTGTTTTAGTTTTGATCTTGTTTTGGGTCTGGGTTATGTTTTGACCTAGTTGGGTTATGAACTGAATCCATTGTTTTATTTTGAGGAAAAAAACCTCGTTTACCGTATCCTATTCACTATTCACGAAAATATTTGTGGGAGCTTTGTATGAATTATGGAGAATTAATTCCTTCGGATTAATCTGCTGTAATCGGTTCCCGCCAACACTTTGAGGTTCTTTTAATTTCCAATAAAATCTATTTCCTTTCAATTCTTCTCTATGATATTTTGTTTGCTTAATTCGATTTATCTTAGGGATGATTGATTTATTTCGATGATTGCATGTTCTTATACTTTAATCGCGGTTGCTTAATCCGCGTATGTTTCTCGTGTTTGCTTAATTCACGGTTACTATTTTATCTGTTTGCTTAATTCAGAAATTAGGAACGTGTATCGTATAATATCAATTGCGCTTGTTGATTATTATTATAATCGGAAAGGGGATAGAATCCGCTTAGGGATTGGGAATTATTAGGATCGATGATAAGTTGGGAAACGAAAACAGTAGATTAGCCATTTCAACTCATTACTACAATCACTTTTTCTAATCACTTATTTTTCGTTTATTTTAACTTAATCAAAACCCCCTATATTTCGTTACTGTATTTGATTATTCCTGCAAGAATCCTTGTGAGACGATATTCCGAGTCACTGTTGCTGTACTGCATTTTCCTAAAATTACTCGTTTTTGATCCGCGAGCGACCGCGGACCAAATCGGCGCTGTTGTCGGGGATTCTTGTCGTTATTAATCAATTTTAGAGTCATAGGGTTAGTTAGTATCCTCGAGCCTAGACCTTAGTTTCCTCGTGGTTTCGTCCAATTCGCGTTTTACAATCCAAATCGTAAAAAAATCTACTTTTGGAAAAATTGTGTCCGATCGTAAAACTGTTTTACCTACGAGAAGCAGAATCCACCCTTAGAATCGCAAAAAAAATCCTTTTTTCTATTTTTAATGAATTTTTTACTGTTTTTATAGAGTCGAAAAAATTCTCATAATTGTTATTTTGCTTAAATAGTTTAATTCTGGTGTTATTTTATTTTTTTGAAATTTAATTAATTGTTTTCCATCATTGTGTTTGAGTCTGAGTCTTGGTCTGACTATCTGCATAACTTGTTTGCTTCGGATACTGAACTTAATTTTGAAATGGCTGATAATAGAACCTTAAGACAATTAGCTGCCCCTGATGTAAATTATAATAGCTTGTGTATTGAATATGAATATATGATGATGTTGTTGTTCCTTTCGAATCAGAATCTGGTTTAATACACTTGTTATCAAGGTTTAATGGACTTGCAGGTGAGGATCTGAATAAGCATATGAATAAATTCCAAATTGTGTGCTATACACCTTCTGAACCTTCACTAGAGGACCTTGTCAAGCAAATGGCTATAAATGATCTTCAGTTTCAGCAACAAACAGATTCAAGTCTTCAAGCTTTACAAACACAAATTGAACAGCTTGCCACTATAGTGAATGCCATGCAGCAAGCTCAAGATTCAAACCAACCATCTGCCAAAACAGTAGTGAATCCAAAAGAGTTTCCTTCTAATTTAGTTGATGATACTTATTCTGAATTGTGTTTTGATTTTCCATCATTAGCAGATTTTGATGATACTTACTCTTGTGATTCATGTACCGACACTAACATTTGCTCTGTTTGTGCTGAGATTAATGCTGCCGTACAGGGTGATGTTTTTCATGCAGATGAAGTTATTTATGTATCTAAAACTCTTAACATCACGGCTGCCCCAACCTCACCATCCATTGAACAACCTCCCCCCTTGGAGCTTAAACCACTTCATACCAATCTGAATTATGCTTATTCAGATATGGATAAAAAGCTTCCAGTTATAATTTCTTCTAACCTTGATTTTGATGAAGATGATAAACTTTTACAGGTTTTGAAGAAACATAAGAAGGGAATTGGATGGACCTCGATGGAAGTTGGAAGAAAAGCAGTGAAGCAACCCCTTAACCCATTGATATCTGGTGTTGTGGAAAAGGATATCAAATTCACGTGCCCATTCGACACTTTTATTTATCGAAGATTCTTATTTGATCCTGGAATAAAAGGTGAAGACACTAATACAAATTTCAAGGGCGATGGATGCTATTCAAAGTTACTCCTCACTTTGGAAGAGGAGACTGCAGGAAATCTCTCTTTGGGAAAGGATGCATATGTGATCACTTATCCACCTTGACTCGTCGGGTGTGTTCTTTCCTTTCCCTCACTCTTATTTTATATTTATGTCCTTTCATTGAGGACAAGTCGGGTGTGTTCTTTCCTTTCCCTCACTCTTATTTTATATTTATGTCCTTTCATTGAGGACAATGCTTGTTTTAAGTCTGGGGGAGGGAAACCTTTGCTTTACATTTTATTTTGTTTGTTTTTTTTTCAGTTATTATAATAAAAATAATAAAAAAATTTGCATCTTTTTGAAAGTTTTGGGCTATAGTCTAATTTGGGATTAGTTTGCAGAGACTTGGGAACAGTTCATAAGATCGATGTCGTTTTAACACCTTAAGTCTCCCAAATGTGGAATTCGAGTTAGATAGTTGTTATGGCATAGTCTTGAGTTCTCATCCTCTAATAGCTTTTAAGTAGTTTATCTAGCAGTCAGCACCATCTAGAAATCACATGCTAAGTAGTTGAGCTGATGCAAATAAGTGAATGATCATGTGCTTAATAAGAAAAAAAAAGAACAAGAAAAAGAGAAAAAGACAAAAAGTGAAAAAGAAAAAAAAAGAAAAGACAAAAAAAGTTTAATTCTAAATTGTCGAGAAAAAAATGGATCATAGTCACTAACAAGCTCAGTTACCATGTGTGTGAATAGATAAAGAGCTTAATGTGATTGCACTAGAATGAAAGAGAGCAAAAGAGAGGATAAGTAAGTTAGGCTTCAGCATAATAACATGATTCGAGTTGATTTGTATATTCAGGAGGTTTATGTCTGCACAATTCTGGATTAGTGTTCCTACGATATTCTTAGTGTGTAAGATTAGTACCTATCGATGCAAACTTAGCTGAAGAAGACTTACAGCCTAGAATGAGTAACTGTTGATGTGTTTGTGTTTTCCTTGTTTTGTTTTATTTTAATTTTGCTCGGAGTGCAAAAGTTCAAGTGTGGGGGAATTTGATCATGCATATTTATGCACATTCTCCTATATTTTTACTTAGGCATTTATTTACTTTATTTTGATTATTTTTATATTTTGATTTATCTTAGGGATGATTGATTTATTTCGATAATTGCATGTTCTTATACTTTAATCGCGGTTGCTTAATCCGCGTATGTTTCTCGTGTTTGCTTAATTCACGGTTACTATTTTATCTGTTTGCTTAATTCAGAAATTAGGAACGTGTATCGTATAATATCAATTGCGCTTGTTGATTGTTATTATAATCGAAAAGGGGATAGAATCCGCTTAGGAATTGGGAATTATTAGGATCGATGATAAGTTGGGAAACGAAAACAGTAGATTAGTCGTTTCAACTCATTACTACAATCACTTTTTCTAATCACTTATTTTTCGTTTATTTTATCTTAATCAAAACCCCCCATATTTCGTTACTGTATTTGATTATTCCTACAAGAATCCTTGTGAGACGATATTCCGAGTCACTGTCGCTGTACTGCATTTTCCTAAAAATTACTCGTTTTGATCCGCGCGCGACAGTGAATCAAATTGGCGCCGTTGCCGGGGATTCTTGTCGTTATTAATCAATTTTAGAGTCATAGGGTTAGTTAGTATCATCGAGTCTAGACCTTAGTTTCCTCGCGGTTTCGTCCAATTCGCGTTTTACAGTCCAAATCATAAAAAATCTGTTTTTGGAAAAATTGTGTCCGATCGTAAAACTGTTTTACCTACGAGAAGCAGAAAAATCGTCCGGTAATTATTCCACGTATTCCAAAGGAATACCTGGTATCCACCCTCAGAATCGCCAAAAAATCCATTTTTCTATTTTTAATGATTTTTTTACTGTTTTCATATAGTCGAAAAAAATCGAAAAAATTCTCATAATTGTTATTTTGCTTAATTAGTTTAATTCTGGTATTATTTTATTTTTTTGAAATTTAATTAATTGTTTTCCGTCATTGTGTTTGAGTCTGAGTCTAAGTCTGACTATCTGCAGTCCACAACCCAAGATTCGGTACAACTTTGGCATCGGAGGTTTGGCCATCTCGGTTACACAGGATTGCGCATGTTGAAGGACAAAGAGATGGTGAAAGGGATGCCGTGTCTTCTCGGACCTGATTCCATTTGCACAAATTGTCTGAAAGGAAAACAACATAGAGAAAATATTCCAAAAAAAAGCTTATGGCGTGCTTCAACTAAGTTGGAATTAATCCATGCTGACATCTGCGGACCCGTCTCACCAGCTTCAAATGGCCAAAAAAGGTATTTGCTTTGTTTCATTGATGACTTTAGTAGGAAAGCATGGGTCTATTTCCTTGCTTATAAAGCTGATGCATTTGCTACCTTTAAGCAATTTAAGAGTAGTGTTGAAAAGGAGTCTAGTCTGTCTATTAAGTGCTTAAGAACAGATCGGGGAGGAGAAATTGAGACTCAAGATGTTACCAATGAAGATTCTGATGTTATTATAGAAACTGTCACTGAAGAAGATAAAGCAAGCATAGATGAAGAGGGAAGTGATAGAGAAAACACTATGGCAGCGGCTGTGTCATCTCCTGAAGCCACAAATACAAGGGAAGGAGATTGTGTTAGAAGGACAGGTCGTATCAGAAGGAGACCAGTGTGGATGACAGACTATAACGTCAATGATGAAGCTGAAACTGCTGAAGCAAGTCAAGATCACACCTCACATTTAGCCTTATTCATAGAATGTGATCCTATTAGCTATGAAGAAGCTGCTAAGAGCCAAGAATGGAGAAATGCTATGAATTCAGAAATTCAATCCATTGAGAAGAATGAAACATGGTTTTTGACTAATCTACCGGAGGGAGCCAAAAGTATAGGAGTAAAATGGGTTTATAAGACTAAATTGAATCAATATGGAGATGTTGAAAAGTACAAAGCTCGGCTAGTTGCAAAAGGATATGCACAAGAACACTGAGTTGATTATGAGGAAGTATATGCACCAGTCGCTCGGATGGATACCGTGAGGATGATTTTAGCATTGGCAGCTCAGAAAAGTTGGATAATCTATCAGCTAGATGTAAAGTCAGCTTTCTTGCAAGGAGAACTCTCCGAAGAAGTGTACGTAGACCAGCCAAGAGGGTATGAAATCAAGGGTGCTGAAAGAAAAGTGTACAAGCTTCATAAGGCCCTATATAGATTGAAGCAGGCACCACGTGCATGGTTCAGCAGGATAGATACTTACTTTCAGAAGATGGGATTTGTAAAGGATGTCAGCAAGCAAACACTCTTCACAAAATTCAACACACAAGGTAAATGCCTAATTATTAGCTTGTATGTTGATGATTTGATCTACACTGGTAATGATCAAACTATGATGAATGAGTTTAAAGAATCCATGATGAAAGAGTTTGAAATGACTGATTTGGGAAGAATGAAATACTTCCTGGGAATTGAGGTGTTGCAGCTTGATAATGGAATTTTCATGTGTCAAAGAAAGTATATGAAAGTGTTACTAACAAAATTCAGAATGGAGGAAAGCAACTCTGTCTTAAATCCTATTGTCCCGGGGTTTAAGATTCACAAAGATGAAGAAGGTGTGAAGGTAAATATCACACTCTATAAGCAGCTTGTGGGAAGTATGATGTATGTGACAGCCACTCGGCCAGATGTAATGTATGCTGTTAGTTTGATTAGCAAATACATGTCTATTCCAACTGAACTTCACTTTGCAGCAGCCAAAAGAATTTTAAGGTATTTGCAAGGGACTATTGAATATGGACTCTTTTACAGGAAAGAAGGAAACAGCGAGCTAGTAGGATTCACCGACAGTGATTACGCTGGATCTGTGGAGGACAGAAAAAGTACATCCGGGTATACCTTCATTCTCAGTGATGCAGCAATGGCATGGTCCTCCAAGAAACAACCAAGTGTTACTCTAAGTACAACCGAAGCAGAATTTGTGGCAGCAACAGCTTGCTCTTGTTAGTTAATATGGATGAAAAGAGTGTTGGGCAAAATTGGCTATGAAGGAAGCAGCAACCCTGTTATTTTCTGTGATAACAACTCAACAATCAAGCTATCAAAAAATCCGGTGATGCACGACAAAAGCAAACACATCGATGTAAGGTTCCACTTCCTACGTGAGCTGGTGAATGAAGGAGCTGATTTGAAAGGAACAACAACATCATCATATTCAATACACAAGCTATTATAATTTACATCAGGGGCAACTAATTGTCTTAAGGTTCTATTATCAGCCATTTCAAAATCAAGTTCAGTATCTGAAGCAAACAAGTTATGCAGATAGTCAAACCCAGACTCAGACTCAAACACAATGATGGAAAACAATTAATTAAATTTCAAAAAAATAAAATAATACCAGAATTAAACTAATTAAGCAAAATAACAATTATGAGAATTTTTTCGATTTTTTTCGACTCTATGAAAACAGTAAAAAAATCATTAAAAATAGAAAAAAGGATTTTTTGGCGATTCTGAGGGTGGATAAAGGAATACATGGATTAATTACCGGACGATTTTTCTGCTTCTCGTAAGCAAAACAGTTTTACGATCGGACACAATTTTTCCAAAAACAGATTTTTTTACGATTTGGACTGTAAAACGCGAATTGGACGAAACCACGAGGAAACTAAGGTCTAGGCTCGAGGATACTAACTAACCCTATGACTCTAAAATTGATTAATAACGACAAGAATCCCCGGCAACGGCGCCAATTTGATCCGCGGTCGCTCGCGGATCAAAAACGAGTAATTTTAGGAAAATGCAGTACAGCGACAGTGGCTCGGAATATCGTCTCACAAGGATTCTTGCAGGAATAATCAAATACAGTAACGAAATATGGGGGTTTTTGATTAAGATAAAATAAACGAAAAATAAGTGATTAGAAAAAGTGATTGTAGTAATGAGTTGAAACGGCTAATCTACTATTTTCGTTTCCCAACTTATCATCGATCCTAATAATTCCCAATTCCTAAGCGGATTCTATCCCCTTTCCGATTATAATAACAATCAACAAGCGTAATTGATATTATACGATACACGTTCCTAATTTCTGAATTAAGCAAACAGATAAAATAGTAACTGTGAATTAAGCAAACACGAGAAACATACGCGGATTAAGCAACCGCGATTAAAGTATAAGAACATGCAATCATCGAAATAAATCAATCATCCCTAAGATAAATCAAATTAAGCAAACAAAATATCATAGAGAAGAATTGAAAGGAAATAGATTTTATTGGAAATTAAAAGAACCTCAAAGTGTTGGCGGGAACCGATTACAGCAGATTAATCCGAAGGAATTAGTTCTCCATAATTCATACAAAGCTCCAACAAAAAATTTTAGTGAATAGTGAATAGGATACTGTAAACGAGGTTTCCCTTCAAAATAAAACAATGGATTCAGTTCATAACCCAACTGGGTCAAAAACATAACCCAGACCCAAAACAAGATCAAAACTAAAACAAAATTCTAATGCTGTAACTTGAAACGAAATTCTGGAATTTTGAGCTCCGAATATGACTTCGACTACAACACGAAAGTTGTAGCTCTCTCTCTTAGATTTCCGGCGATTTTTAGAACGCCTCAAACGGATTCCCGGAACTCCAGTTATAATCGTTCCCGTGCAGACTGCTAAAGCTGAAAAATAGTTGCGATAATTAAATTAAACCAAAAATAAAATAAAATGTAAAAACATAATAAAACTTAAAAATAATCAAAATAAAGTAAATAAATGCCTAAGTAAAAATATAGGAGAATGTGCATAAATATGCACCGATCAAATTCCCCCACACTTGAACTTTTGCACTCCGAGCAAAATCAAAATAAAACACAACAAAGAAAGCACAAACACATCAACAGATACTCATTCCAGGCTGTAAGTCTTCTTCGGTTAAGTTTGCATCGATAGATACTAATCTTACACACTAAGGATATCGTAGGAACATTAATCCATAATTGTGCAGACATAAACCTCCTGAATATACAAATCAACTCGAATCATGTTATTATGTTGAAGTCTAACTTACTCTTCCTCCTTTTTGCTCTTTTTCATTCAGGCGCAATCACATTAAGCCCGTTATCTCCACACACTCATAGCAAGGCGACCGGTTAGTGAATCTGATCCTTTTTTTTGGGGTTTTGGTACTTACGTGGCATAACCCTTTGCCGACTTAATTATAGTTACGGGGGATCGGACCGTAATCTGCCCTACCAAGTTCAGCACCAGAAACCGCTGAACCAACTAACGAGTAATAAAATTTTTTCAACTTTTTCTTTTCTTTTCTTTTTCTTTTTTTTTCTTTTTCTTTTTTTCTTTTCAATTTGATCACTCACTTATATTCATCGGCTTCCCTGCGTAGAGTGTGTATGAGATGGTGCTGACTGCTGAAATAAACTACTCAAGAGCTGTCAGAGAATGAAAATTCAAGGCTAAACCATAATAAGAATTCAAATCAATTTCCATATGCAGGAGACTTACGGTGTTAAGACGATACCGATCTTGTGAATTTTTTCCAAGTCTCCGCAAACTAATCTCAAATTAGTCTTTAGCCTAGAACTTTCAAAAAGATGCATTTTTTTTTTAATTTTTATTATTATAACTGAAAACAAAACAAAACAAAATATAAAGCAAAGGTTTCCCTCCCCCAGACTTAAAACAAGCATTGTCCTCGATGAAAGGACATAAATATAAAATAAGAGTGAGGGAAAGGAAAGAACACACCCGACGAGTCAAGGTGGATAACTGATCACATATACATCCTTTCCCAAAGAGAGATTTCCTGCAGTCTCCTCTTCCAAAGTGGGGAGTAACTTTGGATAGCATCCATCGCCCTTGAAATTTGTATTAGTGCCTTCACCTTTTATTTCAGGATCAAATAAGAATCTTCGATAAATAAAAGTGTCGAATGGGCACGTGAATTTGATATCCTTTTCCACAACATCAGAGATCAATGGGTTAATGGGTTGCTTCACTGCTTTTCTTCCCACTTCCATCGAGGTCCATCCAATTCCCTTCTTATGTTTCTTCAAAACCTGTAAAGGTTTATTATCTTCATCAAAATCAAGGTTAGAAGAAATTATAACTGAAAGCTTTTTATCCATATCTGAATAAGCATAATTCAGATTGGTATGAAGTGGTTTAAGCTCCAAGGGGGGAGGTTGTTCAATGGATGGTGAGGTTGGGGCAGCCGTGATGTTAAGAGTTTTAGCTACATAAATAACTTCATCTGCATGAAAAACATCACCCTGTACGACATCATTAATCTCAGCACAAACAGAGCAAATGTTAGTGTCGGTACATGAATCACAAGAGTAAGTATCATCAAAATCTGCTAATGATGGAAAATCAAAATACAATTCAGAATAAGTATCATTAACTAAATTAGAAGGAAACTCTTTTGGATTCACTACTGTTTGGGCAGATGGTTGGTTTGAATCTTGAGCTTGCTGCATGACATTCACTATAGTGGCAAGCTGTTCAATCTGTGTCTGCAAAGCTTGAAGACTTGAATCTGTTTGTTGGTGAAACTGAAGATCATTTATAGCCATTTGCTTGACAAGGTTCTCTAGTGAAGGTTCAGAAGGTGTAGAGCACACAATTTGGAATTCATTCATATGCTTATTTGGATCCTCACTTGCAAGTCCATTAAACCTTGACAACAAGTGTATTAAAGCAGATTCCGATTCGAAAGGAACAACAACATCATCATATTCAATACACAAGCTATTATAATTTACATCAGGGGCAACTAATTGTCTTAAGGTTCTATTATCAGTCATTTCAAAATCAAGTTCAGTATCCGAAGCAAACAAGTTATGCAGATAGTCAGACTCAGACTCAGACTCAAACACAATGATGGAAAACAATTAATTAAATTTCAAAAAAATAAAATAATACCAGAATTAAACTAATTAAACAAAATAACAATTATGAGAATTTTTTCGATTTTTTTCGACTCTATAAAAACAGTAAAAAATTCATTAAAAATAGAAAAAAATATTTTTATGCAGATAGTCCAATTCTCGTAAGCAAAACAGTTTTACGATCGGACACAATTTTTCCAAAAACAGATTTTTTTACGATTTGGACTGTAAAACGCGAATTGGACGAAACCACGAGGAAACTAAGGTCTAGGCTCGAGGATACTACCTAACCCTATGACTCTAAAATTGATTAATAACGACAAGAATCCCCGGCAACGGCGCCAATTTGATCCGCGGTCGCTCGCGGATCAAAAACGAGTAATTTTAGGAAAATGCAGTACAGCGACAGTGGCTCGGAATATCGTCTCACAAGGATTCTTGCAGGAATAATCAAATACAGTAACGAAATATGGGGGGTTTTGATTAAGATAAAATAAACGAAAAATAAGTGATTAGAAAAAGTGATTGTAGTAATGAGTTGAAACGGCTAATCTACTGTTTTCGTTTCCCAACTTATCATCGATCCTAATAATTCCCAATTCCTAAGCGGATTCTATCCTCTTTCCGATTATAATAACAATCAACAAAGACAACTGATATTATACGATACACGTTCCTAATTTCTGAATTAAGCAAACAGATAAAATAGTAACCGTGAATTAAGCAAACACGAGAAACATACGCGGATTAAGCAACCGCGATTAAAGTATAAGAACATGCAATCATCGAAATAAATCAATCATCCCTAAGATAAATCGAATTAAGCAAACAAAATATCATAGAGAAGAATTGAAAGGAAATAGATTTTATTGGAAATTAAAAGAACCTCAAAGTGTTGGCGGGAACCGATTACAGGAGATTAATCCGAAGGAATTAGTTCTCCATAATTCATACAAAGCTCCAACAAATATTTTTGTGAATAGTGAATAGGATCTGTAAACGAGGTTTTCCCTCAAAATAAAACAATGGATTCAGTTTATAACCCAACTGGGTCAAAAACATAACCCAGACCCAAAACAAGATCAAAACTAAAACAGAATTCTAATGCTGTAACTTGAAACGAAATTCTGGAATTTTGAGCTCCGAATCTGATTCCCGGAACTCCAGTTATGATCGTTTCCGTGCAGACTGCTAAAGCTGAAAAATAGTTGCGATAATTAAATTAAACCAAAAATAAAATAAAATGTAAAAACATAATAAAACATAAAAATAATCAAAATAAAGTAAATAAATGCCTAAGTAAAAATATAGGAGAATGTGCATAAATATGCACTGATCAAGCAGGGTAGCGGGTTGTTTGCTAAGCGAGCCAGCAGCGAGCAGTTAGCGAACGGTCCAGACTTGGACAGGACCAAAATGACCCTTGTTCACTGGAGCGAGTGAGGTAGCGAAGGATTCCCTAAGCCTTCACTAAGCGAGCAGGTAGCGAGCACTTATAGTAGCTCCCAGACTCCATTCGCGAGCTTGTTCGCTAAGCGAACTAGTAGCGAGTGTTCGCCAAGTACTCGCTAGGCGAGTGAGGTAACGAACGTGACAACATTCTTATTTCTTGTTGTGTTTCCATCCAATGTTGATTGTTTGGCTCAATTGTGATTGATCTTTCTTAATGCATAGTTATATGCGGTGGTATGATATGTTGTGAGTAGCCGTATGGCGTAAGTCCTAGATTGTGGGATTGATTTTGAAATGTGGCTTCTTGGCGAATATACATTGTTTACATTGATTAAAAGGGTATGATTATTATGAATGCAGATTGATTATATATGGAGAATGCATGAATATGTGTTTGTGAATGAATCTAGTTGATTCTTGTATACTACTTTATGAATGTAGTGATGATGTTGAAAGTATGAATACTTTGGTGAATGTGTTGTGTGTGAAATTATGTTATAATTCTTGTGTGATGAATTATTTGAGTATGCATGGGATTAAGATGCGAGAACGGTCTTAAGTGCATATGATTGTTGATTGCATACGCATCATTTGGTCAAGAGGCAATACTTGCTAGTTTCGTGGAGACTAGTGACTTGTCCCAAACCTAGAGCGGGATTTGAAAGCTTAGGGAATGGACTTTTGTTGTTATCGGTCTAGGGAACGGACCCGGTTTAAGTGTAAAAACCGAAAAATGATAACAATTGTTGGTACCACATGGCATGAGTTGCATTGAGTTTTATGTGAGTCTCATGGCATAAATAATGGTTGTATGAAGGTATTCATATGTGTATGAATTATTGAATTGCGGGTTGTGAGTGTGTAACTGTGAATGATATTGACTAATGAATTGATGAATAAACATGATTATATATGTTTATATGAATTGTAGTGAATTAAACATAATGTGTATGTTTATGTGGATTGATTGAAATTGTGGAAGTGTGCATGATGTTATGTTTGGATTATATATATATATATATATATATATATATATATATATATATATATATATATATATATATATATATATATATATATATATATATATATATATATATATATATATATATATATATATATATATATATATATATATATATATATATATATATATATATATATATATATATATGGCGATGTATATGAGTGAATTATGATGAATGTGGTGAGAATGCGAAATATGTATACTTTTATGTTAATATATATGATTATGTGCATTGTTATTATGATAATATTTCTCACCCTTCTGCTGGAATGATGTCCTATCTGGCATTGTGCAGGTATCAAGATTAGAGCTGCTTGTAGTTGCGAAGTCGCTATTGGTGTAGCTGTTTAGTAATTTAATTATGTTGGGTCGAGTCATGCTCTGGTCATGTAACACTGGGATCATTTGATTTATGTTTTAGATATACTTTATGTACTCTACGTTATGTTTTTATATTCATTGGAATATTATGATGTTGGCCTTAGTGCCTAAGTTATGTTGATTTATGTGATGAACATGAATGTTCTGTTAAGAGAATTATGAATATAAATTGAATCCGCTGCTACATGCAAAGTGAAATCTTGAAAAGTATAATTATTTATTAAAGTGTTAATGAGCATGACAAATGGTTTTTGATGTTTTGAAAGTTATGTGTGACGCTCTTTTGTGAATGCATGATAATTTACTCTGATTATTCATATATTTTCCGTGGGGTTTAGAAGGGTGTTACATTAGTGGTATCAGAGCAGGTCGGTCCGTTCGACCAAGTTGTCTAATGTTGGTTGTTCCCTTGTATGCGACATGTGTGTGAAAACACTATCGGTACGTGTTTGTTGCCTAACCTTTGTCTGCAGGAAGTGAGAATGATTCAAGTGGGGGAGAAACTTGTGCTTCTCCAGGATGCTGCAAGTGTGGAGTTGTAGCTCAGTGTGTGGTTGAACTCTCTTATAGTTTGGTAAAGATGGTTTATACCCCCATCATGATTTTCGGCTGTCTATTGACAAATTGAGGAACTGATCACCCTTAATCTCTTGTTGATAGTAGTTGGGATTGTGTTGGATGGGATAGATGTGTCTTGCAAGCTTAGATGGCGTGATGCAGTGAATTATCTTGAGTTAAGCTAAGTGCTTCATAATTGTTTTAATGAGTTGGCGCAGGACAGTGTTGAGATGTTTAATTTTGATGGGAATTTTAGAGTGTTAATGAAAGTGGGGAAGTTGACGGTTTACTGATTAATTGTGGTTGTCTGGGAGTTATCCTGACAAGATAGTGATATACAGCCAGGACGTGAAGTGGAGTTGTGATCGACTTAGTTACGGGAACTAATCTGATATTGAGAGCTCCATATTATATGTCTGTTTGGATGGTCAAGGAATTAAAATTGATTGAGTAGTTTTGAGACTTGTGTCTGGTGTGTATGCTACGGCAACAGATTGTGAGGTCGAGTATAAAAGTGGATAATGACTTCTGGTGATTATTAAAGAAAGTAAGACGTGAAATACAATATTGGTATAATTAGACCTTTAAACATTTCAAGAGTTGAAGATGTGTTGAATGGCCATCTAAGTGTGAAAAGGTTGTTTTTGTATTTTTGACGTAACGGGAGAACTATAACTCGGAACGACGCACGGTTCAAAGCGTTGGACGCTATTACAATGCTCTATGTGACAGTGAAGTAGTGACATGGAATTAAGTTATTTATTGATGGAATATGTTTGGATGTTGTAGTAAGTGCAGAAAGTGTGGTTTGTGTTTCCGCCATAACTCACAAATTGAGTGTCTGTTTGGCATGCGATTTTCCATACCTAATCGAGCGAGTCAATGGTTGTGTTAACCGATGATATTTTGATATATTCGAAGAGTATAAAGGATCATTTTGAGCATCGGGAACTTGAGTTATCAGTGTTGGAGAAGAAGCAGTTATATGCCATTGTGAAAGAAGTTCAAAGAGTTTTGGGAGAGCTGTCAACAACTCGTGTGTTGATTTTTGTTGAATCCGACAGAACTGCTAGTTGTGTTTTGTGATGCTTTGTTGATATGATTGGGAGATATGTTAAGTGCAACATCAACGAGTTTAGTTATGCTTGGAGGAAATTTAAAGTACATAAGAGGGATTATCTGACAAGTGATTTATAGTTGGTTGTTGTTGTGTTTGTGCCGGAGTTGGAGGCTTCAATTGGTTAGTGTGAGATTTGAAATGGTTGGTGATCTCAAGAGCTTAAGGTATTTGTTTGATTTAGAAGAGTTGAATATGAGGCATAGAAAATGATTGGGACTCCTGAAGGATTATGGTTTTGGATTGAATTACCATTCGGGTGAAGTAAACGTGGTAGCTTATGCATTGACTTGGAAATCTTTGCATATATTGATGATGATGGTGAAAAAAGTTAGAACGGATTGAGTAATTTTGTGATATGAGTTTGGTTTGTTAAGAGACTTCTTATGGAGTTAATCTTAGTATGTTGAACCTTACTAGTGGTATTCTTGATGAGATTCGATAAGGTCACAACTCTGGTTTGAGTTGGTAGAATGGTTGAATTTGATGAATTAAAGTCGAAGGGCTGATTTTCGGATTAATGAGAATGGTATCATGAGGTGTCGTGATAGAGTTTATGTTCCAGATATTATTAAGTGGAATAAGAGCATTAAGATAGATCCATCTCGGTGCTATGAAGATGTAACCAGATTTGAGGAAATTATTTTAATGGCCAGAGATGAAGAGAGAAGTAGTTGAGTTTGTATATGCTGGTTAGACTTGTCGGAAGTCGAAGAATAAACGTCAGAGACCGTTGGGTCCGATGCAACCGATGAATATTCCAGAGTGGAAATCGGATAGTACTCCCATGGATTTTGTGTTGGGTTTTCCAGAGAATTTGAGGGATATGATTTTACTTGGGTGATTTTAGATAGAATGACTAGATTGGCTCTTTTCCTAACAAGGAAGATTAATCATTCTATGTTGAAGCTAGTTGAGATGTATATCAATGAAGTGATGAAGTTGTATGAGATGTTGTCGAATATTGCGTCAAATGGGAATCTGAGTTTTCTTCGAGATTTTGGGAGAGTTTGCAGATGCTTTGAGTACCATGTTGAAGTTGAACTCTGCCTATCATCCGTGGACGGATGGACGGACAGAGAGAACTATCCAGTCTTTAGAGGATTTGTGGAGAGCTTCTGTGTTGGATCAAGGTGGATCGTGGGATAGTTAATTATCATTGATTGAATTACCTATAATAACCGCTATCATTCTAGTATCGGAATGACATCGTATGAAGCTTTGTATAGTAGGAGGTGTAGGACTCCTTTGTATTGATATGATTCAGGCGAGATGGGTAGCATAATATCCTGTCCAAATTTTGTCCATTAATATAATAGAATATTTTGTAATAATAATAATCAGGTTTTTGTAATCATGGTGTACAATAATTAGATTGTTACCAAGTTACACATTGATTTTATATATTTTTTTTTAATTTGAAATATTTTGCAAATTTCACAAAGGCGCGTTACCATCCTTTAGGGGGAGAAAAGTAATCCTAAAGGAAAGAACCAGACTTATGTACAAGGATGTCAGTTTGCATGTGTTAGCAGGGATCCTCACGTGGATTGTCTTGTTTGAGATTCCAAAGATAGAAAATTTTCTTCCGTGGAGACGGAGATGGGAAGAAAAATTTCCCCGACAGCACTTCAGGAACGGGGAATTTATCCCTCGTGCTGTGAAACCCCTGCCACGTCTATTTATTTCAATATAGTTAATTTAATATATATTTTATATTTTAAATTAGGTTTTTTATTTCCTTTATGTTTATTTTTAAAAAATAAATAAATATTAATATATAAATTTTTATGTAGTTGTTTAGGCATACTGTTATTTAAAAAAAGTATTATAACTAATGTTATTGAGTTTTATAGCATTTTATAGAATTTTATAAAAAAATATTATTATTTTGTGTGTATTAGTATTTTTAATAAAAAATAAAAAATAAAAAGTATTAATATTTTTTAATAATAAAATAAATATGTGAAATACTTGAGCTTTTTACTTATATAGAAAATATAAATATTTTAAAAAATAAAATATTAATGGATAAATATAAGATTTGCAGAAAGACGTGGAAATCAGTGATTTACAAAGAACGAAAATAATGAAGGTAGAAACTCCTCCGTGACAGAGATCAAGGACGAAAACGGAGAATGAATTTGGTGGTGGAAACAAAGATGGAGATGTGTCCCCCGCCTCCGTCATGCCCCCATTGACATCCCAAATTATATACCCCATTTGAGCATCTTTTTATTTGGAATGAATTTGCTAGAAAAGAAAAATAGATGTGATAATAATGATAGTAATAAAATTAGAATTCAAAAAAAATATTAAAGTGATTAATTTATTTATTGCTTTCATAGAAAAAATTCACTTTGATTCAATAATTCTGGAATTTTTGAAATCAACAAAATTTCAATATTATTATTTTTTATTACATTCATCATTTTGACTGAAATCACCTAGAAAGGATCAATATAATCCAAAAGCTACAATTCTTGATTCAATGAAGAAAAATCACATTGAAAGAATCAATCTAATCCAGAAGCTGGTCCTCATATTGATCCAACAAATAAAAAAAAACATGTTTTGGCTTTTTCAAAAACAGAAGAAAATTATGTTGACATAAGAAGGAAGTGGTGGTGGATGTGTCACTTTCTACAAACATTGTTGACATCTGTAAAACCATATAGCTTGAGATTTATGACCATTTCCATTCAGCCACCTTTCTATTAATATAATCATATCACATTCACAAGCCGGCTTTATAATAATCACTTATTTTTCAAAAGTCAAATTAGTTCAGTTATATACTCACTAACATTTTGTTTTCACATTTTCATTTCACTGTTTTCACACGTTTCTTTGTCTTATTCTTAAAAGGTTTGCTATGTTTCTGTCATAAATTGACTTAGAACGTGATTATGATTCTGTATTGCAGATTACAGATTATATCAGTAATATAGAAAAAACAATTATGAGGTGTAGTAGCTGTTTTAGAACATTGTCTATAAAGAAGGAGAAAGAACATCCTTCTAATTATATTTCCAGTGAAATTGAAGGTATGATTTTTGTGGTTAAGTTATTTTGTTGATTATTAGCTTTTAGGGTTTTGTAGGGAAATTATAGTTTCTTTTGTGTTGCAGGCTATTCTTTGGATAATCTTAAGAATTTTTCTGATAAAGAATTGAGATTGGCAACTGATAATTATCATTTAAGCAATAAGGTTGGAAGAGGAGGTTTTGGAACTGTTTACAAGGTATTTAGGTTAACTCATTCTTCAATTTTCAAGTCTGATAGCGTTCTAAGCGCGTACAATCGGTCTCTACGTCGTCATCGTTTACGTTATCTATAGTTCTGTTTTATTATAAGTGAAAGAAAATTAGGGTTTACAGCTCCATCGCGGATTATATATATTTTTATGATTATTGTTAAGCTATTCTAAAGCTATAAGTAAATTTGAATGTGATAATTTTGATAGGGGACATTAAAAAATGGAAGAAAGATAGCAGTGAAGCCTCTTTCTGTAGGATCAAAGCAAGGAGTTCGCGAATTTTTGACAGAAATAACAACCTTATCAAATGTTAAACATTCAAACCTTGTTGAATTGGTTGGATTCTGCATTCAAGGGCCGAATCGTACCGTAGTCTACGAGTATGTCGAAAATGGAAACCTTCATACCACATTACTTAGTAAGTTTCACATCATATCATATCATGTAACATATCAAATTCATCAACATCTGAAATATGAAAAATGAATCATTTCTTTTCTTAGGTAAAAAGAGCTCAAGCATCAAACTAGAGTGGAGAAAAAGATCTGCTATTTGCATCGGTACGGCGAAAGGTCTTGCATATCTTCATGAAGAACTTGCACAACATATTGTACATAGAGACATCAAAGCTAGTAATGTACTACTTGACAAAGATTTTAATCCCAAGATTGGTGATTTCGGAATGGCCAAATTATTTCCAGATGATATCACTCATATCAGCACAAGAATCGCCGGAACAACGTATGGATATATAGTTTTGATGTATATAATTGGAGTATGAAAATGATTGATAATTTACACTTTTTTGGTTTTCTTGATTTAAACAGTGGTTACTTAGCACCAGAATATGCATTAGGTGGACAGTTAACCAAGAAGGCTGATGTATACAGCTTTGGAGTTCTTATACTTGAAATAATTAGTGGCAAAAGCAGCTCAAGAACAAATTGGGAAGGATCACATAAATTCCTCTTAGAATGGGTACTTATATCTCAATTTTCTATATTTATAAGTTTTACAACTTTATACATTTAATGTTTTTTAAGGTCTACAAGTTAATATTATTTTAATTATAATCCTAGGGTTACGTGTTAGTGAGTGAAGACTTGAGATTTTAGAGTGTGTTTCTCTTAAAGTTTCAGATTTGAATTCTTCTGATATTGACAATTTTGTGTTAGTGAGTGAAGGCTTGAGACCTTAGAATGTGTTTCTCTTAAGATTTCATATTTGAATTTTGCTGATACTAACAACTTTTGTGTTGGATGACCAATTTATAGTGAACTTTGCTCTGACTTCAATTGAACTCCCACTAGTAAATTGGCATTAGTCGATTATAGAGTCAGATAAGAGTTTCCAAATAAATATATTTTGATTATGCAATCTTAATGATATTCCTAATTGGGGTATGATGTCTTGATGCTCTTACAGTTTGTTTGTATGATCTGACTTTAAAATGAGTAAAACTTTCAATAAGCAATGTGTAGTCTGTGTTTTATAAGCTAGTTTCGTAGGATTAAGTTCAATAAATCTAAATTATAAGATAATATTAGAGTTAATCCAGGATTTGACGGATCCCCGCCAAAACACGCGGCGGGATGGAAACTTCAGTTTGGCTTGTCAAAAAACGGGGTGGGTCCGACAAAGTAGATGGGGCAGGACGGAAACTTTGGCTCACCCTATCACTATCACCCTTAACGCCTAAAAATGACAAAAAGTCATGTCTGCCTCGATTATGTCCACATCCATCAAAATAATGGGATGGGGCGGGACTGTAACTTTGGCTTGGTCCGTCAGAAAACTGGGTGGGGTGGGACAGACAAAGTAGATGGTGCGGGACGGAAACTTTGGCTTGGCCTGTCACTCAGAAAGCCTAAAAATGACAACAACAAAAAAGTCATGTATGTTTTGTTTATGTTCGCGTCCGTCAAAGCCCATCATTTTTTGCCGGCAAACCGGACGGGCCCAGCAACCCCTAGTTAAGAGTCACTGAAAGAAATATAACTTGAAAATGCATTAATAGCTGGTGAACAATTTTTACTTTAAAATCGGTTTCGATAATATTTAAGTGAAACATTGTTTATATTGATATGATTATGTGTTGTAACAGGCATGGCAACTACATGAAGATGAGAAATGGTTGGAGCTAGTAGATCAAGAGATGGAAGAATATCCTGAGAAAGAGGTTATCAAGTACATCAAGGTTGCTCTATTCTGCACACAAGCAGCAGCAAAAAGAAGGCCATTGATGACCCAGGTAGTTGACATGCTCTCTAAGGAAATTCAGCTGAATGAGAAACAACTAACAGCACCAGGATTGTTTAACTATGATGTTGGAGAATCCTCTCAGCAGAGATCAAACCCTGAATCTTTAGTTTATCATACTAGTTCTACTCAGGCTAGTATCACTCAGGTCACTCCAAGGTGATGATGATGACTATTTAATTTTTGTGTGAATTGCATAGTTGTAAAATGAGAGGGAAAGAAAATTACTTTTTTTTCCCATAGAAATTAAGAGATTGGACTAAGATCTTGGATTTGAGTCTTTTAAACTAGGGTTACTTTTATAATGATTCTTAGTAAGTTTCACATGTTATTACTTCTGTGAATGAAAAAAAAAATTAGAATGTAAAATGGATACAAGATAATTAGATGTTACTCTATACATAAGAGTGTATAGAATATTAACAAACTAAATAATTTCTAATAAACTTTAACTAACTAACCAAAACTAACATCTATATTCTGTTGTATGTTGCGTAGTGAAATCAATGAAAGATAGATTAATTGAGTTTCTTGAGCCTCACTCCATTTCTATAATTTGTATGTCTTATAGTGTGCTTATTAATACCTATTAATGGAGTAGGCTATGTGATTCAAATTATGTCATGATTTTCTATTCAAGCCTATATGCATTTATTATGTCATGATTTTCTATTGTATCTATCTAATTTGTCACTCAAATTTTTTCAATAATTTCTGTTTTTTTTTTATTTTTATAAATTTCCAATGTCTTCCTCTATTTTTAATTATTTTGATTATCAATTTATATAATAAAAAAAGCTGGTCCACTTTCTCTAATATAATCATTTCAAATCTTAGTTTGTCTAATCTTATCAGACATCCTCCACTAAAACATATTCAAAACTTGAAAGAATTTACTATTTATTTACATACATTATGTTTGTTAAATCAGCTTAAAATTTTGAACTTATTAAAAGCTTCGCTCGGTTCCTATTTCCATACCTACAAGCAACCTACTGGGAGGAGGTAGGTGTTAAAATGGAAACTAGAAAGATAACAAGGTGGTGATAGGGATAAGAGAGAAAAATAGAAAGGTGTCGTATTTTTTAAGATTGAGAGAAAAGCTTGTATATAAACATATTGAAAATTGTAAACATGGTAGCGACATGGGGAAAGACCAAAAAGGTCTTGTAAACATGGTAGCAACATGGGAAAGACCAAAAAGGTCTTGTAAACATGGTAGCAACATGGGAAAGACCAAAAAGGTCAGAATGGAGATCCGGCAACTTTTGGACCAGCTTCCCTCTTCTTAATAAGATAGATAAAAATGTGCCTATAGTGGGCATTACTTGTATTATAGACAATCACTGAGATCAAGCATTCATCAACAACAAAATATTGACACCTAGGAGTATGGAAATTTATATCAGGTCCCAAAAATCAGCAACCTTGTCATCATAAAGTCAATACGCATCTATTTATAACCATGAACACTAAATCTACATGTCATATTTGTTCATAGTATATTTAGTTCATTAAAAACCTTAATGTAGGTACTAAAATGCAATCAATAAGTATTACAAACTAATGACAGGACCAAAAGATTCATTAAACACAGCAGGTGCAAAAAGGGATATCAGACAAATGATTGAGAGAAGTAAACAAGGCAAAATTATGCTGCAGGTTGCTCCTCAGTTGCAGAGGCTTCTTCCTTGGGTTCCTCTGCAGGGCCGTTGGAAGTGATATCCTTTGGTTGGGATCCAGATGCACCTTCAGCTGTAGGAGTTGCTTTAGGCAATGTTTCTTTTCCATCCTTACCGACTTTAGCATCTTTAGCAGGAGCGGGTGGTGGTGGTGGTGGAATCATGTGAGGTGGTGGTGTATGCTTCAGCTTTAACAGTATTTGCCGCATCCTGGAAAGATCGGTGGGTTTGCCAGGCTTAGGGCCTTGGATAACAGTGATAGATGGCTTCTTATCCTGATCTTTTTTGCCTCTCTTCTTTTCAATGCTAGCAACCTCACGAGGAATGAGCTCTGCAATTGTCTTCCAATAAGCTTTGTCTGCCTCTTTGTGAAACTTCTCTTGATTAGCCACAAATAGCTGCACCATAGAAAAATTTTCATTTTGTATTCATTTTCTATAAATTTTTATAATTTGTCACTCAAATTGTGATGCTAGTAAATTTACCTTCTCCCTTTCTCTATTTTGAACCTTGTTAGTCTCAACATTAAGCTTCCTTTTCTCATAGAAAGCCACCTTATACTCCTCAGCTTCCTCGAGAATCTTCAATCTCGCTTCTTTTTCCTTTTTCTCCTTCTCCTCTAGCTCAATGGCATTTTGACTGTACAAGGAAGGCCAAAGACATTCATTGTTTCATGACAATGGAATTCAGCAAAACTTACAATACATCATAAATCTTAAATGGACTAAGATCAGAAATTAAGAGAACGGTTGTTTTCCGTTATGTTTAAGAATACTCGTGCCTTTAATAACTTTACAAACAGGGGATTTAGATTAACAACATCATTTTATTTTTAGACTCAACTTTATTAATGTTATCAACTATCCTAGTGCAAAGAGAAGCTTTGAAGCAATGGTTGAAGTTGCTTCCATATGACTACGAGATCACTGGTTCAAATTGTGCAATCAGCCTATTGCAAATACTAGATAACTGCTCATACTAAACACATAATGGGTCTCATCCTCTACTACTGTGACAGGAATTTTATAACAATAGGTTTCCCTACATTAATTATGCTATGTCTATATCACATTGACTGGCTATTTTAATTTGTAACTGCAAGTAGCAATTTGCAGCCATTTTTGGAAATCTATAGTACTGAAACTCTAAACATTTGATATAGGTTCCGACAAAATACATAAACGTTTGCTGATAATACATGCCCCATGACATTAACACAAATATTTCATATCAAATTTAGAATCCTAATTTTTGTATTACTATGTGATCCTACACAAAAAATTGATTGCACAGTGTACAATTAAAAAAAAAATCATTTTTTAAGCATAGACCAGTCGCTCGGTGTGATATTGTCAAATATCATAAAGTTTTCAAATCAAACAGATGAGCAATATTAGAAAATGGATTAGAAATTGTACATCCTGAATTTTATTAGAACCCGGATATGGCCAGTGTGTATCCCGGGGATTGTATGATGTCGGAGAAATTATTATGAGCCCGAGCAGCGAGTCTCATACTCATTCCGAACTCAATTGACCGGAGGCCAAATCATAACTGTTTAACGTTTCTGGAACAATCAAGGGTCGGAAACTGTTACAGGTTGATTAATAATCCGTTACATATCATTAATGGCCATAAACAGTTACGTATCACTAATGACCATAAACGGTTACATATCACTAATGGCTACTAAACCCATTAAAACCACACCCCTTCAATGTCCAAGGGGGATGGCAAGGCCTGCATATAAAAAGACCCTGAGACCAAACAGTACGAAGGGGGACGATGAATAACATAGAAAGGAGAAAAGATACAGAAACATTGGTCCACCAGCAATGGTGGCCATGAAACATTTGTGACCTTCCCTGACCAGTATCAGAGAGGTTAACCTTTTAATGTTTTTAGCAAGAACAGAAATAAAAGTAGTAGGGTAAAAATCTAAAATTGTAAGGTAGACGCAATCATCGTAAAACCATATAAGAGAATTTGTTTTTACTAACTATTATTAAATAAAATTGATGCAAGCCCCGCTAAATTATGTGAACTCCAGTCCCTATTTGATCAAACCCATTCCCTACCTAGGAAAACTCATAAGAATTTCACCAAACAATAAAGACCATGTTAAAAACATTTTTCGCTGTATAAATTGAGGATGGGAAGTTCCATCATTCCTAAAGGGAACATAGAAGAGACAAGGTATTTCATGAAGCATAAACATAAACCGGGGAGAAATATGTTGGAGGGCCATGAAGACCTGATTGTAGAATCTCATAACACTTGTTTCCAGTTAATTTCTTTTTTAATTTTGACATATTACACTAAAAAATATCAGTACATTTACACTACCAAATTTGTCCAACATCTATTGCTCCTCCTTAACATTACATCAGAGGAAGAGAGGAAGAGAGAAAGAGACTGAAAAATAGAGAAAAATTCTGCCAAGATTATCTAACTTAAAAGCCGAATGGATTAAATTTTTTTTCATGCTATACTCTCCGTAAAATGCCCACAAAATCTAAGAAATGTGTACAAGAAGATCTGATGCGATCCTCATCAAGATTGTGAGCCAGCTTTTTGTAAATTGCTAGCCTGATCCAAGTTCAACACTGGTGACATGTGAAACCCATGAATGTCACCTTGAATACGCAATCCAATAAAACGAGCAGCACACAAGTAAAACCTAAAAATTGCTTAATCTGTGATGAAATTTTTTTATAAGTCGAAATTCAACATGGCACTCAGTGTTTACAACACTCACATATAAGCACCTAGATTGAAATCCAAATCAAGCTGCTACCTTAATTATAATTTATTTAACCATAGAATTTATCCTAACAAATACCTCACTGCAGATCAAACTTCCATAAGTAAAATATTAACTATTATTCCCCTCTCATATTACAATTCAAACTTCATCCACCGAAAGATATCCTAGAAACTAGTGGATATAAATCAATTTCTCCCTGGCATAGAATTTTACTAAATTTCTTAGGAAAATTCTATATCATATCTTACCATAGCTCAGCTAACTACTACAAGTGAAATTGCAATTGCAATAAACTAAGTTCATCAATTCGTTTGTTCCTACAATTAAGATAAAGCACATCGATTACTGGTTTCTGATCATGACTGCTTACAACTAACCGCAAAATACGCTATGATCAAACTTCTAGGTCAAAGCAAAGTCATCACAGTCACAGATCTAATCAGATTCAAACGAGATCCAACAAATTCACAACACAGTAAAAAAAAACTGCAACCTACTTACCGGCGCCACTCACGAAGAGCGTAACCTTCCTCTGACTCCATCTCACCGGGTGGAGGAAGAATCGGACCATCAGAGACAAAAACACCATCACTCTCACCGTAACCGTTTCCGTTATCGTTTCCGTTCTCTACTGAAACGGATTCAAATGGAGACGGAGAGTAACCTGGATTCGGATCACTAAATCCGAAGATGTCCGGAGAAGTCTCAGCGGCGTGATCGACAGTGACATCACCATCGGCGGAGAAGTTGGAGTAACCGCCGAAACCGGAGTAGGTGTCGTCCTGATCGGAGGTAGCGAAGTGGTGAGTTGAAGAAGGGTTGACGTTCAAGTCATCGGTGAATGCATCGAAGGAAGACGACATAGCTGCGGAGTTTTCTCTCTCTAGAAAACGGTTTCTCTCTCTCTCTCTCTCTCTTTCTGTGAAATGCAAATGCGAACAGTGCTGGCTTTGTTGGACGGTTTGAGCACTGCCTCTACACTTTTCTTTGACTAGTTTAATACTTCAAGATGAAATAAAAAGAAAAGTATAGTGAAAAATCATCCATAAAGCAATAAAAAATATTTACAATAAATATTTATTTATAAAAAAACAAAATTTGAATAATTTACCATAATTTTTTATAGAATGAATACTTTTATTTCATTCAGCAAAAATATATAGAAAAATTATTTGAAATACAATAATTATAGCATTGTAAATTTATAAAAAACAATTGTAGGAAAAAAACAAAATTTAAAAACAACTTGACATTACTTTTTTAAAAGAAAAAATATATTAATAAGTTAATATACAATTAAGAAAAAGCGTCCACAAATCAGAAGTCAACACAAAAAAATATCGTTAAAATGTACTCGTATAATAGAAACAACATAAAAAAATATCAACAATTAAAGAAAAAACACAATTCACATAAGTTGCTCACTAAAGATACCAAGACTATAGATCCCACCACTAAGGATCAAAAGCACTTAGTCAGAGAAAAACCACAACAAGAGAATAGGAAGGAAAACTCTCTCCTAATTAGGTCATAGTCACTCAAAGCGTTGTTGTCTCATAATGAAGATGAAGTTTGCCAACTAACCCGAGAAAGGACAAGAGTGATTCAAAAAAATTTCAACATACAATTTTCACGCCAAAACACGCTCTTTATCTCAAAGTCCTCCACGCTAACAGTTTTACTTGAAAAAAATGAATTATTTCGAGATTTTCAAATAACCCAAACCATAACATGACAAGTTATCAAAAGACTTTCTCTTAACTTAGTCGACTCTCCTAAAATATAAAAAGATTCTAACTGACTCAAAATGTCTTCATTGATAGCTCTAACAATCAATGATATAGGAGATGATGACCCTTAGCTAAGTGTGAAAAATTATCCACTAAATCATGCTCTTAAACAAAGAAAAACATTCTCCATTAAAAACCTCAACTTAATTACTCCCCTCAGACATTGTCACCTATCCAATTGTTCTACGTTGGTTCAGATCAATAGGATAAATCCTAAGAAAACACTCTCTAAGAGAGATACGATCCACCCTGATATCATTCTAAAATGAGTTAGTAAGACCATACCCAAGTTTTTTTGTTAATTCCCTCCATAAATGAGTGGGGAGAAACCCCTGCTATAAAACCTAAGGAAAAAAATCCCTTTCCACCAAGACACTTTAGCTTACAAACATTCTTTCAGCATACCTATATAATTTCAACATCACCTTTCACCCCCTCCCCCAGAGAAACTTTTTTTAGATCCAAACAGACATCTTCATAATGGGATATTGTCGCCCACTAGAAGGCTATTATATTGTAATGAGATATTGTCGATTCAATAATGAAGGAAATCACTCACTAAGTTTTTTTATATTTTATTAAAAATATTCTTATATATAATCATATTATTATTTTATTTTATTTTATTTATGATTAATTTAAGATTATTAATTATATATTTTTATTTATTTAAATAACTAAAATTAGTTTTAGAGGTAATCTAGATATTTAATTTATTATAAATTTTTACTATTAATATTTTATTAATCATTTCTTATTGTATAGCCTTCATTCTCTTTCATATTCTTTTTTCTTTAATTTATTTATGTTCTTGCAATTTAATTTTTTTTTACTAAAGTCTTTGTGAAAAATGCAATGACTCACATTCGAATCTAGGATTCCATCTAAAAAGACACTTGTCTTAATTTTAAATTTCTCATTTTAAATTTAACATTTTTTCAATTTGTTCTTGTTGAACTTGAGATGGTGGATTTTGCCTGCAATGTATTATGAACAAAGGTATTAGGTATATGATTATGAGACTTAGGGAGTTCTATTAGTCTTTTGTGTTGTCATTAAAACTTTTGTGTTCTTAGAATTAGAATGACATGGTTTGGGCTGATGTTGAGCCCTTTATTTATAGCTCTTAGGATGGTTGTTGATAATTATTGGTGACACCTTCTTCATAATGAGTGTAGAGGAGGAGGTACCAACAAATTTTCTTTTCTTTTTAGGGAGACCATAAGAGAATGAAAAAAATACTTCATTCTCCTTATGTTAATGAGATTGTATTTATGGCTAATCTTGTGTTGGCATGTTGGGTACTTGGTATTTAAAGGGAAATCGCAATAAACACGAAAAATAAAATAGAAAAAAAGTTATCTTGAAATGGGTCCTGAGTCAGGGATTGATTGATTATCGCTTGTAGTGGAAGACCTATAATATTTGAAACGCATTGATCACGAGACCAATACAAACGACAACACCTTTACTTAGTCCACATGAACAGAATCTGCAACGATGGATTCTTCCACCTACAATCCTAGTTATGAACGAATGAAAGGTTTAGAGAGAACACAAACTAATAATTATAGTGTTATTAAGGTATTGAGAATACGTGAATAAGTGACTATCAGTTGAGTATAATGGTTCTATTTATAGATTCATTTATACACAACATAGCTTATGATGTAATATATTTCTCTAATTAGCGTTATTGCATCGTAAGAATGCTCCACCAAATCATAAATGAATTTTATTTATTTATTTAACTTATTGTTTATTTGTCCTTATGTGTTTGACTTTGCAGATTTTGAATGGGTTGGTTGAAAATATACATGTTAATCTTTTTATGGTTGGTGATCTTACGAACTTAAGGTATTTGTTGATTTGAAAGAGTTGAATATGATGCAGAGGAAATAATTGGGACTTCTGAAGGAGTTTGGTTTTGGTCGAATTACCATTCGGGTGAGACAACGTGGTAGCTGAGGTATCGAATTGGAAATTTCTGCATATACCGATGATGATGGTAATGAAGTTAGAACTGATTAAGCAAATCCGGGATGAGTTGGTCTGTGAGGAGACTTCTTATGGAGTTGAGCTTTGTATGTTGAGGCCGACTATTGGTATTCTTGATGAGATTCGAAGAGGTCGGAATTCTAATTTGAGTTAATAGAGTGACTGAATTTAATGAATTACAGTCGAAGAGCTGATTTTCGGTTTGATGGGAATGGTACTATGAGATGTCGTGATGGTGGGTGTGTTCCAAATAGTGTGAGTTGGATAAGAGTACTCTGGAAGAAGGACATTGAGATAGATTGAGTATCCATCCAGGTACTGTGAGGATGTGACCGAATTTGAGAAATTGTTTTGGTGATCATAAATGGAGAGAGAAGTGGTTGAGGTTGTATATGCTGATTAGACTTGTTGAAATTTGAAGTGTGAACATCAAAGACTGTTGGGCCTGATACAACCGTTGAATATTTCTGAGTGGTATGAGATAGTATTCCCGTGGATTTTGTGACGGGTTTTTCGAAGAATTTGAAGAAATATGATTCAACTTGGGTGGTTATGAATGGATTGACAAGATTAACTCATTTATTACCAAGGAAGATTAATCATTCTATGCTGAAGCTAGCTGAGATGTATATCAATGAAGTGATGAAGTTGTATGAGATGTCGTCGAATATTGTGTCAGGTGGGAATTTGAGTTTTCTTCAAGAATTTGGGAGAATTTGCAGACGCTTTGAGTACCATGTTAAAGTTGAACTCTGCCTGTCATCCGTGGACGGATGGACGGACAGAGAGAACTATCCAGTCTTTAGAGGATTTGTGGAGAGCTTGTGTGTTGGATCAAGGTGGATCGTGGGATAGTTAATTATCGTTGAGTAAATTACCTACAATAATCGCTATCATTCCAGTATCGGGATGACATCGTATGAGACTTTGTATGGTAGGAGGTGTCGGACTCCTTTGTATTGATATGATTCAGGCAAGAGTGTTATGCTCGGACCTGAGAATTGTGTAAGAGACGACTGAAAAGATCAAGAAGATCCAAGAAAGGACGTGTTTTGAGAGTTACAGTGGTGACTAGTGTTGGTCGATCTTTGAAGTCTAGGAAGCACACACCGTGTTTTGTTGAATTGTATCAGAGTGGCGCAGCGGAAGCGTGGGAGAAGTAGCATGTTAGATTGTTTTACCGCTGTCACTTATGGGAATTGCATGATATGTTCATGTGTCTAAGCTGAGGAGGTATATTGATTCAGATGGATGGTGTACGAGTGAGGGAGAATTTGACTGTTGAGGCATTGCTAGTTTAGGTTGATGAACGAGAAGCAACTTCGAGATAAAGAGATTTCTTTGGTGAAGGTAGTTGGGAGGACCAGCTGGAGAAAGTTGGATTTGGGAGTGGGAGACCAGTTGAGAGAGTCATATCCGACTCTGTTCATTAAGATAATTTTCGAGGGCGAAAATCTTTTAAGTGGGAGGGGGGGTTGTAACAGCTCAATTTTCATTAGTTAATTATTTATGTTAATTAATTGATTTATTGAAATTATTGGATGATTATTTAAAGGAATTGGTAGATATTTTGAGAGAAGAAATATATTGGAGAGAAATAAAAGGGAAAGATATATAAGGAAAGTGGAAAAAAAGGAAATGATAGTAACATAAGAGAAAGAGAAGAGAAAGAAAGAGGAAGAAGAGGAAAGATAAGGAAAAGAGAGGAAAGCTTGGATTCTTCAAGATCAACTCCTAGCTTTCGATTTAATCAATGTAAGGGTGTGAAACATTGTTATCTTACCAATGTATGTGATTATGTATGTGTGTGTTTGGATTGTTTGGATGTTTTCCATCTTTTTCCATTCTAGGATAGAAATGGATTTAATCGATAGAGTCGATGTTTGAACGGTTAAAATCTGGAATAAATGATCTAGATTAGTCGAGAATTGTTAGGTGTAACACCCTTATTCTACCCCACAGATATTACGACAAAATAACACGGATTTCAGAGTAAAATATTTACTTTCATTAAAAAGCCACAAAGGGCGTACATTTCTCAAAGTCAACAAAATTGGTCAATACTCTGTAACACACGGGTTTTCTCAAAATACATCAAAACATCATATACAGCGGAACTCAAAACATAACTCAATGTTTTCCTCATAAGGGAACACCAGTAAAATAACTCAATGATATACAATCAACTCAAAGAACCCAACCCGATGTTACATATCAGAGCAAGACCCTCTAAGTTAACCATAAAGGCTAACGACTCTAAAACTTCAAAAATATTTCAACGGCGTCCACGGCTAAACCTGATCATCTGCATGTTACCCACGTGGAGGTAACATTCAAACATGCAGGGTGAGTAAGACAATTCATAATAATCAATGTATAACAATTAATGCATAAACGACATATTACTCATAGTTATATTCAACACATTGATATTGTTCAATTATGCCTCAAAGGCCACAATGTCATAATTATACACAAAGGCTCATAAATGCAAATGCAACATAGACTCAATGCATGTGGTACCAATCATCACAGCGCGATGGACACTGGGCCATCAACCCTCCATAGATCCCCCATCAATAGGATCGATTCTACTAGAGAATCGGAGCACATCATAATACTTCACATCCACACAGTGGGATTGAAGTCAAATTAATCGAGGTCCTGAACCGAAGTCCGGATGCACATGAATGCATGATGCACACGTCACAAATCATCCTCATAATAACATCATAGGTGCATCATCATTCATCATATTCATCATATTCGTCATATTCATCATATTCATCATCATCAAACGTCATAGCTCATCAACACAGTCATCATCGTACGTTACGTCATCATAACTCGTTATAATAATCATCTTCATACTTCATAGCTCATCATAATAATCATCACCACATAAATCATCATAATTCATCAAACATCATATCATCATAATTCATCTTAATAATTAATCTCACGCATCATCTCATCATATAATCACATACAAATCACATATTAGCTCATAGTCATATTATCACATATTATCCCATATTAGTTCATAATACTACCCCATATTATCTCATATTAATTTATCAAATTATACTCGTGGTAATCCTCACACTATCACCCATAAATCACATAAACTTCAAAGTCCTACTCATGTTAATTCATCATATTATCACAGTTACCTCCATGGTAATTCATCAGGAAAATCGCAACATCAAAACATCAAGACATCACTGAACCAGAACATGATTCGTTACTAGAACATATACACAATTGAATTCTCAAACATAATTAGATATAAAAATATTTGGAAAAAAATTCCCTTATCTATACTATGTTATAGCCCTGTTTATTAGCTTTCCAACGCTTCAAACGGGGGTCAAAACGGACTTACGGATCAAAAGTTACGTCCAAAACAATTTCGACCAAAAACATGAACAGTCGTGACGAACAGCAAAACGTTGTTACGCTCCGGAACCTAAATCAACCCAAAAGTCCACACGATTCACTTCCTTAATGCCCCCAAAACATCCCTAAATCATCCCTAAGGTCCTACGGCATAAAGGCACAAAACCTACGGTTTATTAGGCCAATCCGGCAACATTTGCACTGCCTAAATCACTATTTTCCTGCAATTGCTCTGAGTGCATCAGAGTTACTCACATTATAACATTCCTATTACTACAGGGTCAAACATATCACAATCCAAGGTTTTTGCCACGAAGGAAAAAATCAATATTTCTCATCTCTACACTCAAAGGGTCAAGAAGACTAACCACTAATCTCCAGGGTCTACCATCAATTTCCTTACAATTGCTCCGAAGGCATCGTAATTTTAAATATCAAATATTTTATCCCATATGGGCAGACATATAACGATCTAAGGTTTTGGCCACAAAGTCCTAAGGTTTCCTTTCTCATATCAATATTCAGTGTTACATACCATTAACCATAACCTCAAAGCCTTATCACCAATTTCCCTATTTTCCCACAACCAACCCAAAAACCTTAAATCTTAAATCAACCATAAACACACTGAAAGGCATACATGGAAAATAATGAAATGCAATACTCCCCATACCTTAGTCGATTTGCAGCTTTCACAATTAATCTACGGGATCTTCTGTTTCTAGCATTTTCTTCAGAGCTCAGGCCACCAAATTTTCACGGTTAACACAAATGAATTCTAATTTCCCTTCAGAACTCAATTTTGTCCCACTTAGTCTTGGGTCTCCCAATTTGGGATTTTCCCATAATATCCTTACTAACTCCTCCAAATGCCCAATTTACCCTTATTTCACTTATATTCATTTTAATCAATAATAATACTAATATTCTCATATAGTATACTATTAATTAAATGAATAGTCCAACATGCACATTTTCTCAGTAATTCTCAAAACCACCGAAAACACCCAAAACACTAAAATACAAATATTCTCAATTAAATAAATTAATTAAAATATTTCGATTAAATTTGGGGTGTTACAACTCTCCCCCACTTAAAAGAATTTTCGCCCTCGAAAATTGCCTCAAGGAACAGAGTCGGATACGACTCCCTCAACTGATCTCCAAGTTCCCAATTCCAACTTTCTCCAGCTGGTCCTTCCAAACTACCTTCACCAAAGGAATCTCTTTACCTCAAAGTTGCTTCTTGTTCATCCACCTGAACTAGCAATGCCTCGACAGTCAAATTACCTCTCACTTGTACACCATCCATCCGAATCAATGTACTTCTTCAACTTAGGCACATGCCACATCATGTAAATTCACAAGCGACAGCGGTAAAACAGTCTAACATGCTACCTCTCCCATGCTTCCGCTGTGTCACTTCTGATACAAATCAACAAAACACAGTGTGTGCTTCCGAGACTTCAAAGCTCGACCAACACCAGTCACCATCGTAACTCTCAAAACACGTCTTTTCTTGGATCTTATTGATCTTTTCAGTCGTCCCTTACACAATTCTCAGGTCCGAGCACATCACTCTCGCCTGAATCATATCAACACGAAGGAGTCCTACACCTTCTAGCATACAAATCCTCATACGGTGTCATTCCGATACTAGAATGCTAACTGTTATTGTAGGTAACTCAATCAACGATAATTAACTATCCCACGATCCACCCTGATACAACACACAAGCTCTCTACAAATCCTCTAAAGACTGGATAGTTTCTCTCTGTCTCTCCATCCGTCCACGGATGATAGGCAGAGTTCAACTTCAACATGGTACTCAAAGCGTCTGTAAACTCTCCCAAAAATCTCGATGAAAACTCAGATTCCCATCTGACACCATATTCGACGACATCTCATACAACTTCACAACTCCATCGATATACATCTCAGCTAGCTTCAACATAGAATGATTAATCCTCATTGGTAAGAAAAGAGCCAATCTAGTCAATCTTTCCAGAATCACCCAATTAAAATCATATCCCTCCAATTCTTCGGAAAACCCAACACAAAATCCATGGAAATACTACCCGATTTCCACCCTAGAATATCCAACGATTGCATCACACCCAACGGTCTCTGACGTTTATTCTTCGACTTCCGACAAGTCTAACCAGCATATACAAACTCAACCACTTCTCTCTTCATCTATGGCCATCAAAATGATTTCCTCAAATTCGGTTACATCTTCATAGCACCGGGATGGATACTCCATCTACCTCAATACTCTTATTCCACTCAATAATATCTATAACACAAACTCTATCACGACATCTCATGATGCCATTTTTATTAATCCGAAAATCAACTCTTCGACTTTAATTCATCAAATTCGACCAATCTACCAACTCAAACCAGAGTTCCGACCTTATCGAATCTCATCAAGAATACCAACAGTAAGGTCCAACATGCTAAGCTTAAATCCATAAGAAGTCTCTTCACACACCAAACTCATATCACAAAATTGCTCAAACAATTCTAACTCTTTTCACCATCATCATCGGTATATGCAAAGATATCCAAATCAATGCATAAGCTACCACATTTGCTTCACCCAAATGGTAATTTAATCCAAAACCATCATCCTTCAGGAGTCCCAATTATTTCCTCTACCTCATATTCAACCCTTCTAAATCAAGAAAATACCTTAAGCTCTTGAGATCACCAAACATTTCAAATCTCAAACTAACCAATTGAAGCCTCCAACTCTGGCACAAACACAACAACAACCAACTCTAAATCACTCGTCAGATAATCCCTCTTATGTACTTTAAATTGCCTTAAAGCATAACTAAAACTTGTTGATGTTACACTTAACATATCTCTCAATCACATCGACGAAGCATCACAAAACACAACGAATAGTTCTGTCGGATTCGGCAAAAATTAATACACGAGCTGTTGACAGCTCTCCCAAAAACTCTCTGAGCTTTCTTCACAGTGGCATATCCATGCTTCTTCCCCAACACTGATAACTCATGTTCCCGATGCTCAACATGATCATCTATACTCTTCGAATATATCAAAATAACATCGGTTAACACAACCACTGACTCGCTCAATTAAGTATGGAAAATCCCATGCCAACGGACACTCAATTTGCGAGTTATGGCGGAAACACGAACTGCACCTTCTGCACTTACCACAACATCCAAACATATTCCATCAATAAATAACTTAATTCCATGCCACTACTTCACCATCACATAGAGCATTGGACTAGATTTCCAACGCTTCGAACCGTGCGTCATTTCGAGCTACGATTCTCCCGTTATGACAAACATACCAAAACAACATCCTTCTGCCCATGACATATTCGTTAGGCGAACACAGAAGCGAACGTGACAGTTTGAAATTCTATTTTCGACCGTTACGTGACTTCCGGGTGTCCGATTTCGATTTCGTAAAAAGCTGCAATCTCGGAATTCGACATACAACAACAATTTCACACTTAGAAGGCCATTCAGCACATTTCCAATTTTTGAAATATTTTAAAACTCAGTTAAACCAATATTGCATTCCATATCTGACCTTCTTTAATAATCATCAGAAGTCATCGTCCACCTTTAATATACTCGACCTCACAATCTGTTGCCTTAGCATACACATCAGACACAAGCCTCAAAACTACTCAATTCAATTAGTCCTTCGACCATCTAAACAGACATATAATATGGAGCTCTCAATATCGGACTAGTTCCCGTAACTAAGTCGATCATAACTCCACTTCACGTCCTGTCTGTACATCACAATCTTGTCAGGATAACTTCCAGACAACCATAATTAATCGGCAAACCGCCAACTTCCCCACTTTCAGTAACACTCAAAATTCCCATCAAAATAAGCATCTCGACATCATCCTACACCGACTCACCAAAACAATTCTAAGCATTGAGCTTAACTCAAAACAATTTACTGCTCACGCCATCTAAGCTTGCAAGACATGCCTATCCCATCCAACATAATCCCAACTACTATCAACAACAGATTAAGGCTGATCAGTTCCTCAATTTGTCAATAGACAGCTGAAAATTATGATGGGGTATAAACCATCTTTACCAAACTATAATAGCGTTCAACCACACACTGAGCTACAACTCCACACTTGCAGCATCCTGGAGAAGCACAACTTCTCCCCCACTTGTTTCATTCCCACTTCTGCAGACAAAGGTTTGACAATAAACATGTACCGACAGTGTTTTCACACACATGTCGCATACCAGAGAACAAACAACATTAGACAACTTGACTGGACGGACCGACCTGCTCTGATACCACTAATGTAACACCCTTATTCTACCCCACAGATATTACGGCAAAATAACACGGATTTCAGAGTAAAATATTTACTTTCATTAAAAAGCCACAAAGGGCGTACATTTCTCAAAGTCAACAAAATTGGTCAATACTCCGTAACACACGAGTTTTCTCAAAATACATCAAAACATCATATACAGCGGAACTCAAAACATAACTCAATGTTTTCCTCATAAGGGAACACCAGTAAAATAACCCAATGATATACAATCAACTCAAAGAACCCAACCCGATATTACATATCAGAGCAAAACCCTCTAAGTTAACCATAAAGGCTAACGACTCTAAAACATCAAAAATACTTCCACGGCGTCCACGGCTAAACCTGGTCATCTACATGTTACCCACGTGGAGGTAACATTCAAACAGGCAGGGTGAGTAAGACAATTCATAATAATCAATGTATAACAATTAATGCATAAACGACATATTACTCATAGTTATATTCAACACATTGATATTCTTCAATTATGCCTCAAAGGCCACAATGTCATAATTATACACAAAGGCTCATAAATACAAATGCAACATAGACTCAATGCATGCGGTACCAATCATCACAGCACGATGGACACTGGGCCATCAACCCTCCATAGATCCCCCATCAATAGGATCGATTATACTAGAGAATCGGAGCACATCATAATACTTCACATCCACACAGTGGGATTGAAGTCAAATTAATCGAGGTCCTGAACCGAAGTCCGGATGTACATGAATGCATGATGCACACGTCACAAATCATCCTCATAATAACATCATAGGTGCATCATCATTCATCATATTCGTCATATTCATCATATTCATCATCATCAAACGTCATAGCTCATCAACACAGTCATCATCGTACGTTACGTCATCATAACTCGTTATAATAATCATCTTCATACTTCATAGCTCATCATAATAATCATCATCACATAAATCATCATAATTCATCATAATTCATCATAATTCATCTTAATAATTAATCTCACACATCATCTCATCATATAATCACGTACAAATCACATATTAGCTCATAGTCATATTATCACATATTATCCCATATTAGTTCATAATACTACCCCATATTATCTCATATTAATTTATCAAATTATACTCGTGATAATCCTCACACTATCACCCATCAATCACATAAATTTCACAGTCCTACTCATGTTAATTCATCATATTATCACAGTTACCCCCATGGTAATTCATCAGGAAAATCGCAACATCAAAACATCAAGACATCACTGAACCAGAACACGATTCGTTACTAGAACATATACCTAATTGAATTATCAAACATAATTAAATATAAAAATATTGGGAAAACAATTCCCTTATCTATACTATGTTATAGTCCTGTTTATTAGCTTTCCAACGCTTCGAACGGGGGTCAAAACAGACTTACGAATCAAAAGTTACGTCCAAAACAATTTTGACCAAAAACATGAATAGTCGTGACGAACAGTAAAACGCTGTTACGCTCCAGAACCTAAATCAACCTAAAAGTCCACACGATTCACTTCCTTAATGCCCCTAAAATATCCCCAAATCATCCCTAAGGTCCTACGACGATAAAGGCACAAAACCTACGGTTTATTAGGCCAATCCGGCAACATTCGCACTGCCTAAATCACTATTTTCCTGCAATTGCTCTGAGTGCATCAGAGTTACTCACATATGAACATTCCTATTACTACAGGGTCAAACATATTACAATCCAAGGTTTTGGCCACGAAGGCAAAAATCAATATTTCTCATCTCTACACTCAAAGGGTCAAGAATACTAACCACAAACCTCCAGGGTCTACCGTCAATTTCCTTACAATTGCTCCGAAGGCATCGTAATTTTAAATATCAAATATTTTATCCCATATGGGCAGACATATAACGATCTAAGGTTTTGGCCATAAAGGCCTAAGGTTTCCTTTCTCATATCAATATTCAGTGTTACATACAATTAACCATAACCTCAAAGCCTTATCACCAATTTCCCTATTTTCCCACAACCAACCCTAAATACCTTAAATCTTAAATCAACCATAAACACACCGAAAGGCATACATGGAAAATAATGAAATGCAATACTCCCCGTACCTTAGTCGATTTGCAGCTTTCACGATTAATCTACGGGATCTTCTGTTTCCAGCATTTTCTTCTCAGGCCACCATATTTTCACGGTTAACACAAATGAATTCTAATTTTCCTTCAGAACTCAATTTTGTCCCACTTAGTCTTGGGTCTCCCAATTTGGGCTTTTCCCATAATATCCTTACTAACTCCTCCAAATGCCCAATTTACCCTTATTTCACTTATATTCATTTTAATCAATAATAATAGTAATATTCTCATATAGTATACTATTAATTAAATGAATAGTCCAACATGCACATTTTCTCAGTAATTCCCAAAACCATCGAAAACACCCAAAACACTAAAATACAAATATTCTCAATTAAATAAATTAATTAAAATATTTCGATTAAATTTGGGGTGTTACATTAGGCTAAGACTACTGGAATTCGTTGGAATTGAATCGGGTGATTTTGGGAGTTTTTGAGAGTTTTGGACAGTTGGGGTTTTGAACATCGCAGACGTTCGCTAGCAGCTTCGCTAGGCGAGCAGGTTGCAAGTATTCGCTGTAGCGAGCTAGTAGCGAATGGTCCCAGACTTGGACAAAATGTAATTGATCCTCTTCGCTGGTAGCGAGTGAGGTAGCGAGGGGTTCGCTAGGCGAAGCCCCAGCGAGTAGGTAGCGAAGCCTTACAGTAGCTTCTGTTTGCCTTCGCGAGCTTGTTCGCTAGACGAACAGGTAGCGAGTGATCGCGAAGAACTCGCTAGGAGAGCAAGCTAGCGAGTGTGACAACATTTTCATTTTCTTGTGTTTCCATCCAATGTTGATTGTTTGGTTCGATTGTGTTCAATCCTTATCGGAAATGAATAGTTTGTGTACTGTTGTGATATGTTATGTTGTGGGTATCCGTATGGCGTGAATCCTATATTGTGGAATTGATTGTGGAATGCGGTCTTTTGACCAATATATGCATTGTTTAAATTGATTAAAAATGCATGATGAATTGTGATGAAGTATGTTGCCGTTTGGCACGATGATGTGAATACATAATGATTTCTATGCGATTGTATGTGAAGAATGCATGAGAACATACTGCGAATATGTGTGCATTGCTTGATAAATGTGGTCTTTTGACAAATATATGCATTCTTTAAATTAATTAAAAGTGCATGATGAATGTGGTTGAGTTCGTTGCTGTTGGTGCGATATTGTGAAATGCATATTGATTGTATGCAATATTGTGAAGAATGCATGGGAACATATTGTGAATATGTTTGCATTGCTTGATAAATGTGATGATGTTGAAAGTATGGATACTTTGATATGATGTGTGAGTGTGAAATCATGTTATAATTCTTGTGTGATGAATTATTTGACTATGCATGGGATTAAGATGCGAGAACGGTCTTAAGTGCATTTGGTTGTTGATTGCATACGCATCATTTGGTCAAGAGGCAATACTTGATAGTTTCGTGGAGACTAGTGACTTGTCCCAAACCTAGAGCGGGGTTTGAAAGCCTAGGGAATGGGCATTTGTTGTTATCGGTCTAGGGAACAAACCTGGTTTAAATGTAAAAACCGAAAAATGATAACAAGTGTTGGTACCACATGGCATGAGTTGCATTGAGTCTCATGGAATAAATATATGATTGTTGTATGAAGTTATGCATATGTGTATGTACATGACTTGTGTAATTGAGAATGATGAATATGTGATTGTTGTATGAAAGTATGCATATGTGCGTGAATTGTTGGATTGAGAATTTTAGATGTAGGCATGATGAAATATGCTTGGTAGTTATCCATATCTGTTTATATCTGTATTGTGAATGTGTAACTGTGAATTGGTGAATAAACATAATATGAGCATGTTGATGTGGAATGATGAGGATTATGGATGTGTGTATGATGAACACGCTTGATGATTATCCATATTGGTTTATATAAACATTGTGAGGTATATGATGATTATAATGAATTGTGGTGAAAAAAATATGGAATATGTGTATTCTATGCTTGTGTATACATATATGATTATATGCATTGTTATTATGATAATATTTCTCACCCTCCTGCTAGAATGATGTCATATCTGACATCGTGCAGGTATCGAGAATAGAGCTGCTCGTAGTTGCGCGGTCGTTGTTGGTATAGCCATTTAGTAATTTAGTTATATTGGGTCGAGTCATGCTCTAGTCATGTAACACTGGGATCGTTTGGTTTATATTTTAGAGATACATTATGTATTCTATGTTATGTTTTTATATTCATTGGAATATTATGATGTTGGCCTTGGTGCCTAAGTAATGTTGAAGTATGTGATGAATCTGAATATTCTGTTAAGAGAATTATGTTATAAAATGAATCCGCTGCTACATGCAAAGTGAAATTGTGAGAAGCATGATTATTTATTATAAGTGTTAATAAGCATGACAGGTGGTTTTGATGTTTTGAAAGTTATGTGTGACGCCCTTTTCTGAATGCATGAAAATTTACTCTGATTATTCGTATATTTTTCGCGGGGTTTAGAAGGGTGTTACAATGTGGGCTTGGCTGGTATTTTTGGCTTGCACATTATGCTTTGTCACAACTTGGATGATGTGTTGGTGTGGCTTGGTGAAGCTGTATTTCTTGGAGGTGGCTAAAGTGGTAGCTGAAAAATAGGCTTAGGAATGGCGCGATGAAGACCGAAATTTGATATGGGTTGTGTTAGTGAGAGGCCAAAACTTGCTTTTAACATGAGCTTAATATTCTCAATCCATTTTTCGTACAAGGCTGTAATGTATCTTTTTGAAGGGACTTTAGAGATTTTTTATGTGATGGATGTATGGGCTATAATGGGCTTTTTTTGTGTCATTTTAATGAACTCTTATTATTGCTACTTATGCCCTTAAATTTGCTTGAACAATGATGTTTGTCTTTGTTAATGGACTTTATCATTGAGCTTGAAAGTATTTATTGACACGCCCTCCATATCTTACTTGCACCAATGCCTTGTAACAAATTTGTATAGTTTGCAAGATTACAACAATTAGACTCAATCTTTCATATTGATGTCGTATTCATATTTGAAACCAAATCTCAATCTTTGAATCTTCACTTGAAATTGAATAAAGGCTTGATTCAAAAGTAAACCAATCTTGTATTTTAGAAGAATCACGATGAACCTCAAATATTCACTTTGAACCTTCTTAGACAACAATATGGATCTGATGAACATGTCTTAAAGGATCACAATGCACTGCGCAAAGTTTCAACTGACCATGATTATGATCCTTGACAAATGAAACAACAAATGAATCCATCATGAATTTGAAATGAATCAGAACCTTGAATCAAAATAAATCCATTACAGAATCAATCCTTGGACTTTGCCACTTGCACTACTAAGCCAAATCTTTCATCATAAACCAAATGCTCAGTCAGCAATATGCCTTGAAATAAGAAGATAACGACTTGATATGAAATGCATTACAACTGCTCCAAAACCCTAATTGAAAGGAATAGGTTCCATATGATTCTCCACCATGAAACGTCTGAATTCAGCACAGCCTAATAACTTGATTCATACACATTTGACTTGATTTGGCACAAAAATCCTAATTGAAACCTCCAGCATAAATCACTTGAATTATGCACACCCTGGCCTTGATCATGAAACAAAGTCTTGTCTGACCAGGATTAGGTCAACACCCAACTGAATCTCAACCTCTACTACACACACTAGATCTGACAACCTTGTTTGAACCTCGATTCATTTTTGCAACACTTGGAATTAAGAAACAAGAAAATAAAAGTAGAAGCAACATATTTTTGGATTTCTGAATGATGGTTAGTAGATGGAAACACAAATGAAGGCAATATTATATAGGTAGTACAAATTTGGTGTATGACACACTATGATCACAACCTTGTGTAATTCTATGTCTACTAATAAAGCGTTAAAGTATCTGCTTATCACAGGTAATAATCTCGGCATAATGCATAAAGCCAATGAATGTGATGGAATCGCCAATAATCTCCAGGAGAGAAAAAATAACGCTCTCTAGTTAAATCTAATTGGCAAAATTCTCATCACTCCCATCAGAAACAAACAAATGATTTCTTAAAATACCAATAAGATTTAATTAGTAAGGGAGCGAAAACCCATTTACAAAGAAAAATCGAGTAAGCAATAACCCATATGAAAAGAAAATGAGAAGATGAAAAGCAACGACCAGATCTCACCTTAAAAATAACACAACATTGGAGTGTACTCAAACATCCTAGGGGAAAACGAAAAACCCTAACCTACTAGCTTAGTGGCACGTGTTTAAAATCCAAGTGGAATGCCTAAGCGGTGAGAAAATAATCAATGCACTTGTTCTCCTCTCTGAAAACTCGACAATATTAGGCTGACACGAATTTTGAAAGACTTCCAGTTCATTACTTCACGACAAATCTTGAGGGCAATTGTTTAAGCCGACTAAAATTCCAATAAATCAAGGCCAATTAATTACTCCAAACAAGGTCCAACAACCAGGTTGGTCCAAGGATATAAATAATTCTACATGTATAATTATAAGACATACGATACACTTATACTTTCTATTCTTCACTTTACCTATTTTAAAACTTATTAACTAACTTGAACATTAAAGTATTAACCTTATCATCCATCTCCGTGATCCACCGCATCAAAGACTTGTAATACTTGAATTTTTTTAGAATAACCACATATTAAACTTTATTTACCAATATAATGCATATTTGAAATAATTTTCCAAAGTAACCAACTAATCAACGTCCAGTCGCCATTCCAATTGGCGAAAGCTTGTAAATTGGAAAATCAAAAAAGCCAATTCGCCACTTCAATTGACGAATGCTTGTAATCTGAAAAATAAAAAAAGCAATTCACCATCCCAATTGGCGAATGTGTGCTTTGTGCTATCAGTTTAGGGTTTCCACGTTTTTTATTATATTATTATCAGATTTTAATAAATTTAAGTAATTGATTAATTTTTTAATTTTAATTAATGTTTTATTCTATTTTTTAAATATATTATTTTTAATTAATTTCAATTAATAAATATTTTATTTCAATTAATAATTATTAATGTAAAATGAATTCTTATTAAATTAATTTAAAATTTGATTATGATTTAATTTTAATTTTTTTATAGTTGGTATAAATATTTTAATAAATTGTTTGTGTAAATATGTGAATGGTAATTGTTATTAAATTTATACACATTTTAATAAATATTTTAATTAGGTTTTAATAATTATATGTTATTAAATTATTTTGTTTGTTTTTCATAATTAATTGAAATTTACATAACATTAAGAAAAAATTAAATACAGAAATGTTAAAATAAAATATAGAAATAATAAATTATATTAATTTAGAATCTAGTGAAAAGTACAATTACAATTGAACAAAAGACAAAAACTAATGACCGGCTCTATCCAAGTGACCACCGGTGCCACGTTGTGGGAGACGCGCGTTGCGACGAGGTCTACGAGGAGGTTGCAGTGGTGTGTCCGGTCTCTGTGTGTTGAGGTGTGGAGGAGGGTATGGTTGGGACGACCTCGACGTATCAGATAGAGTTTGCATCATTTTACCCCAATAGCTGTCAACAACGTTTCCGTAGTCAAGCCTGATGCCCATGTTTTCGAAGGATTGTCGGGGAGGTTGGGTGGAGTATGGACGGTATGGTTGTCCGAATGTGTACATGGAGTTGGGTTGGTCTAGGTGTGTTGGTTGTTGCAGGGTGTGGTAGTCGAATAATGGATAGTTTGGGGGGTCGTTGGAGGGGTAGTTGAAGGGGGTAGGGTCAAATGAGGTGTCTGGGCTATAGTTGGAGAGGTAGTTGGAGGGGGTAGGCTCAAAAGACGTATCATGGCTGTAATGGTAAGGTAGTTGAGGCTGAGATTAGGTGGTTGGCATGTAAGGTTGTCGTTGTTGATAGGGGGTATTTATTGGCATGTATGGGTTTTCGTAAGCCTGGTTTTTGGTACTGAACTGTTGTTGTGGGTTTGACGAAGAATCGCGTTCCCTTGGGTCGGCCAAATAGGTTGGCTGCGACAGGAAAGGCGGAGATGTCGTGACAGACCTAAACCAAGTCATATATTGAATACTTGGCCTAGCCCCGTGCACAATACCGCCGGTTAAGACGTATTGCCTTCTTCTTTTCCAGTGTATATGCAACTCCTTCGCAAACTCCTTCCAGTCACTGACACTCCACTGTGCGTCTACCCACTTTTGATGCCACTGCCCCAAGTCTACTGGAGCATCTGGAATATCCTGATGCATCCCAAATTGTAGTTTCACCCGGTCACTTTGGTGCATCTCCACCGTAGTGAGCCTAATTATGGGTGTCTTTGCTGTCTACACAGCGACATCGTCGGGGTTGGGCTCGTGGTCGAGACCCTCGTACGGCATCCAGACAAACTACAATAAAGTTGGACAATTAAGTTAGTCAAAGTTTGATAGGTATATGCATATACATTAAAAAAAATTAATGGTAAATAACTAACAATGGTAAAAAAATTAATGGAAAATTAATGCCACTGCCCCAAGTTTACTTTTGATGCCATCTGGAAATAAAAAGTACCCGAATAAAATCATAATATAGCATCGAGTTTTTTGTATTTTCTCAAACTCGGTGCTATCATCAGTTAAGACAATACGGTTGTATTGTTCTCTAAGGTGTTTTAAATTTATTCCTTGACCCCTCGGGCGGCCCTCGCTTTCCGCCTGAGGTCCGTCCGTACAAAGAGGGGCGCCCAATAAATCTTCGCAAAGTTGGTCAGGGACACCAACTTCGCCGTTGACGGCCTTACCATCGATGTGTAGGCCGAGCAACATGTAAACGTCCTGAAGAGTCACAGTACATTCACCAAAAGGTAGGTGAAATGTATGTGTCTCCGGTCTCCAGCGTTCTAACAACGCTAGAATAAATTTCATGTCGAGGGAGTAAGATTTGATTTCGATCAAATCACCAAACCCACATTGAGTAAGGTAGTTCATAATGAGCGGGTCGTGTGGTATGTAATCATGCACACGACATCGAAACCTTGATACATCCTGCAGAATAATGAATGTTACGTTAGAGAAGAAGTAAAAGTTCTAACATTTTTTTTAGACAAAATTATAAACATAGACAATAACAAAAGACTTACAAACGCGGCGATGTTTTCAGCCGTCCCTCTGTGAGCGTCACCCATGGTGAGTAGAGACATTGTCGTTTGGGATGTTGAGAGTTTGTGAGATTTGAGAGTTTAAGAGGTTGAGAGTTGAGAGTTGAGAAGTTGAGAGTTGAAAGCTAAGGGTTGAGAGTAGGAAAGGAGGGTTTAAGTGTGAGTATAATTTGATGGGTAAAGACCCTATATTTATATTCCACGAGTGGCTTGAAGCATGTGTTGTGTAAATGCATATTGGACTAGTGTCGTGTTGGATGTGTTGTGTAAATGCATTTCTGGACTAGTGTCATGAAGCATGTGATGTGTAAATGCATGTTGGATGCTGAGTCTTTTTTATGCAGTGTCTCGTCTAATCAAGCATGGTGGATGCAGTGTCCCGTCTTATCAAGTCCTGATGCATGCAGAAAGAGAGTCTCGTAGGCCTGCATGGTCAATGTAGGCATGCAGGAACACATGTGAAAATGAGATTCCTTCATTGTCTCGTCTAATCAAACAGGCTGCATGTCATTGATTGCGTAGTGTGATTTTTTCATATTGTGTTTTTTTCTTAATTAAGGACATATTGTTTTTTTTATGGATGATAGGTTCTGATGGTTGTAAACGCATGCATGAATAGTGTCCTGATGCATGTCATTGATTCCTGATGTGTCATTGAATGTGAGGCATGCGTGATGAGTGAAAGACAGAGATTCCTGATGCGGTATCACATGTAAACGCAGAACTTGGCATTGTCACGTCTTATCAAGTGTACTATTGAAGTACTGATGCATGTCATTAATTGTGGAGCATGCATGACAAGTGAAAGGCAGAGATTCCTGATGCGGTATCACATGTGAACGCAGAACTTGGCATTGTCACGTCTTATCAAGTGTCCTGTTCAAGTCCTGATGCATGTCATTAATTATGAAACATGCGTGACAAGTGTCCTGGTGCATGCAAAAAGAGTCCTGATGCATGGTCATTGATTCGCAGGGTCACATGTGAAAATTACAGATTCATTTACTAATACATGTAAAAAAAATCTTTCAAGTCTTTAAACAAGAAAACACTCAGCCCATGTTATAAAGCCTTTAAACTCTTTAAACTCAAACACGCAAACACTCAGACACTCAAACACTCAAACATTTAAACACCACAATTTTCTCTATGTCTCAAACACCACAGTATATGATTTCCGCTCATCTAAACGGTGAAGTTTTCGAATGTGAAGTGTCGGGATACAATTTCAGAAACACGGAGGTTACAAAGTTTTTAATTGACAGAAGGTCTAATTTTTTACACCTGAAGTCCAGAATAGAAAAAAAACTGCAACGTGGTCCAGTTGGGCAAATAATATACAAAAACCCATTATTTTTTGGCGGACCTGATTCATGCAAGTTTTTCCCTTTAAACGTGTGAGACGATGAAAATGTGCGTAACATGTTCCGCAGTCACGAGTATTCTGGGTTCTCAGATATCGTGTTATATGTTACATTACAACAACAACAACTGTCTCAACAACTTGATTCGTCCCAAGTTTTTTGCGATGAGGAAGATGAACACCCTGAAGTCAATGTCGTTGACGAAGAAGAAGAAGCAACTGAAGTCACTGTTGACGAGATGGTGAACAATCCGGAGGTTGAGGTTCAACCTGGCAATGTCTATTGTCCTCCTCAACACATGACTACTATCGCCTTAGGTGATGATGAACCCTCGACGAATGTTTTCTACAACCCCAACTACACAACAGAGGGGCAACTAAAAGAGGGTGACGAGTTTCGTACGAAAGAAGATTGTGTCCGGGCTATCAAACAATTTCACATGGAGTTGTCAGCCGACTACAGAGTCGATCAGACAAATCCTACGCGATATACGATCTATTGTCGTAACAACGAGTGCCCATTCCGATTAACAACATCTTTCAAGAAGAGAAGCGATTCCTGGAAGATAGGGTCAATGTGTCCGTCCCATAGTTGTATAATCTCGAATCCGATGCAAGACCATCACAAACTCAGCTCTAAATTGATTTGTGATGAGATTCTATCAGTCGTTAGTGAAAATCCATCTTTGAAGGTGAGTACCATAATTGCACATATGGTACAAAGGTACAACTACACTCCTTCGTACCGAAAAGCATGGATTGCAAGAACTAAGGCAGTTGAAAGGGTGTTTGGAAATTGGGAGGAGTCGTACAAGGAACTTCCTAAATTCCTGGTGGCCCTTAAACACTACTCTCCATGAACTGTTGCGATATTGGAGACGATGCCTGCTTGTACACCGGACGGGACTTGTGTTGGTGGAAATGGAATTTTCCACAGAGTCTTCTGGGCATTCGAACCATGCATCAAAGGGTTTGCATTTTGTAAACCTACAATTCAAATTGATGGAACATGGTTATACGAGAAATATAAGGGCACACTTCTCATGGCTGTGGCACAGGACGAGAACAACAATATTTTTCCAATAGCCTTCGCCATAGTAGAAGGGGAGACTGCTGGGGGATGGAGTTTTTTCTTAAAAAACCTCCGCTCTTACGTGTCTCCACAACCTAACTTATGTTTGATCTCTGATCGACACCCATCCATCGAGAGTGCATACAACAACCATGACAACAGTTGGCAGGATCCTCCCTCGACGCACGTCTATTGCATAAGGCATATTGCCCAAAATTTCATGCGGGAAATCAAGGACAAGACGCTGCGAAAGAAGGTTGTGAACACGAGATATGCACTAACTGAACCCACATTCAGATACTACCGTGACGAGATCAGACTGAACAACACATACGCATTAAGATGGATTGATAGCATTGATAGGGAGAAATGGACGAGGGCATACGACAATGGGGTGCAATGGGGCCACATGACAACTAACCTCGTAGAGTCAATGAATTCTGTTTTCAAGGGAATCCGAAACCTCCCAATAACTGCCTTGGTGAAGGCAACCTATTTCAGGCTAGGATCACTCTTTGATAGCAGACGTACGAAGTGGGGTTCGATATTACAATCGGGCCAGCTGTACAGCGATACTTCAATGAAATTCATGAAAGAGGAAGCTGCCAAAGCCAACACACATGTGGTCACCATCTTTGACCGTACAACTGGTTGGTTCAGTGTTGCCGAGTCTATGGATCATAACGAAGGAAGTCCTAGGGGATGTTACCGTGTTGAATTGGATAAGAGCTGGTGTGATTGTGGAAAGTTTCAAGCATTCTGCATGCCGTGCTCTCATGTCATAGCAGCATGTTCCAAGTTGCGCCAGGACCCAACCAACCTTCTTTCTGCAGTTCACCAAGTCATTAGTCTATGCAATGTCTACACATGCAGCTTTCAAGTGGTGGCAAAGGAAGACTATTGGCCTCAATACAAAGGAGAAATTGTCTGGCATAATGACCTGATGCGCAGACAGAAGAAGGGTCGACCTAACAGCACGCGCATTCGAACTGAGATGGATACCGCAGAAAAGCTGGTGAGATTGTGTAGTTTGTGTCGGCAACCAGGACACAATCGAACAAAATGTCCAAACGTAGGATCAAGCAGCAAATCATAGTTTCATGTGTAATCTTGTCCCGTTAAATCAATATCAAATTCCATTCGATTAATAACAACTTTTATAAGATTAATAGCAAATTTCTTTCGAATAATACCAAGTTTCAATCAATTAAAACCATAGTTATCTGACACAACAACAACATGACAACAGAACACTACGCGAAGGCAACATAAATTAAACAAACATAACAACAACGTAAAGACTTAAAACATAACACTGCACCAAAGCGTCTACGATATCACGACCATCAACTTTATCTTCTTGGGTGTCAACATCATCACAAGGACACCGACATCATTTTCCACTTTTCTCCATTCATGAGTCACTCCGTTTCTCCCGGTCTCCTCGACCAGCCTCTCGATTTTCCTAATCTTTTCTCCTGGACCAATATCTCCTTCTAGCCAGCGGTTCAGTTCCCTGTGCAAGTGCTCCAACGTCTGCGTATTCTAGAGGAGCACCTTCATCGGAGCCTTTGGTGAAAACACAACTAGGGCATTTCTTTTCATTAGATCGAACGTTGGAAAAGGTTCCTCCGATGCTGATGACGACGACGACGAACGTTGATTTTGAAATGCAGACATTCTAGGCTCCACTCAACTCAAAATGCACTAAAGCTTCAGTCTTTTGGAATACAAAGTTGTGAAAACATACTTGTGTTTGCAGTCGTATTTATAGTAAAAAAATGGTACGTACCCCATATGATATGACTTAAACACCCTTAAAAAATTTACATTAATTAAACTTCAGTGAACACTCAAATTTTATGTTTTAAAATTAAAAATTAATTTGAGATCAACATAAATTTATTTAATTAGGTTTAAAATCTAAACTTCAATGAAAACTCAACTTTTAGATCAACATAAATTTATTTAATTAATTTGAGATTTTTTTTATTTGAACCTAATTACTTAAAATTTATTAATTAAAAATTAATTTTAACTTTAAACCTATTTATTTAAAGTTTATTAATTAATAATTATTTAAAATTTATAAAATATAACTAATTTAAAATAATTTATTAATTACTATTTATTTAAAGTTTATTTATTAATTTATTTAAAGTTTAATAATTTAAGATTAATAATTATATTTAACAATGTACACGTGGAAACCCTAAACTGATAACACAAAGCACACATTTGCCAATTGGGATGACGAATTGCTTTTTTTATTTTTCAGATTACAAACATTCGCCAATTGAAGTGGCGAATTGGCTTTTTTGATTTTCCAATTTACAAACTTTCGCCAATTAAAATGGCGACTGAACGTTGATTAGTTGGTTACTTTGGAAAATTATTTCAAATATGCATTATATTGATAAATAAAGTTTAATACGCGATTATTCTAAAAAAAAAAATTCCCAATACTTCATCAAGAGTCTAACATTATAGTCCAAACATAATTTTGATTAGAACATTAAGTAACTCTCTTAACTTCTTCTAACCACCATTCTAACCTACTTTCTAAATTTAAAGGAGTTAATTCTACTTTTAGTATTCTCTAATATTTTATTATATTATAATAAAAAATGTTTCGTGAAGAAGCAATTCATAGTTACTCTTAATCAAATTGAGATAAATACATTTTTCTTAAATATGTGAAAAACGTCAAAAACGATATAAGAGCAACTTTAGTGTAGGGTTGTTAAACCAAAATTCTTTATAGCTTACGTTAGTAATAAGGAATTTGCATTATAGTAGTGCTGACATGGCATATGGGATGCTCTAAAACTAGTTTACGTGCTCTACACAAGCAACATACTCTAACTCATTATTTAACATAAATAATAAATTTTTATTAATTATTTAACATAAATAATAGATTTTTATTAACCATTTAATACCATGTGGGGTCAAGTTTTGGTTTCTTATAGACAACCACCATTAAAGTAAAACTACTCAAATCAACTATAAATTTTTTAAATCCTACAAATCACTTTGGTCCCACAAAAAGTATCTTAGTTTACCCATTTAGTTTACTCCCACTAAAGATGCTCTAAGTGGTAATATATAATTTTTTCTACAAACATGCCAAATTATTATCGGACACTATCTATATCCTTATCTTACTGTGTGGTCAGAAGGACAAGTGTATGCAGATTGGAAACCATTTTCTAGCTAAGAGTTTGAAAAGAGCCTAAAAGCATATATGTTTCAGAAGATTGATAAAGAAGAAGAAAAAGAAGAAGCATAGTTATGGAGAGTAGTTGCAAGGTGTGTGTGACTGGCGGTGCTGGTTACATCGGTTCTCTCTTAGTCAAAAAGCTTCTACAAAAGGGCTACACCGTCCATGCTACTCTCAGAAACTTGAGTACTCATTCATTCATTCTATCTCTGCATTATCACTTTTTCTACAAAATTTAGTTAATGGTGGATTGATGCATTGCAGAGGACGAATCGAAAGTAGGTATATTGAGAGGCCTTCCTGATGCAGAAAGTAGACTAGTGTTATTTGAAGCAGACATATACAAACCAGATGACTTTTCGCATGCAATCCAAGGATGTCAGTTTGTCTTTCATGTTGCTACTGCCTTTCAACACCAAACTAATTCTAAGGTTCACTTCTCTAGTTTTCATTATTACTCTTCATTATTAGAAGTTCTTGTATTATTTTATTTATACGAAACAATTTAATAAAACTCTTTAAATTTTTTGAAGTATTATTGAAAAAGTATTAATCATGTACTTTTTTTTATATCTATCATAAATAAAAATAGAGTTGTAGTCACCCATATATAAATGTTTATGACAGTTTAATGGCATTGAAGAAGCTGTAATAGCAGGTGTAAAAAGCATAGCTACGAATTGTATTAAATCAGGAACTGTAAGAAAACTCATATACACTGGCACAGTTGTTTCTTCTTCTCCATTAAAGGATGATGGAAGTGGCTACAAAGACTTCATTGATGAAACTTGTTGGACACCTCTTCATCTTCCTCTCACTGCTCTCCATAAGGTAAATAATTATACACCTCTCCATCGCACATCCAAAAAAAAGAACTTATAACAAATCATAGTTAACTATTTTGTTAGGAATATGCTGATTCTAAGACACTGGCTGAGAAAGAATTGTTAATGAGCTACGGCAAAGATGAAAATGGAAGTGGTGGAATTGAGGTGGTTAGTCTAAGTGTTGGCCTGGTGGGAGGGGATGCTCTTCTGAGTTACACACCAGCAACTGTTGCAGTACTTACTGCTCAGCTTAAAGACGATGATGAAGCCATGCATCAGTCTTTGAAGTTTGTGGAAGATATATGCGGAAAAATTCCACTAGTGCACGTCGATGATGTTTGTGAAGCTCATATTTTTTGTGCTGAAAATCCATCTATCAATGGCAGATTCTTGCTTGCAAACTCATATGCATCATCAGCAGAGATAGCAAGTTATTATCTTCAAAACTATCCAGAATTCAATTTGAAGGAGAAGTAAGTTTATTATATTAACGATGAAAATTGAAAAGTGGAGTATTCAATTATAAGCATCTGAAATGTGACAATATATATTTGACATTTGGTTTTAGGTATTTGGAAGGGCCAGACAGGAAAATCAAATGGGCATCAACAAAGCTTATTGACGAAGGGTTTGTTTACAAGCATGATCTCAAGATGATATTGGATGATAGTATCAAGTGTGCAAGAAGAATAGGCTATCTTAATATGTAATGATCTTTGTGATATTGTATTTTCTGTCAAAATAAATTATCGGAAGAAACTCTCTTTATAGAAATTTGCATGCATATAATTTTAAATTGTTTGATAGAATTTTATCGAATAATAATTAGTCCTTGTATGGAAGAAAAAATATTATCGTAGAATTCATCCATGAGTGAGATAAGTCAAGTGATTAAATGCCTTGGAGTACAAGTTAGGGTTAAGAGAACATTTTCTTAATAGTGGTAATAGTGTATTAGGCAAGATTGGGCTAATGCATGATGAGTTTAGGTCATGTGTGACAAGTTTAAGGATGGTTAAGTCAGTGTGTTGAGTAACTAAGTGATCAATCTTGCATGAAAGTTAACTCATTCGTTCATTCCATTCATGCATGAAACAAAATTCGCTTAGAAAAGAACATATAAACCTTTCGTATATTTTTCTTAGCTATGAATTTCTTCAAGTTAAGGGTCTAATTTTTCTAAGGTTTGAAAATGGAATTTGATCAATTTCTTCTCATATTTGCATACATGTAAATTTGGTGTAGATAAAATAGTTGCACGTATAGAAGAAGAAGTCGTACGTCAGAAAAATTTGGTGGAAATTATGCAAGTTTGGTATATGATATTAGAATGACTATTATTATATCTTTTAGGATAAAAAATCGGCTCACAAGTTTAACTCCCTGCTTTTCCATGAAATATGAGTCTTATAAGTCATCCGTTTTTCCAATTTTTTTTTGAATGAGAAGTCTATTAGAATTCTATTTCTATTTTATTTTTATTTTGAATTAAAAGTCCAGTTTATTTTTAATGTATTTAAACACCATTGGGTGCGACTGTTAAAATTATCTTTTGATCGATAAGCATTTTCATTTTTGGTTGATTCAAAAATTTGCCTAACAAAATTTGTGGCTTGCAAACTTGAATTTTCGTTCTAAGCTTAACTTCCAGTAATCCGTAATATTTCTGACTGCCTCGAAATTTTATTGAGAAAATATTAATCTTATGAGTTGAGGTTTGGCTTAACCACATTGTATTAGGGAGGTCAAAATTTTGAAAAAAATATTCTAATTCTAAAGTTGTGATCTATCTCTTAATAGAAAATTAAAAAAAAAAACAAATTGATTTTGAAAAACTTAAAAAAAAAAATGCTTAAATTTAGTTTTGGTTCATCAAATTTTTTAAATCACATATTTGAAATCACCACAAAATTGTGGTTATGGTGCATATAGTTTTATGACAAGAAAATGTTTCCTCCTCTAACTTTTGTTTGTGGTAATGGGCCTCTTTGTTTTTAGAGTAATACTAAACTTTTAAAATTGTACTTCATTAAAGTGTTAAATCTAATCATTTTAATTATAAGTAAAAAAATGTTTTCTAGGAAGTTATTTATTTATAGTTATGAAGAAATTCTTGGTTTATAAAGAAAATTTATGTTTAAGTAAAACTCCAGTCTCTTTGAGTTTAGAAATATCAGGACTCTAGCCCAATCTAATGGTGGGGAAATTTTTCTCTATGAATTTATGTTTAATTTGTTTTGTCTATATTTGAGTAAAAAAGTAAGATCTTTTTTAAAAAAACGGGTAAAAAAAATTCTTGAGAATTAAAAAAAAAAATTAATAGACTTTTGGCCGTTTTTAACCTTTTAATCTTCTATTTTAAAATTCAGCTTTTTAATCGCTCAATTTTATTTTTCTTAAAGTTTTATTGGTTCGCTCCACTTTTATATATATATATATATATATATATATATAATCTGCGTCTATAAATCAATGATACAACAAATACAATGTTCAATACATATTTCATCACATAATATTCAGAGTCATGTTCTGATGGTTGTTGTTTTATTTACAAATAATACAAATAATATATAGTGAGTAATAATATACACACAAAAAAACACACAAATTATTATAGATATAAATGAATGTCATATAATTAATATCACTTATTTTTAGAGATAATGAATTTAAGCTTTTTGTTTCTAGTACCATGTAAATTGTAATAAATGAAATCCCTCTGAAGTTCTATATATTGAAAAAAAATTTAAACATTAATAAAAAATATTTAAAAATAAAGTATAAATTTTAGTATTATAAATATATATTTCGAAGTCACATAAAATATAAGTTGTGTGTTAATTATATCTTTTATATTTGCATCTATCTTTCTGTCTATCGAACATAACATAATTACAATATTCTCACTATGTCAGATAATTATTAATAGCCAATGTGAATGGCATGAACATTAGAATAATAAGTAATAAATACAAAATTAAATGCTAAATAAGAGAAAACAAAAATTTATATTACGTAGGTTGTGGACCCGTGAATCTACTCAGACCCACAAAAGGTCGGTAGACTTGACTCCCGAAATCGTATGAGTAAATAGAAAATTAAAAATGACATTCAAAAACCTTTAAGTGACACGTATATGACAAACACATATATTTATAAACTTGTAAATGCATCATATATGATACAAATATGTAAAATAGAACACCAATTAACATCAAAATTTAATTTCATACTCTATAACAAACTTCTAAACAAAAAAAAAACTCGACAATAAAATAAACAAAATAGAAAAGTATGTAGTTAAAGACTTAAAATACTAATTCCTTCTTAATTGCCTACTACATAAAACAAAACAAACAAAAAACCATAAAACATATATGCCTTCAAACATCCAAAGCTTAAGATAAATCACCATCGTCAATATCATCATCATCATCTTCATTGATATCTTGATTATTATTATCAAACTTTGTTCTAGATGAAACACCTTTTTCATCATTAGCCAAAGTTGGATTTCTAGAAGTTACACTTCCACCTAATTCAACATTGCCACCACCACCATTTTGCACAACATTAGCAATAACAACATCAACAACAAACTGCCATTTCTTTTGAGATGCAAAGATTTCCATCCCTTGAGTTTCCACCTTACGAACATCATTTTCTCTGGTCATAAATTATCTTATTTTAGAAGTTAATTCTTCAGATTCAACAACAATATTCATAAATAAATATTTAACATCATCTGGTGCAAAAGCACAATGTCCAACATCATCTCTTTTACCAGCTAGGTGATATTTAAATCTGAATATTCATATACCAATAGTATTGGAGCAGTATTTCCATTTAACCTCTTTACATATTCCAAGAACGTCAGACCCATGTTGTCATCCAATATCAATTTGACTTTCAGCAACATTTTTTTCTAGTGCCTTTGCCTCTAGGAATTGGAGCAACAACGAGAGTGATTGTTTTTGCTTGAAGACATTTTGAGACTGAGAGCAAGGAATAAAGAGAACAAGTTGTAACAAAACAAAAAGAAGGGAACAAATACATAACTTTAATCAAAATACACGAATGGAAACAAAATCCACTAGAAACAAAAAAGTTTTAGTGAACGAAGTAATAATCGCATACAACAAGTGAAACAAGGGAATTAAATCACATACATACAAATTAAAACAATCACATCGATGAAAGGATGAGAGACAATTGCGAACACAACAAGAGACAAACGCGACCACATCGATGAAAGGAGGAAGAAATGGCGATGAATGAGAAGACCCTTCTGAGACATCGTCGACTCGTCGTTGCTGAAAAAAGAGACTAGGAGAGGGATGTTTCTAATTTTAAACGTATCGTTGTACAAGCAATACAATAAGAATTTTTTCAATAAAAATAATTTTTTTTTGGGGGAATTTGGGTCATTTTTTGGATTTTTTTAATAAAAAAATTATGAAAAAACATATAGACTCACAAATTTGTATGAGTTTACTCGAGTCTATAAAAAAAAATTTATGTGTGATTCTACTCGTTTTTGTTTCCTAGACTCATAACCTCATACAAGTTTATGAATCTACTCGCAAGTTTAACAACCATGCACATGCAAAAACAATGTTACATAAAATTTTTTATTCAACTCATTTAAAGGATGTTATATGTAGGGTTAAATATCACTTGGTTGACGCCCTAAATATTGAATGTTGTAGGCACCCAAGAATCTATACGAATTAGCCTTATTTATTTCACTACAAAGACGATGCAATACCTAAAAGTTAAAACAAAAATCAAAATTTAAAGTGAAAAATTACATTAAAAGGAATTAAGAAAAATAAATATAAACTAACATCACTTAAAAAATATTTATATTCATAAAAATTGTAGTACAGAAAAAATTTAGTCACTCAATATCCCACACTGAATTTCTAATACACATTATGATTAAATCATTTATAAGATAAAATATCAAAAATTAATTTATAATTACATATTCGAATGAGTAAAAGAATTATATATATATATATATATATATATATATATATATATATATATATATATATATATATATATATATATATATATATATATATATATATATATATATATATATATATATATATATATATATATATATATATATATATATATATATATATATATATATATATATATATATATATATATATATAAATAAAAGAATTTATCATATCATTCCATACATGTGACATACAAGTTAACACCTCAAACCATTATTTGAGGACTCTATTACTATGATACCATATTATAATGCCTTAATTTTATGGCATAAATTATTATATTGTTTATAAATATTTTAACGAATGAATTAGTGATCAAATTATGAATTTATATTCAACCTCAATCTTCATATAACTCCATAAAAATATTTAAAACATTTATACAATCAATTCTATATTAGTAGAATCTTCATAAAATCCCATTAAAAGTTATTTTTATAAAGTTTATCTTTTAGGTGTTGCTCACTACATTCTACATCACTACATTCTATGTAGTGGTCACACATCCTATGAAAACTCCAAAATGTCCCTCGTATTATTCAAAATTTAAAATCTGGACGCATTTATTATACACCAAATCACTAAATCATATAAGCACAACCTTTTTTTTTTGGTTGCCAAAAACAAGTATGAATTTTAATCTCTGGACTATTTCTACACATTGATTGTGTATTTTATGTGTTTCCTTACACTAAGATGTGTTTCTTGTATATTTATTGTGTTTCCATAAAAAATCTGGATTTTAATCTCTAGATAATCTTAGACAGTTTTTTCACACATAGCAAGTAAGTTAGAACATAATTTACATTTTCTTAATGAACGTTACATTATAAGTCATTTATAAATCAATCCCAGAATAAACGATACACATTTGTCATTCAATATTAAAATCAAATATTCAAACAAAAATATTGGTAAAGCATACAACAATGTTCATAAAACACAACGAACCATAATACAAAATGTCAAAAAGTTAATATCAAAATACAAAGTAAAATACAACTATTGCATATATCTCACACCCACGTTCCTCCTCTGCCTCCTGTACTACAATGCATGTCACGCCTTTGTTAAGATGACCTATAAAGCGACCCTCTTAGGAGTGCCTTCCAAAGAGTTGCCTTTAGCTATGGTCTCTCTCCAAATAGCCATAATACAATGACATATCGACAACACATTCACGACATGGTGTTCCCTTGCTTGCTCCTCTTATAGGATATCCTGATGAACTAGCTTTAGAGGATCTCTTTTTGCATCTAGTGTCATGTAAGGACGTGGAACATAATAAAACTATTGAATATAACCAACTGTATGTTGTACTCCCTAGAAGAAGAGCTAGCATACAACGTGCATCCTCAGATGCTTATAGTGCTATGCAGATATAACATCAACATTTGTGCTGAGGATAATGATCAGAGAAGCAATTATGGGGTATCTGGGTATACCATGTAAATACCCAAACCACGGCAGTAGTCGCTCAAGTATATGTGGGTACAACGGTCGAGATATACAAGCCACCTACCTATAGTACAAGAATACCACTTCAAGGGCCGTGTCTAACATTGCTCACCGTACGAAGTGAAATAAATATCAACCGACACAATGCGGTTAAGATAAAATTGGAATGGCTCGGTCGCAAAATTTCCCTTGAGTCGGATAATCGAGCATGTATGTGGCAACTCCTAAAAGTAGTCATCAACATATTCGCAATCGGAGATACATTGAAAATGTTGGGAGATTCATGCTTAAAAATGGTTCAGATAAAATTTCAATAAGAGTGTAACACAAACATTATATAATTTATATCAGTAAGGATGCAAAAAAAAAATTATCATAAATAAAGAGTTATTTGATGTCATCTGTCAAGTCTTGCAAGAAAAATACCTCCATCTAACTTGGAGTAGAGGTAAGCCAAACAATTATCCCTCAATGGTACTCTTGAATCCTCTCAAATTTAATGAAGTATCTAATGTGGACAACATCAACATAGGCCATACTCTTGTCCATACATATACATATGCCATACAAAACAATTATATACGACCTCAATGCATATGGTCTATGGTATGCAACCTGCACATCATAACCTACAACATCCACAACTACAACCATGTGGTCTTCATACATCTTCACTAGAAATGAATATCTAGCATGAGATCATTTGGTGTCCATTATGTCTAGTACATCAGCTCTATTGATTATGGAGTAATATAATAATCTTCCAATGATTGAAAGATGTATGATGCACGAGACATCATCAAGTGTGATGGCCATCTCACCGGTCGAAATATGTAATAAGAGGTTTTTACGTGCCATTAATCTACAATGCATACAATAAACCAAGGTTAATGAAACCATATTCAGTCATGTATAAATCCTCCAGCCTATATAGTTGTAAGAGAGCCTTACACCATGGTTCATTAGGTTACAATAGCTTTGCAACCTTCTGTCGCTACTGCGAAAATCGGCGCCGGCTGACAGAAGAGTCGCCACCGTGCGTTATTTATCCCAACGGAGGGAAAGGAAACGCTCGAAGTAAACCTCGCAAAAAACGGGGAAAGGTATGGTCATTGCAACCAAAACCTGGGTTCGGGAGTCGGTTACGCAAGGGGAAGGTATTAGCACCCCTCACGTCCGTCGTACTCGACGGGATCCACGCTTGCTTGGGTTGTCTACTGGATGCAAAACAATCTATCTACGGCTGCTAAATCTAAAGGGAAGGGAATTGACTTGATAGAGCGTCGCACTCTATGCCTACATATTCTCAAGAGAGAAAGTCAGAGTCAACGTAGTTCGGGACTACGGGGAAAATGGCTCGCCAAGACCTCGCGTCTTGTGCCTACGTACTTCCACACTGCATGGAAGATTAGAGCTTACGTAGTTCAGGCTAACTACGGCTAAACAAGGGAGTTCTCACATAGCAGTGAGAAAAACAACTGGTTTCACAGGGTCGGGAACCTATGGGCAAAACTATGGCTTGGTCTCAAATGCACTCGGGCAAGAGAGAAAAAGGGTTACAATTAGTCGTCAGCGGGAAAGTCTCGATCGCACAACCGCGAGAGAACAGAAAGTCAGTTGTTAGTGTGCTCGCTAGGATATCGCATCCTATGCCTACATATTCTCGTCTGGTACGAGAAATCAGAGCAGCTGTAGTTCGGCTAATTCGGGACCACAACTCAAATCTCGTTTTATTAATATTCTGAAAATGATTACAATGGTGTGAATACTGAAAAATAATCTCCTAAGAAATACTATCCTATCCTATCCTGAAAAAATCGAATGAAAAGTAGCCCCCTAACAAGTGGGCTTCTAAACTATCTCTAAAAAGAAAATAAACTCTATGAAAATATATCCTAAAAATATTATCTCTACTAATATTTTTTCTATTTTCTTGTCAACTATTTTCTCCCTTCTTTCAAAATATTTTTCCATATTTTTCTATGAATATTTCTCTTTTTTTCTTTTTTCTCTTTTTCTCACAATAGTATTTTCTTTATATTTTTCTCTTTTTTCTTTCAATGTGCTTTTTCCTTGAATATCAACATATTTCTTTTTATGAATATTTCTTTTTTCACTATCCCCTTTTTTAATATTCTCTTTTTCATAATATTCTCTTTTTTTTTCAATATACTTTTCTTTTCTCCAATATATTCTTCTATTTATTTTTTTTATATTCCTTTCATATTACATCTTTTTATACTAGCAACAAACATAAAAAAATAGAAAAGAAATAAAATAGAGGGAGGGGGTGTAACTGGTACAAGGGGCTTAAAAGAAAATAAAATAACAAAAAAAACTGTAACTGGGCCTAGCCCATTTGCTTGCTGCCAAAAACGGTGGGTGGTGCTGGATGGAAATTGAAGGGTGTATGCCAGAAAAATATTGGGCTCAGGCCCAAAGTTCGTCCAAAAACTAGAGGGGGGTGTTGATCCCAAAAATGGAATTGGGCCCTAAGGCCCACTCTCTTCCTCCTCACTCTCTCAACTCCCTTTCTGAAACCCTAAAAACTTCCTCCTCCTTCTCCCTGCGCCGTCGCCAACTGTTCACGGCCGCCATCTCCCATCTTCGTTCTCTCCCTCACCAAAACTCTCCTTCAATCTTCGTTCCCCTCTCAGATACTCCCTCTCACAAACCTTTCTTCTTGTTCTGCAATCTTCAAGACAAAAGAGGGAAAAAAACATCACCATCTGGAGGACTCACGAGCTGGCTTCGATGCTCTTGAAGGCGTTCTTGAAGATGCAGACGGTTAATGGTGATTTTGTTGAAGATTCATTGAGGATTTCTGGAGGTTGCTCTTGATTGGAGCTTGTTCTTGGGAAATCTTTGAAGACCGTGGAGGCTTCGTGAAGCGTTTAGACGAAACTGATGACTGTTGGTGCGAAATCTGGAGAAAGGCTAATGAAATTTCCAGATGATGAAGATCCTGAAGATCTTGTTGAAGATTTCTGGGAAACGTATGAAGATCTTGGATCTGGATATTTACGAAGTTTCGTTGGTTGATGATGTTGATGGAAGATCTTGAATGTTGAGAGGATCTTGTGAATCGTCGATGGTGGCTTTCGGTTGAAGGATGTTGGAGGTTGAGTTTCTGGGATTTTTCTGGGGTTTTCCGGTGAGATTGATGGTTTCTGGGTTTATTGAACTTTCCGATGATGAAGATCAGAGGAAGAAGATGGAGGTTTGATCGGGGAAGAAGAGATGAAGAGGATGAAGAATGATCGAGTTCTGGGGATTTCTGGGTGTTCTCCGGCGATGTTCATGGTGGCCGCCGGCCATGCATGCCGGCCGGTGAATGATTCAGGCGAGGACTGTGATGCGTACGCGTGGCCAGAGACGGTGGAGGGGAGAGATGCATGTGGGACGCGTGTCCCACGCGTGGCATGGTGAGAGAGAGACTCTGAGGTGAGGTGGCGTGGCCGTGTGAAGTAACGTGGGGCCATCCTCGGCTTCACACGTGGCTTGCTGCTTTTATAACACTGAGAAGTTCTGGCATATTCTAGAACTTTCTGGACGTGGCTGGAAACTGCTGGACATTACTGGATTTCTGGACTGAAGATTCTGGACAAAAAACTGCATTGGGCCTGAATTGAAATGGAGCCCACACGAAAAAAAGATAATAAATCCAGAAAATCTGCATAACAATGGATTAAAACAATATTAACACTAATTGAGAGCTGCCTAATTAACTATTAAAAATTCAATTAATCCTAAAAATGCTAATTAACTCCTAACTAATAATACTCTAAGAATCTAATAAACCCACTAATAAAATTCTAATAAATCTCTAATAAAACTATATTATTTAAAAATGATTTAAAATCTATTATTAATAACAAAAATCTATACTATTCTATTAAGAAAATGATAAAATCTATTCTATATTATCTTAAAAATCTATTAACTCCTAAAATGATTAAAAATCTATTTAAAATCTATAATATTCTAAAAATAAAAGAATGCTATTTATCTCTATAAAATTCTAAAACTATTAAAAATATACCTAATATATTCTAAAAAGAAATTACAATTGTTTAAAAATATTAAAACCTACTAATATTCTATAAAATGCTAAAAATGATTTAAATCTATTTAAAAAGAATTAAAACTATTAAAAATCCTATTAAATCCTAAAAATATTAAGAAATCTATTAAAAATCTAAAAATAGCCAATAAAATCCAGAAAAAACACAACAATTCCCAGAGGAACAAAAATAGCACCGAACGACACATAACACCGCGAGAGCGCAATAAAATAGCCGGTAAAAATAAACGGGCACCGAAATATCCCAAAAATCGATTCTACCTATTTAAACTGATAAAAAACACCTGAAACACGAGACGAGAGCTGTGATCCCGATAGAATCAAACAAAAATGAAAAATGCACTGTATGCAATATGCAGATGCGAATGCGATCATGCGTCGAAACCTCGAGCCAGATACGAGACCCGGTTGGTCAAATTTTGGGGTGCAACAGCTGCCCCTATTCAAGCGGCTTGGACCTGATTGGGTGAGAAGCGAACGGCTCTCAGCCAATCAAGGTGCGAGACGGTTGAATATCGGTAAACCCGAAAATTTGCCAACTGCTCAACTTGTCGAACACTGGAATAATAGCTGCACGGCCACTATCTGGAGAAATACTGATCTGACATCGCCGTCAGTTATCCACGTTAAATTCTTCTGATATTGCCTTCAGACAACCACAACACCCAACATCGCCGCTGGAAGACTAAACCTGATATCGCCGTCGAACAATCAAAATACCCCGCATCGCCGCTGGAGAACATACAACACTGAACAAAATACCCCGCATCGCCGCTGGAGAACTAAAGGATCTGCATCACCTAACATCGCCGTCAGAGGACTGGATCAACTTGACATGCCCAACATCGCCGCTGGAAAACTGAATCTGACATCGCCGTCGGAAACAAACATCGCCTTAGAGACACTCGACATCGCCGTCATACAAACATCATCTCTACTGGGGATTTAAAGAGTTTGACCTCGCCGTCAAACAAACATTCAACCTCGCCGTCGAACACACATAATCTGGTCCGGGAATCCGAAGTATACATCTCAAAGGTACAAAACCTAAGCTTGGGATGGAAACAAACACTTCCAACGGTACATATCCAAAGGTACGAAACCTGAGCTTGGACTCAAACACATCCAAAGGTACGAAACCTGAGCTTGGAATCAAACATATCCAAAGGTACAAAACCTGAGCTTGGAATGGAACATATCCAAAGGTACGAAACCTGAGCTTGGAATCAAACATATCCAAAGGTACAAAACCTGAGCTTGGAATGGAACATTCTGGTACCGCCTTCAGGCGTTTGCGAAATCAATCTTCAGATTAGACATCACTGTTGGAGCAGACATATCACGCTGCTAAGGACTTTAATAATCATCTTGAACAAACAACTTCGTCGGGTACCTTCAAGAATCGTCCTGAACTGACAACCTTTCTGGCGACTTCATTCTGCTGGGTATTCCAGGAATCTTCTTGGGCAACTCTTGCTGAGGACGCTACTGGGGAACTCAAGCATTATACTAGGCGAACAACCCGGGAAGCTGTACTGAGGTCTTAAGAATCATCTTAAGCAAACGGCTCTGCTGAGGTATTCAAGAATCGTCTTGAACTGACGACTTCGCTGGGGAGACGAGAAGCTTAACCACACAACTCTGCAGGTGAACAAATTCGAAATCTAATAGGTAACCATCCTGGTCCATGTTTCGACATGCGTATGCTGGATAATGATGCAATGTCCTATATGATATGTAAATGCTATACATTCTGTTTGAAAATGCGATGCCCAGACGGCATGGATATGCTAAATGCTATGACTTTATATGCAAATGCTAATGCAGGCTCGAGCTGCCAGAGAACACCAGGTCTGAAAACCACTGGGCAAAATAAATGCCGAAGGTAACGTCAACTCTACTGGGGATAACCCGAAGTCACAAAACCATCTCAGCAAAATAAATGCTGGAAACGGGAAACCAAATCCGCTGAGGATGACCGTCCTGCTGGAGAAATGGAAAAGCAACCCTGCTTGGCGACTTCACTAGGGAAGGAAAACAACTCTGCTTGGGGATGCTTCCTTCAAACCATTGACAACTGATTGTACTCTGCGGGGATTGACCCAAACTGGGATTGATTGCGCGCGGCACACTGCTGGAAATGCCCCTACTATCAAGGATGTCGATCTTAATCTGCTGAGGATCCTTCTGATCCTATTCTGATACGGGGTAAAATACGATCTCGACTCTTCCGGGGATAATAAGCAACTTTCATCTGCTGAAGAGTGGCAATTCTGATTTAACAACATTCACAAGGAATTCAAACATTACTCGGAGCGCTGGCACCCGTCGAGCTTCGTATCGGGGAACATGACAACATGCGGGTCATTGGGAAATACTGTGTCAGATACCTTTAGGTTTTTTTTTTGTTTTTCTGGTTTAGGGTAAACACGGATTATGTACACAGTGGAAGATATAAGAAATACTAGACGAGAACTAGCACTCAGGGTGGACTACCAAACGAGAGCTGATAGCGAAACATGTTAGGTTGTCAAACGAGAACTGACTTACGGGTTCTGGATATCAGACGGGACTTGATTTGGTTTGGACATCAGACGGGATGACTGGATAGCAGACTGAGGTATAGACAACCAAGCGAGAACTGGCTGAAAGCTGACGTACACCAGATGAGAACTGGTATAACACATAGGTTAAAACACACGATGATCAGACAAGAACTGGTTACGCGACGACATGTATCAGACGAGAACTGATACAACACTTGAAGAAACAGTGACCAGACGAGAACTGGTTACAAATAAACTACACCAGACGGGAACTGATGCTTACAATAAACTGCACCAGACGGGAACTGATGCTTACGATAAACTGCACCAGACGGGACCTGATGCTTACGGTAGGGCAGGCCAGACGAGAACTGGTTACTGGTTTGCCAGGCGAGAACTGGACTTTGGAAATGACTGGTTACTGACACGCAACAGGTTTAAACTGCAGGATAATGATCCAACGACAGCAAGGCCTTTTCGGAATGCTAAGGTTTTTGATAAGGGTATTGACATGATTCCCCGATACTCAACTCCGGCTGGGGACAAACAACTGACTTGAACAACTTGCCCCAATACACTCAGCTGGGGATAAAAAGACTGGCTTGCACATCTTGCCCCAGTACAATTCAACTTGCCCCAACCTAACTCTTGGGAATACCTGCTCTGAACAGCTTGCTACGAGAAGACTTCGAGAATATTTGCCCCGGTATCTGTATGACAACAGAATTCAATCTCCAATTAAACACCTGCCAACCTAATTGGTTCCAACATTTTCTGCGGTGACTTGCCCCTGAATGAGCGTTCTAGCGACTTAACTCGATCTGATTATCCACTGGAAGTATCTGCCTTCGAATCTCCACGCTCTGCATAACTGCCCCTGATTGGCTCCCGAGAAGACTCCCTTCTGATCAACTGCTTCTCAAACAACTGCCCCTAATCAACTGAAGCTTCGGGACTTGTCCTCAGACTGGCTGATACTGAACTTACTGGAAAATAATGCCCCTGATTCACAGGTCTTCACAACATACGCCATTCTGGTTCAGACTGCTGAATTACTCAGTCCTGCTCGATTACTCCCTGGTGGAATTTCTTTCATGTCAACTACTAACCTGCAATTAGAATCGTCTGTTCACGAATGGTAATCTTAATGCAACGTTTATGCAGATTTCGAAAAAAATTTTGAGCTGCCACTCATTTACATGCATATGATTGAGAGTGACGAGTGAACCAAAGTTCAAACGTAGTGCTTACGTGGTCAGTGAAAAATACAACAAGGATGTGACTAGCAAGTCAAGAAGGAGTCAGGTTACTCAACCTTATCGTAATGCGCTTCAGACTAACCCTACCTCAATTAGGTCTTTTAAGGGTTGTATCGTGGTCGGGTTCACGGTTCGTGAAACAAAGGATATTTGGCTCAAATTTTGATTTGTACCCACCCCTTCTACGTGATGATCTCCGATCCTAAGGTTCAGTTAACCTGGCACAAGCGCTCGCCTCTTCGAGAGGTATGTTGAATGGTAAGAACCATAGCTAAGGAATTCACAATGCTTTTTCAGAAGTGATAGTTACTCCTTTTCGCTTTCGGTGTCTGTGTACACGACTTTGTGATTTGCTGGGGAAAATTTTCTTTTTAACCCCTCTTTTTCATTCTTTTGATTCCCTAATTTTTGCCTGGACTGACTCATTTTGAGTTCTTTTCGATTTCTTTTGAAGTCCAGCGGGATGCCCTGATTTTTGCCTAAGTATTAGCTTTCTAGCTTTTTCTTTATTTTTACTTAGCGGGCTTTCTTATTCTTTCTTTCGGAACAAAGTCGTGTGACACTGGTTGTCTTGATTGCTCCGAAAGGATTGTAACTGTCTCACTCCTGATTGGTGAGGTTTGACCTCTTGAAAGGTATAAACTGATTGGTCCTCGAAAGACAACACTCCTCTGCAAGACTTGAATGCTCGGTCAAGCTAACTGACAACTACCCTGCCCCGGGTTAAGATGTGAGGGTTTAACAGTCCGAAAAAACTTCTACTTCCTGGCTCGAAGTGGTTAACAAGGGATTAACTCCTTATATCTCCAGTGTTTGGGGAATTTGAAACAATGCCTTATACGTCATCGGTACGGTCTTATCTGAAAGCATACGATCACTGGTTATGAGTTTCAGTTTCATCATCCTCCCTCTAATCTTTGCTAGTCACAGTGGAAAAGTGGAGTGAACAAAATGCAAGTGTCAGTGCAATGCAAGTAAATGAGCGACAACGACATAATTAATTCAGAAAAATGCATAGTCACTTTATTATTATCACCATTCGAAACATACAATGTTTAAAAGCAGGTAGTAACTAACAGACAAGAAACTACAAATGCAAATGATATAAAAGTCCGAGGACTGCCAATGCTGAAGCGCCTGCCTGTCTGAACCACTGGCTTCTTCTGGGGAATACCTCCCGAGTCTACGAGCTTAGACAGCTGAGCGGTTGGGATGAACAAACAGAAACCCTTCTCGAAAGGAAATGCGATCCTGGTCAATCAACTGCTGTACCTTCGCCTGAAATGCTTTACAATCTTCCGTCGAATGCCCCGGTGAGCCACCATGATAACCACACTGAACGTGGGGATTGTACCCAGGAGGGTAAGGTTCTGGAACTGGCTTAAGAGCTTTAGGTTCCACCAAAGAGTTCTGAATCAAACGCGGAAGAATCTGGCTATACGGCACAGGTACTGGATGGAAAGGAGCGTTCCTTCGTTCCAAGTTGTTACGAGGTCGGTTCTGATTCTGACGCTGATTCTGATAACCTCGGCCAAGGGTTTGCTGCTTTGCAATGGAAGCAACATAAGATTCCTGATGGGGTGCCCCAGGCACAGTCGTCTGTTCAGAATAACGAGACACAGAAGGTACTGACCGCTGAGAAGACGGAGAACCAACAGATTTCACCGATTCGACTTGAGGATATCCAACATCTGTCAGGACCGCATTGATCATAGTTTCATCTTCAGATTGAGAGCTATAGAGAGATTCAGTTTCACTGGCCTGACCTCTTGAAACATTCGGGATTCTTCCAGTCTTTACACCATACTCGATGCGCTCTCCCGTCCTTACCAACTCAGAGAAATTTGGTGCAACTCCAAGCATTCTTTCGAAGTACGGGCTCTGCAAGGAGTTTACGAACATGCCTTTCAGCTCTTGGTCTAGGAGCGGTGGTTGCACTCTACCAGCAAATTCTCTCCATCTCTGAACATACTTTCTGAAAGATTCATTGTTCCCTTGAGACAATTCTTGCAGCTGCATGCGAATAGGAGCTTCGTCAAGATTATAGTCGTACTGCTTCAGGAAGGCATTGGCTAAGTCCATCCATGATCGGATCTGATCACGCTCTAACTGCATATACCAACTCAGAGGTGCCCTAGTCAGACTATCTTGAAAGCAATGAATCATCAGCTTGTCGTTGTGCACAAATGAAGTCATTCTTCAGCAGAACATCACCAAATGTTGCTTCGGACAACTATCTCCTTTGTACCTTTCAAACCTCGGCATTCTGAACTTCGGAGGTAACATTAGGCCAGGAACCAGACACATATCTGCAGCACTAGGAGTAACAGCGTCTTTACCTTTCAAGGCTTTGAATCTCTCATCTAATGCACGAAACCTTTCAGCATACACGGGAGCTAATGGGTCTTCATTCTTTGCTGTTGGGACCTCTCTTCGGGGCTTTGGCACAGGGAAGGCAAAACCCTGGTAGTCTGAGACATCAACAGAAGGAGAACGTTCACCTCGGGCAACAAACTGCTCACGCAGACCTCGGTCTTCAACAGATGGCTGCACCAGCTGAGTTGCAGTAAGGTTGTTTACTTGCGGACAGTCTTCGTCGTGCGGAGATCCATACAGAGGATTGGACGTCACGGTGAAACCTGACAAGGTGTCAACAAACTGGAAGCTGCTCTCTGACATAGCTACCAATGGTCTTCAGCTGACTTCGATGCTCGATTCTGATCAAATCTGCTTTAAATCTGCTTCAACCCCTTGGTCGTCTTTAATATTCACCTTCAGAACCAAAATAACAGCTGGATAAGAGCTCTGACTGGCTGGCGAATGGTATGCAATATGATGCGAAGATGCCTATGCAAATGCAATGCAATGCAACAAATACGGGATCACAGCCCCCACACAATCTAAATACTACTGCACTGCTGATGGAGTACGGTTGCTCTGAAGAGAAGACCAGAATAACGGGTAGGTTGGAAGTCAAGTTTCCTGCACAAAAAACCCCCCACTCACAGGTGTGGACCTATATCTGATAAGGTACGGCATCCTATGCGGTCGTCAGCGTCACAGACTTTCAGAACTGACGATACGATTCCCAGAAGGAGTGGCATCATCGAGTCCTGAAGAGGCCTCACTTAGCTAACTTCCAAATGATCGGTTCCCAGAGTCGACAATCCTCACGTCTGGACTCCCCTCAGATCCTCAGGACCGGAAAGGAGCACCTCTGCGAGAACCTCGTCTGAGCGCAGATTTTCGTAGGGAACTGTGCCTGCTCAGCAGACAGGTTCGTCTACTACTTCTCCGCAACTATATCTAGGTGCATACTCAAGCCCAGGTCCGGCTTCTCTCAATCATAGAACACCCGTAACACCCCAACAACAACAGATAATATTGATAAATAAGCCCCAATAGACGAACAAACAAGCGCTAGGATTGACTCTCTCTTAGGGGACGTTGGATCCCACAGGCATAAGAACTATCGCAGTTCTTAGCAGCCAGGGGACGTTGGGTCCCCAGCAGAGTCGCCAGCTGTCGCTACTGCGAAAATCGGCGCCGGCTGACAGAAGAGTCGCCACCGTGCGTTATTCATCCCAACGGAGGGAAAGGAAACGCTCGAAGTAAACCTCGCAAAAAATGGGGAAAGGTATGGTCATCGCAACCAAAACCTGGGTTCGGGAGTCGGTTACGCAAGGGGAAGGTATTAGCACCCCTCACGTCCGTCGTACTCGACGGGATCCACGCTTGCTTGGGTTGTCTACTGGATGCAAAACAATCTATCTACGGCTGCTAAATCTAAAGGGAAGGGAATTGACTCGATAGAGCGTCGCACTCTATGCCTACGTATTCTCAAGAGAGAAAGTCAGAGTCAACGTAGTTCGGGACTACGGGGAAAATGGCTCGCCAAGACCTCGCGTCTTGTGCCTACGTACTTCCACACTGCATGGAAGATCAGAGCTTATGTAGTTCAGGCTAACTACGGCTAAACAAGGGAGTTCTCACACAGCAGTGAGAAAAACAACTGGTTTCACAGGGTCGGGAACCTATGGGCAAAACTATGGCTTGGTCTCAAATGCACTCGGGCAAGAGAGAAAAAGGGTTACAATTAGTCGTCAGCGGGAAAGTCTCGATCGCACAACCGCGAGAGAACAGAAAGTCAGTTGTTAGTGTGCTCGCTAGGATATCGCATCCTATGCCTACATATTCTCGTCTGGTACGAGAAATCAGAGCAGCTGTAGTTCGGCTACTTCGGGACCACAACTCAAATCTCGTTTTATTAATATTCTGAAAATGATTACAATGGTGTGAATACTGAAAAATAATCTCCTAAGAAATACTATCCTATCCTATCCTGAAAAAATCGAATGAAAAGTAGCCCCCTAACAAGTGGGCTTCTAAACTATCTCTAAAAAGAAAATAAACTCTATGAAAATATATCCTAAAAATATTATCTCTACTAATATTTTTTCTCTTTTCTTTTCAACTATTTTCTCCCTTCTTTCAAAATATTTTTCCATATTTTTCTATGAATATTTCTCTTTTTTTCTTTTTTCTCTTTTTCTCACAATAGTATTTTCTTTATATTTTTCTCCTTTTTCTTTCAATATGCTTTTTCCTTGAATATCAACATATTTCTTTTTATGAATATTTCTTTTTTCACTATCCCCTTTTTTAATATTCTCTTTTTCATAATATTTCTTTTTTTTTCAATATACTTTTCTTTTCTCCAATATATTCTTCTATTTTTTTTTTTTTTATATTCCTTTCATATTACATCTTTTTATACTAACAACAAACATAAAAAAATAGAAAAGAAATAAAATAGAGGGAGGGGGTGTAACTGGTACAAGGGGCTTAAAAGAAAATAAAATAACAAAAAAAACTGTAACTGGGCCTAGCCCATTTGCTTGCTGCCAAAAACGGTGGGTGGTGCTGGATGGAAATTGAAGGGTGTATGCCAGAAAAATATTGGGCTCAGGCCCAGAGTTCGTCCAAAAACTAGAGGGGGGTGTTGATCCCAAAAATGGAATTGGGCCCTAAGGCCCACTCTCTTCCTCCTCACTCTCTCAACTCCCTTTCTGAAACCCTAAAAACTTCCTCCTCCTTCTCCCTGCGCCGTCGCCAACTGTTCACGGCCGCCATCTCCCATCTTCGTTCTCTCCCTCACCAAAACTCTCCTTCAATCTTCGTTCCCCTCTCAGATACTCCCTCTCACAAACCTTTCTTCTTGTTCTGCAATCTTCAAGACAAAAGAGGGAAAAAAACATCACCATCTGGAGGACTCACGAGCTGGCTTCGATGCTCTTGAAGGCGTTCTTGAAGATGCAGACGGTTAATGGTGATTTTGTTGAAGATTCATTGAGGATTTCTGGAGGTTGCTCTTGATTGGAGCTTGTTCTTGGGAAATCTTTGAAGACCGTGGAGGCTTCGTGAAGCGTTTAGACGAAACTGATGACTGTTGGTGCGAAATCTGGAGAAAGGCTAATGAAATTTCCAGATGATGAAGATCCTGAAGATCTTGTTGAAGATTTCTGGGAAACGTATGAAGATCTTGGATCTGGATATTTACGAAGTTTCGTTGGTTGATGATGTTGATGGAAGATCTTGAATGTTGAGAGGATCTTGTGAATCGTCGATGGTGGCTTTCGGTTGAAGGATGTTGGAGGTTGAGTTTCTGGGATTTTTCTGGGGTTTTCCGGTGAGATTGATGGTTTCTGGGTTTATTGAACTTTCCGATGATGAAGATCAGAGGAAGAAGATGGAGGTTTGATCGGGGAAGAAGAGATGAAGAGGATGAAGAATGATCGAGTTCTGGGGATTTCTGGGTGTTCTCCGGCGATGTTCATGGTGGCCGCCGGCCATGCATGCCGGCCGGTGAATGATTCAGGCGAGGACTGTGATGCGTACGCGTGGCCAGAGACGGTGGAGGGGAGAGATGCATGTGGGACGCGTGTCCCACGCGTGGCATGGTGAGAGAGAGACTCTGAGGTGAGGTGGCGTGGCCGTGTGAAGTAACGTGGGGCCATCCTCGGCTTCACACGTGGCTTGCTGCTTTTATAACACTGAGAAGTTCTGGCATATTCTAGAACTTTCTGGACGTGGCTGGAAACTGCTGGACATTACTGGATTTCTGGACTGAAGATTCTGGACAAAAAACTGCATTGGGCCTGAATTGAAATGGAGCCCACACGAAAAAAAGATAATAAATCCAGAAAATCTGCATAACAATGGATTAAAACAATATTAACACTAATTGAGAGCTGCCTAATTAACTATTAAAAATTCAATTAATCCTAAAAATGCTAATTAACTCCTAACTAATAATACTCTAAGAATCTAATAAACCCACTAATAAAATTCTAATAAATCTCTAATAAAACTATATTATTTAAAAATGATTTAAAATCTATTATTAATAACAAAAATCTATACTATTCTATTAAGAAAATGATAAAATCTATTCTATATTATCTTAAAAATCTATTAACTCCTAAAATGATTAAAAATCTATTTAAAATCTATAATATTCTAAAAATGAAAGAATGCTATTTATCTCTATAAAATTCTAAAACTATTAAAAATATACCTAATATATTCTAAAAAGAAATTACAATTATTTAAAAATATTAAAACCTACTAATATTCTATAAAATGCTAAAAATGATTTAAATCTATTTAAAAAGAATTAAAACTATTAAAAATCCTATTAAATCCTAAAAATATTAAGAAATCTATTAAAAATCTAAAAATAGCCAATAAAATCCAGAAAAAACACAACAATTCCCAGAGGAACAAAAATAGTACCGAACGACACATAACACCGCGAGAGCGCAACAAAATAGCCGGTAAAAATAAACGGGCACCGAAATATCCCAAAAATCGATTCTACCTATTTAAACTGATAAAAAACACCTGAAACACGAGACGAGAGCTGTGATCCCGATAGAATCAAACAAAAATGAAAAATGCACTGTATGCAATATGCAGATGCGAATGCGATCATGCGTCGAAACCTCGAGCCAGATACGAGACCCGGTTGGTCAAATTTTGGGGTGCAACACCTTCTAAATGTGGTTCATACATTTCAATGTATCAAAATATTGTAAAAAATAAATACTTCATCGTCAAACATTTCAATTATTATAGCACAGTTTTTGAAATAGTAATTAAAGGTTTATGCTACCTTTCCATCCCAAACATGCCTAGTAGCATGGTTTGCATAAAAAGGTAATAGTGAAAGGTCCGAGGGCCTTTCGGAAAACTATTGAGAATGACATCACCAGATACAATAAGAGCTTATGGGGAAATAAGGGATTCATGATGATCCAGAGGCACATGAATCCGAGAAATCGATGTCGAAGATTGATGAACCCGAAAAGCTGATGCTTTAACATCAAATGTAGTTTATCCAACTGCGGGTCATGATGATCTAGATTTTTTCTACCAATGAAGCATGTTAGGCCTTTCTATCATGCCTCTTTATTTATTGGTTGTCAAAATATTTCCCTATAATCTAAAAGAAAAATTGTGTCGTAATCAAAGAAAGTATTGGCAAACCGAACCAAAAAACAAAAAACAGGTAAATTTGGATTTTTTAATAACATTAAGAGTCTGGATTTTATAATATTGATTGAGTAAAACTAGAAAAGATTAACTAGAAATAGAGCATACGAACCTTAAGCAACAAAGGTTCAAATTACAAACCAATGTAGTTTAGCGGGAAAAAACAAATATGAGTGACTTAATGTATCATAACTAATTTATCATATCTATAAACTATTTAGGTAATACATGCATCTCAAATAAATAAATAAATAAAGTATAAAAAAATGAGTAACTTACCAAATGTGAGGGATGATTGATCTTGATTTGAATGTAGTGTAGTAGAACTTCAAAGATGTGCTAAGATTGAATGCAATGGGGCAGAAGTTCTGAAAAAACTTGATAAAAGTTGGAATAAGAGTATGCTCACAAGCTTTGTTTGCTCTGATTTTCTCTGTTTGCTTAAATGAAAAAGGGAAGAGATATGAAAAGGTATGAGAGCAAATACTTAAAGAAAAGCGTTTAGGTTTCATTTTCTTTAGGAATTTCGGACCTTGAAATTCATATATTTTTAAATATGTGTTTACGTGGTTCTTAGATTAGGCATATGTGTGGTGTGTTGAGGCACATCTGGAGTTCAATCTCTATAATTTATTCACTACCACAAATAACGCTTTTTTATGACAAAGCTGTCACAACGAACAATATAAAACCAAAGGTATATGTATAGGGAGTGCCTTGATTTAAAAAAAACAATATGTTACCTAGGTTCTTTATAAAGTCGACATAACAATATGCTCAGTGTTTGAAATTCGATTATCAGCTCTTGTAGTTTTATGTTTTACATGGAACCAAATAGATGCCTTTAATTTCCATAAATTTTACGTCGGATATGTTACCTCGGTTTTTAAGAAAACCGAGATATATAGTCTCTAATTTTTTATTCTTTTTGGAATAAAAAAGACGCCCTTATTTTGTAAAGTTTTACTCGGATATGTTACCTCAATTTTCAATAAAACTGCGATAAAAATTCTTTATATTTTTTTATTCACTCACTGTCTACCTCATTCACTTCTTGATCCAATGAAATAACACTTATTCTCCAAGGAGCCTTGGCGAAAAAACACTTCTTCTCCATCGAACAAAAGAAAACCATTAATCTCTGATATGTTATTATTGTTGTTGTTGCTCTGGTCCATTATTGTTATTATCTTGTTATTCTCCATTACTGTTATTCTTGTTATTCTCCATTACTGTTGTTCTTGTGTATTATGGTTGTGTACTATTTTTATTTTTTTCCAGAAGTTTTATGTGATTATGGATCGTAGTTGGATGAAAGCCAATAGATTAAGTGTAGAGTATGAGAGTGGATTGAAAAAATTTCTTGATTTCGCAAAAAAAAAAAGCCTTCCTGACAATAATAGGATTTTTTTATTTTCCTTATAAAAACTGTTTTAATACGAAATAAAACATCATAGGGATGATATATTCAATCATTGTGGTTGTGATGGAATTATTTGAAATTACTCAAAATGGGTATGTCATGGTGAAGCGACAAATAAGAGACCTCTGTCACATACAGTTGAAGATGATGAAGTTATGAATGATAACCTAGAAGACATCATTTGTGATATTGAAGTTGATGCTTTCAAAAATACATCATTGTTAGATACTTTGAGAAGAGGCATGGAAGATTCGTTGTATCCGAGATGTAAATTTTTTACAAGATTGTCGGCTATGTTAATACTATTTAATCTTAAGGAAAGAGGTGGGTGGATAGATAAAAGCTTCACTGAATTGCTTGAATTGTTGAAAGAAATGTTTCCCGAAGGTAACACGCTACCAAACAGTACTTATGAAGGCAAGAAGATATTGTATCCAATGGGTTTGGACTATGTCATAATACATGCATGTCGTAATGATTTCATATTATATAATTTTTTTTTGAAAATTTAAAGGAGTTCCCGAGGTGCGGGGAGTCACACTACAAGAAGAAAGACAATGGTGTTGATGACGTTGACGGTGTAACTAGAAAGCGTGTTCCTGCCAAGGTGATGTGGTATCTACCGATAATTTTAAGGTTCAATACATTGTTTGCTAATGCTAGTGACGTAAATAATACTAGATGGCATGCAGATGAAAGAGTGTGTGATGGAAAAATTCTCCATGTAGATGATTCATTACAATGGAAGAAAATTGATTCTTTGTATCCAGATTTTTCCCTTGAACCGAGGAACCTTAGGCTTTGACTTGCCACCAACGGAATGAACCCTTTTTATAATTTGAATACTAACCATACATCATGGCCTGTTCTTCTCATAATTTATAACCTATATACATGGTTGTGCATGAAGAATGAGTATATGATGTTATCGATGATGATTTCGAGTCTTATAAGTGTCTAAAAATGAGTATGACAATACAAAAATCTTGACACTTATAAGACCATGAATATGAAATCCTTAACAAATACCATTGTTTTTGTTAGAAAATAAAGATAGGAAAATGAATGGTTATCTTTTGATGTTTGATGTGAATTGGTGCAAGAAAAAATCACTCAACACAAGCCAAGAAACCAAAGAAGTAAAACTGGCTCACCACAAGGGCGCTGCAGCGCACATACAACGATCAGAAGAAGAAAAACGCAAGCATGGCGCTGCAAGCTTGCTGCAACATGCTTCAGGAAATTCAAAATTAAGAAAAATATAGTGGGGTCTTGCTACCAACACGCATGTGGCGCAAGTGCGCTCCATCACACTTTTCTATGCAAAGCACACTTAGGCGGACAAATTTAAAAAGGCGGTTTAAGAGAATTCTTCAGGATTAAGTAATGAAGGTGTGCTGCAGCTAGGAATTTTGAGCAGGGAAAAGGTCGCAACTTTTAGAAAAATTCTATAAATAGAGGACTTGGGCCATTTAGAAATTCATTCCATTTTTCAGTTCTTAAAGTCATAATAGTATTGTAATAGTTTAAGAGAGAAGAATAGCAAGGATAGAGCTGGATTCACATCAAGAATCGAGAAATCATTGTTGATTCACATTCATCTCCAATCCTTCTTTTATGTACAACCTACCATGACAATGGATATCTAAACTTCTTTTCTTGTTGGGATTAGAAAGAATCTATTGTAATCGTATGTATACTTATTGATTATGCTTTCAATATAAACATGTTTTCATAATTATCAATTTCATCTTAATATTATTGATCATCTTATGTATTCGAACTGTTATTGAAAAATACTTTTGGATCTTAGATCAAGATAAGAACGATTAAACATTAATTACTAGACATAAAATTAGAGTTTAATATCCATCAATAAATACTTGTTCTTAATGTTATCGGATTGTTTAATAAGATTGATAAATCATCAATTAAATAAACCGATAGAAATAATAAACGATCGCATAAACATATGTGTTATTATGAATGGTATGTGGAGGTAAGAATGAATATAACAATTTATGCATAAAATAATAGGTAACTTACATACATAAATGGTAGAGGAAATCCAACCGTGTATATGCGTGACCTCACCCTCGTGGACGCTAACCAAGGGGCCATACTAGGAAACCTCTCAAGGATACAAGATTCAAACTCTGCACTCTTAGCACGTGTCCAGGAGCTCGATATATCTCAGAGTTCTCGCCGCTGAAGCCGGAGTCATCACCAACAACATCCATACCAGGGAGAAGGTGGCAGTGGTGGCCAGGAGTAGTACTCGTCCATGTTTTACTTGTCCTTTTTCCACCTATTATCAAAACATTTGGGATAATGTTCAGTTTAAGTGTGGGAAAGGATGTTTAGTGCTTTTATTTTTCTTTTATGCTTTCTACTTTTATTGTGTTTTAGTTATTTATTACTGTTTTTAGTTTTAGTACTTCATCTTTACATGTGCTTGACGGGTCATTATGGGTTGTTTTATGTTGTTAGTTTCCCCTATTTCTTGAGCCATACCGAAATTTTTTGAAAAAGAAAACAATGTTTATTTTGAAATCCTACGACTTTTAGACAAGTTTAGGATAGATTGTAGAGACTTGGGAAAACTTCCAAAAGATCGGTATCGCCTTAACACCGTGAGTCTCCAAATTATAGATATCGATCCAGATATTTATTATGCCATGGCCTTGAAATCTCACCTCTGAATGAGTCTTTAAGTAGTTTATCCTAGTAGTCAGTACCATTTGAATTACCTCTAAGTGAACAGACCGATGCAAATAGGTGAATGATCCCATGCTTTAAAAAGAAAAAGAAATATTAAAAAGAAGCTTGAAAAGGAATCATTCTTCTAAGTTGGGTAGCCCTCACCCGGTTACTTAGCCTAACGGTGGAGAAACCTTTAAGAAAGAAATGCATATGTGTCTTGTAAGTGCCCTTGATTGGCTGCATTTTAAGGCAAAACATTAGAGTTTGCATGTATGTCATACTGAATGATAAGACATACATAATAATGTGTGTGCAGGGTAAGTTAACTATAAGTTAAGCTGAATGTCATACAGAATGTCATGACACTGACCGTATAACATCCAGCGGACAGGTTAGTTTTTCTGGTATCTAGAAATCAGGAAACAAATCAGGAGCTCAAGCTGAAAGACATGAGACATTTGAGAAGCCCTAAAGCGAAACAAATGCTCCTGAATTAAATGGAAAGCGTGCAGATAATTGAAGAGTAGGGTTTGTTATGATTAAACCTAACTGTGTGCACCAAGGCCCAAAGGACTGTCTGCTTTATAAATATCAGAAGGAGCAATCCTAGAAGTAGGGCTTTTGACTGAAGAATAGAGAGTGCAGATTACAAAGTCCATGTGAGTGAAGAAGGTTGTTCTTCACGTGAGTATTGTGAGTGAAGAAAGTGTGTTCTTCACGTGTGAATTGAGTCTTAGGAATACTTGTTTACCAAGAAACTGTCTGCTGCATTGGTTAGGTAGATTCTAAGCTGTGTATCACTTAAAGCTTTTAAGCAAGAGTATGTGTGCCCCTTGATCAAAGCTTTGAAGCAAGATCAAGGTGCGTGTGAAGTGTTTCTTCATCTTTATTTTGTAACTGTAGTTGAATACCACTGTGGTGTGATTGAGGGGGAATGAATGGGAATACTCAGGTCTAGAGTGTCTCTAGGTTGAAGTGTCATTGGGTAGGTTTTAAGTGAGGAGTGCAAAATGAGTTGTTTGACTCTGAATTAATTCTACTGATAGTGAATTTCCTCCCTGGCTTGGTAGCCCCCAGATGTAGGTGTTGTTGACACTGAACTGGGTGAACAATTGTTGTGTTATTTACTGCTTTTACTTATAGTTTAATTAGTTAGTGCAGTAGTCAATGTCACAGTAGATGTTATAACTTTGGCAATAACATCCATCGTGTGCTTGCCAGAATATCAATTGGCATCAGAGCAGGCACCCTGCCTGTTTATTCTGGGTGAGATCTAGGGAAATAAATTCTGGTACTATGGATAAAGATATTGGATTCACTAATAGACCATCAATTCTGGATGGTTCTAATTATGATTATTGGAAACCTAGGATGATTGCATTCCTAAAATCCTTAGACAACAAGGTTTGGAGAGCTGCAAACTCTGGCTGGGAACATCATGTGAAGACTGACAAGAATGGATTAGATGTGTTAATTCCTGAAGAGGAATGGAACAAAGAGCAAGAGGCCTTAGCTCTTGGGAACTCTAAAGCATTGAATGCACTCTTCAATGGTATAGACAAAAACATCTTCAGACTGGTACACCATTGTGAACTAGTAAAGGATGTTAGGGACACTCTCAAAACTACTCATGAGGGAACTTCCAAGGTCAAAATGTCAAGACTTCAAATGCTGACCACCAAATTTGAAGGTCTGAGAATGAAGGAAGATGAGACCATTCATGAGTTTTACATGAATGTTATTGAACTTGCAAACACCTCAGGAGCCTTGGGAGAAAAGATGGATGAAGAGAAGATTGTAAGGAAGATTCTCAGGTTCTTACCTAAGAGGTTTGCCATGAAGGTCACATCCATTGAAGAAGCTGATTGACTAGTGCCAGTACCACTTTTTGAAAGTAAGAGCTAGCGGGGGCAGGCTTTCCTATGATAGTCCCGCTGCGGCCTCTGTGCTCCCTTTTTCCAGTTGTAGCAACTCAAGTCCGTAAGCGGGTTCAACTGAAAATCCAAGGTTTTCTCGAATCAATAAAAAGATAATAATAAGGTCAAATCTTGCTATTCCACCTTTCGCTGCTAGTTAGTGTGTAGCCGCAATAGCACCTGTTTTTATATGTCTGTTGGCTTTACCTTTTTTTGCAACATGAAGGTAGATGAACTCATAGGTTCTCTCCAAACATTTGAGATGGGCATGGATGATCAGGCTGTAGAGAAAAAGAACAAAAGCATAGCTCCTGTTTCAAAAACTACAAGTGATTCAGATGTTGAAGAGGGTGAAAACAAGGAAAGTCTGTCAGAAGCAATAACCTTGCTTGGAAGACAATTCAATAAACTGATCAAAATAATTGATCATAAGTCCAAACCATACAGCAAGAACAACCCATCTGAAAGCAGCAGAAGGGATAAGTCTGAGGAAAATTCCAATCAAAGCAAAGGAGTACAATGCCGTGAGTGTGAGGGATATGGACACATAAGAAAGGAATGTCCCACCTATCTCAAAAAGAAGGAAAAAGGCCTAACAGTCACTTGGTCTGATGGAGATTCTGAGAGTGGATCAGAAGATGAGTCTGCAAAACATGTCACTGCTCTGAACAGTGTATGTGTATCTGATGGTGACTCAAGTGAAGGTGAGCTAACTTATGATGAACTTGCTGATTCATTTAAGAAGCCGTGTAATAGAAGTGGAGAATCATATCAGCAAGGAGAGCAACAGAAGAAACTCATAAGAGAGTTAGAAGCTGAGAAGGTGAAACATCTTGCAACAATAGAATCTCTCAAAAGTGAAGTCAACTTGTTGAAATCTAATCTTGATCAAATGTCAAAATCCATAAGAATGCTTAATCCTAGAACTGATACCCTAGAAGAGATTCTGCAGAGTGGTCAGAATTCAGGAAATAAGTCTGGACTGGGATTTAATAGACAAAATCCTGTTGTGAAACTCAAGAGATTATAGCCTGAGATTCAGAAGTTAAAAAGGATGTCACGACCAATGTCACAACATCCACCACACAGAAACTGGAACCAAGGCTTCAGTGTAGAATTCACTAACGATGAATGTGTTGTCATCAATGAAGAAGGTGAAGAATTCATGAGGGGAGCTAAAGCAAAGAATAATTGCTACTTATGGGAGCCTAGAAGTTACCTCACTGAATTAATCAATGATGAAAAGAAGGAGCAAATATGATTGGAAAAAGGGAGACATCCAAAAAGGATAAAGAAGACCATAACCAAGGAATCAGTAAGAGGAACCCCAAAGGTGTCTCTAGATGGGAGATCAGGCTATGGTAAATATGAGGTTGACAGGCAAGCTAAGATAGCATGTCCAAAGAAGGTACACCAAAGAAGTCTGGACCTGCTATATTAGAACTTGAGGGAGTCCATGAGAAGTGGTCAGCATCAAGAGATCAATGTCACTCAGAATGTTATGACACTATACTGTAACATTCAGAGTAACCTCACTGAGACCTCAAGTTTGAGTAATATAACAGTGTATAGTGATGGCCAACTTCACTCTGGAGGAGATAATATGGAGCCTAGGGACTTTGACACACAAAGGGCCAATAGTTTCTCAAGGAATCACTGGACGATACTGAGTGAAAATAAAAGAAGCAGCTTGAAAAGGCAGTGTAATACGAAATTATAGCAATTAATAGGGAATTGTGTTTTGATATTTAATCACATTCTGATTGGTCAAAATATTAAGTTCCCTCCCTTAATGTAAGCCAATTCCTCTAGTCCATCAGAGTACCTCTGTGATTGGCCATACCAATTCGTATTCGTGCATACCTCACTCGAACAACACAATAAACCCCTTCTACAACCAAAATCACCAACCATGTCTCAAGAACAATCTCCCCTCCCTATCAAACATGAATCTGCTCAAAACAAGAACATCTTACTGAAGGATAACATGGATGTCATTCCACTCAGTATGGTGTTTGGGAGAAGCAGTGAAGCCCAAACATCAGCTCCTTCACATGCAGATAAAGAAGGGAAGAATCCTGAACCTTCCATGGACAACTGCAATGACAGTTCTGTCGATGAACTGGTCTCAAAAATCCTTCATGAAGGTCGTAATGTACATGGAATCTCCATTCCTATGGCTAGGGTTGATCCATCCCTAATAGCTAATGACATTTAGGAGGACAACTCTGATTTTTCCTTTGGGACCAGGAAGACTAACCCTAACACTGAAAAACTAGAAAATCTTGCTAGCTATGTGGTACAGGAAGAAGGTCAGTGTAAGTGCTCTTGATTGGCTGCATTTTGTGGCAAAACATTAGTGTATGTATGAATGTCATGTCTGATGTTGATACATTCATAATATGGATTGTGCAGGGTAAGTTAACTCAACTAACTATAAGTTAAGCTGGTTGTCATACTCAATGTTATGACATAAGTCGTATGACATCAAGCGCATGTTTGTTATTCTGGTATCTAGAACTCAGGAAACAAATCAGAAGCTCAAGCTGGAATGCAAGAGACATTTTAGAAGCCCTAGGGGAACTAATATGTACCTGATTAAAGTGGCAAGCGTACAGAATACTGAAGAGAGGTTTTATTATGGATAAAACCTAATTTATGCACCAAGGCCCAAAGGATTGAAGCGGCTATACATATCAGAAGGAGCAAGTCTAAAGTGCAGCTCTTGATAGAAGATTAGAGAGTACTAATTAGAGAGTCCTTGTGTGTGAAGAAGGCTAGTCTTCACGTGTGAATTCTGCTTATGAATACTTGTAATCCAAGCAATTGTCTGGTTGATGTTTGCATTGGTTAGGTAGATTCTAGGCTGTGTCTCACTCAAAGCTGTGAAGCAAGAGTGTATGAGTTCCTTGATCAAAGCTGTGAAGCAAGATCAAGTGTGTGTATGAAGTGTCTCTTCATACTATTTTGCATTGTAATTGTGAATTAGAAATCACTGTTGTGTGATTGAGGGGGAGTGAGTGGGTATACTCAGGTCTAGAGTGTCTCTAGGTTGAAGTGTCATTGGGTAGAGATTAAGTGAGGAATGTAAACTAGGGGTTTAACTCTGAATTGATTCTACTGATAGTGAATTTCCTCCTTTGCTTGGTAGCCCTCAGATGTAAGTGTTGTTGACACTGAACTGGGTAAATAATTGGTGTGTTATTTAATGCTTCTATTATTGCTGAGTATTAGTTGTTAAATAGCAGATGTCACAGTGGATGTTATAACCTTGGGAATAACATCCATCATGCGCTTGCCAGAATTTTCAATTGGCATCAGAGCAGGCACCCTGCCGATTTATTCTGGGTAAGATTTAGGGAAATCAAATTCTGGTACTATGGATAAAGATATTGGATTCACCAATAAACCTCCAATTCTGGATGGTTCTAATTATGACTATTGGAAGCTTAGGATGATTGCATTCCTAAGGTCCTTAGACAGCAAAGCTTGGAGAGCTGTAACTCTGGCTGGGAACATCCTGTGAAGACTGACAAGGATGGAGTATCTGTGCAAATTCCTGAAGAGGAATGGACCAAAGATCAAGAGGCATTGGCTCTTGGAAACTCTAAAGCATTGAATGCACTCTTCAATGGTATAGACAAAAACATCTTCAGACTGGTTCATCACTGTGAACTAGCAAAGGATCTTTGGGACACTCTCAAAACCACTCATGAGGGAACTTCCAAGATAAAAATGTCTAGACTTGAAATGCTGACCACAAAATTTGAAAGTCTAAAAATGAAGGAAGATGAGACCATTCATGACTTTTACATGAGTGTTCTTGAACTAGCGAACATCTCAGGAGCTTTGGGAGAAAAGATGACTGAAGAAAAGCTTGTAAGGAAGATTCTAAGGTCATTACCTAAAAGGTTTTCCATGAAGGTAATAGCCATTGAAGAAGCTCAAGACATATGCCACATGAAGGTGGATGAACTCATTGGTTCCCTCCAAACCTTTGAGATGGGGATGTGTGATCAGGATGTGGAGAAAAAGAGCAAAAGTATAGCTCTTGCCTCAAACACTGCTGAGGATTCAGATGATGAAAAAGAGGAGAATCTATCAGAGGCAATAGCCATGCTTGGAAGACAGTTCAACAAACTGGTCAAAAGGATAGATGCTAAGTCTAAACCTTATTTCAAAAGCTTGTCTGCTGACAAAGAGAAATATGAGGAGAAAGTCAGTAAAGTACAGTGCCATGAATGTGAAGGATATGGACATATCAGAAAGGAATGTCCCACATACCTCAAAAAGAAAGGAAAGGGCTTAATTGTCACCTAGTCTGATGAAGATTCAGACAGTGGATCAGAAGAGGAATCAACTAAACATGTCACTTCTCTGAACAGTGTGTGCATCTCTGATGATGATTCAAGTGATGAAGAGTTGTATTTTGAAGAGCATGCAGCCTCATACAAAAAGCTTCACATCAGAAGCACAGAACTGGTTCAGCAAGGGGAGCAACAGAAGAAAATCATCAAGGAGTTAGAAGCTGAAAAGAGAGAGCATCTAGTCACAATTGACACACTCAGAAGTGAAGTACAGGAGCTGAAAAGTAAGAAAGATCAAATGGCAAAATCCATAAGGATGCTGAATTCTGGGACTGACACCCTAGAGGAAATCCTTCAGAATGGACAGACCTCAGAAGATAAATCTGGTCTACGATTTGTTGGGAAACAAAATCCTGTCTTGAAACTCAATAGGTTACAGCCTGAACTTCAAAAGCTAAAAAGGATGTCACGACCAAAGTCACAACTTCCTCCACACAGAAATTGGAATCAAGTCAAGAGAAAATTCCAAGGGCACAAATGCTACCATTGTGGAAAACTTGGGCATATAAAAGTTGTGTGTTTCTGGCTGCATGGATTTCCTAGCCAAAGCAAGACCAAACAAGGTAAGCATGGAAAAATGAAGCATCATGCTACACATGGAAAAAGACAGCATCATGACAAGCCTGGCAAGAGGCAGCATCCGGGTAAGAAGGAAGTGCATAACAGGCAAAATCAATGGATAGCCAAGAATATTGCATTAGCAATTCACACTTCTCCAAGGATGCCTACCAATGAAGATTGGTACTTTGACAGTGGCTGCTCCAGGCATATGGCTGGAATTGAGGATCTGTTGATCAAACTCAAACCTCATTCAACTAGTCATGTAACCTTTGGTGATGGAGCTAGAGGAGAAATCACTAGCGCTGGACAACTTGACAGTCCTAAAGCTCCAGAATTGAAGGATGTCCTGTTAGTTAAAGGACTAACTGTTAACCTAATAAGCATAAGTCAGCTATGTGATCAAGGTTTAAAAGTCCACTTTTCCAAAGACAAGTGTGTGGTGATCAATGAAGAGGGTAAGGAAGAAATGAGGGGATCTAGATCCAAGAATAACTGTTACATATGGGAGCCCAGAAGTAACATAAATGGATTGGTTAATGAGGAAAAGAAGGACCACCTAGGGTTAGAGAAAAGAACTAGGTCCAACTCATCAGCAAAAGGATCCTCAAAGTATACTTCAGAAAGAAGGACATGTTGTAAGAAAAGTCAGGTGGGAAGGCTAGACAAGACGGGATACCCAAAGATTGGTCATCAGGTAAAACTAGATAGGCTATATTGGAACCTGATGGAGTCCATGAAGGATACCTTGCAGAAAAGAAGCAATGTCACTCCTGATGTCATGACCTTGTTCTGTGACATTAAGGGCACCATCCAAACAAGCTCTGCTGAGTTCAAGGGAGACATGCTTAGGGGTAACGTGTGGAAATGGCAAAAAGCCTGTGCAAAACCTAGTGGCTATGTCTTAAATATTGCTGACAAGGATTCAAGAAGCATCAAGGAGCCTCAATTTAAAAAATTGAGTTCCTCTAGTGCTGATGAGTTATAGCAATTAAAGGGAATGAGGAATTACATTTTGAAATTAAATAATTTAATGATAATTCAAAACGGTTAGTTCCCTCCTAGTGGGCAATAGTACCTCACTCCCACGTATATAACACACTCCCTCTACCCTTGGTATCTTCACAAACGCTCTCGCTTCCATACCGTCTCAAACAAGCACAAAAAAGTTCCCTCATCTCAATCAACGTCACCAACTATGGCGCAACCAACCTCCAGAATTAACACAAGCAACGCTGGGGCAAACCCTAATGAGATTTTAGAGGTTGCTCCACTTCATATGATGACTCCTGAAGGATTGCTGGTAAAGAAACCTAAAAAGATGCATGCAAGACGACCTAAAAACCTTGGCTCAGGTCAAGCTCCTCCTCCTCCTACATCTGATGACCTAAATACAGAGGAAGCTAGACGAAAGCACCTTGAAATTGTTGCGATGGTTGCTAGTGCTCTCAACATTCCCACATCATCTACCATTAAGGGGACTGAGCCTAATCAAGGTGATCAAGTTGATGTCCCACGCAATGTCAAAGCATTGAGAAACAACACTCTAGAAGGGAATAATAAGGATGAAAGGTCTGATAAAGGGAATGATGATTTGCAAGGAACCAAAGCTGTTGAGGTAGTAGACCTAGAAGAGTATTCTGACAATGATCTCATAACAACGATCAATCCAGGCATAGCCAAACGATTGATGAAAAGGAAACCCAAGAAAAGGGATGTTGAGAAGACTACTGAGCAAGAAGCTTCCACCAAGAAGGCCGGAACTAAGAGGGCTCGGGTTGGACCCTCCAAAGGGTAGAGCAAGGTAACCAACAAGAAGAGGAAGATTGAATCAAGACCAGAACAAGAAATAGATTCTGATGTTGCTTTGGATGTCACTAACACCCAATCTAAGAGGAAAACTGCTTTCAGCAAGCTGGCTGAAAATGTCCCTGAGGTGCCTATTGATAACATATCTTTCCACTATCCATCATGTGTTAATAGATGGAAATATGTGTATCAAAAGAGGCTGGCTTTGGAAAGAGAGTTAGCTCAAACTGCTCTTGACTGCAAAATGATCCTTGGCCTTATTCATAAGGTAGGCTTGATGAAGACTGTCACTCACTTTCCACCATGTTATGAGATTCTTGTGAAAGAATTCATAGTGAACCTGTCAGAAGCATGTGCTGATAGGAAGTCTAGCGAGTTTGGAAAAGTATATGTGAGGGGAAAGTGTATAAATTTCTCGGACTCCATCATCAATAAGTATTTGGGGAGACCACATGCAGGAAAGTCCGAACTTACTGTATCTGACCATCAAGTGTGCCAAGAGATAACTGCTAAACAGGTCAAGAACTGGCCCTCCAAAGGGAAGCTAGTGGCTAGCAAACTCAGTATGAAATATGCTATGCTTCACAAAATTGGTGCAGCAAATTGGGTGCCTACCAATCATAAGACGACTGTTGCTACTATTCTGGGAAGATTTTTGTATGCTGTAGGGACAAAAGTTGAAATCAACTATGGGGCCTACATTCTTGAGCAAACAATGAAGCATGCTGGGAGCTACAGTGTCAAGGGACCCATTGCCTTTCCATCACTTATATGTGGAATCATCTGTGATCAGCATCCCAACATCATCAAAAAAAGTGATATAGTATGCAAAAGAGAAACTCCTTTGTCATTCAATTACAAATTGTTTAAAGGAATGCATGTTCCTGACATTGATTTAACTTCAGCTCAAACATCCAATAAGGTTCGCAAAACCAAAAAGGCTGAAGTCATGGCAATCATTAAAGAAACATGCAAAGAACTGGAGGCAAGGAAGAAAAGTCTCTTGAACAAGATGAGGATACATACAGCTCAGAAGATGCTACCAAGGAAGATGATGGTACTAGGGAAGATGGTAGTCAAGAAGCTGGTTCAGAAGATGCTGATGACTGCTCAGGGAAAGGAAGTGACACTACAACAGACAACTCTAGAGAAACTGGTGGGGACGAGTCCAGCCCAGTTGCAGAAGAGGATTGATGACTTGCAACACACACCATTGATGGCTGAAGTGGTGCACAAAGGAGTACTACTGGTTGATAAGTTAGAATCATATGAATCTTGTGTGAACCACTGAATTTTTTGATGCTCTGCTTGAGTTATATTTTTGTAATATAACCTCTAACAATTGTCATGTTACAATGAATGATCCGTGCTACGTATTTAGTAAGATTCTAATTTGTGGCTAAAAAGGGGGAGAGAGTGTTAGATAAAAGAATGAGCAGGTACAGAAGATGGAAGAATTGGTTCAGATAACCAATATGTACCACAGATTATGTGGTAGTGGTAGTAACAACAGGTGGAATATGATATTAGGACTTTCATATGTGCTGGTGTAACTACAGGTGCTGCTGATGATCTGTGGTATAAGAACAAATGCTAGTGATGTGATGCCAGGGGGAGTAACTCTATGTGTTACTAACTTAGCAAAGAGTGACATCTGTAGTGATAACAAATAGATGGCTAACAAGGTGAGTGTTAACAGGGCTAAAAGCCAACTGTGATGACTCTGAGAGCTTGAGCAGCAAGTGACTTACCTGCATGACATGACATATGTTAAGTCTTCTGCTGTGTGTAAATCTCTGGTGTAAGTACAAAGTGTTTTAGCCAAAAATTTGCCAAAGGGGGAGTTTGTAAGTGCTCTTGATTGGCTGCATTTTGTGGCAAAACATTAGTGTATGTATGAATGTCATATCTGATGTTGATACATTCATAATATGGACTGTGCAGGGTAAGTTAACTCAGCTAACTATAAGTTAAGCTAGTTGTCATACTCAATGTTATGACATAGGTCATATGACATCAAGCGCAGGTTTGTTATTCTGGTAGCTAGAACTCAGGAAACAAATAAGAAGCTCAAGCTGGAATGCATGCGACATTTTAGAAGCCCTAGGGGAACTAATATGTACCTGATTAAAGTGGCAAGCATGCAGAATACTGAAGAGAGGTTTTATTATGAATAAAACCTAATTTATGCACCAAGGCCCAAAGGACTGAAGCGACTATAAATATTAGAAGGAGCAAGTCTGAAGTGCATCTCTTGACAGAAGATTAGAGAGTACTAATTAGAGAGTCCTTGTGTGTGAAGAAGGCTAGTCTTCACGTGTGAATTCTGCTTAAGAATACTTGTAATCCAAGCAATTGTCTGGTTGAGGATTGCATTGGTTAGGTAGATTCTAGGTTGTGTCTCACTCAAAGCTGTGAAACAAGAGTGTGTGAGTTCCTTGATCAAAGTTGTGAAGCAAGATCAAGGTGTGTGTGTGTGTGAAGTGTCTCTTCATACTCTTTTGCATTGTAATTGTGAATTAGAAATCACTGCTGTGTGATTGAGGGGGAGTGAGTGGGTATACTCAGGTCTAGAGTGTCTCTAGGTTGAAGTGTCATTGGGTAGAGATTAAGTGAGGAGTGTAAACTGGGGGTTTAACTTTGAATTGATTCTACTGATAGTGAATTTCCTCCCTGGCTTGGTAGCCCTCAGATGTAAGTGTTGTTGACACTGAATTGGGTAAACAGTTGCTGTGTTATTTACTGCTTCTATTATTGCTGAGTATTAGTTGTTAAGTAGCAGATGTCACAGTGGATGTTATAACCTTGGGAATAACATCCATCGTGTGCTTGCCAGAATTTTCAGTCAGGATGATGGCCAAAATGTTGAAAACAAGAGCACTAATTATGACGAAAGAAATGAATGAAGCTCCAGACAATGAGGTAAATGTTGAAGATGGGTCATCAGATGATGAACTCATCAAGAATGCAGTTCTTGGTATAGCCGAAAAATTAGCAACTAGGAAAGGAACAACTGGTCTTAACAAAGAACCCTCAAAAGAACATAGAACAAGAACTCCTGCAGGTCCCTCTAAATCATGGGGCATGGCATCATCTTCATCCAAGAAGAGGAAAGTTGTTGAGAGCGACTCTGAGTCAGATGTCTTAAGTGATGTCCCTAACATCTTCAATAACAAGAAATCAGTGGGTAAGAGACCTCTCAAACCCATGTCAGCTGCTCCTCTAGACAATGTATCATTCCATTCTATTTACAGTGTGACAAAATGGAGATATGTATACCAAAGGAGAATAACTCTTAAGAGAGAATTGGGGAAAGATGCTTTAGAGATCAAGGAAGTAATGGATCTGATACAAAAGGCTGCTCTGATCAAGACTGTTACTGGCTTTTCAAAGGGCTATGAAGGGCTGGTAAAGAAGTTCATTGTTAACATTCTTAAATCAATCTTGAAAAGAGACAGCAAGGACTTCATGAAAGTCTATGTCAGAGGACAATGTGTACAGTTTTCACCCTCTGTCATCAACAGGTACTTAGGAAGAACAAATAGTGGAGAAAAGGAGCTGATTGCCACAGACGACCAAGTGTGCAATATCATTGCTCCAAACCAAGTCACTACTTGGCCTTCCAAAGGAAAGTTGTCTGCAGCACAACTGAGTGTCAAATATGCAATCCTGCATAAGATTGGAGCTACCAGCTGGGTACCTACTAACCATACCTCCACAATTGCTGCTGGCCTTGGCAAGATCATTCATGCCATAGGCACCAAAGTGAACCTTGACTTTGGCCATTACATTTTTGATCAAGTTATAAAGCACTCTACCACCAATGCTATCAAACTACCAATAACCTTTCCATCTCTTATCTGTGAAGCCATACTAAACCAATATCCGGGGATTTTGAATACTAGCGACACTACCCTCAAGAGGGAGGCTGAGCTGTCACTTCACTTCAAATTGTTTGAAGGAAGACATGTCCCAGACATGGTGTTTACATCTGCTGATAAAAGCAAGATCTCCAAAAGAATGGTGATTGCAGAATTAAGGGATACATGCATGGAGCTAGGAGATTCAATCAGCTCAGGAACTGCTCAAAAGATAAAGCTAGAAGCACTTATCCAAAGACTTGAAAAAGATGCTGAAAATGAAGCTATGTCAGAAGAAAAGTCTAATGACAGCAGTAAGAGTGTCCCAACCAATGCATATGACATCAGTTCTGCCTCTGAGGAGGAAGAGTAATGTAATGCTAAACTACTGATGAGGGGCTCAGGTTGATGATTGCTGAGCTGATGAGGTGTGAAAGATGTGCTGATGATTGAAAGCCTTCCATGTGCAGTTGTTTAGGTTTTTGTTGTAAACAATTGATGTTATGTGTTGTAATGCCCCTAACAATTGTAATGTTACAATTTGTGATCTGTGCTAAGTCCTTAGTTGGATCTTAATTTGTGGCTAAAAAGGGGGAGAGAAAGATAGAGTGATAAGAGTGATAATAACACCAGGTGGAAGAATAGGTGGTATGCAAAATAGGTGGGCTAGCATATGTGCTATTTTGTGCACACGGTATAATCATGCTTGCAGGAGTGACCACAGGTACTGCTGAGGATATGTGTGATAACAACTGCCTAGTGTTGTTAGTAATATGCTGGTGCAATATGTATGTGTTAGTAATGTGCTGATGCAATATGTGTGTGAATTCCTATGGTGTATAGGAATATTTGTTGCTAACCATGTGTGATCCTAGAAGGTGTTTAGGAGTTGTGTGTGTCTGCAGGATAGTTGTTGTGCATCTCTTCAGAGGGAGTAGCACAGGTCTGTGTGTTTCAGGATGTCATCCTGAATGTCATAACATCCAGAGCAGACTGGATGAATATGTGTGACTGTAGAGTGTGCAGGTTAAGTGCTCAGCTGGTAAGGTACATCAGTTAAGGGGGAGTAACCCAGTGAGTTACTCAGCAAAGTGTGACATATGTAGTGGTAACTAACAGATGGTTAACAAGGTGAGTTATAACAGTAAGAGCTAACTGTGAGGACTCTGAGAGTGTGTTGAGCTAGTAACTTTCCTGCATGACAGGGCACATGATAAGTCTTCTGCTGTGTGTAAACTCTGATATGTTAAACAGGGTATTTTAGCCAAAAATTTGCCAAATGGGGAGTTTGTAAGTGCTTTTGATTGGCTGCATTTTGTGGCAAAACATTAGAGTTTGCATGTACGTCATACTGAATGATAAGACATACATAATGAAGTGTGTGCAGGGTAAGTTAACTATAAGTTAAGCTGAATGTCATGACACTAACCGTATGATATCCAGCGGACAGGTTAGTTTTTCTAGTATCTAGAAATCAGGAAACAAATCAGGAGCTCAAGCTGAAAGACAGGAGACATTTGAGAAGCCCTAAAGTGAAACAAATGCTCCTGAATTAAATGGCAAGCGTTTAGATAATTGAAGAGTAGGGTTTGTTATGATTAAACCTAACTGTGCGCACCAAGGACCAAAGGATTGTCTGCTCTATAAATATCCGAAGGAGAAATCCTAGAAGTAGGGCTTTTGACTGAAGAATAGAGTGTGCAGATTACAGAGTCCATGTGAGTGAAGAAAGTTGTTCTTCACGTGAGTATTGTGAGTGAAGAAAGTGTGTTCTTCACGTGTGAATTGAGTCTTAGGAATACTTGTTTACCAAGAAACTATCTGCTGCATTGATTAGGTAGATTCTAAGCTGTGTCTCACTCAAAGCTTTTAAGCAAGAGTGTGTGTATCCCTTGATCAAAGCTTTGAAGCAAGATCAAGGTGTGTGTGTGTGAAGTGTTTCTTCATCTTTATTTTGTAACTGTAATTGAATGTCACTGTGGTGTGATTGAGGGGGAGTGAGTGGGAATACTTAGGTCTAGAGTGTCTCTAGGTTGAAGTTTCATTGGATAGGTTTTAAGCGAGGAGTGCAAACTGAGTTGTTTGACTCTGAATTAATTCTACTAATAGTGAATTTCCTCCCTGGCTTGGTAGCCCCCAGATGTAGGTGTTGTTGACACTGAACTGGGTGAATAATTGTTGTGTTATTTACTGCTTTTACTTACATTTTAATTAGTTAGTACAGTAGTCAATGTCACAGTGGATGTTATAACTTTGGCAATAACATCCATCGTGTGCTTGCCAAAATATCATGTCTGTATTGAATTATCAAAATTACTGAATGTTGACACGATATGGATCACTATCACTAACAGGCTTGTTCACCATGTGACTAACAGATAACGAGCTTAATGTGATTGCGCCTGAATGAAAAAGGATAGAAAGATGGGATGCGTAAGTTAGGCCAAAGTATAATAATACGATGCAGATCGGTTTGTATAGGAGGGAGACTTATGACCTCGATTGCAGAACGTGGTACTATGATATCCTTAATTTGCGAGTTAGTACCTATCGATGTGATCTTGATTGAATTAGAGTCTTTAGCCTAGATTATTACTTGTGTTGCTGTTTTTCTTGTTATGTTTATTATGTTTTCTTGAGGACAAACAATGGTTAAAGTGTGGGAGATTTTGATGACACCGAAACACGCCACAAATTTGGCTTGACTTACACATGTTTTACCGTTGTTTTATTTTCATTTCTAGTGTTATGCCAGTATTTTGTCTGTATTTTAGGTGCATAGCCAAGAGAAAGCCATACTTGAAGAAACGAAACAAAACGGAGGAAAAACGACGAAAAATGAGCAATTTACACACACACGACATCCAAAATAGCATTCTCCATGTGGTAAATGACGTGTTCCATGTACCAACAGTCACAAAGACCATTTCTTGGAGGTTTTATGAAGATGGTGTTCACCACCCATACATGGCGATCACCATCCTTGCTTTTGATGCCCTAGTCAATTGGCAGTTAGAGAATCATCCCACTACTACCTTTTTGTCCTCACACAAATCCTGAAGTGGTTACTTGGATTCTAAGACTCAAACTAGTATAAATAGGACTTAGTTTTCATATTATGAAGGACCCAAGATTAGCTACAACCTTAGGCACTAATTCACTATTAAAAGCAATAATTCTGCACTATTGTTGTATTTGAGTTTGGAGCACTTTTATTTATCACTTTTAATCTTGCCGCCATTTACATTCCAACGAAGTTGTTTCCTGTATCAGATTCAAGTCTCCGATTGGAGTAAGTTCTCATTAATTTTAGCATTATTAACCTTTTATTCGTCATGTTCATTTACTTGCCTTATTTTATTTCCTTGCATGTTTAATTCCTGCTTTACTTTGTTTAATTTACTCGCACTACTTTATTTCATTTACTTTATCTGCATCGTTTTACTTTATTTACTTTAATTGCACTGCCTTACTTTATTTATTCTATCTGCACTATTTTACTTTGTTTACTTTTATCGCACACCTTTTATTTTAATCAAAACGCTCATTATGTTTAATTCCTTTTTCTTAACAAAAACTAAAATGTTTATTGTAATCATGTTCAGCTAATTTTGTTAGTGCTGGAATATGAGGACCGTCGTTTCGACGGTACTCCATAATTTGTTTCTATAGAATTACTCTTGGGGTGTTTTGGTTTTAATAAAAAATTCTTGTAATTAATTTGATCGGTTACTACGAAAGTAGAATCGTGACACGTCGGGTAAGATCGAAAGCCATCTGACATTTAAGATTAAAATTGATTAATTTTTTATTAATAAAAACCTGTGAAAATACTTTTTTAATTAATTAGGATAGTTTAATATTACTAGAAGGTGAATATGAAACTATTTACGGAGGCGTATATAGATTTAGGATCCGGTTAGCCGAGCATATGCCGAAAACCCTTTTAAGTTAAAGTTTCCAATCAAGATTACTTTTTAACTGAGCTAGTGGTTACTAAAAAAGGATTGTCTACTTTAACACAATGCACAACCGGTTACACGTGAGCAGATAGTGTAAATTTAAAGATTAATCTGGTTCTGAAAAATCGAAAGTGACGGTTCCTTTTTAATTAATTTTTTTTTCTTGGAAGAAAATATTACCCTGTAAGTAGTTCTATTTAGTAATAATATGAGTGTTGTTGATTGATGAAAGCGACATTCTAGTATTGCACCTTTGAATTTATTAAATATTTTTTATTCTATTTTGTTTCCATTCCCTAATATTTTTACGATCGCCTCTGTGAGATTCGACAACCTTTTATATTATTCTGATACACTTCGTATACTTGCGGATATCACACATCACTTTGTAGGAAGGAACTTTATTTCATAATCATGCTTTGATTCTAAAAGGTATTTGAAAATGACTTTAGCATGATAATTCGTCATTTGAACCACTCATGTTGCATCAAGTATTGTGCAAAATCATCATTAAAATCTGATCCTTGATAAGAGTCTCTTGTTTTTGAAAAGAATCATGCTCTTGATTAAGGACAAACAAGAGTTCAAGTTGAGTAGAATTTGATAAGTGTCCAAAAATGAGTATGACAATACAAAAATCTTGACACTTACAAGGCCACAAATAAGAAATCCTTAACAAATATCATTGTTTTTGTTAGAAAATAAAGATAGAAAAATGAATGGTTATCTTTTGATGTTTGATGTGAATTGGTGTTGGAAAAAATCACCCAACACAAGCCAAGAAACCAAAAAATTAAAACTAGCTCGCCACAAAGGCGCTGCAATGCACATACAACAAGCAGAAGAAGAAAACCACGAGCATGGGACTGCAAGCTTGCTGCAGCATGCTTCAGGAAATTCAAAATCAAGAAAAATCCAGTGGGGTTTCGCTGCTAGCACGCACATGGCGTAAATGCAACACACTTTTCTGCATAAAGCGTATTAAGATGGCCAAATTCAAAAAGGTGGGTTAAGAGAATTCTTCAGGGTTATGTAATGAAGGTGTGCTGCAACGAGGAATTTTGAGTAGGAGGAGGGTAGTAGCTTTTGGAAAAATTCTATAAATAGAGGACTTGGGCCATTTAGAAAATCATTCCATTTTCAATTCTTGAAGTCATAATAGTATTGTAATAGTTTAAAAGAGGAGAATAGCAAGGATAGAGTTGGATTCGCATCAAGAATCGAGAAATCGTTGTTGATGCACATTCATCTCCAATCCTTCTTTTGTGTACAAGCTACCTGACAATGGATAGCTAAAATTCTTCTCTTGTTTTGATTGGAAAGAATCTAATGTAATCGTATGTGTACTTATTGATTATGCTTTCGATATAAACATGTTTTCATACTTATAGATTTTATCTTAATATTATTGATCATCTTATGTATTCGAATTGTTATTGAAAAATACTTTCGGATCTTGAGTCAATATAAGAATCGATTAAACACTAATTACTATACATAGAATTAGGGTTTAATATCCACTAATAAATACTTGTTCTTAATGTTATAGGATTGTTAAATAATATTCAGAAATCATCAATTAAACAAACCGATAGAAATATCAAACGATCACATAGATATATGTGTTGTTGTGAATGGTATGTAGAGGTAAGAGTGAATATCAAAGTTTATGCAAAAAATAATCGGTAACTTACATACATAAATGATAAAGAAAATCCAATCTGAAGTTTTCTAGCACATACAACACATGATGATGATTGTAATGTCTCAACATCAAAGTACAAAGTCATGACAAATGTTTTGACATCTTCATACTGACAGAACAATTTATCCAACTGCAAAAAAATGCACAATTTTAAATGTAAAAAGATAAATAACACAGTCAATTGGTAACCCCGTTCGGTGCAACAACACCTACATCTGGGGGCATCCAAGCCAGGAAGGAAATCCATTATGATAGCATTAGTTCAAAGCTAAACTCCATTGTTTAAAACTTCTCAGCTAATCACTACCTTGTGCTACTTCTACCTAGAAATCACCATCTAGATATGAGATCCCCGTCTCACTTCCTAACAGCCAGTCCCAGTGACTTATGCCTCGAGAAACCAAAAAGACAGAAGAATACTCTTCCAACTATAATACTCGGTTTTGCTTAAGAGTTTCAACCACGAACAATGCTACCGACATAAACTTCTTCATCTAAGATGCCATTCAGGAATGCACATTTCACATCCATTTGACATACTTGCCAGTTTTTCATGTTTATTAAACCACCAACCAACCTGATTGTTTCGATCCTAGCAATGGGTGCAAAAACTTCGTCAAAATCAATTCCTTCTTTCTGAAGAAATACTTTTTCTACAAGTCTTGCCTTGTGTTGAGTTACTTCTCCTTTGGGATTCAACTTCACCTTATATACCCACTTCACATAAATTTCCTTCTTGTCTTGAGGCAATTTGACAAAGTGACCAAGTGTTGTTGACTTCGATGGACTTTAGTTTCTCATTCATTGCTTTCACCCACTTCAAATCTTTCAATGCCTCAGCTGCATTGACTAGTTTGAAATTTGCATAGAAAGTATAGTGTACCAGCTCACCTTCTTCGTTGACCACATCATCTTATGTAATCACACATTCTTGCAACCTTGCAGGCATGTGTCTTATTCGTTGAGATCTGCTTGGGCCTGCTTCACCTCTGAATTCTTCTTGTCGAACTTTTCTTTTGACTTCACTAGCTAGTTTTTAACATAAGATTCTCACTAAATCCTTCTTAACATTCTCAGTCCAATCCCATTCTTTAAGCTCATCTATGATCACGTCCTTTCTGGTCACTACTTGCTTGTTCACTGGGTCGAACAACTTGTATCCTCCAGTCGAATGATATCCTATTAGGATCATTTGACTCGACTTGTCATTAAGTTTTCTTCTCAAATTATCTGGAACATGTCTATGTGTTATATATCTAAACACCTTCAAATGACTTAGGCTAGGCTTGACACCAGGTCAACATTCTTCTGGCGTAATTCCTTATATCCTTTTCATCAGACATCTATTCAAGATGTATGTTACAGTCAACACAACTTCTCCCTATAATTCTTTGGGTAGATGTTTGCCTTTCAACATACTTCTTACCATATTCATGATGGTTCTATTCTTCCTTTATGTAGTTCCTTAGCTGTGGAGTGTAGGGTGGCACCACCTCATGCATAATCCATTCTGTCTCACATAATGCATCAAAATCTTTCGACACATACTCTCCACCACCATCAATCCTCAGAATCTTTAGCTTTCGACCACTTTGTCTTTCGACCGTAGATTTAAATTTAGAAAATACCTCGATCACTTCACTTTTCTTCTTGATCAAGTAAGTCCATATTTTTTTTGGACTAAAATCATCTATGAACGTGACAAAGTATCTATTACCTCCAATCGAATCCACCTGGATAGGACCACATACATCATAGTATATGACTTCAAGAATTGCCTTCAACTTGCTTCCTACATCCTTGTCGAAGTTGTTCTTGTGCTGCTTCGCCTTAACACATTCTTCACACACTTCACTTGAAATGTTGATTTATGGTAATCCTAAAACCATATTTCTTCTCTTCAAATATCTGATGTTTTTAAAATTGAGATGACCAAGTCTATAATGCCATGTCTATTCACCTCTAGTGGCTGCAATTGCAAGGCACTTATGCTCCATCACATTAAGTTCAATCTTGAAGGTTCTTTTACGAGACATTGGTGCCTTCAAGATTAACCTACCATCTGATTCAAGAACTCTCATCATCTTATCTTCGACCGACACCTTGTAGTTCTTTTCGACCAGCTGCTCTATGTTGAGAAAATTACTCTTCATGTCTGGTATGTATAATACATTGGAAATTACTGACCTCTTGAAATCTTTCCTCATAATCAGAACATCGCCAATACCTTTAGTTGCTAGAGTATTGTCATTTGTAAATTTTATCATGTTCATTGAGGGATTTATGTTGACAAACCAATCTTTCCTATCAGTCATGTGTGATGAGCATCCTGAGTCCAAGAACCAGTGGTGTTGGAATCTTTCTTCATCTCTTGTTATAACCATCAACAACATCTCTTCTTCTTTATGTTTCTCCAGCTTTGCATCAGTTTCTTTATTCTTCTTCTTTTTTGGACAATCACTAAAATATTGATCATACTTCTGACAATTGCAACACTGAATGTGACTTTTGTGAGGTTTTCGACCACCACATCTTCTTCTACCTGCAGTACTACCTATTTGGTTTCCTTGGTTCCATGGTTTTCTCTGATTCAACCAATTTCCTTCTTGCTGATTTCGACCAGACGAATTGTTGCAGCCTCCTCTACCTTTGTTTCCATTCCAACTTCCTCTGCCTTTTTTTCTTTTGCTGATTGCGCCTGCAAAGCCACATCACTCTTTGAATTTCCTACAACTCTTTTAGCCATCCTTTGTTCATGAGGCTCAAGAATCCCTTGAAGCTCTTCTTTTTTCAATGTTGACAAATATTTTAACTCTTCTATGGCTACTACCACGTGGTCGAATTTTGGAGCCAATGACCTCAAGATCTTTACAATAATTGATATTGATGTTAACATTTCTCCATATACTTTGATTTGATTCACCAATTTAGTAACTCTATTGAAGAAATCAGTTATGCTTTCACTTTCTTCCATCTGAAGCAATTCATACATTCTTTTGTGAGTTTGTAACCTCACCTCACCTTCTCTGCACCTCCAAATGATTTCTCCAAGATTTCCCATGCTTCTTTTATTGATTCTACATCACTAACCTTTTCAAAATTATCTGGATAAACACATTGATAAATTATAAAGAGATCTTTACAATCTTTCTTCTTCAATTCTTTATATGCAGCATTTTCTTGATCCGACGTATTTTTTGCAAGCGATGTTACTCCTTCCTTCACAAGATACCAAAGATCTTGATAACAAAAAACCACCTTCATCTACTTACACCAATTCTCATAATTACGACCCTTCAAAATTGGGAGACTCTCCAGAAAATTCCCGTTCGGATGATTCATCGCCATCGTGATTTTCTTCCCACGAATCGCTCAGCAAATGCTCTAGATACCAGATGTTGTAATTGACCCAAAACTTTGAGAATTCCGAATCACTCTTTATGAACAAGATTCAATCAACCTAATCGAAATCCCTTGTACTTCACACTCCACTCTAGTGAAACAATCACCCCTTGATCGCAAGAATGATTCTGTGCAGAAATTGTTAATGGAAGAAGAAAGAAAGGAGATTGAATAAGAAAGAAGATTAGGGTTTAAAAAAAATAAGGGAATAGAAGAATTATTTCTTAAGAGTATCTCTCAGCTCTCAAACTGAGAAAAAATATTATTCAATTGTGCAACTGTACTTTCTATTGTGTGTTACAATATTATTCTCTATTTTTATTAATCAAAATAGGGGTGACTCTCTCTATTTATAATTGAGCTACCTTAATTCCTAAGGTAAAGCCCAAAATTACAAAAGACCAAAATTTCTATTTTGGTCTAAGTTGAAATCCTGTGTCAAGCAACTTGCTGCAACACTTCTACATCTAACACAATTCGACACACACACAAGGCTAATTTTGACTCATCTTTGTTTCTGTCGAACTAAACTTGCTTCGACATAAGGAATTACAATATCAACACTCCTACTAACTAGGTGGACGAATGCATACTTTAGGAATAAACATCATCACCCATCTGATATTAGTAACAGAATCACCACACGAAAATTCCCTCGTGGTATCCAACACTAAAGGAAAAAATGTTAGATGAGGTGTCATCTCCTAAGTAGCCGACCATTGAACTATATCTTCCCTGCTTAGTAGCCTACACATACTACCAATTTACACAGTATAAAGTACACACGACATGGTAAATACTTAACACGTGGCATGTGAATTGAACAAAGAGACAATCTTAAAATGTATATCTATATGAGTACACTCTCCGGTCACTATTATAAACAACAAAAACCTTTTTAGATTCATTAAATAAATGATGTATTTGGACATTATTATATATCAGATACATCAATTATTCAATAAATCTAAAAAAAAATTGTTACTTATAATAGTAACAAGAAGGTGTACTCAACATCAAAGCATCAAAGTATATATCGTATTGTGTGAAAGTATCCTTACCTCAACAAAGCTTCCTAAAAAATCTTACAATCTACGATCTTAGGTTGTCTCTCACCTTAAATAAATAATTAACCATTCAAGATATAAAAATTTTCAATTTCTAACACATGTCTACATTAGCATAAACCTACTTCTTAGGCTCAAAACTTTCAATTTAACTTAAAATTTGACATAAATTCTTATCAGCATAAGATAGAAAAGAAAATATTTTTTTTTATAAATGATTACCCAAAATTTTTAAGATGACTATAAATTCTAAGTTTTTTTTAAAAAAAAAAATCCAAAATTCTCTCTTACTTCTACAAAATTTTTGCTTTAAAAAGATCTTACTCTTTTACTAAATAAAGACCACAAAAATTAACATAAATTTATAAAAGAAAATTTTTCCCACCATGAGGCAGGTGCCAAAGTTGTGATATTTCTAAAATTAAATAGACTAAGTTAAACAATTTTTTTTTATAAACCAAGAATTTCTCCATAACTACATATTAATAGCTTACTTGAAACACCATGCATAATACTATTTAGAATCGTAGTAAGTAAAGTGTAAAAAAATCTGGTACTAAAATAAACATCATCTAAATGACATCCAAAATATACTAATGTAAGTAATGTTAAATAAACTAAACATAATGATACATTTGAAAACATCCAGCAGACACCACAACCTTCCAATTAAGATCTTCAAGTAAATCTTCCAGTTTCTACAACATACCTAAAAAATAACAACATGATTGGGGTCGGGTGAGATTACTAAATCTCAATGAAGTTTCCTATCTTATGGGTTTATTCGGCTCAACATGATATATTATCCTTTCTGTATCTTATCAATGCTACATACATATACTATACATAAAACTAAGGGTCGAAGTATAACAACTTCATACCATGAATGCAATCCAATTTCGACTTAGCATTGTCAGGTGAAAGAATATGAGTTACCCCTTCATACGGGACACTAGTCCTCTAAGGCAGTACATATATTTCCTCTCTGGACCTACTTTTGGGTCTTAAGTGCACTCAAGGTGGTCATGAAGAGTACAAACCCTTCGCACGGAGCCAAATCACTATCTTAACTACTATGAAATACTTAAAACATAGGAATCTAATTCCCCCTCTAGAGGTACCTATAACCTCGGAATACGTAAGTATGTCTCTATCGAGTTTAAAAGTGTGGCCACTTCTACATTCCCTCACCACCGAGTTGTCAACTCATCCTAGATTTCACTCAGTTACCAATCATTATCTTTTAGGCAAGCATACACACATATACATGAGTTTAACATTAGACTTCTTATTTGTCCCAAGTCATCACATTACTGCATGTAGTGAGTATCTAAGTGTGTTCGCCAAGTAAATTAGAGTACACGTGAAAATCATTCAATATACAATATAATACACCCTTAAATACCAACTAAGGTTAAATACAGTTTTATGCCACCTCATCTTAAATCAGATACCAATAAATCAAATAGTGAAACAAGAAATATGTACATGATATGACATCTTTCGCACTCTTACACAACTTTGCATTATGTAATTCAAATAGGACTTCACATGATAACTCAATCATAATCAGTCGTGAATAAGACATTCAAGCATGCTATCTCATAATTAATCAACCAACCATGGTCCACGAAATCCAAACATCCTACTGGAAATAAGGCATACAAGCCTCCATTTACTTTACCATAAGATAAAACATTGAACTAGGTTTTTGAATGCATTCGACCACGCCCCAAATGGAGTAACGAACCTCAAGTTATGGTGATTACAAAGTGTACAATAAATTGTTTCCAGGGTGTAATCGATTATAAGGTCCATTATGGCCCAAAATCTTGCTGAAACAAGGTACCAATCAATTGTTTATGAGGTAAAACTGATTGTAAGTGCAACGTTTCTCAAAAATCCATGTTTTAACACCATTTTCAATACATCAAAGCATGATCAAATCTATCCCAACACACATTAACATGTTTGGGTAATCAAAACACAGAAAAACCAACACATACAAGTCCATTCATCATACCTAACACATTGCACATTCAAATCTCAATTGCATGCAAGTTTACATCTTCGGTAATATATTCGGATAGACTTAAGCATATAAGAGGTGGATTGAGAAATACTTATTTATATATCATCACATACAAAGATCGCCTATCCTTCTTGCACATTTGATACTATCATCCAATATCATCTTGAGATCATGCTTGTAAACAAACCCTTCATTAATAAGCTTTGTTGATACCCATTTGATTTTCCTGTCTGGCCCTTCCAAATACCTAAAACCAAATGTCAAATATTGTCACATTAGATACTCATAATTCAATACTCTCCACTTTTCAATTTTTATCATTAATATAAACTTACTTCTCCTTCAAATTGAATTCAGGATAGTTTTGAAGATAATACTTTGCTATCTCTACTGATGATACATATGAGTTTGCAAGCAAGAATCTGCCATTGATAGATGGATCCTCAGCACAAAAGATATGAGCTTCACAAACATCATCGACATGGACTAGAGGAATTTTTCCGCATATATCTTCCACAAACTTCAAAGACTGATGCATGGCTTCATCGTCTTTAACCTGAGCAATCAGCGTTGCAACACTTGTTGGTATGTAATTCAGAATAGCATCTCCTCCTACTAGGCCAACAGCTAGACTAACCACCTCAATTCCACCACTTCCATTTTCATCTTTGTCGTAACTCATTAACAATTCTTTCTCAGTTAATGTCTTGGAATCAGCATATTCCTAACAAAATAATTAACCATGGTTTGTTATATACTCTTGTTTTTTATGTGTGATGGAGATGTGTGTAATTATCATCTACTACCTTGTGGAGAGCAGGGAGAGGAAGATGAAGAGGTGTCCAACAAGTTTCATCAATGAAGTCTTTGTAGCCACTTCCATCATCCTTTAATGGAGAAGAAGAAACAACTGTGCCAGTGTATATGAGTTTTCTTACCGTTCCTGATTTAATACAATTCGTAGCTATGCTTTTTACACCTGCTATTACAGCTTCTTCAATGCTATTAAACTGTCATAAACATTTATATATGGCTGAGTACAAATCTATTTTTATTTAAGATAGATATAAAAAAGTACATGATTAATATTTTTTCAATAATACTTTAAAAAAAAATGAAAACATATTTAAAATACAAAATCAAAATTTTTAATTTTGTAAAATTTTAATCATATTAAATTGGTGCGTATAATCAAAATAAAATCATGATAGTCATAATAAATACATTCAATTACGTTGAAATTGACATGGTCGGGTGAGGCACAATCTAAGTCTATGAGACGCATTTCTCGGTTTTCATACCATAATAAATGCATTTTTGTATTACTTTTTTTTTACGCGAGAGTATTTTTTTTAGAGAGAGAAACTTGGAGAGACAGAAAAATTATTAGAATTAAGAAGTGGAAGATCTTTGAAAATATTAAAAAGGATTGACACTTCTGAACACCTTAAGAATATGTGATTTAGGTATTGGGAAATGATTAGATAGAAAATATGATACGTTTTTATGAATTTGGAAAACTATTTTCTTGTAAGTCATTTTATAATCTCTAGTGTAAAGACTTATGATAAAAAAAATTATGTGTGTTCTTGTTCTTTATTTTCTTCTTCCTATTGTGATTTGCTTACACTACGTGGTATATTAACTTTTATTGAGATTGTTAAGTTTGGTTATCATTGTTCTTTAACCCACACATTAAGTTAATGGTGTATTTGATCATTCGATTTCACAACAAATAGTGCCCACTATAGAGTCAAGGGATTAAGTTTACAAGTGAGCACCATGGTTTCTAAATGAAATATAAAAAATAAATTCAAAGATAATGACTTGGAGTTGCAAAAAGTGAAAATGCAAACAATATTAATTTAACAAAATTGTGTGGAAGCTTGGAAATGTTATACAATTTTGTCGACAATCCTAACACGAGGAGAGAATACCAAAAAAGCGGATAAGGTTGAAAGTGACATTATCTTGTGCCTCTTAGATAAAGTTATAAGGATAGTCACAAGGGATAAGGCCATGAAAAATATGTGGGTCAAACATGTACATGACCAAGTCCTTGGCTCATAGGTTGTGTCTAAAACAACATGTTTACTCATTTTCGATGATGGGTAATAAATACATTATTGAGAAATTGACAAAATTTTATGGGATCATTAACGACTGGAAAAATGTTGAGGTGAAGCTTGCTAGTAAGGAAACGTTTTTACTCTTGTTGTGGGGATAAAAATGGTTTTGTTTAGATTGTCGTTACTTTATATGAGGATGATTATACAAGTGTTGGTTCATTAGTGGTAACAAGTTTGGAGACACGAAGAAGAATTGAGTCATGGAATATGGATGCTCTAATCACATGTGTCCAAAAAGAGAATACTTTGAGAATTTGAAGATAAAAGAATATGGAGTTATTTGATTTGGTAACAATAAGTCTTGCAATGTTCATGGTATTGACACGATTAGATTCAATATATCTGGTAACCCTCTTACGCAATATGAGGTATGATCCCAAACTTAAGCGGAATTTCTTGTCTATAGGCATGTTCGATGATTTATGCTATTGCACTAAAATTGAACATTACAAGTTGAAATATTGCATGGTTTATTGGTTATTGCTAAAGAGTATAAAATGTGTGGATTGTAAATTTTAGATGGTTCCATTGTTATAGGTCATGAATCAATATTAAGTCAAAATTTTATTGAAAAAACAAAACTACTGAATTTGAGATTATGTCATATTAGTGAAAGAGGTTTGGTTGAGCTTACTAAAAAAATGTTTTTTGGAAAGTAAGAAATTGAACAAAATAATTTTGTTATTTATCATTCCATACTAGAAAAATAACTTAAGATGGAGTTTAAGAGTGATATGCATTGTTCTATTACATTGTTTGAGTATGTTCACTCTGATTAATAGGGTCCGATAATAGTGGAAAATCATAGGGGTGATTTTTTTTCTCACTATTATTGAGGATTTTTCTAGAAGAGTATGGCTTCCTACTTTGAAAATTAAAAGTGACACATTTGAAAATTTCAAGGAATGAATTAATCTTAAAGGAAATCAATTGGGAACTAAATTAATTCTATTAAGAGATGACAATAATCTATGTTTATTTTATATTAGTTTAATATTTTTTTGTAGAAAACATGGTATAAAGTAGCATAGAACCATTTCTAACGAACCTCAACAAAATTGTTTAGATGAACGCATGGATATGACCATTTTGTACAGTGTAAAATGTGTGTTGTTGGGAGGTGAGTTACCAACTATTTTTTGGGATAACGTTGTTTTAGCTTCAATTTAGTTGATCAATAGATGTCTGTCCATAAGAGTAGTCTTCAAGATACTTATGGAGGTTTAGAGTGGGAAAGCATTAGACTAATATAATTTGAATATTATTGGAGCCTCGGAGTTTGCACATATCAGGAAAGACAAGCTTGATTCTAGGGCTATGAAGTGTGTCTTCATTAGTTATCTTGAAGGTGTGAAGGAATACAAATTATGGAAGATGAAACTTGAAGGATCAAATTTTATCATAATAATGGATGCTACTTTTTATGAGAACTGTATGGGGATGAAGTGAAAAGAATTAGAAGTTATAGACACAAAAATTGATGTGGAGGAAACTCTGTTTGAGGTGGAGGTTCCTACTTCTGAGACCATAGATGATAAGGAAGTTGAGAATTCCACTTCTAATTATAAAAAGTGGCAGCCTCAGAGATATGGTTGTGTTGACCTTATTTGGTATGCTTTGGACATGGATAAGGTTTCAAAAGTCGAAATCAAAGATCTTCAAGAAATCATTCAAAAGAAAAGATAGTAAAAATGGTTGAAGTAGATGAATGATGAGATGCATTCACTGATGAAGAACCACTAACAGGAGCTTGTGAGACTACTTAAAAAACAAATTGTGTTTGCATGAAATTGGATCTTCAAGAAGAATGAAAGTATTATAGGAATTGAAAAACCAAGGTTTAAGTAAATGCTTGTAGCAAGGGGTTTCCTTAAATGGGATATTTTCACTCGTAGTATAACATTCTTATATAAATGTACTTATGGAAATTGTAAATATATTTGATCTTGAGTTGGAATATATGGATGTCAACGGAATGTTGGCATGTAGACCTTAAAGAGACAATCTACATGGAGAACTCTTAAGGTTTTATAGAGTAGATGTCTAAGGTGTGTTTATTGAAGAAATGTTTGTATGGGTTTAAGTAAATCCTAAGACAATGGTATCGTCGATTTGAAGAATTTATTCTTAAGCATGGTTTTGTGAGATGTGGTTATGATAGTTATGCATAAATATTAACAAGGAATGAGAAAATCATCATTTATCATATTCTATATGTTGACGATATCTTGATGGAAAGCTCTAGCAAGGAAGATATTAGTAAGCTCGAGGATACTTTGAATGGAGAGTTTGATATGAAAGATCTTAGTGAAGCTAAAAAGGTTAGGAATGGATACCATGCGAAACTTAAGATAAATATGTTTTTAGGGTTTTGTGGATGTGAATTATGCACAAAATGTGGAAACTATAAAATCTCTTCCAAATTTTGTGTTTATGTTGTTTAGAATAACGATAAGTTGAAAATCAAATAAATAATCAGTATTCATTTCATCTACTAATCAAGCAGAATATACTTTCCTTGTTAAAAGGATCAAAGAGGACATATTGTTAATAAGAATGATTGTAGGTGTGTGAATCGCTCAAAAATGTGTGAAGATACATTGTGATGGTTAAACCGTCATTCACTTGGCTAATTATCAAGTGTATCATGAGAAGAAAAACACACTAGTATCTGTTTTTACTTCATATGTGACATGATAGAGTAAAAAAATTGTGGTTGAGAAGTTGTGGTTCTATGTGTTGTGTAGGTTAAAGTTTTCTAAAGATTTTGATGATGCCAACTAAACAAGAAAAAGTTAAATCACAAGTATCATTAGCCAAGAAGTAAGCTCAAAGAAAAGTATCCAAGTTTCTTTATAGAGATTTAAAAGAGTCAAATCAATCAAACAAAAGGAATTGAAGATATGAATGCTCATCTAATCAAGCACTGAGTGTGTTTATCATGTATTTGATCAATTGAATGTAATTTAAGCATGAGCACATCTTAAAGTACTAAGGTGATGCACACACACACTAAAACCAGTTTAAACTCTTCAGATTTTTCTCATTTCTTCTAAAATCAATCATGACAAGTACTTAATTTTTAAAAAACAATTATGATTAATTAGGAAAGTTAAAATCATTAACTAATCAATTAGAGTATTCATCTAATATAGTAAAGGGTGAGTTTGGATCCTAATCAATTAAGAATTTCTTTAATTGATTAAGATACATATCTGATTAGATATTTTTTTTCTAATTTAGTCTAACCGATTAGTTTATCGTTCTAATCGATTAGCAAGTATTCAAGCCCATAAATTATTGTCTTTTTGAGCTAAATTTTTTCTATATAAAAGAATGTTTTCTCACGTCCAAATTACAAATTTTATGACTTATCTACTTTTCTATCTCACTAATTCTCATTCTATTATTAGTTTTATTCACTAGAAATTATCTTAGTGCTAAGCGATTGAAAAACGTAATTTAAGAGTTGTGTTTTATCTATTAATGTGTTGAATTTGTTTACTCAAGAGCTTTAGTTCGGTTTGGTTCTAAACAAAATGAAACGGTTCGGTTCTGTTCGAATAAATTTTTATTATGGTTTGATTCAGTTCGGTACGGTTTTCTCTATGAATTGTACCATGAACAACCCTAGTTGTAATAGACTTGAAGGTTGCAATCTATAAAAAAATTGGTGTAAGGTTCTTATGTCAAATCTGTGTAATTGAGAAAGAAAATCTCAAGAGAAAATTCTTAGGGGATGGAGTAGGTTTTGTGACTTAAGGTCAAATCAGAATAATTGGTTGATCTGATATATTTAAACTCTATCTTTTTATTTTCTGGTTCTATCTTTTCTGCCTCTTAATCTCTACTTTTACCCCCTTCTTAATATTAACCAATCTAAAATCAATTGTTTTTTTCTTCTAAGTTTAAAAACCAAATATTACAATTCAACCCCCTCCCTTATTATGTTTGGAGTTGCTTGTACAACAAATGTGACTTTGTAAGAGAATCAACTGACAAATGCGTTTACGAAATCATTGTCTAAATCAAGGTTAAGTGTGGTATTAAGCATGGTATTACGTGACATAGATCAAGTTTGTAAAAAAGTGATTCAAATTTTGGAGAGACTAAAAGATGATTGGTTGGTAAAGTAATATCTTAAGGTGGAAAATAATAAAAGTATACCTAAGAATCTCAAAATTTTAACAAAATGTCGCATTTTAGCACTGCCTTGTGAACTGAGGTGCACGAGGTGTACATTTGTTGAGTTATAAAGCATTTCAATTTTGCCTGGTGCACAAGGTGCTTGGGTCTGACGCACAAAAACGCATATGTGTGGCCCTAGATCTACTTAGATGAATCGCGAGGTGTGTTGTATGGGTGCTCAAGGCGCGCTCTACGTTTGTTGATTTTCGGACCAATGTAAATGAGTTTTCTAGCACTTTTGTGGTACTGGGGTATTTTATATAATACTGTTTTAAAACTAATTTTATGTATTAAAAATAGGAGAATATTCAAAATTCTAAGATTTCTTATTGGTTTAATTTTAAATTTTGATAGATATTTTAAAAATAATGAATACTTTTTTATTGAATTTTATAATACTTAATAAATTCAAAGAGTTTTATTCAATTGTTTCCTATAAAAAATAATATAAATACTTTTAATAGATGTACATATTAAAATAAATAATTATACTTCTGGTAGAACGTTAAATAATAAATAACTTTTATAAAATAGAAAAATTTAATATCAATTATTTCATAATAATACATGTGAAAATATAAGTTGGTTATACTTCGAGTATTTATTTAGTATTTTTTGTATATATTTAAAAAATTAAGAAAATAATTTAAATTTATCTTATATATTGATAAATATTATTTATGATGACGAGTTTGAAAAAGTTTTGAAACCGTGTTTTTCCATATTTAATGTTAGTTATTTAATCATATTAAATCGTTTTTGAAATAATCACTAATCTTTGTAGAACATTAAAATTTGAGTTTGTGAAATATGTTTCTTATATAAAAAGAAAATCATAATTTTTACTGACTATGCAGTTTCGTAATATATTTCGCTTTTTTCCACTTATATCTTCTTAACATGTTTATCTAAAGTTAGTTAATAATAATTTTTATAAAAAAATTCAAAAGAAATATCATAAATTATTAAAAATTTGAATAATTATATATAATTATATTTATTAATAATAATTTAATTATTTATGTATTAATATATACACATTATTGATCAAACTTTATATTTTAAAATTTGACCAAAAATTTGAAATTATTTAAAATACATAGAGTTGGAAGTGAATCGAATTGAGTTGAACTCGTCTTAACTTGATTCTACTCATTAAAAATTGTTTTAACTTAAATTTCGATTTGAATTCGACACAATTTTTTTTACAGCTCAAATTCGACTTGTTATAAATTCATGAACAACTCGGTTCAACACTAGATTCTTCTTATTAGGTTCAACTCATTTGCTTTACAAATTTAAAAGTCATTTTTTGAAATCTATATTTTTATAGAGTTTAAATAATATGTGTTGACAGTGTAAAATTATTTTACACTGTCATTCAATAGAAATTTATCAATATGTTTTGTTATATAATTAACTTAAAATTTACAGTCTGATATGGCGGAATATATGAGGATGATTAGTTGATAGTATAAAATAATTTTACACTCTCAGTGTATACCAATTAAATTCATTTTATATATATATTTAACATTTAAATTAATATAACATTAAAAAATATTACATATTTAAAGTCTTAAGTTTTAACTAATTAAAATAAAATCTAAAAGGAATATAAAGAGTATATGCTACAAATTTTCTTAAAAAAAACATTATTTTTTTTAAAAAGTAGTTTAAAACAAATCAGAAGATATATGTTTTTTTATTTAATTTAAAGATATTTTTATCCGATACAGATTTTTTTAAATGATATTTAGATGATTTTTTTAAAACTAAAATAGTTTAAAAGATATATTTGAACCTGAGAATTAGTTTGGTGTTGAAAGGCAGTAGCAACATGAAAGACAAATTGACATCCTTGGATTGCATGCGAAAAGTGATCTGGTTTGTATATGTCTGCTTCAAATAACACTAGTCTACTTTTTGCATGAGGAAGCTCTCTCAATATACCTACTTTCGATTCATCCTCTGCAATGCATCAATCCACCATTAATTCTATTTTCTAGAAAAAGTGATATTGCAGAGATAGAATGAATGAATGAGTACTCAAGTTTCTGAGAGTAGCATGGACGCTGTATCCCTTTTGTAGAAGCTTTTTGACTAACAGAGAACCGATGTAACCAGCACCGCCAGTCACACACACCTTGCAACTACTCTCCATAACTATGCTTCTTCTTTTTCTTCTTCTTGATCAATCTTCTCATACAGAAATGGTTTTAGGCTCTTTTTAAACTCTTATAGCTTGTTAGATAACATGATAGATCTGTATACAACATGATTTCCGTTACGTATACTTCTACTTCTGACCATACAGTAAGATAAGGGCTTTTGTTTATAATATAAAAAGGTATTGGAGAATACTAAAAGTAAAATAACTACTTTAGATTTAGAAAGTTAGTTGGAATTAGATTTAGAAAGTTAGTTAGAATGGTGGTTGGAAGAAGTTAGGGGACTTAATTAAAATAACTTACTCTTGACTTTTATAACTAACTAGTAGCTTTGAAAATATGCAGTCCTAATATTTTCCTCAATGCTCTTGCCAACTCAGTTACCAAACAACATGTTTCATTATAGATATGATGTAGGGTGATGCAATTTAACTTCTCAGTTTTCTTAAATAAGATTCAATTGAGTAAAAAACATCGTTACATTCCAATGTCATATTCACACTTGGATGGAATTTCAAAAATACCTCTCAATTTTGAATTTTAATTCAAACGTGTTAAATATATACACAATAAGATCTCTATGAGACATGCCAAAGCAAGTGTTAAAAAATTTGGATTTTGGAATCTTATCAATCACTACTACAAATAATGCATATAACGACGACCATGCATTGCATATAATCTCGACTACACAGTTGAGGTAATGGACAACGACATCAAAAGCAATCACTTGTCACCTCGGTTAATATAAAGCCGAGGTTAGAAATTTAAAAAGCTGTGGGTTCGACCCACAGCATCAGCATTTTCAGAACTGGATGACGCGTCAATTTTTTTATCTTGGTTTTATTTAATGTCGAGGTAATATCTCAATGTTATTACCTCAGTTGAGGGGTGTTTTTTTTGTACTGTCGTTTTCACCTGTATTGTAGAACCCTATTTTTAGTACCAATTACAGGATTATAGAACCGTATTTTTTGGAACCTGTTTTGAACTGGGCCGAGACCTGCTCCACAGCCGAACAGGCCCAACCCAATATTATGCTGATGAGGCCCAACAAGGCCTAATCCTCTCTGTCAAGCACAAGCCCCAACAAGGCACACTAGTCGGGCAGAGTGTTATCTTGCACGGGGAGAGCTCATGCGTTTTTCACACGGACTCCACGCGCCCCCCTCGCGGGGACACGTCATCAGGAAACCACCCACTTTCGAAAGAGTTGGTCAGCCAACCTTCCAAAGATCACGGGGCAGTTGATCCAGGGCGAAGACCACGTACTGGTCTTCACTACACCACGTAAGTCCTGACAGTTACTTATGTTGGGCTTGCCAATCCGACCCACTGCAATATAATTGTTGGCCCTACGCTGGGGGCACATTATAAATACCCTCTCTCTCTAAAGGGTCAGGTATCTTATTCACTACACATCTTCTTTGTACTTGCTCTCTCTCCAGCTTCGTTACTCACTTAAGCATCATAGCATCTTGCAGGTACACCCTCTCCTCCTCTACAACACCGGTGAAGGCAGCAACTCGCGACGCATGACAGGCTACTGATTCCTTTCTGATCAGGTACGATCGGTGACGTCGTCTGTGGGAACCTTTTGCTTCCCCGTTGTTTCTCCTGTCCAAGCATAGAAGCTCAAGAACCAAAGCAACCTTCAACTTCCATTCTAATCATGGCCAGCCCACGCGACGACAATGCTCCTGAAACCGCCTGCATCCCTTTCACCAACGGAGACGGCCATGACCCTAATACGGCCGTCTGCAACGAAGAAGGCGACTATAGGGACGGGGGCACCGCCTCTCCCTCCTCGGAAGACGCGGCCTTCAACGCCGCCCAGCGCTTCGACAACCCTGTTGTCTACCAGCCCATCCTGGTGCCAGCAGGCGCCGACCCTACCATGGTGGCCCTATTCGCGGTGATTAACCAGACTAACTTGATGATCTTCGGGCAGAACGAGCGAATAGGGATGCTTGAGAGGGAACAACCATCACGCTCTTCCCGCGGAGACATTGTCGGCCAGTGTCCGACATCCTCTCTCTTCCCCCGTGGAGGACACGGCCAGTCGACGATTCTCAGAGCCTCTCTCCTAGAACGAATGGACGTCACCCTCGTTTAGAGCGACCACAGTTGTTGGCTTCCTAAAAGCGGGGCAGGTCGCCTCCCCGGAAGGAGTGATGCTCCCCAGTTCAAAAGAAGAACAAAGCCGAAGGAGTGCCTCCAAACCAAGAGCTTGATCGAAGAGTCCTCCCCGACGGAACAGAAACAACTAGGGATCAGCCTCCCCCTCACTGTCGCCCTTCATGAGTGTAGAAGACGTCCAACGCTCGCCACTATGTAGGCCCCACTACCCGTCGGGATGGAGAAACCTCTGTCCTTGAGAACATACGATGGCACGACCGACCCGCTCAACCACATCGAAAGCATCAACACGATGCTCAATTATCGGAACGTTTTTGGAGCCATAAAGTGCAGGTTGTTCCCTACTACCCTGAGGAAGGGTGTCATGGCGTGGTACGAACGCCTCACGCCCAAATCCATCACCTCCTGGGAGTAACTGAAGAGGCAGTTCTCCAGGCACTTCACGGACTCCCAACGCCATCTGAAGACAGAGGCATCCCTGGAAGCCATTATCCCAGGGAAGAACAAACCTCTCCGAGATTACATAGAGATGTTCAACCGAGAAGCCGTCCAGGTGTCCACCATGGACGATATGAACAAATTCCTGATCCAGAGAGGCATAAGACCTCACTCCGACTTTGCCAAGGCCTTTGGGATTGAACGTCCCCGCACCTTGAATTCCCTTCTCCATAAATCCTAATCATACATCGAGTATGACGAGATAGAAGCCGCGAACACCGCCCGGGACACGCGGAACCAGGAGGGCTTTAGGGGCGCCAGGCATGAGGAGACCGCTCCTCCTCGATGAAGCGGGGAAAGAAGATGCAAATACCGACCCCACGAGCAAAGGGGACTCGCGGGCCGGTTCACTGAGTACACGCTGCTCACATATCCCCACGAGCGCTTCCTATCTGAATACATCAATTCGGAATTTCATAGGGGCGGTGTCCGTTTCCCGAAACCGACGCCCCCGAAGCCCAATGTGGACAAATCTAAATACTGTTGGTTCCACCAAAGTAATGGACACGTCACGGAGGATTACATCCACCTCAAGGATGCAATCGAGATCTTAATTAAGGAAGGGAATCTGAAACAGTACACCCGGAGAGGTAAAACTCCCCGACTTGAGGCCCACGAAGCCAAGAGGGTTAGGGAACTGTCTCCTCCCTCCGACAAAATGGGACTACAAGTCGTCCTGTGTGTCTCCCGACTAGAGGATTTTCTCCTTTTTAGCGAGCCCGCCAGACCGTTGCCCGCCCACAATCCGTGGGAGGATTTTCTAGCCACCCTGGTCATATCCGGCAGGGGGCCTAGCAAGCTATCGGTCAGGTCGGTCAAGAAAAGGTTCGAGAACTCATCGACAAGAGCTCGAAGATGAAAGCTACCCTTGACAAGTTCAAAGGTCAATCGAACCCGATTACCTTTTACCTTGAGGAGCTTCCCGGAGGTGCACCCAACTCCAGCATTCCCCTTTTGATCAGGGCTCAGATGGAAAACTTTGACGTGCACCGAATCCTAGTTGACCAAGGCAGTTCGGTGGATATAATGTACGTCCATCTGTTCACGAACCTCCAGCTCGATGATAACCACCTGACCTTGTAAGTCAAATTTGACCTCTAGGGCTTCAACGGTACCACCACCAAGCCTTAGGGATACGAGGAACTGCTCGTCACATTCGGGACCTAGGAGATGGCCAGACATGTGAAGGTCCTCTTCCTGGTAATTCAATGCCCCTCCTTGTACCAGTGCATCCTGGGAAGGCCGGCCTTAGCTAAGCTGACTGCGGTACCATCTACAGTCCACCTGAAGATGAAGTACTACACAACCAGAGGTCGGGTTGTCACCCTCCACGGGGACATTGGGGCGGCCAGAAGATGCTTCAAGGCGGCGCTCAAAGGGCTAAACTCAATCAACGTCCCCCCCCCCCCAAGTTGACCGGCAGGCCAGCCCGGACTGAGGAGCAAAAGTCACACCCTCACGTCAACTTCGTTGACCTCGACAGTCGCTTCCCTAGCAAGCATGAGTAGAGCACGGAATATGAAGACGCGCCTCCAACAAACAACGGGCAGCTGTCACACCCAATGCTCCCCATTTCAGACGGGGACTTCGAGCTCATCACGCTCGGAGATAGCCCAGGAAGAATCGTGAAGATTGGCACGGAATCCCCGACTTGGCGAGGAAGCAGCTTAAATCCTACCTCTGGGAGAATGTTGACCTGTTCGCTTGGAACACTACGGAGATGCCCGACCTCGACTCTGATGTAGCATGCCACCACCTCACCATAGATCCGGCCGATAGGGCCATAGTTCAGAGTTGGCGTTGGCAGTCTTCCGAGAAAGCGGAGGCTGCTGAAAAAGCTGTAAAACATCTCCTAGAGGCAAATTTTATATCGGAAGCCCAGTACACAACATGGTTGTCCAACGTTGTACTAGTTAAGAAACATAATGGAAAATGGAGGATGTATGTTGACTATACTGATCTCAACCAGGCATGTCCCTAAGATGCTTACCCGTTACCTAACATCGACAAACTCGTTGACAATTCTGTAGGTTTTAAACTGTTGTCCTTTATGGACGCGTACTTGGGGTACAATCAAATCCCCATGGCGAAGGCTGACAAATAATACATGGCCTTTATGAACGAGTCGAGCAATTATTACTAAAATGTAATACCCTTCGGTTTGAAGAACACGGGCGTGACCTATCAGCGGATGATGAACAGGGTCTTCCGGGGAGAAATCGGGGACATGCTCGAAGTATACATGGACGACATGATCGTAAAATCACGAGAAGAGGTCGACCACACCATCCACCTCAAGAAGGTCTCCGCGACAGCGAGGAAGTGTAGAATGAGGTTCAACCCTGAGAAGTGCACCTTCGCCATATAGGCAAGCAAGTTCCTCGGATTCTACCTAACAGAAAGAGGAATAGAAGCGAATCCGGACAAGTGCAATGCTTTCTTCGAATTCACCACGCCGAGAACAAAGAAGTCCATCCAATCACTAAATGGGATGCTCGCATCTTTGTCACAATTTGTCGCCAAGTCTGCTCAGCACGCCCTCCCCTTCTTTAAGCATCCACGTAAGGAGGCCACATTTAAATGGATCGAGGAGTGCGAAGAGGCCCTCCTCCACCTTAAGCAAGTCCTCTCAGAGCCACCAGTGTTGTCAAGGACTGAGGTCGAGGAAACCCTATACCTGTATCTCGCTGCCGCCACGGAGGCCATCATTGCAACGTTGATCCGCAAAACTCCCGAAGGGCAAAAGCCGATATACTTCACGAGCAAAGCCCTCCAAGGTCCCGAGCTTAGATACCATAAAATCGAGAAGGTCTTTATGGCCCTCATCAACGCGGCTAGGAGGTTACGTCATTACTTCCTGGCCCATATGATCATAGTCAGAACTGCCCAGCCCATCAAACAACTACTTGGGCGACCGGACATGTCAGGGAGAATGCTCAAATGGTCACTTGAAATCTCTGAATTTGACGTCCAATACGAAAGAAGAAACCCCTCAGGGCTCAAGTACTGGCCGACTTCGTTGCGGAGATGGCTTCCACAGAGTCCCTGATCCCCGGGGCACAACAAATGGACCATCTTCGTCAATGGCGCCTCTAGCTCGACAGGAAGTGGAACGGGTATTATACTGGAAAACAAAGAAGGTATCCTAATAGAACTCTCCCCCACCTTGGCATTCCCAACATCGAACAACAAGGCCGAGTAAGAGGTGTTCCTCGCAGGACTCCGTTTGGCTGAAGACCTTGGCGTGAAGGAGGTTAAGATCTTTACCGACTCCCAGCTCGTGGCCTCCCAGGTATGGGGAGAGTATCAAGCCAAGAATGTCAACCTCGTCGAATACCTCTCCTTAGTAAGATAAAGAATGAAAAGCTTCGATTTCATGGAGGTACGACACGTCCCACACGAAAACAACACCCGAGCAGACATCTTATCAAAACTGGCTAGCACGAAGAAGAATGGAGGAAACAAATTCGTAATCCAGGAGGTCCTCTCTCGCCCCGACATCAAGAAGGAAACGAAGATGGCCGAGATAAACATCGGCGACAGTGACTGCTGGATGACCCATGTGTACGCCTACCTCATCATGGGAAGATTACCCGACGATGCCAAAGAGGCAAGCGTGGTTAGACGTCGAGCCTGCTCATACGTCTTGATTGGGGACAAATTGTACAAATGGGGATTCTCCATCCTCCTTCTCAAGTGCGTCGACGAATCCAAGTTACCGGGCATACTTCAAGAGATCCACGAAGGGATCAACGCCCAACACCTTGGCAGAAGATCACTTGCTCGCAGGGCCCTACGAGCAGGATACTATTGGCCCATCATGCAGCAAGACACCAAAGAGCACGTCAAGAAGTGCGACAAATGCCAACGGCACGTGGACATGCACCTGGCCTCGCCAAACGAGCTCAAAACACTTTCTTCGCCATGGATATTTTCCTGGTGAGGGATGGACATCCTCGGGCCCTTCACCATTGGATCCTACCAAAATAAATATTTGATAGTCAGCGTCGACTACTTCACTAAATGGATAGAGGTTGAAGCCTTAGCCAAAATCACAGCCCAAAACATACTTCGTTTCTACAAAAGAAACATACTTGCCCAGTTCGGCGTACCCTAAGCCATCGTCACTGATAACGGGACACAGTTCATTGACAAGAACTTACAGGACTTCATCACCAGGCTGGGCATGAAGCAATACATCACGTCGGTTGAACACCTGTAGACGAACATGCAGGCCGAAGCCGCGAACAAAGTGATTTTGCACGACCTGAAGCGAAGGCTAGAAGACGCCAAAAAGAGATGGGTCGAGGAGCTGCATAGCATCCTCTAGGATTACAGAACCACCCACACTCGACAATCGGGGAGACCCTATTTCGACTGACCTACGGGACTGAGGTAGTGATTCCGGTGGAAATAAGGGAACCTTTCAGGAAAACTGATTCCCCCTCCCCGAGGAGGCAAATGATGAGGCACTAAGGGAAGAACTCGACCTAGTCGAGGAAATTAATTTTGGGGTCTCCCTAAGAGAAGCCTCACTGAAACAAAGGATAACCTTGTGACACGACAGCAAAGTCACCAAGGGCAAATTCCAGGTGGGTGTCGTAACTGTGAAAAGGGTCAGCGAAAAGAAACAGAAGAGTCGTCACCAAACGTTATTTATCCCAAAGAGAGGGAAAGGAAACGACCAAAGAAAACCTCAAAGAAAGGAGAAGACAAGGCCATCGCAACCAAATCTTGGGTTCGGGAGTCGGTTACGCAAGGGGAAGGTATTACCACCCCTCACGTCCTTTGTACTCAATGGGATCCATGCTTGTTGTCTAATAAAAGGTTGTATTATCTAAAAACTACTACTAAACGGGGGAGGGAAAAGAAAAAGGAGACTCGATAGGATATCGCCGCCCTATGCCTATGTATTCCCTCGTGCAATGGGAAAGTCAGGCTCAACGTAGTTCAGAAAACTACAGGTGATGAGGGGAAGGTTGCTCGCCAAGACATCGTCATCTCGTGCCTACGTATCCTCATCTGGTATGAGAAATCAGATCAAACGTAGTTCGAGTAAACTAGACCACAGGTTGGTTAAGTGTTTTTTATGAGCGACCTTAAGTTTCCATTCTAGCAGTTAGGGTCGATGCCTGTTTGCGGTAGAACAAAAAAGTAATGTACTCTTTTTTTTTAAATGATTTTGAAACACAAATCCCGAAGGATAAAAAGGTTTGAATTTTGTTTGGGAGTTTTAGAGAAGTGAATTGAATTTGTTTGAGATTCACGTTGCACTAAAGACTATGTTATAGGAGCGAATGCCTCGCATATCGCCCAAGGGGCATACACTAAACACTCTATACAAGTGAGAATAAACCCATCACTCATCATTTCCCATATACTTAAGGCTTGTGGCGCACAATGTTCATCATTCTTTATTAAGTGTATTAGAGTTGTTTGAGATGAGAAGAGAAGACACAAAAGAAAACACTAAAGGGAAACTGAAAACCCTAATGTTATCATACAAAATAGTCCTAAAGTTAGGATAAAAAGGAAGTCTACCTAATGTTATCATACAAATGATGGACCTAAAGTTAAGGTCAAGATGAGACTATCCTATTTGTTATCATGCAAAGGATTGAAAGCCTAATGTCTCTTCTACTCCCACCTTAATCAGAAATTAAGTGGGAATAGAAACCCTAAGGTATCATGTGAACAAGCACAAGTAAACACCATACTAGTCAATCACAAATGAAAACAAAAACAAGACCCAACTAAGTCTCAAGAGAAGAAAGAGAAAAGAAAAATGAGATGAAGGAGAAGAAGCAACACCAATTAAACATTCATGGAAGTTCAACTCAAAAGACATAATCACCACACAAATGCAAGAATTAGGTTCAAACACACAAAGTAAACACATCATATCAAAGTAACAAGAATATTCTCATATGCCAAACCAAAACCAAATATTATAAGTCAAAGAAATTAGGCAAAACAAAGCATCAAGCATAGTGAAATGAAATCAAATGAGATGAGAAACAAGGTAGGGCAGTAGCAACATCATGTCATTTTTAACTCAATTCAAAGATTAGAAAATAAGTACAAGAGTATCAAGTATACATCTCATCAATATCCAAACAATTGGCAACAACTAGCTCATGCAAAACACACTTTAAATGACCAAACATGTGAGATTAAAATATGAAACTAAGTGAGGGAAAAAACATAATCATGTATACCAATCCATTATCAACACATGAATCACAAGAATAAATCTTAGAGATCAAGCTCAAAGTATGCATCAAGACTAATCTAGCATATACCACAATCACTCTTAAAGAAAAAGGAAATATTCAAGCAAGGCACAAGGCATAAATGATCAAGCAAGGCACGCCATATCATCAATATCAGAACCAAACACAAATGATACACATCATATTCATTTCCAAAACATCATACAAATTCAACAAGTGTCATACTCAAAATGTTAGAAAAACACCATTCAAACCATCCATAACAAGAACCAAATGATCATGTGAAGATAAAAATGAGAAATGATCACACAATGGACATCAAATCATGAAAATAAAAACCTCAAACATGTAATCCAAAGCATACAAGTGTTCGCAAACATCCATTAGGTCACACAAGAAATCACCTTAAGGAATTAGGTCAAGAACAACCAAGAAGAAAGCTCAAAACACCATCAACTTAAGAATTCAACCATAAATTGAAAAATAATCAAATGAAAAGTTAAACTAAGCTTAAACTAAGTTTAGACAGCATGTTATCACATCAACAAATCATTTCAAGCTTCACTCAAACACAAGTAAGCAAAATGGATTCAAACTAGGTCAAACCTCATGCATATACAATCCAAAGCCAAGTCACAATTAGGCATCAATCAAAAATAGAAAATGACTTAATAAAATTCAACAAAAGGCTCGAACTTATGTTATACTCATCAAGACAAAGTATGCAAAAGATCTCAACAAGATTTGTTCAAATGCAACATTAAACCAAATCAACAAGGTAAGGGTATCACAATGATTGAGCATGCATTGAGGACCAAATAAAATCAAAAAAGAAACATACAAGAATTGATCATCCAAACACCAAACCAACATTCAAACAATCATCAATAATATATCAAAATATGGCCAAAAGAACAGGTCAAGAAAATAAGCACAAGGCATCAAAATATAAACCCTAGCTCAAGGACAAAAAATGTAAAACCACTTGCCAAAATAATTCAAAATAAAATAATAAAATAAAATAAAAAATATCAAAAATATCTTAACACATTAAAGGATCAGAAATATATTTTGTGTACTTTTAAAATAGTTTTAAACAATTAAAATAAAAATGAAATTGAAAATGACATAAAAAAAAAAGAAAAAAAAAAAGAAATTTCACAAGCCAGGGGTGTATAAGCAAAATCAGAAACAAAAGGTAATCAGTTAAACGCGCGCTTGGGTCATTATGCAAGGGTGTGGGGGGAAAAGGACTAAGCCCGACCCATATAACATCAGAAACCATAAATGAATGCCACACAAGTTTTCATTAAATGAGGTGTCATCCACCTCAGCGCCATGTGGGCGCCATACAGCCAAATACCAAGGTCAAATGCACACACACGTCAGATGCCGAGGCTAGGGCTTCGTCCGTCTTCTCCAGTGGCCCTCACCGAAGCAGTATGAAAACCTCACTAAATCAAGAAAATTAAGACACTATCTCACACGAAATTTCAAGGAGAACACGAATATGACTTCAAAAATCATTTACAAATACCATAACACCATGAAAACATGTCACGAAGAAATCATGCTCAAGATGCACCTTCACTAAATTAACACAACAACAATGGAAATCAAGCTTACGCCAGTGTAGGACTTCAGAATCACCAATAACAAGTTTAAAACACGTCAATCATGGAAGATATAAGTTAAAGAAGCTTACCCAACGAAGGAGGTCCTTTTCTTCTTCAAACACTTGTAAGAGCTTCAGAAATCCCTTCTAAATGCCTCAGCAACCTTCAGAGAGTATGAATCAAGCAATGGAATGGAGAAATTCCTTTGAAATAGTGAGACTGAAGGTGAGATTTTCTTGAGAAAAGAGAGAGAGTTTGGTTCTGATTTCTATCAAAATGAAAGTGGCTGCTTCATTCTAGGGTTTTTGAGGCTTAAATAGTAAGGTTTTAAGAGGTTAAAAACTTGTTACTGAGGTTAAGGCTTGTGGTGAAGAAAATGTGAAATTTGGAAGTGGGAATGAGTATAACGGGTTATGCAATGGTAGTGGTGGTTTTTGTTGTCCTCGTGAGGGGCCAAAGGCATTCATAATGGAGGGAGTGGAATAACACCCTTGTTATGCAAGTTTCAAATTGTTCTCATTATGGCAAAAAGATGAAAAAGTGTGCATGGAGGGTACTACAAGGTTTGGAAATTTTAGGCAAGGTTTGGTGACACCAAAAGATTGTACTATGCGTGTGAAATTGTAAGCAAAAGCATGCTTCAATCTTTGGTTCATGCTTGTGCACAAATATGTCTTGATGATCATGTGATGACAACAACTTTGGATGATGATAACTCCATGAATTCAAGTCCATTTCGTGAGTTCTTTGGCTTTAGAGAAAGTTAAGATTATGGTGAGCAACTTTGATGTTCAAAGCTAGTTGAATTGAGACTTGGAATGATGAGAAAATTAGAGTGAAAAGTATGTCCAAAATCTGTCCCAAGATAACTTAGAAAAATTCTGAGTTTTGAAACTTTTGGCAACTTTGACACCTTGACTTTGAAGACACATAACTTGATGAGTTTTGATCCAATGGAGATGATCGAGTAATGGATAGAAAGCTTGAAGGAAGATCTACAACTTTCACGTTTGATGGAAGATGAGATGGAGTTAAGATCTTAGTGAAAAATTCCTTGGAAGATTGGTCCAAAAATTTGCCTAGAAACTTGTTAAACTTGACATCTTTGAAACCCTAACTTGGAGACATCATAACTTAAGTTATGCACATCCAATGGGAGTGTTCTAGTACTCAAACGAAATCTTTGAAGATGCTCTACACCTTTCATTTTGGAGGAAAATTCATTTGGAGTTTGTATAACCATGAAAGATAGGCTTGAAAGTAGGTACTTCAAGCTGAATTTCTATACTTAGAAAAATTTCTAAGTGTTGAAATGACAAAAACTTGATTTTCTCAACTTTAAATCATCATATCTCCCTAACAAATTTATAGTTCATGATGTCCTATTTAATTTAATAACAAGTTTGCTTCCATTGAATCAAGGATGAGAAAGTTATGGAAGTTGCAAAGTGGCTAGAATTAGGGTTTTCTACACTTAGAAAATATTCCACCCAAACTCCTGATTTTATGTTTCCTCTTGACTTCACTTTTTTAAAACACATGAAATTACTTGAAAACACCTATCATACCCTTTATTGACCTTGAGATCCAAGATTTTGACTCCATTGACCCACAGTTGACTTTTGTTGACCAGATGAAACCCTAGGATCATTTCCACTTATTGAAGCTCTTGTGGTGGCTTGCGATGACACATACTCCATGTAGATGACCCTCAAGGTGTGCATTGAGCTTTAGAATCATGTCTTGCCCAAGAAACTAGCCACAAATCTCTTTTGAACCAAAACCCTAGTCCAAATGCCCACAAGATAGGATGAAGTGATCAAGGCTTGAATCCTTGACTCAAATGGTTGTGAGACGTGTCTTGATGATGAGGGAACCTTATGACTTGAGATTTCCACAAATTTGAGCATGAACTCTTGATTGAGCTTTTGTAGATGAAGCTCTTCCCTTAAGCGTTGAACCAAAACCTTGATCCCCTGTCTAGAACCAATGCTATGCACTAATGCCCATGCAAAATGATATGAAACATAAGCCAAGATAAAAGAAAAAGGGTGGGAAAATTTTGGGGGTGCTACAGTGGGCAACATGGTCCTACGAAGGACCTAGAAGGATTTACGTGAGGGCAAGCTCGCCATAAATTGGGAAGGCCCCTACCGTGTCTGAGACAAAACGGGCAACGAGGCTTATAACCTCGAAAACCTACACGGGGAAGAACTTGCTCGACCATGGAATGCCGAAAAACTCAAGCAATACTACAGTTAGACACTTCTCGCGACCCATTGGCGTCGTGATCACATGGGTGTGACATAGTACAGACGTGACTCCTAACTTTAAAACAAAAAGATAAGAGTCAACCTCTTACGTGTGCGGGCAAGACCCTTGATCCAACGGGGACCCCTCAACCGACCTCCATCGTTGTCGTACCATTAGGGCAAAACACCCAGCTCAAAATGGGAAGTTCACACCCGGGCAAAAGACCTCGACCGAGATCTTGGCCCCATCATCAATTGGATACCAACTCTGATCACCCGACCATATCCCGGCACAGTCGGTCACAAAATAGGTCGAGCAAGAAAACAAACAAAAATGCAATTCATACATAGAAAATAAGGAAACATAGAAAATAAAGCACACGCAACATAAAAGTAAAGTTACTACATTCCCAAAATAGCAGGCAGAACCCATTGTTCAAAAGTTACAAGAATGGCGCGCAGGCCAGAAACAGATACATCAAAGGTAGGCACACAGGCCAGGAAAATAACATAGGCACACAGGCCAAAAAAACAAAGACAAAACAACACTAAGAGGCTTCATTCTCCTCCTGCTTATCGCCCACCTTGAACGGGCCGTCGTTTTCCTCCTCGGCTCCCAGCGCGATTACGCGACCCTCAACGACCTGATGGAAGGGCCCCGATCCTTCGTTGATAAACGAAACGTCTGGGTTCACGATCCGGAGCTGCTCCACGGCACTTTTGTAGCCCACCTCGAGAGCCCCCATGCAGTCCTGCTTGAGCTTTCGGATCCTCGACACCAGAGCCGCCCGAGACGCCACGAGCTTCTGGTCAGCAGTCTCATCCTCCGCAGGCTGGGAAGCTGCCTCCAATTCTGCAATCCACGCCAAGAGCCTCGTCCTCTCTTCACTCGAGGCCTTCAACTGCCTTTCCACCTTCTTGATGTGGTAAAGCAGCAAGCAAAAAATATTAAGTACCCAGTTTTGTCGTCTCCACAGGGATTAGTGTGATATGAACGCCATTCAACGACCTCTACATTTCTAAACTTATTGTTCAAAAGTTTAGGTTTAAAAGGTTCAAGGACCCATAAATAAAAACAGAAAATATAAAATAAAGACTGAAATATAAACGAAGCGTTGTTGGGATTGGATTTCATCAATTGATATCATATGCATTCTTCTGATCAAATTAAACACAACACAATCATTTGTCTAATACCCTTACGTATCACTCTCGACAAAGCTTATCTCTAATGCGGCGTCGAGAAAACAACCATGTTGTCTCATTGGTGATCTCTCACCCAACGAAAACATAACACAAAGCATTAAGATCTGATACTCACGCAAATGCTAAGCCTAAACCTATCTCTAGAATTTAGGACCTAACAGGTAATCATCCTAGATCCAGATCTGAAGAGTATATCTCTATTACGGTTCAAATCAAAGATAAACAAGAAAGCAAAGATAACACCCATATCAGATAAACAATTGTTTTGCATAAAACACAATAATCAAAATACGTACACACGCTTAACCTTTTTTACATGTATTCATCTAATCCGCCAAATGGTTATGAACATCATTCTTCATCACTATTATCACATACCCACACAATATCATGTTGATCCTACCCATGCTACCCATGCTACTTAATCAACACAACACCAAAGAAGATACAATGAATATCAACTTCAAAACCATGTCAAAAGTTTGTTCATTGATAGAAGAAAATCTGAGATTAAAGATGTGAAATGGTTTTGTCAAGACCCACAAATAAGCAATCAAAGATAATCATTCAATTGAAAATCTAAACTAGCTCACAAACATAAACTAGATGAAATACATAAGGTATCAAAAGATTACAATCCAAACCCCAACAAGAGATCGAAGATCTTACCTCCTCCCTCTTAGGGTTTTATGTTTCTCTCTCTAGAAGAAATGAAGAGAGATAAGTTCTGATGTATCTAATGTTACAAAATCAAGTTATGAAAAGTTCTGACCTAAAAAAACACTAAAAACACTTAAATAACCCATTCAGGATCTGTCTTGTTCGCCTAGAGAACAACTAGCGAACCTAGAGAACTTTTGGTACTTTTGGCACTGCCCAATTCTGGGCGCGTTCGCTGGCCAGCTCGCCTAGCGAGCAAGCTAGCGAAGCCTTCGCTGGCACGTTCGCTACCTGTTCGCCTAGCGAGCGTGACAGCATTTTGGTGGTTTGCATGTTGTCTTGATTTTCTTGCCCATTTCTTGTGCCTTACTCTTCACTTGTTTTGTGCCTAATTCCTGCACAATAACACACAAATATAAGGTACCAAGAGATTTTCTCATAATGTTGCAAACCAACCAAAACAAGAGTGGTTTTCAACACTTAATTGACGAAAATGAGTCAAAGATGCCAACATTTGATAGATCAAATAAGTGAAATTTGGCGTCTAACAACTCGCCCCAACTAGCTTTTTGCTTGTCCTCAAGCAAATCATGCCTCTCATTTCGCAATAAGAGGATTTGCTCAAGACTAAGATTCACCCAAGAATGGATAAAATTGGCTCAAACACAAATGATGCAACAAGCCATGGTTTCAAATGTTTAGAATCAAACAATGCACAAGAACTAAATTCTTAAAGCAAATATAAAGTCATGTATCAATCAACAACTATATTTGTCATGAATGAATCACCCTATCTCTCCTCTTCGAATAAAGATTGAAGAAATTATGCGTTTGCAACCGCGGGGACAATTTCACTCAACTAACAAACAATGCCAATATCAATTCAATTCATACAAAATCTAACAATCAAAAGCGAAAATATGGAAGCAAGAAGATCACTAAGGTCTTTAAGGTTGTAGCTTGGTCGGGTTTACAAACAAGGGAAATTTCTAAGGCCATTGAAACGAAATTGTCGATGCAAAAGAGACATTAACCGAACACGTTATTTACACACCTCAACTTCATTCCATTTGTTTCTTAGTTGCAAACCTTCACAAACCTTATTTCACAACTTATTCTTTCACTATTTTTCTTTTCCAAGCAAGCATTCTTTTTCTTTTCTTCTCTTTTTTTTTCTTTTTTCTTTCTTTTTTCATATTCACACAATTTTTTTGGTGCTTGCTTGAATTTTTCAAAAGTTGTAACAACCTACTATCTTCCTTTTCCATTCGCCCCAACTTAACTTTTACTCAATCCTCAAGTGAATGCTCTTAACTTTTTATGGCAAAGAAGACAATTAAAACAAATTCACAGGTTCAAGAAAAACGTTTAGAATCTTACACAAACTCAAACTGAGATCCATACTATTTAGGCTCAAAGGGGTTAACGAATTCTCTCTACTCACGGGTAAGTTACGTTTTGACATGGTTGTGCTCAATACAAACAAGTGCCTTGATCATTTCTAATGCTTCCACAAATTCACAATGATAATAAGATAAAGCATGAATCATACGAATCAACAAAGTTTATCAGAAATCCAGCATTTAGTAAACAATGGAAGCTTTCTCACAAATTATGGTTTTTGGTCTTAAGTGAAACAATCATTCAAACGAGTTGCCAAAGGAACAAATTTCATTTGTAAAAAGACTTAAGTTCTTAAGAATTCTAAAATTATAAATAAAGGAAACCATGTACCTTGACAACATTCACTTGTTTCATACTATCATCGCCATCCAAACTCGGTTGAAGCTTCATTAAATACTTTTATACCGATAGCAACCACTCTAAAAGGAGTTTTCGTCATTCTTGAACACACTAGAAAAAACATAAAAAGAAACAAATATATACAAAATATACAAAGCTTAAAAACATAGAACCGTTGCAACGCACTTCAAAATCTCAACACCAATCCCCGGCAACGGCGCCATTTTGTTGATGCAGTAAAGCAACAAGCAAATAATATTAAGTACCCAGTTTTTTCATCTCCACAGGGATTAGTGCGATATGAACGTCGTTCAACGACCTCTACATTTCTAAGCTTATTGTTCAAAATTTTAGGTTTAAAAGGTTCAAGGAACCATAAATAAAAATAGAAAATATAAAATAAAGACTGAAATATAAACGGAGCCTTGTTAGGATTGGATTTCATCAATTGATATCATATGCATTCTTCTGATCAAAGTAAACACATCGCAATCATTCGTCTAATACCCTTACGTATCACTCTCGACAAAGCTTATATCTAATGTGGCGTCGAGAGAACAACCTTGTTGTCTCATTGGTGATCTCTCACCCAATAAAAACACAACATAACACATTAAGATCTGATACTCAAGCCAATGCTAGATCCAGATTTGAAAAGTATATCTCTATCACGGTTCAAATCAAAGATAAACAAGTAAGCAAAAACAACACCCATATCGGATAAATGATTGTTTTGCATAAAACACAATGATCAAAATACGTACACACGCTTAACCCTTTTTACATGTATTTATCTAATCCGCCAAATGGTTGTGAACATCATTCTTCATCACTATTATCACATACCCATACAATATCATGTTGATCCCACCCATGCTACTTAATCAACACAACACCATAGAAGATGCAATGAATATCAACTTCAAAACCATGTCAAAATTTTGTTCATTGATAGAAGAAAATCTGAGATCAAAGATGTGAAAAGGTTTTGTCAAGATCCACAAATACATAATCAAAGATAATCAATCAATAGAGAATCCAAAATAGTTCACAAAAATAAACTAGATGAAATACATAAGGTATCAAAAGATTACAATCCAAACCCCAACAAGAGATCGAAGATCTTACCTCCTCCCTCTTAGGGTTTTTGTGTTTCTCTCTCTAGAAAATGAAGAGAGATAAGTTCTGATGTTCTAAAATGTTACAAAATGAAGTTATGAAAAGTTATGACCGAAAAGAACACTAAAAATACTTAAATAAACCATTCAGGATCTGTCTTGTTCGCCTAGCGAACAGCTAGCGAACCTAGCAAACTTTTGGTACTTTTGGCACTGTCCAATTCTGGGCGCGTTCGCTGGCCTGCTCGCCTAGCGAGCAAGCTACCGAAGCCTTCGCTGGCACGTTCGCTACTTGCTCGCCTAGCGAGCGTGACATCATTTTGGTGGTTTGCATGTTGTCTTGGTTTCCTTGCCCATTTCTTATGTCTTACTCTTCACTTGTTTTGTGCCTAATTCCTGCACAATAACCCACAAATCAAAGGTTCAAAGAGATTTTCTCATAATGTTGCAAACCAACCAAAACAAGAGTGGTTTTCAACACTTAATTGACGAAAATGAATGAAGGATGCCAATATTTGATAGATCAAATAAGTGAAATTTGGCGTCTAACACACCTTACCGTGGAGCTTAAGTTGGGCAACACTCTTTTCTTTAGCCTGGTCGAGATCATCCACCAGCTTGTTCCTATCTACCTCGACATTCGCAAGGTCATCCTGCAATTTGGATAGGTCGGCAGAAGAGCAAGCCTCATCATTGAGGACCAGAGTCGTCTCGAAGACCCGCATCACCGCGCCCAGGTCCTTCGTTAGAGCCTTCTTCCTCGTCTTCCGGTCAGCGCCCAGGATGGCTTTGGTCTCTATGACAACCACCACCGGGGAGTTGGCCCTACCAAATAAAGCGGGTTGCAGATGACACGGAGGGACCAAGAACCTCTCCTCAGAACTACCCTCGGTGAGGTCGACGATCTCTAGCTCATTAACCTATGCCCTCTTAGATGTCCCTGTGAGGAGGGGGACTGGATGCCCTGGAGGGAAGAGGATGAGCCATCGGGCCCCTGGTCGGGACTAGACATCTGTTGTACCTGGGTAATCCTCCCCTTACCAGATTTCTTCATGCCCCTGCTGGCCACCAACCTCTTCACACGCTCGTGCATGCTCGACATTTCTCCTGCAAAAGAAAAATAAATAAAGTCAGCAAAACACAAACCAACAACAAATGCATAAACAAGGCCCGAGCAGAAAGCATACCAACTACCTAAAAGAAGTAGGGCTTCTTCATCGAACAAACACTCAAGGAGGCCCCTCGTATTGATCAATCGCGACTCCCTAAGAATCTCCCCGTTCGAGTCGAGGATAAAATTACCGTCCGGCGTCACACACTTTGCAGGGGTGAAACTAGCCACAAATGCGACCAGTTTCTAGTAGGCCACCTGGTCGTCGGCATCCAACGAGCCTGACCGCATTATGTAGCTATCAGTGCCCTAGTCGAAATGTTCCTCCATCCAAATCAGCAGAATCTTCGGCACTAAGACTTCCTCCTGTTGCACCCCAAAATTTGACCAACCGGGTCTCGTATCTGGCTCTATGTTTCGACGCATGACTGCATTCGCATCTGCATATCGCATACAGTGCATTTTTCATTTGTTTTGATTTTATCGGGATCACAGCTCTCGTCTCGTGTTTCAGGTGGTTTTTAATCAGTTTAGATAGGTAGAATCGTATTTTTTTGAGCAGGCGTGCTATTCCCGGTGTTTTCAGCTCGCGCTGTTGTTTTTGAGGATATTTTGGTGTCCGTTTATTTTTATCGGTTATCCCGGTGCGCTCTCGCAGTGTTATTTGCCGTTCGGTGCTATTTTTGTTCCTTCGGGAATTATTGTGATTTTTTCTGGATTTTATTGGCCATTATTAGGGTTTTATTAGATTTTAAATAGATTTTTTTAGATTTAAATGAAATAAATAATAGTCTTTTTGAACATTAGAGTTTAATAGAAAATATATTTTTCTTTTTTACAATATAAGTTCTTAATATAGATTTTCTTTTTAGATAATATAGAATTTAATAGCATTTTCTTAATATAGAAATATTATGGTTTTATAGGAATAATATAGTTTTTTATAGATTTTTTAAATAGAATTTTAATAAATCTTTTTAATAGATAGATCTTCTTTTAATAGTTTCTATTAGGTATTAATCATTGTTCTTTTAAAATAGAATTAACAGCTTTTAATTTTTTAGATTAGTCTTAATAGTTTTAGATGTTGATTAATTAGATTTAGTTAGGGTAATTATGTCTTAATCCCATTAGGTAATCAATTCATTAATCCTCATTCTATTTCATTAATCGGATTTTGTCAGCCCATTAATTCATTGCACTAATCATTCATGTCATCCATTAGTCCTGCATTAGTCCTTAATCATCTTATCCATTAATCCATTTCCATATTAATCAGTTTTCATTTAATCCATGCTAATTCATTTTTTTACATGTATTAGTTCTTATTAGTCCATCAGATTCACGCTGGGCTTAATATCCAAAGTCTCCACAAAGCCCAATCATTTCCATTCAATGCAAAGTCTGCAGTCAAATTTTTGGTCAATTGGTATAAATGCACAGCACACGTGTAAGCCAGGGAAGAAGAGGGCCACCCTAATTATTGTGATACTGACACGCGCCCCACTTCCTTTCCTCTCTCCAACACGCGTCCTTCATGCAGCTACCCCTGACCTGCCCCTTGCCACTTGGCTAACCCACAGACCCTCACCGGGATTCCACCGCCGGCCATGCAAATCCGGCGACCTCCCCGCCGGCGACACCTCCAACAAACTCCAGCCGTCACAGTTCGACGGAAAATTCCCAGAAAACCTTCCTCAACAAACTTCATCCTTCTTCTCTCAACATTCATCATCCTCTTCCGATCATCATCTCCATCCAACCGCCATACCAGACACCGGCCAACTGGAAAAAATCCCAGGATTCGTCCCTTCTTCGTCTCCTCCGTTCGTAAATCATGTTTTTTTCAGAAATTCTTTCGAACGCCTTCATCGATCTTGTTCGTCATTCATAGATCTTCTCCAGATCCATCAAGATCCAGGTGATCTTCACCAGATATTCATCCGGTTCTTCGTGCTCTTCAATGAAAGTTTTCCAGAAATCTAGACAAATACATCACCTCCACAATCAACAAAATCCAGAAACCTTCATCATCAAGAATCATCATCAACCATCAAAGAATCGCCAGAACTGATGAACTCTCCACGAACTGCATCATCCATCCACGATCTTCAATCACCAGAAACTATAGCACATAAGAACTCCGATCAACATTCAAGAACACCTTCAAGTGTTCATTTCGAGTTCTCCAGAAGTTCAACCTCAGAATCTGCAAAGCGCTCATCATCGCGATCCATCTAAGATCTTCGTCAAGAACTCCTTCGACTTCTCAGAACTTCATCCACAACTATCGTTTCCAGATTCAGCAACACCTCCAGTCGCGTTCAACATCACCGGTAAATGCCCAGAAAACCTGAAGAATGTTCGTTAATCTTCATCAGAAATTCCACCGAGTTCATTGGTTGTTCTGGAGAAAGATCATACCCACATGCAGCAACGGATCTTCGTCGTGGTGAGGTTCTTCGTCGGGATTGTTCAAGATGTTTCCAGGTCTTCATCAGCGAACTTCCAAAATCCTCAAGATCCACACAGATCTTCAATGTCAATCAACACCCTAGTTCGTCTTCAAGAATCGTCGTAGGCCTGCATCAACGAAAGCGAAGTAGAGAGGAGGAGATCTCGAGGTTGAAGAAAAGGATAGTAGGGATTTGTTTGGCCAGGTGAAGAGCGAGCAGAGAAAGATCAGAGATGGAGGTGGGGGGGCGGCGCAGGATGAACAGTGTTCATGTGAGGAGGATAGAATTAGGGTTTCTGAATGGTGCTAGGAGAGGAAGGGTTCGCAGACTGGGTTGGGATTGGGCTGGGCCCAACGTTTCTTGCACTTCGCACCCCCCATTCTCCTCCATACCCCCCTCTGTGTGTTCTATGGCGAAGTGGGCCTGGGCCCAACGCCTATTTGCAATTCACCACCCCAGTTTTCTTCCAGCACCCCCCCTTTCCTCATTTTTCCTTATTTTTTTTGTGGGCTGGGCCCAGTCTCAATGTTTTTGCAGTTAGCATACCCCATTATAGCTGTTGTCCCCCCCCCCCCCCCTTTTTGTTCTCTTTTGTTTTACTTTATTTTTGTAGAAGAAAAAGAAAATGACAAAGAAATATTTGAGAAATAGTGAGAAAAGAAAAATGCAATAAAAATATGTTGAAAAAAATGGAAAAAGAGATGAATAAAAATGGGAGAGAAAAATATTTTGAAAAAATTATAGAAAAAAGGAAATATGAAAAGAAAATATATTGAAAAAATAGTAAAATAAAAAAGAAGAAAATAGTTGAAAATCAGAGAAAGAAAAAGAGAAAAAAATATTAGCGTCGATGTAATATTTTTTAGAGTATTTTTTCATAGAATTTATTTTCCTTTTAGGATAGTTTAGAAGCCCACTTGTCAGGGGGCTATTTTCCATTCGATTTTCCAGGATAGAACAGGATATGATAGTATTTCCTAGGAGATTTATTTTTCAATATTCACCCATTGTAATCATTTTTCAGAATGTTAATAAAATGAGATTTGAGCTGTGGTCCCGAAGTAGCCGAACTACAGCTGCTCTGATTCTTCGTACCAGACGAGGATATGTAGGCATAGGATGCGATATCCTAGCGAGCACACTAATAACTAACCTTTGTTCTCTCGCGGTTGGCGATCGAGACTTTCCCGCTGACGAATAATTGTAACCTTTTTTTCTCTCTTGCCCGAGTGCATTTGAGACCAAGCCGTAGTTTTGCCCATAGGTCCCCGAACCTTAGAAACCAGTTGTTTTTCTCACTGCTGTGTGAGAATACTTTTGTTTAGCCGTAGTTAGTCTGAACTACGTAAAGCTCTGATCTTCCATGCAGTGTGGAAGTACGTAGGCACAAGACGCGAGGTCTTGGCGAGCCAATTTCCCGTAGTCCCGAACTACGTTGACTCTGACTTTCTCGCTTGAGAATACGTAGGCATAGAGTGCGACGCTCTATCGAGTCAGTTCCCTCCCGTTTAGATTTAGCAGCCGTAGATAGATTGTTTTTGCATCCTTTAGACAACCCAAGCAAGCGTGGATCCCGTCGAGTACGACGGACGTGAGGGGTGCTAATACCTTCCCCTTGCGTAACCGACTCCCGAACCCAGGTTTTGGTTGCGATGACCATACCTTTTCCCCGTTTTTTCGCGAGGTTTACTTCGAGCGTTTCCTTTCCCTCCGTTGGGATAAATAACGCACGGTGACGACTCTTCTGTCAGCCGGCGCCGATTTTCGCAGTAGCGACAGCTGGCGACTCTGCTGGGGACTAGCAGATGTTCCCCATGCATGTGGGATCCAACGTCCCCTAAGAGAGAGTCAATCCTAGCGCTTGTTTGCTTGTCTATTGGGGTTTTATTTATTGATATTATCTGTTGCTGTTGGGGTGTTACGGGTGTTCTATGAATGAGAGATAAGCCGGACCTGGGCTTGAGTGCACCTAGATTTAGAGTAGAGATTAGTGGGTGCGCACATGCTTTGCATGTCCTAGTGTCCCGCGAAATCTACGCTCAGACGAGGTTCTTCTGGTTGGCCTCTTGTCCCACCCTTTGGGTGGCTCGGGTTGCTGGTTAGTTGGATTGTCGACTCTGGGAACCGATCATTTGGAAGTTAGCTAAGTGAGGCCTCTTCAAGACTTGATGATGCTACTCCTTCTGGGAATCGTATCGTCAGTTTTGAAAGTCTGTGACGCTAACGACCGCATAGGATGCCGTACCTTGTCAGATATAGGTCCATACCTGTGAGTGGGGTTTTTTTTTGCAGGAAACTTGACTTCCAACCTACCCATTATTTTGGTCTTCTCTTCAGAGCAAGCGTACTCCGTCAGCAGTGCAGCTGTATTTAGATTGTGTGGGGGTTGTGATCCCGTGTTTGTTGCATTGCATTGCATTTGCATAAGCATCTTTGCATCATATTGCATAGCATTTCTCCAGCTAGCCAGAGTTCTGATCCAGCCTTTGTTTCCTGAAGGTGAGTACCCGGAGTTTGGATTGAGCAACTGTTGATTGTCAGAGGACGACCAAGGGGTTGAAGCAGATCTGAGCATAATCAAGCAATGTAGTCAGTTCAAGGTAATTGATAGCTATGTCTGAAGGCAATTTCCAGTCTCCTAACACTTTGACAGGGTTTACTATGGCGTCCAACCATCGGTATGATTCTATGGAAGGCTTCCCGCAAGCGAACAACCTGACTGCAGACCAAGTTGTACAGCCGACTGTGGAGAACCGAGATCGACATGAGCAGTTCGTTGCCAGAAATGACCGTCTTCCTCCTGTTAGCAATCAAGGTGTTGTTTTCCTTGAGAGGAATCCACGCAAAGATATCCCGGTAGCCAGGACTGTAAACTCAAGAGCTCTTGAAGGTGCTAGAAGGTTCTGAGTACTGGAAGAAAGGGTTAAAGCTTTGGAGGTCAAAGATGCTATTAACCTGAATGCTGCAGATATGTGTTTGGTTCCTGACCTGGTGTTGCCTTATCAGTTCAAAGTGCCGAAGTTTGAAAAGTACATGGGAGTTAGCTGTCCGAAGCTGCATTTGATGATGTTCTGTCGAAGAATGACTGCGTTTGTGCGAGATAACAAGTTGATGATCCATTTCTTTCAGTATAGCCTAACTGGGGCATCCTTGAGGTGGTATGTGCAATTAGGGAGTAATCAGATTCGGTCATGGGTGGATTTAGCCAGAGCTTTCATGAAGCAGTACGATTACAACCTGGATTTGGCTCCTAGTCTCGTACATCTGCAAGAATTATCTCAGGCGGAGAATGAATCATTCAGAGGGTATTTGCGAAGATGGAAAGAATTGGCTGCTAGTGTTCAACCACCGCTTCCGGAAAGAGAAATGGTTGACGTTTTCTTGGGTACTCTGAAAGGCCATCATTATGATAAATTGTTCGGTTGTACAAGCTTTGTGGGCCTGATGAGAATGGGTAAACTCGTTGAGAGAGGACTCAAGAGTGGAAAGCTTCGAGATGCACCTTATATCCCAGTTGATAAGACTGAATCAGTTGTCAGTTCTCAAGATGAGTGGGAAAGAAATGACGTCGTCTCAGAATCTCTAGCATCTTAGGATCAGTTTTCAGACACTTCAAGTCAACGGTCATCCTGTCGTCGATCGCGTCAGCACGCCCAACAAAGACCAAGGAAACCTGAAAGGCAGTTTACTCAGCTACCGGTGCCGTACAGTCAGTTGTTGCCAGATCTGGTCAAAAGTGGATTGATAGTGCCGAAAGAGACTAAGCCGGTGATTCCACCGTATCCTCCAGGTTTTGATGCCAGCGCCCGCTGTGAGTACCATGTTGGGGCACAGGGGCATTCAACCAATGATTGTAAGGTGCTTAGAAGCCAGGTTCAAGATCTGTTAGACTCTAGTCGTATTTGCATCACGCCTCAGGGTTTTGTTCAGATTAATGATTTTCCATCATCCAGTTGTGTGGGTTCGTCAGTTAATGTCATGGAAGACTCCTCGGGAAGTATGTATCTGAAGAATGTCAATCGGAGAGTTCAGTTGAATATGGGTGAAGTTTCTAGAAGTTTCTGTGCCGGGTGTCGCACCTGTTTTCTCTGCCTAACCCATTTAGCTTTTGTGCACTATTGTTGGCTGACCACCACCAGGATTGTTGGCTGGGGTCATTGTATTCGTACTCATTTGTGCCTACGTGCTGCTTTTGTTGGTTATACACGTGTGGGAGATGTTCGTCTGGGTGCTTATAGTTTGAGTTTCTCTTTGTCTTGTCATGAATATGTGTTTGCTTTCTGCGTTGCATTATCATTTAAACAGGTGCATCAGAACCGTGGGTCTTATTTCCTCATCGTCCAGTTTGTTGCAGGAACTCCTTCAGAGTTATGGAATAGAATCAGTTTGAATTGATTGAAGTCCGAAGCCAGCTGGGGCAGATGATGAGGGACATGCAAGAGATGCGTCTGGAGCAGAAGATTCTCAAAGAGGAGAACAGTCAGCTGAAAACCCAAATGAGCTTGATCATGGAAGTAGTCAAGCGTGTGCTTAGGAAAGAGGACGATCAGCTATTTGAAGCCGCAGTGAAGAAGCTCGTGCCATCTGTGCCTGTGGAACCTGAGCAAGTACAACCAAAGATGCATCCGGCTCAACGGAGGATTCAGGAGGGGAAGCCAAAGAGGATATTTGAGGCGCCACCTTCGACATATGATGAGCTCTTGCCAAGCGGTGTAGCTGTACGTATTGCTCCTATCCCAGTCGATGCTAAGATGACAGATGTTTCTAAAGCTGCAGTAGGTCAGAAGCGTATCCTGGACTCCATGGTGTCAGAATCTCCATGCCCGCAACTGTTGCCTATTCCTGGGGCAAATCTGAGAAAGAAGATGGCTAAGCATAAGGAGTGCCTTGATCAGTACAGTGAAAGTCAAGAAACTGATGTTGTATTCGCTACGAAGGTTGTTCACCAGTCAACCCGATACCAGCAGCAACAGCAACGGTCTCAATAGTGGAAGAGGCCACAGCATCCCAATCAGCGAGGAGCTCAAAATCAGAGGCCGTTGAGGGTATTTAGTGTGCCTCCGATGCCATATGCCGAACTTCTTCAGGTGTTGCTACGATTGCAGTTGGTTGAGAAGAGGAAATTAGCCCCGCTGACAGGTACACCTCCAGCAGGTTATGATCTTAAGGAGCGCTGTGATTTCCATTCAGGAGCACAGGGGCACAACATTGAAGATTGTCTGGCCTTTAAGCACAAAGTGCAGGACTTACTTGACAGTGCAGCAATCAGCTTCGGGCAGGGGTCCCAAAATCATCTGAATGAAGGAGAAGGGGCTTTATAATTTGGTAGGGTTGTTGAAAGCAGATCAGGACAACAGCGAGTTACCTCTAATAACTGATTGTGAAGATAGCTGGTTCAGCAGCAGAGCAGATGCGAGAGCCCGACTCTAGGAAGCTGGCATTTTTCTGTGTTTTATCTTGTCATTTCTTTACATTTGTAGCTTCTTTCCTGTTTAAAATGCAATCTTGTTTGTAAAGCTTGTTGTTTTCATTCAATTGATGATAATGAAATAAATATGCATGTTTTGATTAAATCCATTAGTGTTCACTAACTGTTTTTACAAATGTCCAACGCCTGGTTAAGAGGAATCTGGGGAGGATGACGAAAATGAACGACGTGCAAAATTCCGATTGTATGCTTTTGAAATAAAACTTGTTGATGATGTACAGGCATTGCTTCAAATCCCTAAACACCGGAGTTATAAGGAAGATAATCCCTTGTCAACCCCTTTGAGCCTTGTAGCAGGAGTTTCTTTCTGAAAATGAAAAACCCTCAATCTTTAACCTGGGGCAGGGTAGGTGTTAGCTAATTTGGCCGAGCATTCAAGTTGCAAAAGGAGTGCCCGTTCGAGGATCAATCACACCTCTAGAGGTCGTGCCTAAAAAACCACAATGGTTAAGTCAAGAGTGAGACAGTCACATTATTCTCCAAAGAGTCAGACAACCAGTGTCACACGACTCGTTCGAAAAAAGAGAAAGCAAAAGAAAAAGAATCAAAAGCCCGCTAAGTCAAGAAAAGAAAACAATTGACTTAGGCAAAAATGAGGGCATCCCGCTGGACTTAAAAAAATCAAAAGAAACTCAAAAGAGTCAGTCCAGGCAAAAGTTAGGGAAAAGGAAAAAGATGAAAGGAGGACAAAAAGAAAAATCCTCAAATGAAATACGAGTCGTGTGACCTCAAGTGTCAAAGACGAAAAGTGAGTGGCTGTCGCTCCAAAATCCAAAAGTTTCTCGAACTATCACTCCTATCTTTCAGCCTCTGAGAGGTGAGCGCTAAGGTTGAATTAGTTGAACATAGGATCGGAGAACATCAAGGAGAGCGGGTGGGTTAAAATAAACTTTGAGCCTTTATCCTTTCCTTTCAAAACCGTGAACCTGACCACGTTATAACCTTCAAAAGTCCTAATTGAAGCCGGTTGTTTCGAAAGCATACTCCGGTAAAGGTCGTGTCGATTCTGACTCCTAAAAGGTTTCCTCTTACCATGTTGGTGCTGATGTTGATAAATGTTTTGTGCATTAGATGCTATAAACTGTTTTTCCCTTTTCCCAGTGAACGGATTGGATGTCAAAGCTGTCATATGTGTTGCATTAATATGTCTTTTACACAGAACAACTTGTTTTACTTGCGAGTAAGCGCTTGATAGCAGGAGAGTTTTCTACCATGGAAAGTATGGTCAGGATAGAATACAGAGCGCCGAATGCTCCGAGAGCAGGGGCAAGCTGTTATTGTAATCCCCAGTCAAGTCAGCCTTTCGAAGTCAGTTATCCTGGGGCAATCAGGTTGAGATTCGGTGAATATCTTGTAGTCAGGGGCACTACTCTGAATCGGATAATCAGGGGCAAAGCCATTGCAATCAGGGGCAGGCCATCTTAAGAGCGCAGAGCTTGTTCTTTATTCGAGGAGCATTTGATGTGAGGCATCTCTCCGAAGTTCAGAACACCGGGGCATGTCGTATCAGACCATCAGGGCTCAGATTTTCAGATTCCCTTTCAAGGACTATCCCCACGGAGATCCCGTAGGCTGGGGCATATCAGAAGCGAAAGGATTGGTCTTCTCCGTATCAGCAGGGTCGTTCAGAGGTATTCGAGCAGATGCAGTCAATCTTCAAGAGCGAGGCGAATGTCGGGAAGTCGTGTTATTATCCCTTGACTCTTCCACTAGGAGACTGCGTATTCAGGCAGAATGTTTTCCAGCGTCAGTTGTACCTGACCCATCATAGACAGCCTAAGAGTTCAAATCCATGTTGGCGATCACTGTGAGGCCCATCCGTGTTGGCGCATCAGTTCCAAATCCGAGCTTCGTCAGTACGCAGGAAAACTTCGGCTATTTTCTCCAGCAAAGTCCAATTTTTCATTGGCACGGGTCAGCTATCCCCAGAGAAGTCCAATCATACTTGGCACATCTACAGTCTCCCCAGCAGAGTTATATTCCCCAGCAGGGTGTTACTTCAACAAGGTGTTTGGTTAAGTTCCCAATTTCCCCAGCGAAGTTGATGGTACTCTTCCAGCATTTATTTTGCTGGAATGATTCTGTAATATTCGGGTTATCCCCAGCGGAGTTGGCTTTGTCTTCAGCATTTATTTTGCTGAAGTGGTTTCTGTACCCGACTTTCTCCAGCAGCCCGAGCCTGCATTAGCATATTGCATGCATCATCATATTTGCATCATACTTGCATTTCATTTTCAAGATGCGTAGCATTTCCATCCTGAATGGAGCATTACGCCATAGAAAGAGTCGAGCATACGCATATGCATGCGGAGCATAAGCCATGTTTTCTATCAGCCTCATATGGCAGGCGCGAACTACTCTGTGATCAGTTCAGGGGCTTTCATCCCGCAGCAGTGTTTAAGCTATTCAGCGGTTTATTCATATTTCAGATCGTACAATAGTTATGCTTTGATCAATCAGTCATCTGGTATCGACAAGCTTTTTCTTTCCGTCAATTCATATTGACGAGGTGTTCCTCCAATAAGTGGATTTCTCCGTCCATTGTTAGACGTCTTGAGTTCGAAAGTGGTTTTCTTCTCGTCTATCAGTAGACGATGTGAAGTAAGGTAATTTGTTCCAGTGGGGTTTCAACATGGGGTTTCTCTAAGTGGTGTTCTTTCCGTCTATCAGTAGACGATGTGAAGTTGCAGGTGGTTTTTTCAGCGGGTTTTTATCGTCAGATCGTAGGGATGGCGTGTTTCCCCAGCTAGTCTTCTCCAGCTATCATTAGATGTTCAGGGTTTCAAAGTGATCTTTCGGATAGTGGGTTTCCTTTCTGTTTATTGGATGAGATGACATTTCAAGAGGGTTTCCCTGATTGTCGATCCTTATTGACGACATGGCCATTTGAAGGTGGTTTTCTTCCCGTCGGTCCTTACTAATGATGTGGCCCCTTTAAGGATATTGTTCTTTCCATCAAGTCCCGTAGACGAAAATATTCTGAAAGTTGATGGATGGTATCGAAGTGCGTATGGGTGTCTTCCCGCCTATCCTTAGACGATGTGAGTATTGAATTTTTTTTCCTTCGTGGATTATGGGTGTCTTCCCGTCTATCCTTAGACGATGTGAGTATTGAAGTTTTTTTTCCTTCGTGGATTATGGGTGTCTTCCCGTCTATCCTTAGACGATGTGAGTATTGAAGTTTTTTTTCCTTCGTGGATTATGGGTGTCTTCCCGTCTGTCCTCAGACGATGTGAGTATTGAATTTTTTTTTTTGTTCCTTCGGGATTATGGGTGTCTTCCCGTCTGTCCTCAGACGATGTGAGTATTGAATTGATTTTTGTTCCTTCGGGATTATGGGTGTCTTCCCGTCTGTCCTCAGACGATGTGAGTATTGAATTGATTTTTTTGTTCCTTCGGGATTATGGGTGTCTTCCCGTCTGTCCTCAGACGATGTGAGTATTGAATTGATTTTTGTTCCTTCGGGATTATGGGTGTCTTCCCGTCTGTCCTCAGACGATGTGAGTATTGAATTGATTTTTTTGTTCCTTCGGGATTATGGGTGTCTTCCCGTCTGTCCTCAGACGATGTGAGTATTGAATTGATTTTTGTTCCTTCGGGATTATGGGTGTCTTCCCGTCTATCATTAGATGATGTGAGTATCGATTTTTTCCTTCGGGACGGTGTTGAATGAAACAGGGTGTCTTTCCGTCTATCCTTAGACGATGTGAGTATATTTGTCTTCCCGTCTATAAGTAGACAATGTGAGAAGATCAGATGTTTTGTTGCAACCTTCAGGTTTGTTATAAGTGGTATAACGCGAGTAACAGGTGTTAAAATCGGGAGTTCTTTACCAGATGATTGATTAGTTTGTTGCCGTGACGGCTAGGTTCGGTTCTGGATTTTATTCCTCAAGCAGTTTTGCAGTATATTCCCGCGGTCGGCAAATTTTAGGGTTTCATTGGTATTCAACCGCCTCGTACCTCCGAATGTTTGAAGGCTGAGCGCTCTTCAACCCTTCAGGTCCAAGTCGCTTGAATAGGGGCAGCTGTTGCACCCCAAAATTTGACCAACCGGGTCTCGTATCTGGCTCTATGTTTCGACGCATGACTGCATTCGCATCTGCATATCGCATACAGTGCATTTTTCATTTGTTTTGATTTTATCGGGATCACAGCTCTCGTCTCGTGTTTCAGGTGGTTTTTAATCAGTTTAGATAGGTAGAATCGTATTTTTTTGAGCAGGCGTGCTATTCCCGGTGTTTTCAGCTCGCGCTGTTGTTTTTGAGGATATTTCGGTGTCCGTTTATTTTTATCGGTTATCCCGGTGCGCTCTCGCAGTGTTATTTGCCGTTCGGTGCTATTTTTGTTCCTTCGAGAATTATTGTGATTTTTTCTGGATTTTATTGGCCATTATTAGGGTTTTATTAGATTTTAAATAGATTTTTTTAGATTTAAATGAAATAAATAATAGTCTTTTTGAACATTAGAGTTTAATAGAAAATATATTTTTCTTTTTTACAATATAAGTTCTTAATATAGATTTTCTTTTTAGATAATATAGAATTTAATAGCATTTTCTTAATATAGAAATATTATGGTTTTATAGGAATAATATAGTTTTTTTCTATAGATTTTTTAAATAGAATTTTAATAAATCTTTTTAATAGATAGATCTTCTTTTAATAGTTTCTATTAGGTATTAATCATTGTTCTTTTAAAATAGAATTAACAGCTTTTAATTTTTTAGATTAGTCTTAATAGTTTTAGATGTTGATTAATTAGATTTAGTTAGGGTAATTATGTCTTAATCCCATTAGGTAATCAATTCATTAATCCTCATTCTATTTCATTAATCGGATTTTGTCAGCCCATTAATTCATTGCACTAATCATTCATGTCATCCATTAGTCCTGCATTAGTCCTTAATCATCTTATCCATTAATCCATTTCCATATTAATCAGTTTTCATTTAATCCATGCTAATTCATTTTTTTACATGTATTAGTTCTTATTAGTCCATCAGATTCACGCTGGGCTTAATATCCAAAGTATCCACAAAGCCCAATCATTTCCATTCAATGCAAAGTCTGCAGTCAAATTTTTGGTCAATTGGTATAAATGCACAGCACACGTGTAAGCCAGGGAAGAAGAGGGCCACCCTAATTATTGTGATACTGACACGCGCCCCACTTCCTTTCCTCTCTCCAACACGCGTCCTTCATGCAGCTACCCCTGACCTGCCCCTTGCCACTTGGCTAACCCACAGACCCTCACCGGGATTCCACCGCCGGCCATGCAAATCCGGCGACCTCCCCGCCGGCGACACCTCCAACAAACTCCAGCCGTCACAGTTCGACGGAAAATTCCCAGAAAACCTTCCTCAACAAACTTCATCCTTCTTCTCTCAACATTCATCATCCTCTTCCGATCATCATCTCCATCCAACCGCCATACCAGACACCGGCCAACTGGAAAAAATCCCAGGATTCGTCCCTTCTTCGTCTCCTCCGTTCGTAAATCATGTTTTTTTCAGAAATTCTTTCGAACGCCTTCATCGATCTTGTTCGTCATTCATAGATCTTCTCCAGATCCATCAAGATCCAGGTGATCTTCACCAGATATTCATCCGGTTCTTCGTGCTCTTCAATGAAAGTTTTCCAGAAATCTAGACAAATACATCACTTCCACAATCAACAAAATCCAGAAACCTTCATCATCAAGAATCATCATCAACCATCAAAGAATCGCCAGAACTGATGAACTCTCCACGAACTGCATCATCCATCCACGATCTTCAATCACCAGAAACTATAGCACATAAGAACTCCGATCAACATTCAAGAACACCTTCAAGTGTTCATTTCGAGTTCTCCAGAAGTTCAACCTCAGAATCTGCAAAGCGCTCATCATCGCGATCCATCTAAGATCTTCGTCAAGAACTCCTTCGACTTCTCAGAACTTCATCCACAACTATCGTTTCCAGATTCAGCAACACCTCCAGTCGCGTTCAACATCACCGGTAAATGCCCAGAAAACCTGAAGAATGTTCGTTAATCTTCATCAGAAATTCCACCGAGTTCATTGGTTGTTCTGGAGAAAGATCATACCCACATGCAGCAACGGATCTTCGTCGTGGTGAGGTTCTTCGTCGGGATTGTTCAAGATGTTTCCAGGTCTTCATCAGCGAACTTCCAAAATCCTCAAGATCCACACAGATCTTCAATGTCAATCAACACCCTAGTTCGTCTTCAAGAATCGTCGTAGGCCTGCATCAACGAAAGCGAAGTAGAGAGGAGGAGATCTCGAGGTTGAAGAAAAGGATAGTAGGGATTTGTTTGGCTAGGTGAAGAGCGAGCAGAGAAAGATCGGAGATGGAGGTGGGGGGCGGCGCAGGATGAACAGTGTTCATGTGAGGAGGATAGAATTAGGGTTTCTGAATGGTGCTAGGAGAGGAAGGGTTCGCAGACTGGGTTGGGATTGGGCTGGGCCCAACGTTTCTTGCACTTCGCACCCCCCATTCTCCTCCATACCCCCCTCTGTGTGTTCTATGGCGAAGTGGGCCTGGGCCCAACGCCTGTTTGCAATTCACCACCCCAGTTTTCTTCCAGCACCCCCCCTTTCCTCATTTTTCCTTATTTTTTGTGTGGGCTGGGCCCAGTCTCAATGTTTTTGCAGTTAGCATACCCCATTATAGCTGTTGTCCCCCCCCCCTTTTTGTTCTCTTTTGTTTTACTTTATTTTTTTAGAAGAAAAAGAAAATGACAAAGAAATATTTGAAAAATAGTGAGAAAAGAAAAATGCAATAAAAATATGTTGAAAAAAATGGAAAAAGAGATGAATAAAAATGGGAGAGAAAAATATTTTGAAAAAATTATAGAAAAAAGGAAATATGAAAAGAAAATATATTGAAAAAATAGTAAAAGAAAAAAGAAGAAAATAGTTGAAAATCAGAGAAAGAAAAAGAGAAAAAAATATTAGCGTCGATGTAATATTTTTTAGAGTATTTTTTCATAGAATTTATTTTCCTTTTAGGATAGTTTAGAAGCCCACTTGTCAGGGGGCTATTTTCCATTCGATTTTCCAGGATAGAACAGGATAGGATAGTATTTCCTAGGAGATTTATTTTTCAATATTCACCCATTGTAATCATTTTTCAGAATGTTAATAAAATGAGATTTGAGCTGTGGTCCCGAAGTACCCGAACTACAGCTGCTCTGATTCTTCGTACCAGACGAGGATATGTAGGCATAGGATGCGATATCCTAGCGAGCACACTAACAACTAACCTTTGTTCTCTCGCGGCTGGCGATCGAGACTTTCCCGCTGACGAATAATTGTAACCTTTTTTTCTCTCTTGCCCGAGTGCATTTGAGACCAAGCCGTAGTTTTGCCCATAGGTCCCCGAACCTTAGAAACCAGTTGTTTTTCTCACTGCTGTGTGAGAATACTTTTGTTTAGCCGTAGTTAGTCTGAACTACGTAAAGCTCTGATCTTCCATGCAGTGTGGAAGTACGTAGGCACAAGACGCGAGGTCTTGGCGAGCCACTTTCCCTGTAGTCCCGAACTACGTTGACTCTGACTTTCTCGCTTGAGAATACGTAGGCATAGAGTGCGACGCTCTATCGAGTCAGTTCCCTCCCGTTTAGATTTAGCAGCCGTAGATAGATTGTTTTTGCATCCTTTAGACAACCCAAGCAAGCGTGGATCCCGTCGAGTACGACGGACGTGAGGGGTGCTAATACCTTCCCCTTGCGTAACCGACTCCCGAACCCAGGTTTTGGTTGCGATGACCATACCTTTCCCCGTTTTTTGCGAGGTTTACTTCGAGCGTTTCCTTTCCCTCCGTTGGGATAAATAACGCACGGTGGCGACTCTTCTGTCAGCCGGCGCCGATTTTCGCAGTAGGACTTCCTCCGACTGCCCGTCTTTATCTTGGACCTTGAGGTTGAAAAACAAGTCCATGACCGGAAAAGCCTCTTCGATTACTCCAAGGACACCCAGTTGTGTCGACCATCAAGCGTTTGTCTTTAAAGGTGGAAGATACCTGTTGCGGTGAAATTTGGATGTCAAGCTATTGATTAACTTGAATCTTAATTCATTTACAACCGGTCTTTGATTTATCCGAAGGAAAGGTTAAAGAAAGGAAAAACCTAAAAGGGAGAGATCTAAGGTTCGGGGGTTGGTTAAGATTAGGGAAGGTATTAGCACCCTAAACTTCCGTAGTACTCTACGGGAACCTTTTGTTTATTTTTTTTTATTTATTTCATTAATTATTTTGCTTTAGGGTATATACAAAGGATTGAAAATTAAAAAAGACCTAGGGGTTAATTCTAAGTTTACTCGGCAAGACATCGCATCTTGTGCCTACATATCCTTACGGGAATGGAATCAGAGTAACTGTAGTTCCCCTCAAAAGGGAGGTTAGAAACGTCTTGACTGTGGCCAAGGTTTCAATGGGGAAGTAAGCACATCTTAAGGATATGCTTAGTGGAGTTCAGAGACTCCAATCTCTATGTTAAAAAATGTTAATTAAAATTAAAATAGGATTAAATTAGGGATTCCACGACGGGAAACCTTAAAACAGAGTACGACGACTATTTTGGCCTAACACTAGGATAAAAGCAATTTTGCCCACGGCGGGACACCTAGGCTAAACAGGGTTTGATCCATTAAAGGGATAAGGCTATTGACTCGGCGGCCAAAAGGCTGGACCTAATCCTTCGGAAGGATAAAACTGTAAAAAAAATGTGAAAATATGACAAATCATTATATGGAGGAATAATTAAGGTACAGAAATAAGAAAAGTAATAAAGGCAGAGGGTATAAAGAAACAAAGAAACATTTCTGAAAACATGAAGAATATGAAAATATGTAATGACACTTAGAATGAAGTGAGGGAGGAAAATAGTGTGGGGCTGTGGCCACCACAAGCACATCTCAACCTCGAGCATGCACATGAAATGCCAAAAGAAAGAAAAGTAATAAAAGGGTACATAAAATGACACGACAAACATCAAACATCAGGAGTTCCTTACGAAAAGGTTTTAATTTTTTAATATTTTAATTAAAAAAAAGGTTTTAATTTTTTAATAAAATAATATTTAAGTTTAAATTATAAAAAAAAAGGTTTTAATTTTTTAATAAAATAATATTTAAGTTAAAATTATAAAAAAAATTAAGTTTAAATTATTAAAAAAAAAAAGTTTTTGGGGGAAAAGTCTTTTCAGTTTTTTGGGGAAAAGGTTTTTGGGAACAAAAAGGTTTTTTTTTTCTTCGGAACAAAAAGGCTTTTCAGTTTTTAAAAAAGGTCTTACTAAAAAAAGGTTTTAATAATAAATAAAAAAAAGGGTTTTGATTTTAAAAAAAAGGTTTTGATATTAAAATCTACGGACCTAAATACACATGGAGATTAACATGGCAAAATATGCACATAAATATGAAAAGGCAAAAGGTTTAGTAATTTAACCTACGAAGCGGAGGTTTGCTTCGGTAAATGTGAAAAAGGTTTGAATAAGGGAACACTGGGGATCTCCTTTGTTTCTCCTCTTTTCTGAAGAAAACCTTCTGACTTTTTTCAACAAGGCAACACATGTATATATAGGGAACAAATTAGGGTTAACACCAAATTGTCAATAATGTCCCTAAAGCCCATTTTAAAGCCCAAACTAAATAATTAGTTAAGAAAAAATAAAATTTAAATAATTTAAAATAATTAAAATAAACTTAAAATAAAAACTAATAATCCTATTGATTCCTAAAATCAAAATATTATAAAAAGAACAAAATATTTTCTAATATTTTTTATTTTATGATTTTTTGGATATTTTTATGAATAATTTAGAAAAAAGTGAAAAAAAATAATATTTTAAAAAATTATTTAATTAAAATACGAAAATAATAATTAAATAATAATAAAAAACTATTTTTGTTATTTTTTAATGAAAGATAGGAAAATTTAGAGTAAAAATAATAAAAAACAAAAAGTGACTAAGGTGAGATTCGAACTCTCAACCTCTCACACTCACAACTCCTTACACATGTCCTCTTGCCAATTGTGCCATTTTTACTTTTTAGAAAAAAAATGCATGCCATATGATATTTACCTGCAAAAAGTCAAACGACTACACAAATTTGTTAGTAATTGATTAAATGCAATGAAATGCGACGACAAATCTTAGGGCAAAATTTGGGGTATTACAATACCGAAGAAAAGGGTGAGAGTGGCCCTGATGTTGAGATGTTGATAGACGAGCTCATACGTCCGCACAAACGCAGTCGCGTTAGCATGTAGTTGCAAGGGCGCCAACTGAAGCCAGTCAAAAATTCCCTGTTAGAAGTCAGTGAAGGGAAAACGCAATCCCTCTTCCCGGAAGGTAAACTCATACATGGGGAACCTCATCCCCTTATAATTCGAGCATATCCGATGGTTTTCTCGTGGTTTTTACACCTTCCAGATCACAGGGGAACCCTCACAGTGGTCCTCGACTGTAGCATAGGCGTCAGACTCATCCATGACAAAGCGAGAAGAGACACTCAGGGGCTCCTCTGTGACAGACCTTCTTTGCTCTTTACCGGCCTGCACTGTAGGGGAATCAGGCTCGTCATGAATTTCAATAACCCCATGTACCCAAGCACTCATCTACACCTAAAAAGTGGAGGATGTAGATACTTTTGATTGGCTACATTTGTGGCAAAACATTGGAGTATGTGTGAATGTCATAACTGATGTTATGACATACTTGAAGGGTGTTCTGCAGGGTAAGTTGGGATAGCTAAGAGCAAGTTAAGTTGGATGCCATGCTGGATGTTATGACATCAAGCGTATGACATCAGGGTGCGCAAGTTTTAGTTTCTAGTATTAGCTCAAGCTATACTTCAGGAAATATTTTAGGAAGCCTAGTTATCTCAAGTGACATATCAGGCATTGTTGAGGATAACATGGAATGCCCCCGACCAAATTGGACGTGCGCAGTTTCATGAAGAGAGGTTTATCGTGGGTAAACCTAATTTCTTCACTAAGACCCAAGGACTGTATGCTGCCTATATAAACATAAGTAGCAATCCTAATTGAAGATAGTTCTTGACAGGGTTTTAGAGAACGTGTATTTGTAAGTGAAGATTTTTGTTCTTCACGTGTATTTGCGTGTCTTAGGAATACTTGTAAACCAAGCAATTATTTGTTGTATGATTGCATTTGTCTAGAGTTCTTAAGCTGTCTGTTAAGTGTGTCACTCTAAGCTTTGAAGCAAGAGTGTTGTGTCACTTGATCAAAGCTGTGAAGCAAGATCAAGGTGTGTTTGAAGTGTGTCTTCAATTTTATCTGTAACTTTAATTGGTTGATATCACTGCTGTGATTAAGGGGGAGTGAGTTGGTAACTCAGGTCTAGTGTTAGGCTGAAGTGTCATTGGGTAGGTCTTAAGTGAAGAGTGCAAACTAGTTGTTTGACTCTGAATTAATTCTACTAATAGTGAATTTCCTCCCTGGCTTGGTAGCCCCTATATGTAGGTGTGGTTTGCACTGAACTGGGTAAACAATTACTTGTGTTATTTATTGTTTTCATTTATAGTTTGTCATTAAGTTTTGTAGTCTGTGTTATAGTGGATGTCATAACATCCGTGATAACATCCACTGTTGGGTACCTAGAATTTCAATTGGTATCAGAGCAGGCACCCTGCCTGTTATTTTCTGGGTGAGATCTAGGGAAGATAAATTCTGGTACTATGGACAAGGATATAGGATTCACAAATACACCACCAATTTTGGATGGCTCAAATTATGACTACTGGAAACTTAGGATGATAGCCTTCTTGAAGTCTTTAGACAGCAAAACATGGAGAGCTACCAACTCAGGATGGGAACATCCAGTAAAGACTGATAAAGATGGGGTATATGTGTTAATACCTGAAGAGGAATGGAACAAAGAGCAAGAGGCTTTGGCTCTTGGGAATTCTAAGGCTTTGAATGCCTTATTTAATGGTATAGACAAGAACATTTTCAGACTAGTGCATCATTGTGAACTGGCCAAAGAGGTTTGGGATACTCTCAAAACAACTCATGAGGGAACCTCTAAAGTCAAGATGTCAAGATTACAAATGCTGACCACCAAGTTTGAAAATCTAAGAATGAAGGAGGATAAGACTATTCATGAATTCTACATGAATATTCTTGAGATTTCCAATACCTCAGGAGCTTTAGGAGAAAAGATGTCTGAAGAAAAGCTTGTGAGGAAGATTTTAAGATCTTTGCCTAAGAGGTTTGCCATGAAAGTCACTGCTATTGAAGAAGCTTAGGATATAAGCAACATGAAAGTGGATGAACTCATAGGTTCTCTCCAAACTTTTGAGATGGGAATGTGTGATCAGGTTGAGAAGAAGAACAAAAGCATAACCCTTGTTTCAAATACTGCAGATGACTCTGAGGAAGACAATGGTGAAAGTGAGGAGAATCTGTCAGAAGCAATAGCCTTGCTTGGAAGACAATTTAACAAATTGATCAAAAGAATAGATCACAAGTCTAGGCCTAATGACAAGAACACTTCTTCTGACATCAGCAGAAGGGGTAAAAAGGAAGAAAGGCCCAGCCAAGGCAAAGGAGTTCAGTGTCATGAATGTGAAGGATTTGGGCACATTAGAGCTGAATGTCCCACCTATCTCAAGAAGCAAAAGAAGGGCCTAGCAGTCACTTGGTCTAATGGAGATTATAAGAGTGGATCAGAAGAAGAATCTACCAAATATGTCATTGTTCTAAACAATGTATGCATATCTGATGGTGACTCAAGTGAAGATGAGCTGACTTTTGATGAACTTGCAACTTCATATAAAAAGATATGCATCAGAAGTGCAGAAATATATCAGCAAGGAGAGCAACAAAAGAAAAACATAAGGGAATTAGAGGCTGAGAAAATGGAGCATCTGGCAACCATAAACTCTCTCAAAAGTGAGGTCAGCCTGTTGGAATCTAAACTAGATTAGATGTAAAAATCCATAAGGATGCTAAACCCTGGAACTGACACTCTAGAAAAAATTCTACAAAGTGGTCAGAAAGCAGGAAACATGGTTGGACTGGGATTTTTTGGTAAACAAGGAGCCATCTTGGGGGACAAGAGGACAAAGCTTGAAAATCATAGGTCAAAACGGATGTCACGACCAATGTCACAACATCAGGGGAACAGAAGTAGGAACCTTACCAAGAATAAATTCCAAGGGTATAGGTGTTACTACTGTGGAAGACTTGGACACATTAAACCTTTCTGCTTCAGGTTACATGGATTTCCCAGCCACAGGCATCGGGTCAAACCCGAACAGGTTGCTCCCATCAAGAAAAGACAATGGGTTGCTAAGAATGTGGCACTAGTAGCTCATACTTCTCTAAGGATGCCAACCAAAGAAGACTGGTATTTTGACAGTGGTTGTTCTAGACACATGACTGGAATGGAGAACCTTGTGGTGAACATAAAACCTCATTCCTCAAGTCATGTAACCTTTGGTGATGGAGCTAGAGGAGAAGTCATAGGTGCTGGAAAACTAGATTGTCCTGGTGTTCTTGAATCGGAGAATGTCATGTTGGTTAAAGGACTAACTGTAAATCTTATCAGTATCAGTCAGCTCTATGACCAAGGTCTCAATGTCAAATTTACTAAGGGTAAATGTGTTGTCACCAATGAAGAAGGTGAGGGAGTCATGAGGGGATCTAGAGCTAAGAATAATTGTTACTTATGGGATCCTAAAAGTAACTTTAATGCCTTGATCAAGGAAGAAAAGGAGGATCAACTATGGCTGGAGAAAGGCAAACATCTTCAAAGGATAAAGAAGACCTTATCCAAGGAAGCAGTAAGAGGAACTTCAAAGCTAACTCTAGATGATAGAACAGGTTGTGGAAAATGTCAGGCTGGTAGGCAAGCCAAGAAAGGACATCCAAAGAATGGACATCATAGAAATCTAGATCTGTTATACTAAAACCTAATGGGGTCCATGAAAGGTGATCAGCATAAAAGAAGCAATGTCACTCAGGATGTCATGACATTATTTTGTGACACTCTTAGTTACTTCAATATGAACTCCATTCAGCTTAATATAGCAATACATAGTAATAACAGACATCACTCTAGAGAAGATAGTGTGGAGCTTAAGGACTCTGACATACAAAGGGCTAACATTTTCACAAGGGATCACAAAACTACTCTAAATGAAAATGTAAGAAGCAAGTGGGGAAGGAGGTTGTTTGAGAAATTATAGCAATTAATGAAAATTGGGAACTGTATGTTGAAAATTAATCATCTGTTGATTGGTCAAAATATTGAGTTCCCTCCTCTTTTGAAATCACACCCCTACACATTATCCGGCTGCTTCAGTTTGTGCCCACACCAAGTCTTCATCTTTCATACCTCTCTCTACAACCACAGAAAACCCTCCTTCTCACGGCCAAAGTCCCCTACAATGTCTCAACAACAAAACTCCATCCCTACCAGGCATGATACTGCTAAGTCTTACCATGTTCACCACATGAGTGTCTCTCTGGATGATGTCCTTGATATCGCTCCTCTCAATATGGTTCCTGGAAAGGTTAGTGAAGCCCCAAATTCTGCTCCTCCACATGCAAAACAAGCTTTTAAAGGTAAAACCCCTGAATCAACAAGGTTGGATTACTCAAGACAGTCCCTGGGTTCTCCAAATGCTACGAAGGACTGGTAAAGGAGTTCATTGTAAACATACTTGATCTAATCACAAATAGGCACAACAAAGAGTACATGAAGGTGTTTGTCAGAGGAAAATGTGTGCAGTTCTCTCCTGCTGTGATCAACAGATGTTTGGGACGTGCAAACAGTGGTGAGAAAGAGTTGTCTATTTCAGACAACCAAGTTTGCAAGATCATCACTACAAATCAGTAAAGACATGGCCATCCAAAGAGAAGTTATCTGCAGGACAACTCAGTGTAAAATATGCCATTCTTCATAGAATTGGAGCTGCTAATTGGGTTCCTACCAACCATACATCCACCATTGGAGTTGGGCTTGGCAAGTTCATTCATGGTGTAGGCACCAAAGTTAACTTTGATTTTGGCCTGTTCATTTTTTATCAGATTATTAAGCACTCTACAACCAGGGCTATCAAGCTGCCCATTGCTTTTCCCTCCCTTATTTGTGAGATTATTCTGAATCAATACCCTGGGATTCTAAACTCTAGTGATGCTGCTAGCAAAAGAGAGTCTGCACTGTCTCTTCACTTCAAACTCTTTGTTGGGAGACATGTCCCTGATATTGTTTTGACTTCTGATGAGAAGGCCAATATCTCTAAACCAATGATCATTGCTGAATTAAGAGAAACTTGTAGGGAATTGGGGGAAACTATAAGGACTGCCACTGCAAGAAAAATCAAGCTGGAATCCTTCATTCAAAATCTTGAAAGAGATGTTGTTAATATTGATAGTGAGAGTGTGCCAGGGGAAGAATTTGAAGATAAAGATGAAGATGCCACAACTAGTGTTGAGGAGGTTAGTTCCAGTTCTGTTGAGGAGGAAGATTAAAGTGTTGGTGGCTTACTCTATGGCTCAGGATGATGGTTTGCTTGGGCTGATGATGAATTGTTGCTGGTGTGACTAGTTTTTTTTTTGTTTCCTTGCTTAGATTTTGTTTTAATGTGACATCATGAAATATTAATGTGCTCTTCATGAGCTTTATGTTGTAATAACTCCTAACATCTGTGCTTCCATACTTATTTTGGTCTATACTATTTAATTAGTTTTGATCTAAATTTGTGGCTAAAAAGGGGGAGAAGTGGTAGTAACAACAGGGCTAGATTTGTGTGCCTCACAGGTGGAAGATCAGGTGGAAGACTTGGTTGTTGTTGCTACTCTAAGTGTGCTACAGCTGTTGCTGCTGTGTGTGTTCCTTGATGGAACCTAGTAGTAGTATAGCTGCTAGTAGTGTGTGTCTGCGGTGTGTTTGCAGAATGTGTGTGGTTGTGCATCTTTTCAGGGGAGTAGCACAGGATGTTTCACAGAAACATCAGAAAGCTGTGACATCTGTAGTCTAGGCTAACAGGTGATTGTGTTCTTCAGGATGTCATTCTGAATGTCCTGACATCCATAATCTAGAGCAGGCTGGATAAATTTGTGTGACTGTAGGTTGTGCAGGTGTTGTTTGCACTGATGTGTTATGCATCAGTTGAGGGGGAGTATCACAAGATGATCCACATATTATTGTGATACCTGTAGTATGGACTAGCAGGTAGTTCTTAAGGTGTGAAGATGACTCTGATATGGTAATGTAGTTGTGTGTGTTGTTAGCTAGTAGCTTTCCTGCATATATGGTATGATTTCTGCTGCGTGTGATCTCTGATATGGTAACAGAGTGTTTTAGCCAAAAAAATTCCAAAGGGGGAGTTTGTAGATGCTTTTGATTGGCTGCATTTTGTGGCAAAACATTGGAGTATGTGTGAATGTCATAACTGATGTTATGACATACTTGAAGGGTGTTCTGCAGGGTAAGTTGGGATAGCTAAGAGCAAGTTATGTTGGATGTCATGCTGGATGTTATGACATCAAGCGTATGACATCAGGGCAGGCAGGTTTTAGTTTCTGGTATTAGCTCAGGCTATACTTCAGGAAACATTTTAGGAAGCCTAGTTATCTCAAGCGACATATCAAGCATTGTTGAGGATAACATGGAATGCCCCCGCCAAATTGGACGTGTGTAGTTTCATGAAGAGACGTTTATCGTGGGTAAACCTAATTTCTTCACTAAGGCCCAAGAATTGTATGCATGCTGCCTATATAAACAGAAGTAGCAATCCTATTTGAAGATAATTCTTGACAAGGTTTTAGAGAACGTGTATTTGTGAGTGAAGAATTATGTTCTTCACGTGTATTTGTGTGTCTTAGGAATACTTGTAAACCAAGCAATTATCTGTTGTATGATTGCATTGGTCAAGAGTTCTTAAGTTGTCTATTAAGTGTGTCATTCTAAGCTTTGAAGCAAGAGTGTTGTGTCACTTGATCAAAGTTGTGAAGCAAGATCAAGGTGTGTTTGAAGTGTGTCTTCAATTTTATCTGTAACTTTAATTGGTTGATATCACTGCTGTGATTGAGGGGGGGTGAGTTGGTAACTCAGGTCTAGTGTTAGGCTAAAGTGTCATTGGGTAGGTCTTAAGTGAAGAGTGCAAACTGGTTGTTTGACTCTGAATTAATTCTACTAATAGTGAATTTCCTCCCTGGCTTGGTAGCCCCCAAATGTAGGTGTGGCTTGCACTGAACTGGGTAAATAATTACTTGTGTTATTTACTGTTTTCATTTACAGTTTTGTCATTAAGTTTTGTAGTCTGTGTTATAGTGGATGTCATAACATCTGTGATAACATCCACTGTTGGGTACCTAGAATTTTAGAGGAAATTGATGAATTCGACATTCCAGATCAAATCCACCCTTCCATTGCAGATCAAATGAAAGGGCGAAGAAGGGGGACCCCTAGGGACAGGGCCTCTCCCGCCTCGACAGACGAGAACGGACCCCGAGACTTTCATCGGATCCCCGGGGCGTTCATCCTACGTCCCTGAGGGCTTCATCGCTTATCCCTGGGAGGTTCATCTAAAACTATCCTACGTTTCCAGGAGGTTCATCCAAAACTATCCTACGTTCCCGGGAGCTTTATCGCTTGTCCTCGGGTGATTCATCCAAAACTATCCTATGATACGTCGGTGAACGGTGGACGTCTCAGTGCAGAAGTTTGAGAACGCGACGAGAAGAAAAAGAAGCATCTTAAACGGTAGAAGTGAAAAGTGAGAACTGAAGCGGACTCAACCCAATTTATAAGCCTAGCACGGGACTCGAGGCGCCCCTAGGCACTCAAACACCCATACCCCTAGCCGCCCTAACTAAGCAATGATTTCCTAACACATGGCAGCACCAGAAGCTTTGCATCCATTCGTCTCCCTCTAGGGATCGGAGATCGAGCACATCCGCTCACTGTCCACCTCCCTGACATGTTGTCCCGTTGAACATCCTCCGCTCTCGACCTGGTAAACGACTCGTAAATCTATGCGTTAGGAAAAATACCATCTCCCGAAGAGATCCTCGACATTTCGGCCTGCCCTTAAGTCATTACACCTCCACCTAGGAGCAATGACTTGACGGGATCCTGTTCTAGACTGGGCCGACACCTGCCCTTCAGCGAGGCAGGCCCAACCCAATATTATGCTGATGAGGCCCATCAATGCCCAATCCTCTCTGTCAGGCAAATCCCCAACGAGGCACACTAGTCGGGCAGAGCGTTATCTTGCATGGGGAGAGCTCGTACGCTTTTCTCACGGACTCCACGTGCCCCCACGCGGGGACACGTCATCAGGAAACCACCCACTTCTAAAAGAGTCGGTCAACCCACCTTATGAAGATCATGGGGCAGTTGATTCGGGGCGAAGACCACATGCTAGTTTTCACTACGCCATGTAAGCCTTGGCAGTTTGTTAGGCTTGGCAATCCGGCCCACTGCAATGTAAATGTTGGTCCTGCGCTGGGGGCACATTATAAATACCCTTTTTCACTAGAGGGTCAGGTATCTTATTCACTACACCTTTTCTCCGTACTTGCTTTCTCTCTAGTTCTGTTACTCACTTAAGTATCAGAGCATCTTGCAGGTACACTCCCCTCCTCTACAACACCGGTGAAGGCAGCAACTCACGACACGTGGCAGGCTACTGATTCCTTTCTGATCAGGTACGATCAGAACCTATATTACATAACCAATTACAGAACCATTTTCAAAAATAAAACAAAGGATTATGAAACAAAAGCAATAACCAAAATGGAAAGCTGTGTAGTCTGTCCAATAGAAATTGTCATTAGTCCTTAAGCACTTATAGTTTGAAGAACATTTGAAACTAATTAGGTCAATAAACAACAATTTTAGTACACTGATTAAAAAGGAGTAAAATGATTAATTATAAATTTCAAAGGGATATAAAAATTTACTTATTATTTTTTTCATATCCCCTCTTCATGATCAGAACGAATAACATGCACATCATCTGAATCATTTTCTTTAGATGTTTGATGTACATGTGTTGCTAAACAAGGCGTCTCATAGTTAAAATCTTGATTTTCATCCGTACTATTGGGAAGATGTTTACCTTGAAGAACAATTTTCCATCTAGTGTTAGAAGGATAAGTGACATAAAAAACTTGTTTTACATGAGATGCCATGATGAAAGATTCATTCTTATAAGTGGTGGCTGTGAAGGTTCCTCATTGTTGATCTGCCAACTACTTTGCAATTTTTCCAACTTGTGTTTCGAGGTTCTTAATTGAAGCATAAGTGTTTTTTTGGTTTGCAATGGACATTTGCAAGAATTGGTTCAAGGTGTCCTCCAGTTTGGATGTTCTTTCCGGTTTTTTGCACCCCAAAATTTGCCTAACCTTTTCTTACTTGGTTTATGTTTCATTGCATTAGCATATCATTGACCTAACATTTGTATAGCATAACATTGTTCAGTTAACAGGGGATCAAGTGTGCAGCCTATCTAGAGGTCTTATTCAAGCTTGAGAAGTCACCATGGTCATCAGGAAGAGGGTTGGGTTCTTGAGAAGTTCATTTGCTTGTATGTGATTAATCTCCTAATCTGAGGACTAATTGAAGATCATCAATGGATGGTGAGGTCTTGACCAAGGTGAGAGGGTGTGAGTAGAGCTCATTGAAGTGCCTTGAAGGTCATGGTGGAGCTCAATCAAGTCATTGTGCCAAGTGTGAAGAGCCACAGTTGAGGGTGTTGCAAGTAGGGTTTTCATCTGAGTAATCCTAAGTCAACTGACTAATTGAAGAGGATCAAAGCTCAATTCTAGGTCTTTGTAATCATGGATAGTTGTGTTGTGACATATGAGATAATATTCCAAGATCTATGCAAGAAAAGTTCAATGTGTGAGGAGTTGCTAAATTAGGGTTCTCAGGGTAAAATCCCTTATTTAGTGCCTAACTTCAAGACCACTTATCTCAAGATCAAAGTTTCATCTCCACTTTTGGCCAAAATGAAACTTGTAGAGCATGCTCTTAGATTTAATTTGAGTACTAGAAGTCATCCATTGGATTTATAGAACTCAAGTTATGGTCCAGACAAGTTACAGGTCATCTGAGGAATGTGAAATTTGTCTGTGAAAGTTCACCAACTTCCAAGGAACTTTTGACCTAGAAGGGTGTTTCTCTTGAGCTTTTGGCCAACATGAAAGTTGTAGGTCTTGATCTTAGCTTTTCCAATTGTACTAGAAGTCTTCCATCTGATTTGTAGAACTCAAATTATGAGGTTTACAAGTTAGGGGTATTTTGGGAAAGTAAGATTATAGGTCATTTTGTGTTATAGGTCAATTTCTCCATCTTGCAAGCTTCTAATGCAATTTTGTTCAACATGAAACTTGCTCAAAATGATGTTTTTAGGTCAACTATATACTCATGATGGATTTATTTGGATTTAGGTGAGACTTGGTTTGAAGAATTTTGCAAAAGGAAGAAATTAAAGGTATTTGGTTGAAAAATTCATGATCAATTCATTTGTGCTCAAAATGGACCATATGAATACTCCTTTTGATCAGAAAAATAATTCTAAACACTTTGGCAATTTCAGAATTTCCATTTGAGGTCAATTTCATGGTGATATGGTTTGTTACTTCACAAGTAAGTTACACTTCATAATTTGATTTTGTGATAAGTTCAAGCACTCAAATCACTCCAAACACCCTCACCATACTACAAGGAGTTGATTGCAAGCTTCTAAGGGAAGTTTCAAGTCAGAACACATGCATACCATGATTGGTTTTATGAAGGAAATTTGAAAATTGGTTTTTCTGTTTTGGGCCTCAATTGGACCCCTAAAGCCCACAAACCAATTGTATTTAAGCTCTGTGAGAGGTTTTGCTCCATTTTGGAGATCATTTCACACCAGAACCAAGGATTGAAGTTGGAGCTTGAAGAAGAGAGTTGAAAATCGTGTTTTCATTTTTAAGCCAGATCCAAGCAAATTGAAGTTACAAAAGTGTTCCTCATCAAGCATTGAAGCGATCTGCATTGTTTTGAAGCTAGAATCGTGTCCTAGATACCTCAATTTGAAGCTCAAAGTCAGCTATGCAGTTTTCAAATTTACACTAGTTATAGCATGATCTAAGCATGATTAGTATGTGGATAGGCTTTGGTTTAAGATATAGATGGAATTTGGATCAGAAATTTGAGGATTAGAGACAAATTAGGTGATGACATAATTTCTGTTTGGATGCGAATTGATCTGATCTTGAGGCTTTGATTAATTTGGAATAGCATGTGATGATTAGTGTTAGATGAGGATTATATTCATACCAATAGTTTGAGTTTTGGTGAGAGTTCAGATTGAAGTGCATTTTGAGATCTTTTTCGTGTTTTAAAATCTAGTAGGATTTAGAGGATTTGAAGGTGATGTTTGAGATCAGGACAAAATTTGGAGTGAAATGATGTTAAGTTTGATGAGTTTCCATGACCTGTAAGTATGTGCTCACCGGAGAAGATGACCGGAGGTCATCCCCGGCCGCCGTCTGAGAGCTTCCCTCCATCTGAGGATTCAAATGAGGACGAAGGCTGTGGTTCGTTGGATCTGACTGAAGCATTGACAAAGTATCATCATCGTGTGGTCAAGACTTGATCTGAGGGTTTGAGTTTTGGGATGAAACGCATCGTTTCATTAATCCTCCCTGGCAGCTACATGGCGTGTGAGTTGGACAGCGTGAGGACCTTTAGATTAGATTACTGAGTCAATCCATCCAACGCGTGTGATATTTTCCAGTTTATTTCATTTTCTTATTTCATTTTCATATTATTTTAATTGCATTTTCTTACTTTAATTCATTTTAATTTCATTTTTGATCAGAAAAATAATCTAAAAATATGCTCATGCTCCTCTTTTAATTTGTGATTTTTCTATGCTGTTAGATTTAATTTTTGATGATTTTGCAATTTAATTTGATTTTTCTCATTTTTGATATTTCTTTATTTTTGCATAGTTGATACATCTGTTTGTTGATTTTTGTTTGACCAATTGGTAATGAATTTGGATTTGATTTTTTGCTGGATTGTAGATTAGAGATGTATGTTCCATCAAGAATTTTATCTTGATTTTTTAGATAATCATAGGTTCTGTTTTAGGTTAGGGTTTTAGAGCCTTCCCTTTCTTGGTTTCTCTTTGACACTTTACAATTTAGGATTTTATTAGTGGCCTTAGAAGTTGAATTAGGCTCTGATATTTGAACTATAGGTTCTTAACACTTGCATGTTCCCTTAGGAAAATTTGTAGATTTTTAGAATCTAGTTTGCTATTTTAGATAGAATTTGCATTTAGGTTGTTCATTTGGTGCTCCTAACTTGGTGCTTATTTTGTTTTACTTTCATTGGTGGCTTTTTGTGCTTGGTGAGCTTGTGGTTCTTCTTGGATGATGTTAAGGGCATGTTGTAGCTTCTGTGGAGTTGATTGTGGAGCTTGGCTTGGAGTTCTTCTTTCCTTTTGGTAGCTTTCTTGTAGCTTATAGGAATTAGGGTTTAGGAAAGAGCTTAGAGGTAGTTTTCTTTCTTCCTCAAATATGGATTACTTTGATTGCTTTCCATTCTCATCCTATGATTAAAGGTCCCTATGTGAAAGCCTCATCTTTCCTTTGGAAGGATGTGTGGCATTTTACAATAGGTAGAACCTTTGAGGATGCCTTTCTCTGATGACTGGTTGAGTGTCAGGGGAGATTCCTTTGGTTTCCTTCCTGCTTCCCATCATCAATCCAATATTTCTTGATGTTTATTTTATTCCCTTGTGTTGGAGCTTGGTGGAGCATCTCTTTTTCCTTCTCTTGAAGATGGTGTGGACTTGAAGAACAGTTACAGACTTTGGATTAGATTGATGTCAGAAGATTGCTCTGCTGTGGAGATTGCTGGCTTGTTTTCCCTGTTTGTCTGTTTTATTCTTGTTCTACTGTATTGATATGGCTTGCTTGGAGTGTTGCATTAGATTTAGGCTTCATGTAGATGATCATAGGCCTAAGATCATCATAAGGGTTGAGTTTCTCCCCTTGCTTGTATTGCATTAGAGGTTGAGTTTCTCCCTCTGCTTGTATTTTTACTGTGTGGCTTTGCTTGTTGGTATTTGGTTGAGCTCAACTCCCTTGCCTGTGTGGTGTGTGGCCTTTGTGCCTTATTTGTTTAGAAGTTGAGCTTGGTTGCTTCTGCTTGTGTGATGCATTGCATGCATTTTATTTACAGCAATTTGTTTACGGTAATCTTTCTTGTACAGTTTTTCTGTTTACTTTTGTTTTCCTCTGCCATGTTCCCCTAGGAGCTCTGACTTCTCTTGTTCAAGAGAAGTTATGACAGACATTAGGATTCTAACCATGCATGATAACATTAGGTAGTTCCCTCCTAACCTCAACCATAAGTTCAATTTTGCATGACAACTTTAGGATTGGATCATTTCCTTTTTAGTGTGTTGTTTCTCTTCTCATCTATAAACAAATCAAAATACAGTAATAAAGGTTAATTGATGTCGTACGTTACGAGCCTTAAGCTATCTGAGAAAGGATTGTTGTGGAGTTTCTTTTCAACAGTCTGGATGTTTAGTATGGTACCCTTTGGGTGACATGCGACGCATTCACACTCAGGTCATAGTCTCTAGTACGATATCAGTTGCAAACATCCATAAAAGACACTTCTCTAAAAATCAGAAAACAAAGATCAAACTCTTTTTGTCCTCTTGGACCTTTAATTCCTTGGAAACCTTTTTCAGAAGGAGAGTTCTGTTAACTCCCGGTTCTACCGCAAACGGTAAACACCTAAGTCTCCAATGGTCGAGTTGCATACACCAAACTACTGGAACCGCCTGTTAACTTTACTTGGATAAAAAATAGCTGAACAAACATGTGTCTCTCGTGTCCCGAACTATGTTTGCTCTGATCTTTCATGCCGTATGAAAGTACATAGGCACGAGATGTGATATCTCGGTGAGCAACCTCCCATTTTTTCCCCGTAGTTAGGCGAACTACGTTGACTCTGATTTCTCGTTCCAGACGGGAATACGTAGGCATAAAGTGCGACGCTTTGCCGAGTCATTTTCCTTTCTTTTCAGACCAGATCTTTAGTGTAAATAGATGTAACAAACACGTCAGATAAACACAACAAGCGTGGATCCCATTGAGTACGATGGACGTGAGGGGTGTTAATACCTTCCCCTTGCGTAACCGACTCCCGAATCCAGACAATGGTTGCGATGATCTTGTATTATACCTTTGCGTCAGGTTTTTTCCGATCGTTTCCTTTCCCGTTCTGAGGGATAAATAACGAAAGGTGGCGACTTTTCTATTTTTCCGGCCTTGTTTTTCGCAGTAGCGACACGGTTGAGTTGTGTTTTGTTTATGAAAATTCTGATATTGATTGGGTCTGTTTGATGTTCAAGCATCTTGCCTCCATCATTGACCATAATTGGTGTTATTTCCGCGTTGATAATTATGATTTCTTTGGTATGGTGTTGGTCTTTGTTGATTCCCCGTGTAATTTACTTCTTCATTAACTAGAGGACAAAAACCAGTTGGATGGTTACCTGTGCAAAGTTCACAAAAGGCTACTTGTTGTGATTTATTTATGTTTCATGCATTTCTTTGAGTTGTTGTGGAAGTTTAGAGAGTTGCTTAGTTAATTCTTCCACTGTTTGAGTAAGAAGCTTGTTTTGTGCCAAGATTGCGTTATTCGTACCTAATTCTAAGATTCCAGGTTCTCTTTGTGTCGTACCTCTATTGTACTGAACTTGATGATCATTCAGAGCCATACGATTGATGATAGAAACTACATCCTTTGCACTTTTAGATAACAATGAACCACTGGCAGTTGCATTAAGTAAGAGTTTTGGTTGCTGCTGAAGTCCATTCCGAAAGATGTGAATTTATGTGAGCTCGTCAAATTCATTTCAAGACACTTTCGCAATATGGACTTGTAAAGCTCTCATACCTCACAAAGAGTTTTGGTTTCACTTTGAGTGAATGCGGCGATTGTTGTCTTGACATCAATAAATCTATTATGCAGGAAGAATCTGTTCAAAAAGTGTTCTTCCAAAACATTCCAGTTGGTCATGATTTCAGCGGGTTGGTTAAGATACCAATCTTTTGCCTTACCGATCAAGGAGTGTGGAAACAATCTCATAAAGATTGCCTCTTCTTCCAATTCATGTGTTCCCAACGTACCGGCTAATTCATAAAACTTGGTGAGGTGTGTGTATGGATCTTCATGATCTAATCCTACAAAGGGATTTGCGTAGATGATTCGCAACAACCCCGTCTTCCTTTTAGCTTGTCGATTGTTGGGAGTGATGGTGAGACGAGCTAACGGTCTAGGGCTGATGCGACATGTTTCGTTGCCAGTTTCTGCTTCAACTATAATTTCTTTTATCGAAGGTGTTGAAGAAATTTATGTGGAAGCTATTTTCTTTTGATTCTTCTGCTTGGCTAGTTTCTTTTTCTTCTTTGTTTGTCTTTTGTTTTTTCGGATTGTCCTTTCGATCTCGGGATCAAAATGCACTAGATCTTTTGGATCTGTACCTTGCATACACAAAGCTTGCAATTTCTAACCAACAAAATGTTAGGAGAAAGTAAGATAAATAATAGATAGGAATATATAGATATACAGTTTTTAACAAATTTACAAACTTAAAAAGATATCAATGGTCGTTATGTTCCTAATATCTAAACGCCAGTCTCCGGCAACAACGTCATTTTGATGTTGAGTAAATTAAAAGTAAGTATTTGTTATCGTATCCATAAAGACTCGTGCGATATTACCAACGTCTTACACAATTGTCATCGTTTCAAGTTAAGTTTGCGGAAGTGTTTTGTTGAAATAGTAACTGAATGTAAAATGAACTATTTTAAATAAATAAGTCTTAATGATAAGAGATCTTACTGTGATTATGTAAGTCCTGTGATTTTTTGATTGGCTGCATTTTGATAAAACAACATGTTGTTAGCAAGATGTTGAACCAGATATTCTGCCATGACACTCAGAAATCATGTTCTGCATGATGTTGTGACATGTTCCAGGACATGTTATACCAGAAACTTAGGGCATGACTATTTTGGTATTTTTAGTGAGAATTTTTAGTGTGTTTTAATTCACACGTATGCGCTAGTCAAGGAGGGATATTATGGGAACTTCTGTTTTGACAGATTGTAATGTTTTTTTGAAAAAGGATTATTGAGCCTTTTTAGGAAACTTTGTATTTCGTTCTTATTTTTGTGCAGGAGATTATGCTTATTATTCCAAGCTAATTCATGATGAATTGCACCTCAAGAGCCCAAGCTCACAAGGTCTAAAGGCTATTTAAAGAAGACTTAAACCTAATGTATTGTACGACTTTCACTTTTGTAAATTAGGGGAGGTCTTGTAGTGTTAGGTTTGAGAGTCTCTCATGCGACTTTGTAAGTCACCCTTTGTATGTTTTGATACATTGTGGTAGACATACTGTTTATTGTTTATTGTTCTAACTCTAAAGCTTCTAAGAAAGGAGTTGAGTATTGTTCTTAATTGAATCTTTTAAGCAAAACCGAGTATTGTAGTTGGGAGAGTGTTCTTCTGTCTTTTGGGTTTTTCAAGGCATAAGTCACTGGGACTGTGACTGGTTGTTAGGAAGTGAGAGGGAGATTTCATATCTAGATGGTGATTTCTAGGTAGAAGTAGCACAAGGTAGTGATTAGGCGAGAAGTTGTAAACAGGGGAGTAGCTTTGAACTAATGCTATCATTATGGATTTCCTTCCTGGCTTGGATGCCCTCAGATGTAGGTGATGTTGCACCGAACTGAGTTACCAATTGACTGTGTTATTTATCTTTTTGCATTTAAAATTCTAAATTTTTTTATAGTTTGATAAATTGTTCTGTCAATCTGAAGATGTCAAAACATCTATCATGACTTTGTACTCTGATGTTGAGACATCAGAATCATCATTATGTCTTACATGTGCCAGAAAATTTCAATTGGCATCAGAGCTGGCACCCTAGTCAGTTTTGGGTGAGCTTCAGGGAGATTTTTTTCCTAGTACTGTATGATCTTTGAAAGGACAACATCTGTTGGGAATCTGTCATCAAAAAATGTGTTTGGATTGTTCATTGTGATGATTTAAGGTCCATATTCAATGAAGTTTTTTAGCATGTGTTCAGTTTGATAAACACATGTGTGGTAACCAAAGATGCTTGGGAGTCTCTCAAGATTTTGCTTGAAGGCACATCTGATTAGGCTAGCAGGTTTTAGAGGTCTCTTCCCTAGAGATGTGTCATGAATGTGACTGCTGTTGTGGATGAAGATCAAGTCATCATCAGCTAGTGGATCTCTTAGGTCATTGTTCTGTTGTTTTATATGGTGTGAACATGAGCATGGTTTGTGTCTCCTACTCTATGTGAGTGTTTGACCTGGAATATGATTAAGAGACATTTCAACCCGGGTCTGAAGAAAGTGGAAAGATTGTTAGGGTCAAATGTCAAGGACACTTATCCCAACATCTTTAAGACTGGGTTATCTGCCTATCTTGATGAATTTATTTATGTTGAAGCATTATCTCTAATGGTTCTGGCTCCACGAGGAAAGTTCAGTTTTTTGCTCCTGACTTGTTGAAGGTATGGAAAGTCCTAATGGGATAGGGTGCTCAAGTCTATATCAAGCTAGTTCTCAAGGATATAGGAATTTGTTTCTATCAAGAGGCAAGTTGAGTCAGTGTTGTCGTCATCTTGTCTCGACATCATGTTGGACATCAGTTATTCATGCTAAAGGCTGGATTCCGCTCTGAAGGTATCTCTCTTCTAGAGTTAAGTTTGTCTTGTCAGGTACTTTTGTTTCAACTAGAAGGGTTGTTTCAAATTATTAACTTAGCCTATCGCTAACCATGTAGTGGTTAGAACTCCAGGAATGTGTAAATTGTCATATCTCTCATACCTGTTTGAAGTTGCAACTGGGCAAGATTGGTTTTCTAGTTATGAGTGTTCTAGACTCATGACTGGAGTAAAAAGGGGTTCTGGTGGACTCTAGGTATCTCCTTCCAACCTTATGTGCAAAAAGGGTTTGTGAACAAGTGTCTCCTGTTCTGATGTAGTTTCCTGTTGAATGCCAAATTTTCTTTAAATTGATCATTAATTATTGGCATTTTTCAACTCTTTTATGTTGTTTTATTTTATTTACTCCATGTTATCATGCTATTCTTCAATATTGTGAAAATACCTTTGGTTATTTTAATTTGTGTGTTATTGTGCAGGAATTAGGCATAAAATCATTAAAGTGTAAGATACAAAGCATCTGGACAAGGAAACGAAAGGAAGAGAAGAACTTCAGCACGTCCGTTAGGCGAACAGCCAACGAGTAATGCTAGCAAATATTTGTTGTATGAACACAGGGCGAAGAGCCAGCGAAGCATCTCAGAAAGATGGAAGTAAGTTCGTTGGGCGAATAAGGCAGCGTATGTTCGTTGTGGCGAAGTAACAGTAAAGTGCCAGCGAGCCATCCTAGACCCAAGGCAGTAGCTAAAGAACCCTAATTTCGTTGTGCGAACTTGCAGGTGAGGTAGTTCACAGTGTGAAGAATTGCTCGCATAGAAAACTTCAGATATTTCCCAAGGGTGGTTTAACTGTTCAGTGGCACTTCAGGTGCTAAAAAAGGGGTTCGCTGGGTGAAGAAACCATTCGCAGTGCGAACGTGATAGATTCTAAACGTAATATATAAGTATATTTCACCATTTTTTAGGGAGAGACCCCATTTTTACACACAAGAACTTCATTTTCTTAGATTTCTTTATCAAAAGGTGATATTTTGCAAAAAGAAGCTAGATTCGCATCTGAGTTTGATTCTTCGACGTGGATGCTCATTTATCTTCTTCCAAAATTTGTAAAGTAAGCTACCATGGTTATGGATAACTAATTTCCTTTATTTCAATATTAGAGGTAGTAAACCTTAATATTATGTATTTCTTTTGATCTTTTGTATGTGAGCAAGGTTGATGATCAATATATGTTGAAGACATTTGCTTTTAATGTGGTACTTATGATTTTGTTCACTCTAGACATAGATTTTCCAAGTCTTGACCTAATTTCTTCATCTATTAACAAACAAACTCTAGACATAGATTTGGAAGTTAATATTTGCTTTCTATTGATCTTTACAATTATTGTTGCGGTTGCTATTTCGAGAGATCATCTAGCGATTAAAATCAATAATACACACGAAGTCACTTTAGAGATAAACAGATTCGCGAGGATACATGATTGTAATTATCGAAACTATGTTCACGTGCTTGATTAATTGGATATGTATAAAAAGCGTTAACAAAATCTAATATTGACATGCTTTTCTTAAAAGTTAAACATCTTTCTCTATTTTACATCTTTGCAACCAAACTTATGTTTCAAAACAAGAAAATCATGAAAACCCCATTTTCTTGGAACTCTAAATTATTGAACGACAAGAATCTAGATATCAGAGCAATCCCTGCGGATACGATAAAACACCCACCTAAAATACTTTTCAACAAAATGGTGTCGTTGTTGGGGATTGTTGTTTGATATTGCTATTGCAAGCATTGTAATAGTTTAGGATTTTAAGATATTTGTATTGTAAACTCTTCCCTCTGTAATTTTATTGTGCTTTTTAATTTGTTTGGCTAGTGTGTAGAATATGTTTATGCGAGGGAGTGTGCCGGCAAAAGAACTTCTTTTTTATCTTGAGATTGAAAGAACTGCTCGTAGGCTCAATACCAGAACTATATGGAGACAACAACTTGATAGAGAAAGATGAGAGCAAGGAGAATCTTCTTCATCAACACCAATTGTTACACCAATGCCAAACATGGCAGATCCACCTCCATCACCACCTCCTACTTCAACACCATGTACAAACAGTCCAAGGCATAATGCTCAGTTTGTGCGCAACGCCCACAATGGGAGGCATTCTAAGATGAAAACTGGAGTTCTTGTGCTTCTATATCAAAATCCTTTTACCGGTATGTATCATGAGGATCCTTTCACTCATCTCACAAAATTCTATAAAATTGCGGGTGCAACGGGAGCGCCGGAAGCTGAAGAGGAATATTTGTTTAAGAGACTATTCCCGCACTCCTTAATCGAAAAGGCATAGGAGTGGTATCTTGATCAATTAACTTTAGTGATGACAAATTGGAATTTATTGGAGGAAAAGTTCCTTAAACGGTTTTTTCCCCACAATAGATTCATGGAAGCAAAGACAGTGATATTAGTGTATGCTCAAAGAGGAAATGAATCTCTCAATGAAGCTTGGAAGAGGTTCAAATCCATGTTACAAAAATGCAAAGGCCACAGTTTCGATGAATTAACACAAGTGCACATCTTTAGAAATGGGATCCAATCGGTTCACAAGACTATGTTAGATGCTACCGCGGATGGACCATTAATGGCAAAGAGTGTGGAAGATGTGGTAGCCATCATTTATAGGATTACATTGAATGATCACCAAGGAAATCACAACCGTGGTACACCTCAACGGAAACTGGGAATTGTTGCACCCCAAAATTTGCCCTAACTTTTTCTAACTTTGACTGGCTCTTGCTTCACATTCATTTGCATCATCGTTAGGTCATAGCTCATAATCGTACTTTGCATTTGTCTTCCAAGACACGGGATCAAGACTTTCTTGTGACTTTGGTTCCCTATTCATAGGAATTATAGTTGGTTATTTCACTCAAGTCGAGGCAAGAGGTTGAATTCAATTCATTCTAATCCTCATTTTAAGAGATCATCAGGTATCATGTGTTTGAGGTATAATAAAAAAGGGTTATGGATTAGGGTTTGAGTTCCCCTGAGCAATTCAAGTATTCCCGCATCAGTGTGCATTCAAGGATGAGTTTCTGCGTAGTCATCAGTTGAAGATCACGAGATCAGGGTTCGTGTTAAGATCAGTGGCCATCGAGACAAAGTGTTTGTGGCACAATTTGGCTTACTGGTTGAACTTTGGGGCCCATAGAGAATGAAAGATGGATTAGTACAGGGAGTTTGGTTTGAATTAAGAGTGTTTAGAAAAGGATTCATGTGGATTACGTGGAATCCATGATACCCATCCAATTGTCATTATCCATATCACTTTCTTTCTTATCCATCTTAATATCCAATTAACCACCTATCCATTATTTTCTAATTCACATCCAACTACCTCCATCAAACCATAAATCATATCCCACTCATAAACCACATCCATTCTTCTAAGTCCACCTTTATCCATATTTTCCACATTTTCTAATCCATTTCCATCTCAGAATTCATTTTTATCCAATTTTCTTTCATTTCAAATTATCCATATTTTGTCAAATTTCATCCACATTTCCATTTCTTAAAAGTCTTTGTCTTTTGTTTAATCCTTTTTTCTTTTTATCATTTTTTTTAAATAATTGTAAATCCACAATTAAATCCATTTTTAGTCCATAACCATTTTCAATATACAATATCCATTTATGTAAATCCATCTTAAGGTCCATCCATCAAGTCCATTACTACAAGAGATTGCATACAAAGACAAAAAATTTCACATAAGATCCACCAACCAACACACTGTACCAAAAATAAGACCTACACATTTTGCAACAAACACAAGCCATGCGCACTACATGCCAAATCACACCAGACCATAAAAGACAAAACTCTGCTACAACATTTTCACCAAAATGGCACTACACAAACCTTTAAATCGTATTTTTGCATATGACAGCAACAAAAAAAAAAGAAACTACAGCAGAATTCAATTCTACCCTTGATTCATACTTTAAAAAGAAGTGTTGTGGAGGCAGTTTTTGGATATACCTCTCGCCATCCTCATTCACTGATCATCTTCAATAAAAAAAAAGCAGTTCACAAAAGTTTTCTTTCTCTTTCTGCTTCCGATCTCGTTAATCTCCTTCAATCCACCACCAAAATCGAAGCAAACTTTAAATGTCTATTCCCTTCGTCCTCACAATCTAAACCTGTTTTAAATAAAACCAGACTTTCACAAACCCAGAACCGCGCCAGAATTTTGAGAAGAAGAAGAAAAGAAGATAAGAAACAAGATTTAGAGAAGGTCGATTTCAGAAAGGAGACATACCTTGGGGTTCGGTTGGCCAACGGAATTTTCGTCGCAGACTCAAAGCTTAACCACCGTCGCCGTTTTCGTCGGGCAGGTACGCTGTTCAAACTTGATTTTTCTTCTGTGATGCAATCATTACAACAACGGAGCCGAACCTCTGTGTTTGGACTTTGATCTGTTGATTTTATCTTTGATTAGAGTTATTGAGAGGTTTAGGTTGTGCGATGCTGTTGTAATTAGGGAGTTTCGACACCGAATAGAGGGTTTTGGTTTTCAATTAAGTAGAAGAAAAGGGGATTCCAAAAAAGAGAACAGAGGAAAAGAGAGTAAAAAAGCAGAAGCATTATTCTGCGAAACACTCATTACCTCCTCCCAATAGAACACCACCCTTTATCCAAAATAACCATAAAAACAAGAACCTCTCCTACCACTTTGGCAACAACAACTTGCCTCTTCTTTATCTGTAAACTTCTTCCATTATTCAACCTTCAAAAATACACAAAAACCTTCAGCTCACACGAAGCAAACACTCTTCATAACTCTCTACGACTTTTTCTACTGCAGTAAAAACACATAAAAAACTGAAAATCTAGCAATTGTGTTACAACTCAAATCTTCCTCCGCCGTGTCCATCGGGAATCCTCCGTGAAACACTATGTAGATCAACCCAAATGGCCGCCCCCATCTAATATGTTTCTCTTTTCATCAACAACCACAACTCACAATTACGCCCAACCACAACAAAACATATGTAACCACATACCACACCTTAAGCCTTTTCCGTCGTGGATACAACCTCCGCCGTTAAAAACCTCCGCATATAACAATGTCGCGCGCAGAACATAGAGAGCATGAACGAAGGAAGCAGAGATCGTGAGAAAGATCAACGAGTGACTAAAGCGGAGATTGAGAACAAGAGAGTACGACGAATTGAGAGAGCATCAAATGTCATTTACGCGGCCTTTTCTTCTTCTTGCTGAAGAGTCGTTCTCAGGGTTTTGTTCAGAGTTGGATGTTATGTTCAAACGGCCAATGTGTGTAAACATAGGGTTTTCATCAACCCTCTATCAGTATTGAAACAGATCGGGTTCAAGGGTCTAAATTTGACCCTTTTTTTTATGCGTTGGGGCACCCTTTTGGGGCTTTTGGTTTTTCTCATCTTCTTCTTTTTAGTTTTCTGGCCTGTGTTTTTTTTTTGTCACTTTTTTTTCTAAGTTTATTTATTTATTATTATTGCTCCTATTTTAAGAGGAAAAAAAATATATCTTTTAATTTAGTAATACTTTGATCATATTAATTACTATTATTAATTTTAGTTCTAGAATTAATCTTGATTTATATAGTTGAATAACTTTTAATTTTGGGTTAACTTTCTATTTATTTAATTTTGATTTTAGATTAACTAGAATTTATTTTGATTTGAATCTTCATATTATAATTAGATTTTAATTAATAATAGTTTTAGATTTAATTCTGGGATTAGGTTTTTCTTTAATTTAGAATTAGATTTAAATTAACTAGGGTTTAATCTTAGAAATTAGATTTTATTTGGCTATTAATTTTAGAGTTATAGTATAATTTTAATTTAGAGTTAGATTAGACCTTAATTAACATTACTATTACATTTAGCTTTAGAATTAGATTTTTAATGTAGAATTAGATTATGACCTAATTTTTTTTAATTAACACAGGATTAGACTTTTGATTTCAATTTTGATTTAATTAACTCTTTCAATTTTGTATTAATTCTTAATTCTCGAGTGCGTTTGTAAATATACTTGTATATACTTTCCATAATTTCTAATTTGAGTTTAATACTTGACGTTGTTTGTGATTGTGTTGCTTCATGTTTACTTGTTGTTTACCCCCTGTATTCGCATGATCCCTTAGGATTCCTAGCTCGACTTAATTTCCTATTAAGTTAGAGATAGGAGAGGCATTGGGCTTTCAGTCCAAGCATGACAACATTAGGTAGATTTCCCTCTTAATCCTGATTTTAGGGCCACTTTGTATGATAACAAGTTAGGTTTCAGTTTCCCGTAGACCTTCTGTGCATCTCTCTTTTCTCATCTCAAATCTCTTCAAGACACTTAATAAATAACGATAAATATCGTACGCTACGAGCCTTAAGTGCATGGGGAATGATGAGTGAGAGGTTTCTCATCGCTTGTCTAGAGTCTTTAGCGTATGCCCTTTGGGCAACATGCGATGCATTCGCTCTCATGTCATAGTCTTTAGTGTGACGTGAGTCTCAAGCAAATTCAACTCGCTTTTTTGAAATTCTTAAACAGAATTCAAATCTTTTTATCCTTGGGGATTATTCTTCAAACTCATTTTCAGAAAATAGCACGTTGTTTTTCCGTTCTACCGCAAACAGGCATCGTACCTAACTGCTGGAATGGGAACTTAACGTCACTCATAAAAAAATACCTAACTAACCAGTGGTCTAGTTTTCCGAACTACGTTGACTCTGAATTTCCCATTGAACGAGGGAATACGTAGACATAGGGCGGCGATATCCTATTGAGTCTCTTCTTTCCTTTCACCCCCCGTTTAGCAGTAGCTTTTAGATAACTTTCACCCATAGATTAGACAACAAGCATGGATCCCATTGAGTACAACAAACATGAAGGGTGCCCATACCTTCCCCTTGCATAACCGACTCCCGAACCCAAGATTTGGTTATGATGACCTTGTCTTTCCCGTTCTTTCAGGTTTTCTTCGATCGTTTCCTTTTCATCTCTTTGGGATAAATAACGTTCGATGGTGACTCTTTTGTTTGTTTCCGCCGGCCCTTTTTCGTAGTTGCGACATGAATGATAGAGTTGGGAATAAATGACGCGATTCTTGCACAAAAACAAATTACTTTCAAAACAAGTGGAGTTGTTGACACAACAAATGCCAAAGCTTCCACAACAAATTAAAGAAATGTAAAAGATTCTCAACAATAAACAAGTGGCGAGTTGTGAGTTTTGTAAGGGAGATTACCCTACTGGGTATTGTCTTTCGGTTATGGAATAAGAGAATTATGCAGGAAATCAAAACCAAGGTTATCAACCTCAACCACCATACCAACATGGCAACCAAGGTTACTAACAAAGAGGTAATCAAGGTTATCAAAAATAATTAAGGCCTCAAGATACCGGAACTTCTAACCGTCAACAACAATATCAAAACTACACTCAACCTCCACAAGCTCCAAGTGGAAATTCAAAGATGGAAGACACCCTCACTCAATTTATGAAAATGTCAATGTCTAATCAAAAGAACACCTATGCAGCTATAAAGAACCTTGAGACGCAAGTGGGGCAATCATCAAAAAAATTAGCCGGCCAACACAAAGAAAGTTTTCCGACGAACACTCAAGTGAATCCAAAAAAGAATTGCAAGGCTATTCTTACTAGAAGTGGTAGAGAAATTTATATGGGCATATGTGAGAAAGTTGTGGAAGAAGAGGTAGTAGTTGAAAAAGAAAAAGAGATTGATGAGAGTGAAGTAGAAAAAAATGTTGAGGGAGAATTAGTTGAAAATGATAAGCAAAAGAGTGAGGAAGAAGAAAAGAAAAAGAGAGAAGAGAAAAATAAAAAGAGTAGGAAGGGGAAGGAACAAGAGAGTATTATTCTGATCCAAAATTTTCCTTACCCTCATGCTCCAACAAAGAAAGATAATGCAAGGCACTATGCTAGGTTTTTGGATATTTTTAGGCAATTGCAAACTAATGTTCCATTTTCTGAAGCATTGGAGCAAATTAAAAAATATGCCAAATTCATGAAGGATATTCTCACCAAGAAGAAAATGTACACGGATCAAGAAACGATCATGGTTAATGTTAGTTGTAATGCTATCATCTAATAAATTCTTCCGCGAAAAGAAAGTGATCCGGGACGAGTTACTTTGTCGGTTAAGATAGAAAATATCTATGTAGGCAATGGATTGATTGATTTAGGCTCTAGTATCAATTTGATATCATTGTCCATTGTGAAAAGGTTGGGACATATGGAGTTGAGATCTACTCAAATGACATTGCAACTAGCCAATAAATCCACTACCCATCCTCATGGTGTAGCGAAAGATTTGTTAGTTAAGGTAGACAAATTATTGTTTCCCATCGACTTTGTGGTGATTGATATGGAAGAAGATGAAGATGCTCATTTAATTCTTGGAAGACCTTTTATGAAGACAGCTAGAATGGTCATTGATATGGATTATGGTCTCATGAAAGTGAGAGTACAAGATGAAGAGATTTGTTTTAATCTATTTGAAGCCATGAAGCATTCTAAAAATAAGAGTGATTGTTTTAGAATTGGTGCAACATAGGAGGTGACTGAAGAAGTAACAAGGTAATTACAAGTTCCTACCCCATTACAAAAAGTTGTTTCAAATGCTATTCAAAGTGTCAATAAGAATGAGGAAAAATAAATTGAAAAGTGTTTGCGAGAACTTGAAGAATTGGATGAAATTCCTTCCTTGAAAGAAAGATTAGAAATTTTAAAAAAAGAACACAAGGAAGAAATCAAGATTGAATTGAAGTTATTGCCTTCTCATCTTAAATATGTGTTTCTTGATGATGAGGGGCATAAACTGATGATCATATGCAAGGAGCTAACCAAAATAAAGGAGGAAAAGTTTATTTGTATTTTGAAAAAGAATCAAAATGCCATGGGTTGGACTCTTTCTAATTTAAAAGGAATAAGTCCTTCCTATTGTATTCATAAGATACTTATGGAAAAGGATTTCAAACTGGTTGCTCAACCTCAACGTCACTTGAATCCTACCATGAAATAAGTGGTTAGGAAGGAAGTGGTGAAAATGTTAGATACCGAAACGATCTACCCGATTTCTGATAGTCTGTAGGTTAGCCTGACGTAAGTGGTACCGAAGAAAGGTGGGATGACGGTTATCTGGAATAAGAAAAATGAGTTGATCCCTACAAGAATCGTGACCAGATGGAGGATGTGTATCGATTATCATAGGCTAAATCAAGCTACGAGGAAAGATCATTTTCCTCTTCCTTTCATGGATCAAATGCTCGAGATACTTTCCGGACAAGAATTCTATTGTTTTTTTGATGGTTATTCAGGTTACAATCAAATTATTGTTAACCCGGAGGACCATGAGAAAACTGCTTTCACTTGCCTTTTTAGAATCTTCTCTTATAGGAGGGTGTCTTTTGGATTGTGTAGTGCGTCGGCCACTTTTCAACGGTGTATGCAAGAAATCTTCTCGGATTTGATTGAAAATACAATTGAGATTTTTATGGATGACTTCTCGTTTTTGGACCGTCGTTTGATATTTTCTTGAAAAACTTAGATGTTATGTTAGAAAGGTTTGTGGAAACAAACTTGGTGCTCAATTGGGAAAATACAATTTTATGGTAACGGAGGGAATTATGCTCGGCCATAAAGTTTCTTCAAGAGGCCTTGAAGTTGATCAAGCTAAGGTGGACGCCATTGAAAAATTGCCACCACCTTTGAATGTAAAGGGAATAATAAGCTTTCTTGGTCATGTCGGATTCTATTAGAGGTTCATCAAAGATTTCACAAAAATCACAAAGCCTTTGAGCAACTTTCTCAACAAAGATAAGTCTTTTGAATTTGATGAGTCTTTCATGATAGCTTTTAATTCTTTAAATCAATGTTTAACCACCGCACCCATAATCATCGCTCCTAATTAGAAAATTGATTTTGAACTCGTGTGATACGAGTGATTATGAGGTTGATGTGGTACTTGGTCAAAGGAGGATAAATTTTTTTCATGCTATACACTATGTGAGTAAGGTTTTAAATGAAGCTCAAATAAATTATGCCACAACATAAAAATAGTTTCTCGCAATAGTGTATGCATTGGAGAAATATCGGTCTTACCTAATTGGTTCAAAAGTTATGGTTTACACGGATCATGTGGCGATTAAGTATTTGTTAACTAAGCCAGATTCAAAACAAAGGCTAATTCGATGGGTCCTTTTGTTGCAAGAGTTTGATTTAGAAGTTCACGACAAAAAGGGATCCGATAATTTGGTGGCAGATACTTATCTCGTCTTGTTAATGTTGATATAACCAGGAATGAAAATAAAGTCAAGGAAGAATTTCCTGATGAAATTTGTTTATGGTGCAAGTTAGACCTTGGTTTATCGACATGATAAATCACAAAGCCTCCGGATTAATACCAGAAGGTCTAACTCATAACCAGAAAGAGAAATTTTTATCTGACGCCAAGTACTATGAATGGGATGAGCCGTATTTGTTTAAGCTTGGTGTCGATAACATTTTAAGAAGGTGTGTGTCAAAAGAAGAGGCTAATAACATCCTTTGGAATTGTTGCAACTCTCTTTATGAAGGGTATTTTAATGGTTTAAGAACGGCAACAAAAGTCCTCCAATTGGGCTTTCATTGACCTTCTTTGTTCAAAGATACGCAAACACATACGCAAAGTTGTGACAAGTGCCAAACGAGTGGTGGAATTTTAAAATGGTATGAAATTCTGTTACAAAACATGCTAGAGGTTGAGGTGTTTGATTGTTGGGGCATAGACTTTGTTGGCCCATTTTCATCATCGTTTTCCTATGAATATATTTTGGTCGCAATGGACTATGTGTCCAAGTGGGTAGAAGCGATAGAATGCGCTAAAGCGAATGGAAAAACTGTGATAAAAATTTTAAAGAAAAATATTTTTTTCTCGATTTGGTACTCCGAGAGTGTTGATAAGTGACGGAGGATCCCACTTTTGCAACACTCAGTTAGAAAAAGCACTTGAGCAGTATGGTGTAAAACATAAATTTGCAACATCATACCATCCACAAGAAAATGGGCAAGAGGAGGTATCAAATCGAGAAATTAAGAGGATTTTTTAAAAAACAGTGTTGGCTTCTAGAAAAGACTGGTCAAACAAACTCGACGATGCTTTGTCGGCCTATCGGACAGCTTTCAAAGCTCTGATTGGTCTCACACCTTTCAAAATGGTCTATGGTAAGAACTGTCATTTACTGGTGAAGTTAGAACATAAGGCATTTTGGGCTTTAAAATTTCTGAATTTCGATCCAACTTTAAGCGGTGAAAAAAGGAAGATACAATTGCATGAGATGGAGGAACTGCACCTTTAAGCGTATGACTCTACCAAGTTGTACAAAGACAGAGTGAAGACTTACCGTGACAAAAAGATTGTGCCCAAAGAATTTAAGGAAGGGCAGCTGGTCTTACTGTTCAATTCACGATTGAAATTGTTCTCTGGGAAGCTGAAATTCAAATGGTCTGGTTCGTTCCAAATTAAGGAAATCAAAAACTTTGGAGCAATTGTTATTGAAGACACTTTGTCGAATGAGAGTTGGATTGTCAATGGTCCGAGGCTACAGATCTATCTTGGTGCCAATTTCGAGCAGAATATAGCCACCGTGTCTTTTTGCGATTTTTAAGGTCGCATTGGACCGTCGAGCTCAAACGACGTTAAACAAAGTGCTAGCTGGGAGGCACCCCAACATTGTAAGTATTCTTTTAAATTTACTACTTTGATAGTGTAATATAGTTTAGGAAGTGTTGTGGTAAGATAAACTGAAAGCAAAATTTTGTCCAAAAATTTATGTCACATTCTCCTTGAAGTTCTCTAGGCGAACTTAGGGCGAATGTTCGCTGAGATGTTTGTTAGGTGAACTTAGCGGGACATATAAAAAAACAGTTTATGCCACATCACTTAAGTGAAATTTTGGGTGGGTCAGATTTGTGTAGGCCCAACACTCACTTTTCTGAGTCGGTGGGGTAAAAATTTCCCCATTCAACTATTTGCCTTCACTTTGCTCTTGTCTCTCTACTTTTCACAAAACACATCACACACAAATTTTATTGGCTTTACAAGTGAAGTAATCCAATCTTAATTGTGATTCCCATTCTCTCCTCTCAACACAATTCAGGTTTGAATTTATGTTTTTATTCCCATGTTCTTTTTAGAAAAAAATGTTGTTAGGGTTTGTTTTTGAAAATGAAAAACAAATTGCTTCTAGACTCTATGAATCTGTTGCATGTTCTTTAGTGTTAGTTATTAGTGCTTTGCATGTTGATTATGAACTTCAAGAAGTTTGAATTTGAGTCTATTTAGGTTAGATTTAATTTGAAATAGAATGAAACCTTGTGAAATTTTAACCTTTTGCTTGAACAAATTATGGTTGTGGTGTTGTTTCTTTATACTAATTGTGTACTGTAAATAGAGAAAAGCTTAATGTAGGAATTTGACTTTGTGCTTGAATTTCTTGGTTGTGGTCAGAACCTGCAATTTTGGAATTTGCTGGATTCGCCTTCAGTTTGCACAGTAAACCTAGGGCGAGTATTTGTTATGGCTTCGCTAGGCGAACTTTTTGCGAACATGACAAAAAAATTTAAAATATTTGTGGTGCTGAGATTCTTGTTAGAATTTTGTGTGCTTTGCTTTCTCACTAATATATCTTGTGTTTGGTTGGCTGGTTTTGTTTTGTGAATGTGTAGATAACACCTCCAAAGATAGTTCCATCCAAGAAAATAAAGGTCGGAAGTTCATCCCGTCAGCAACCAATCCAATATGATCCTGACAAGTTTAGAGGAGCTAAGCAAGTTGCTCGTTATCTTGCTCTAGTAAAGAGGAGTATCTTGCCAGAAAAGAGGTTCAACATTAACCCTCAAGGTTCCTACCGGGCGGTAGCGGGAATCCTTCATAGAAAAAAGTGGGACAGGTTGATAATGCCTTGTGATAGTTACAATGTAGAGCTTGTAAGGGATTTCTACGCCAATGCACTTCCATATGACGATGTACATTTACTTTGACTACTATGGTTTGTGGAAGAGAGGTAAAATTTGACTGGGACACCATTAATGATGTTTTAGGTAAGCCTCTCTCCTTGGGGGAGGATGAAATTGATGAGTATCATCAAACTTTGAGGCTTCATAGAGACACGGATGCCATTTCTAGTGCATTGTTGATTGAGGGTAAATTGGTGGAGTTAAACTCATCTGGGGTTTCTAGAAGATACCGCAGGGAGGACATGCGACTGTTAGCTCAGCTGGTACTTCTCTTGGTGTTAACTAACATCAAGTCAAAGTCGCACACCTCCCTTGTGACCATTCCGGTTGCGCACTTAGTTCATAATATTTTGACTAATGTTCAAATTGACGTAGCTAGAATCATTACTGATGAGATGCGCGTTGTTGCAGAGAGCGAACTTAGATCAGGGGCTTGAGTTAATTGCCCCTTGGTCTTTTCATGTCTGATCATGGTTTTGTACGTGCATGCGAGGGTTAGCTACCCTTCCGTTGTCAGGTGAAAATTCTGGCTACTATCAATGATAGGTATGTGGATAAGTTTTACAGGCCAAAGGGATTGAGAGGAGGACAGACCTCTAGTACTAGTGCTGATGCTGGTGCAGGTTTAGGAGCTGGTGATGCTTCCAGTTTTAGAGTTATAGGCTCTCAGGGCTTTGACTCGTTCCAGAGGGAGATCTGTAATTACATATGGGAGTGGATGGAGGCAACTCAGCGCGCCATGATTGATATTCATGATTCGGTGAAGATATTACATTTGTAGTACAAAGAGCCCTCTATGGAGCATTCAATGATGACTAGGGAGTAGTTCTTAGCTCATGCTGATTGGTCTGAGACCAGGCCACATTTTGGAGAGGGGGCAGGTGTAGTTGTTTCTGAGGACGTTGAGGAGGCCGAAGATGATGATGAGGTTGGTTATGATGATGTTTATGGTTCTGGAGAGGAGGTTGATCTAGAGGAGGAGACAAAGTTCGATTATGAGTAGTTTGTTGATGGATATTTTGAGCATGATGTTAAGCAACTTCCTTTGGTTCTACAAAAGTGAAGTTTTCTATTAGCTGAGATCATTGCTATGTTATTTTATGTTTATGTTTATTGTATTACCTTTTGACGTACAATATCCACTTTGTGAATTAATTTGGATAATGTTGGTTGTATGTACCACTTTTAGGTACAAGTACTTTTGTTGGTGTTTTTTCACCATTAATATTTTAATGTTATATGCAGTTGAATTCTTCAGTTTACGAATGTTCAACTCTTGTAGTTTATTATTGATATTCTTTCTTTGAATTTAATGTTTCCCTTTTGTGGTGATGAAATGTGAGAAATTCTAGATTAGTTGTTATTTGATAAAAGTATTCAATGAAGATTCTCCCAAGTTTGGATGGTGATGATAGTATTTGATCATGTAAGTGTGGGAAAGGTTCATGGTTACCTCTTTCTAAGATTCTAAAATGTTTAATAATTCCTTTCTTTATGCAAATGTAATTTTGTTTCACTTTGAAAACTTTGTTTGAATGCTTGTATCACTTAGGTTTCAATAGCCACGAATTTGTGAGAAACCTCCATTGTTTACCAAATGCATAGGATGACTTATAGATTTTGTTGTATACATTTGATTCATGCTTAATCTTATGATTATTTTGATATTTTGGAAGCATTAGATATGATAAAGTCATTTGTTAATTTTGAGCACAACCATATCCAAAAATAACTTACCCGTGAGTAGTGAGAATTCTCTAACCCCTTTGAGCTTAGTAGTTAGATCTTAGTTTAATGGTGAACTTGATTTGTACATAATTTGAAAGATAGTCCATCATTACATTGTGTAGGATTCTAAAATTTCTTTCTTGAACCTTTGAATTTATGCTAAATTGTTTTCCTTGCCATGAAAAGCAAGGAACATTCACTTGAGATTTGGTTGAAACTAAGTTAGGGAGAGTGAAGCGAAAAGTGGTAGGTTGCTAAAAGTTTAGAAAAAATTTCAAACAAGCATGAAAAGAAGAAAAAAAAAGTGTGAATATGAATTTGAAAAACAAAAGAAAAAAATTGCTTGTTTGAAGAAGAAAAAATATAGATAAAGAAATAATGTGCAAAAAGGTGTTGGAAGGGTGAGCAATAGAAAAAAGAAAGTGTTGGACGGAGTTGAAATGTGTACATAACCTTACTTAGTGAATGTTTCTTTTGCATTGGCAACTTTGAATCCATGGCCTTATAAATGTCCCTTTATTGTGAAACTAACCAACTACAACCTTTAAAGACCTTAGTGATCTTTTTGCTTCCATAATTTCTTTGATGATTTTTTAGATGAATGTATGAATTGTTTTGTATTTGCATCATTTGTCAGGTGAGTGAAATTGTCCCGCGGTTGCAAGCGCATTATTTCCTTCAATTCTTATTCGAAGAGGAATGTTAGAGTGATTTGAGCATGATAATTTAGTTGTTACTTGAAGCATTGCATGATATTTGTTTAAGAACTAAATTCTTTTACATTGTTTGATTCTAGGGAGTTGTAACCATTGCTTGTGTATATTTATTTGGTTATTTGAGCCATATATCCATTCTTGGGTGAATTAAATGCTTGAGAAAATCCTCTTGTTTTCAATGAGAGGCATACTTTGCTTGAGGACAAGCAAAGATCAAGTTGGGGAGAGTTGTTTAATGCCAAATTTGCTTTAAATTGATCAATAATTATTGGTATTTTTCAACTCTTTTGTGTTGTTTTGTTGGATTTACTCCATGTTATCATGCTATTATTCAATATTGTGAAAATACCTTTGGTTGCTTTGATTTGTGTGTTATTGTGCAAGAATTAGGCATAAAATCATCAAAGTGTAAGACACAAAGCATTTGGACAAGAAAACCAAAGGAAGAGAAGAACTTCAACATGTTCGTTGGGCGAACAGCCAGTGAATAGTGCCAGCGAATGTTCGTTATGCGAACACAGGGCGAAGAGCCAACTAAGCATCTCAAGAAGATGGCAGTAAGGAAAGGGAAGTAAGTTCGTTGGGCAAATAAGGCAGCGAATGTTCGTTGTGGCGAAGTAGAAGCGAAGTGTCAGCAAGTCATCCCAGACCCAATGCAGTAGTTAAAGGACCCTAAATTTGTTGTGCAAACTTGCAAGCGAGGTAGTTCGCTGTGCAAATAATTGCTCGCACAGTAAACTTCAGATATTTCTCAAGGGCGGTTTAACTGTTCAGTGGCACTTCAGGTGCCAAGAAAAGAATTCGTTGGGCGAAGAAACCGTTCACAGTGCAAATGTGACAGATTCTAAAAGTAATATATAAGTACTTTTCACCATTTTTTAGGGAGAGACCCCATTTTTTTTACACACAAGAAATACGTTTTCTCAGATTTCTTCATCAAAAGGTGATATTTTGCAAAAAGAAGCTAGATTCGCATCCGAGTTCAATTCTTCGACATGGATGCTCATTTATCTTCTTCCAAAACTTGTAAAGTAAGCTACCATGGTTATGAATAGCTAATTCCCTTTATTTCAAGATTAGAGGTAGTTAACCTTAATATTATGTATTCCTTTTGATCTTTTGTATGTGAACAAGGTTGATGATCAATATATGTTGAAGACATTTGCTTTTAATGTGGTACTTATGATTTGGTTCACTCTAGACATAGATTTTCCAAGTCTTGACCTAATTTCTTAATCTATTAACAAACAAACTCTAGACATAGATTTGGAAGTTAATATTTGCTTTCTATTGATCTTTACGATTATTGTTGCGGTTGCTATTTCGAGAGATCATCTAGCGATTAAAATCAATAATACACACGAAGTCGCTTTAGAGATAAACAGATTCGCGAGGATACATGATTGTATTTATCGAAACTACGTTCACGTGCTTGATTAATTGGATATGTATAAAAAGGGTTAATGAAATTTAATCTTGACATGCTTTTCTTAAAAGTTAAACATCTTTCTCTATTTTACATATTTGCAACCAAACTTATGTTTCAAAACAAGAAAATTGTGAAAACCCCCTTTGTCTTAGAAATCTAAATTATTGAACGACAAGCATCTAGATATCGGAGCAATCCCTGCAGATACGATAAAACACCCACCTAAAATACTTTTCAACATTTTCCAGGGTAAATGGATGTTGAGTAGTGAGATCAACACAACTCAGCTGTATATTTAAGGTCTTATGGGATAACAATTAATCCTTAATGAGTGGCAAGTTGTTTCCATAGCCAGTTTCTTCTATGTGAACTGTTTGCTCTTGCTTATGTCCAAGGGAGATAAAGTCTCCAAATGTTGCATCATCAGATTTATTTTCTCTCATAGTTCCTATGAGGGAAGTGCATGGAAGAGTCTGATAAGTGTGATATGCTTAGTCAGCACCCTGGTAGTGTGGACAACTCAAATGTGTATGTTGAGAGAACCTCTTCTTGTTTGCATAAGTGTTTATGCTAGTACTGTGGTGTCAAACAGGTTGTCTTAACCTCGTGCTTCTATGTAGAAGTTATTTTTGGTTCCTGGTGTCTGTGAGAGTTTATTTCTCTCTGTGTGGAGTTTTCCTTGAGTTTCTATGATCTTTCCTCGCAGTGTGATGCTTTTTGCTATGTTTTAATTCTCTAGTAGTTCATGCAAGTAAATTTTCCTGAGCTGCTGTGATGATAACAGATCCTATGAATTTTGTCCAAAACTAAGGTTAAGGGTTCAAGAGACTAATATCCAAGAAAATGTTAGGACATTATTGTAGCAGTTTTTTCATAGGAGCTCATGTTATGGAGTTTATGTTCATCAACAGCTTCAGAATTGAAATATCAAGTTCTGGTGGAGTTTAGAGTAGAGTTTTGGACAAGTCCGTTGGTGAAGATGACTTTGACAATGCTAAAAGGAAGATTATGTTGTGTAGAGTAGGATGACATTCCTGATGTTGAAGAGAATCATGAATTCTCTGAGATTTCTTGGTGATGCTATGGTATGAAGAATGGGAATGATCTCTACTTGTCTTTGTGATTTATGAGTGGATGCCACGTTATGACATCTTTCTGGTTGTTGGTGCATAAGAAAAGATGTATATCTTCTAATGTGGTTTATGTCCTTAATGTTAAACCAAATGTGCATGACATTTTGCCTGCCTGAAAGGCTTTAGAGAACTCTGGTTACTCCTAAATATGTTTGAGGTTTTCATTGTGTGTGTGCCTCTGATATGTGAACTGGGACAGTTCATGATGGCATTGTAGGTTGTGATCTCCAAAGGAGTTGCGTACCTGTTTGTTTTGCTTGCTGCAAGATTGCAGTGTTGGTTTGTAATTTCAGACTTAATGTCTTGACATTGTTCTTGAGCTATTCAGCTTGCTGATCTCTTCAGCTATATATATTCTAGTGGAAGCTATTTGTGTTCTCATGTCGTGGTGTTCTTATATGGATCATGTTCTATTTCTAACTTGCATATCTCTGGTTGATTAAGGATGGTTTTTCTGGTGAAACAATCTAGTCTTTGTGGATCTGTAAGAGTCATTTTTGGTTTTTGGTCTAAGCATTTCATTGGGGAAGCTATTCCTCCAAATTGATTTGGATGCTAGAAGATTCCAATGTCAAACATTGTGTCATGATATTGTACTGTGACACGCTGATCACAATCAGTAGTTTCAAGGATTCTCTCTCTGTACAGTTACAGAACATTGTTATGACTAGTCAACATCTTGTCAGGGGTGTTATAGGAGGATGTGTTAATGAAGAGTTATAGCATCTTCAATTTAGGAGGCATGAAATACGTTTTTCTTTTAAGGTGCATACACTTTTCAAAAAAAACTATTTTTCAATGACATTGAAAATGTCATTTCAAGACTGCAGTCAAAGGTTGGAAAGTTAAATAGGAGAATGCCTCTGTTACCTAGGATATTTTACCTCCGTTCCACCTTCCTTTACTTGTCTGTCCAGGCGTTATAAGCAAGGGTGTTATTCTTTAGTGCAGTTTTAGCCGTGTACCCAGTCGTGTTTTCAACATGAGCCAAAATTCCAAAACTTCTAATGCTACGAAGGCTTATTTGTTGGATGCCAAAAATGTCAAGAGTGTTAATTCAAAGAAGGTAGAGTCTAATGTTGGGACATCTACTTCCTCATCTACTGGAGCATCTAGGACAAGGAAGGCATCAGTGACAACAATGAGGTCCTTCAAGAAAAACCAAGACTCTGATGAGGATGGTGATGAAGATTGGGTTAATTTCATTAACTCAGGAGGTTGGAGTGGTTTGCAGACTCCATAGTTGAAGCCTTCTTTTAGTTTGTTTTTTTTGTTTTACTTTTGATGTTTATGTTGTAATAAGTCCCTGACAATTTGTGTTTCCAATCTGGTATGGTGTTTCTGCTTCCATCTGTTTCGTTGCTGTTAATATTGTTTGTAGCCTTTGCTACTGTATGTTTCCATAGATGTTGTTTATGTTTACTCTGTCTTCTTTTAGTCAATTTTTGGCTAAAAAGGGGGAGAAAATGTCAGGTTGTTTTGACTGTGTCTGTTTTTGATGTTGGACAATATGTCATGTCTTCATGAGTTGTGCTTTACTATTGATTAGGAAGAGTAGTGTTTGGTTGGTTGCTTGATATGCTGTAATTATTTAGGGTGAGCTAAGTTTCTCATGTTGTTGTCAAAGTATATGAGAAATATGGTTTTGGAGAACCTTGGTTGCTCTATGGTTGTTTATTACTCTGATACCCTGAGTAATATGTGTGGCTTCTGTTGTATGTGTTTCTAATAGGTGTGACTTCTGTTGTATGCATTTCTAATGCATGAACTTGGATAGTTCATGTTTTTCTACCTTGTGCTTTGGGTTTTCTCCTTCAGGGGAGTATTGGGTATGCGTGTCAAAGGGAAAAATTGACCTGTCTGAGGTTGCTGAATTGAAGGTACAAGCAGCTGAGTTTGTGAAACAATTCGAAGAAGTGTCGAGTTGTGTTAGATGTCAAAGTGTCGAAGTAGGTTGTTTGACACAGGATTTCGACTTAGACCAAAATATAAATTTTGGGCTTTTTTAATTTTGTGCTTTACCTTAGGGAGCAAGTAGCTCAATTATAAATAGAGGGATTAACCCCTATTTTGAGTAAGAAAATAGAGAATAATATTGTAACACACAACAGAAAGTGCAATTGCATAGTTGAATAATATTTTTTTCTCAGTTTGAGAGCAGAGAGTTACTCTGCAGAAATCATTCTTCTCTTCCCTTATTTTGTTAAACCCTAATCTTCTTTCTTATTAAATCTTATTTCTTTCTTCTTCCATTAACAATTGTTGTGTAAAATCATTCTTGCAATCAAAGTGTGGTTATTTCACTTGAGTGAAGGGTGAAGAACAAGGAATTTCGATCAGGTTGATTGAATCTTGTTCATCAAGATTGATTCAGGATTCTCAAAGTTTTGAGTTAATTCCAACAAGGAGCACAAAGGAAATTTAATGCTAGTTGCTAGAGTTTTTGAGACTGCGCCATTTGTAGTGCTAGCTGAAGATGGTAGTTTTATGGATGAACCTAAGTTTCTATGGTTCATGTCTCCTACTACTGCGCTAGAAGTTATGGTAGTTGAAAAGGGGTATTTGCCTATTACTCATAGGATATTAGGCTGTGTTGTCATTCCAGTTTCTGTCAAGTCACCATCAATGTGGGTTGATTTGACTTCAAAGGAGACAACTTATTTTTGGTTATGTTTTCAAATTGGTTAGTTTGAGGTATATGCAGTTTCGTCATGACGTACTTGCAACAAAGGAAATTTGTTGAACATATGACTTCTTACACAAGAAAAGAGTGAGTTGCGGAGTTTAAAAAACACTATTTTAAAACAAAATTATTTTCTATATATGAGTTTAAAAATATTTTCTAAAAGAAGTTTGGATATGCAATAAAAAATTAAGATAATGAAAATAAACGAAAGATAAAAAGTAAAGGGAAGAAAGATGACAATTGAGATTTATAGAGGTTGGGTTTTAAAGAAGTGACATACTCTCTGTTCCAAGAATTGATATTGAGGGTATCCAATAATCCTTGAGAGTTTTTAGAAGTGTAAGTCCATGACACCCCCCCCCCCCCCCCCCTTATACAAGGAAAAATGAAGTTTCGAGAAAACTTGCAACCAAACAACGTTTAGTGGAATAATCATGCCAAACAATGAACAATGAGATAAATGTTTGTGAATGAAGCCATGATTCAAATCAAGCATGATCCATGATTCGAGTCATGCATTGTGATTCGAATCACACTCTCATGAATCTAATCAAGTGAGATATGGGAAACTCTCAATTTAAAGATCAGTTCATGATTCGGGTCACACTATGCTTCATTCGAATCAAGCATCTATGCCGCCTTGATTCAAGAATTCTAACTTGTGATTCAAACAATAATTAATACATTGATATAAATTAAATTGCAAGGCTAAAATAAGAAACATTTTCATGGATTCAACTCCAATATCATTGAATGAAAAGGTTCTCAAAGGTACAATACTAATTATAGCTGAAGCAAACTAATATAAATGAATCCAAACGAATTACAAGCATCCATTGAAAACAATGATCCACATAATTGACAAATTACAAATACGCGATAAATCAATTAATGCATATACACACAAATTGGGAAATCATCAAAACAAAAACGGTACTGACGATGACTACAATTTCACATATAGCTTCACATGTACACTTTTTTCTACAGCTTCATGTAGGAATCGGAATGTAGATCTCAAATTCTTCCCACAAAATCTTCAAATTTGAATAGAATTCATAAAGTGGCTTATATCTTTGAGTATCGATAGCTTGCAATACAAGCTATTTGTGATCACTGTGTTCTTTTTCACTATGATACTTTAGCTTTCCTTTACTTCTATGTCACAGCTTGTAAAATTGTGCAATATGTTACAATATTTACATATTGAATTCTTTAATATGTGTGATACAAATAACATGCACCCTTACACATGTTAGCATTTATTTTAAAATAATTAAATAGATGATGGAATTCTAAATGACAATAATGAAATAATGGGAGTATGGCAAGAAATTTGTGTTTGAACTAAAAGTGTTTGAATTCTTTGAAATTGAAAGTAGGTGGATCACATATCTAACACACAAACACACACTCTTATTTTCATGGTGATAGGAGTTAATCATTATTTAAAACTTTAAACTATTATATTAATTCTATTACACTAACTAAAAAGTTATTATAATTAAAAATCTAAGTGTTGCAAAAGATACAACAACTAGATATGATATTATCAACAATGCTTCCTTTTACAACCTTAAGATCCCTACTTTGTCTATTCCAAAGGTGCAATGCAAAACTTTCTTCTCTAATTTGCTTCATTTTCTTAACCAACCATTTTGAATGAATCTCATCTTTAAACAAACTCTTGATAGCTCTCCAATCCACAGGATAAAATGCAGAAGGTGGAACTATAGAAAAATTAAACCCTTCTCTTCCACTCACTCTAGAAACTACTCTAGATATTAAGTAAGGACCATTATGCCCCCACTTGTTTCCATCAAAAGTTAGGGCAAATTCCTCAATGAACTTCCAAAGCAAAGGGTGGTTTTTGTCAAATATTAATACAGCATTGTTCAAACGACTCCATTTCTTTGTTTTTGAATCAATGTTTTGTGCTCCAATAGTGTTTCTGAGATTTGAAAAACTCTTCAAGATCATTACATCGGCGTCTATATATATGCCTCCATGTTTATACAAGAGAGAAAGTCGAAGTAAATTCGAGAGGTTTTGGCCTAGAGAGATTTCACCTGGATTCATATTCCCTTGTTTTAATCGATTAAACCATGATTCGGCGTGCGTGTTTTTGAATATATAGTTGAAATCAGGTTCAATAGCAATGACTCTAAAGCCATTTTTGATAAAGGGTCTAAGAATTTGAGCTCCTTTTTGTGAATCCATTGACTTTGAAACTATCACCAAACAAGCTTTTGGGTGTGACTTGAACAAGCTTTCAATTGATAAGAACTCTCTCTCACCAAATGATTTCAAGGGTGAAATCCAAGTCATGAAAAACCTAACCTCGCATGAAGAAGAAGAAGAGGACTTTGAAGTGAAAAACGCATTGAGTCTTTTTTCGAAGAGTGGGAAACTTGTTTCAGAAGGCAAGGTGAATAGGCCATGTTTGTGTTTCTTATCTCTTTTGTTGATGATTGGCGATGAATCTTCGTGGAGGGCGAAGAAGACGGAAGAAGATAGATTGATTTTGGTGTGAGATGGTGGTGGAAGATGGAGAGATTTATGTAAGGAATGATCATGATGAGGAATGTGAAGGGTGAAAATGGAGAAAGCATTGTAAGATAAGAGAAAGAGAAAGAGAAGAGCAAGGAAAGGTGTAGGTAGTATGAAGAGAATGGAAAAGAGAGGTTTTTTGAGTTTGTGAAAGAGATGATCTTCCATAAGAGAAGACAAGTTTTGGGAGAGAAATGGAGAATGGGAGAGAGGAAAGTGCATTAAATTCTAAAATCTCAAGTGAAACATGTTTTGTTTTTCTCTTATATTTATGTTCTATATAGTATTTTCCTTCATGAGGCTTTTATGTCTTAATGTTTAGGTTTTTATCAGTTTTTATTTCTATTTTATCTGATACACAAAATTAATTTTTTATTTTAAATTTAAATATTTTTTATTTTTATATTTAAAATTAATAATATTTATTTTAAATTTTAAATTTTTTTATTTTTTTATTTTTATATTTAAAATTAATAATATTTATATATTTTAATTGATACATTTTTATAAAACATGATAAATAATCGTATATAAATTTATTATAAAATATTGTAAATTAAAATGTAAATTAAAAAACAAATATATTATTGATTTTTTATGCAAAATATGAGAGGTGATCAAGACTATTTGAATTTAAAATAAGAAAATTAATTTTGTTAATTAGATAAAATCGGAGGATTGAAACTATAATTTACATAACTTTTAATGTTTTTATATTATTTTATTTTATTTGTAATACTAAAAGTAATAAAGATATTATTTGGAAAAAACACCAACACTTTAAAATATTTTTCAACTCAAGTGGTAATTGAATGGCTCTTCTAATCCAATTTTCTATATTTTATATGTATTTTAAATTTTTGGTTTCAATATAGTTTTAGTCATTTACCTTCTTTTACAAATTATTTATTTTGATCATTAATATATTTTATATGTATTTTAAATTTTTTTTCTTAATATGATTTTAGTTATTTTACTTCTTTTACAAATTATTCCTTTTGATCCTTTACTATATTTTATATCTATTTTTTTTCAATATAATTGTAGTCATTTATCTTCTTTTACAAATTATTCGTTTTGATCATTTGCTATATTTTATATGTATTTTAAATTTTTTGGCTTCATTGTAATTTTTGTCATTTATCTTCTTTTACAAATTATTCGTTTTAATCATTTACTCTCTTTATTTCTAAATATAAATTTTATTGGATAAAAAGTTATTGTAAATGTTAATATAAATTTATTTTTAAACTATTTGATTTATTTATTGTTTCTCTTTTAAATAAACTTCCAAATAATACCACTAAGTGTTTTAGAAGCTGAAAAATGAAAACTAACTATATACAAATACAAATGGTATATTAGATACATCAATATATATAATTGGCACATTAATTATATTACAAACTTTTAAATATCTTATATGTGCTTATATTAAAAAATAAAATATTTTAATTATTTATCTTTTTAATTTTTCAATCTACTTAAAAATACTATATATCATTTATTTTTATTGAGAAAATACGAAGATAATGACATTCATTCTCAACCATTATTGATAAATTTTGAACATAATCACGTTCATTCACAACCTTTCACGATCAACTTTCACCATTACTTTAATTTTTTTTAATCATTTTTATGTTCCTAAGATAATTAACAAAATGAATAATTAATCAATGTCTACTACAAACAAATAAAGGTGAATTTTTTTTTTTAAGATTTAATTTCAATAATTCAAGAAATTAATTATTTAATTTAAATTTAAATAGTTTTAATTCTGCTCTCATATTTATACATTTAAAATTGATAATATCTTTATTTTTAAATGATGGATTAATTATAAAACATGACAAATCATCATTTCTATACCTTTTATTGAATTTTACAAATAAATAAATACAAATTAAAAAGAATCAATTTTTAATTAAAAAAAAAGTAGATTAAAATTATTTAAATTTAAAATAAAAGAATTAATTTCAAAAAATAGTAATTAAACCAAAAAATTATAAATAAATGACATGACAGTCAAAGTTGTATACTATTTAAAAGAATAATATGTAACAATTCTTAGTGATCAATGGATGTCATAAGTTTTTAGGATTTGTTGTAGGGGGTTTTTAGAGGAAGTTCAATGGAGAGCTAAGAATCTATTTATATGTGGTATTTGCATAATGAGATTTTTTTTCTCTTAAACCTTTAAGTTGAGATATTTATAGAGGTTTTTTAAGTCTGGGGGAAGAGGTGTTACCAACACTCATTTGACCGTAGGGAGGAAGGAATTGTCCTTCCTTAGATTGTGGAATAGGTTATTATCCTCCTTGACTTTCTTTTTGGACCCGTTATAGTGGGACACGACATACCTCACATTTATGGATAAGTGACGAGATAAGTAAGTTAGGTAGGCAAAGCTTAATCGGGCGACTAGATATGTATAACCATGCAACTTCATGGCCCAATTCATGCGGCCTACGACTTTACGGGACATTTTGCCCCTACTTGTGTGTTGGCTTTTAGTATCCATTTGATGAACTATGCTCTCTAAGGACCCTAATAAAATTATACCGATAAAGTTTTCTATAAAAATACATGCATGATGATAAAAAAAACTCTAGTATTCAAAAGAACTAGTGTTCAACCATTAAAATAAATAAATGACTAAGACGAATAAAATAAAAATATAAAAGACTATAACGATAGAAAATAAATGACGAAATTATATTTAAGTCTAGATTTTAATGTATTATTTTAAAAATTTTGTTAAAAATTCATAACAATATTGATTACACAAACTAAACTATACTAATAGAGCACTTAAACATAAACTTTTGCATATAAGAAAAATATAAGAACCATTACTTTGACAAAGTTTTTTTTTGTATAAGTGGGAAAAAGAAGAGAGAGAAAAAGATAGAAATTTATATTAAAAATAAAGTCTCACTGGCATCATGTAACAATAGAATAGTGATTCCAACAGGAGGCTCTGCAAAGGACATGTACGCCGCACATTACCAGCTCCATGTTTTGCTAGATAGTCATCACAAGCATATCATTTCCTAAGAGTATGAAATATTTGAACTCGTCATTCCCTATAGATAAGTTTCTTATAGTATTCACCAAAAAGGAAGACCAAGGGTTTAAAGGTGTAGCATAAGGTTTCAGCTATGCATAAAGAAAACCTTGGATTACACATTGGGTGTGAGTGATTCATATATTGAGAGTTGGAGAGGTAAGGAAACACTTTGGTAGAAAATAGGGTTGTTGTTGGGCGCCTTCAGGGTTGTTATTGGGAACCTGAAGACGGAAGATATTTTCTTGTAACTCATTTGTAATCTCTTGTAACAACTTTTTGAGTACAGTGAATTGGAGAGCTGTTATCTCCCCTATATTAGATTTTTTGATCGAACTGGGTAAATAAACCTTCGATTTTTTCTTGCCTTATTATGTTATATTATATGTGTACGGATTATTATTGCTGAAGACCATTTATTTTAGTTGCTATTGATCTTTACCTCACAAATTGATATTGAATTTTGTCGTAATTCACAATAAATGGTGCGGTGAGCGTGGAGCAAAGAGATGTTGTTGACAAGTGAGCACCATGGTTAGTAGATGGCAGATCAAGAAATTTTTCGGTAACAACAACTTCGGGTTGTGGAAAATTAAGATGCAAGCAATTTTAATTCAAGAGAAGTGTATCAATGCTTTGAAGATTGAAGCATTAATTCCTATAGGGCTTACACGGGTACAGAAGACCGAGATGGTGGATAAGGCCAGGAGTGTCATTATCTTGTGCCCCAGGCATAAAGTTCTAAGAGAAGTCGCCAGGGAGCAAACTGCAGTTGCTATGTGGGAAAAACTTGAATTATTGTATATGACAAAGTCTTTGGCTCATAGGTTGTATATTAAACAACAACTCTATTCATTCCGAATGGTGAAGAACAAATCCATAGTTCAGCAACTCATAGAATTTCATAAGATTATCAATGATCTTAAGAATATTGAAGTGAAGATTGATGATGAGGACAAGACTTTGCTCCTGTTGAGTTCATTACCCAGATCCTTTGAGCACTTTAAAGATGCCCTTCTTTATGGTAAGGAAGGTACTATTACTTTGGATGAAGTCCAAACGGCAGTGAAATCCAAAGAATTTTGAAATTCGAAAGATTTGAAGATTGAAGAAAGTGGTGAAGGCTTAAATGTGTCGAGGTGAGCGTAAAGGGATGTGCAAATCAAAGAGGTCTGACAAGTCATAGGTAAAAAAATTAATTGTCAGAAAATCGCTCACTTTAAAAGGGATTGTCCTGAAAGAAAGGTCAGTGAAGATTCTGTTCAAGCTGTAGTTACATTGGGTGAGGAAATTTACGAGGATGCTGAAGCACTAGTAGTATTGAGTTTGGAAACTGAAGATAGTTGGTTCATTGACTCAAGTTGCTCTTATCACATGTGTCCAAGAATAGAATACTTTGAAACTTTGACTATGGTGCAAGGTGGAGTAGTTCACCTTGCTAATAATAAGGCATGCAAGGTTCATGGTATTGGTACGGTCAGATTTAAATTTTTTAATGATCGTGAACTTCTTATTCATAATGTGAGGTATGTTCCAAAACTCAAGCGAAATTTGTTATCTATAAGTATGTTTGATGATTTAGGCTATTGTACTAGAGTTGAACGTGGAGTGTTGAAGATTTTGCGTGATGAATTGATTATTTCTAAAGGGTCTAAAATATGCGGTCTATATATTTTAGAAGGTTCAAATGTTATTATTCATTCATCGTTAACTAGCGGAGGCTTTCATGACAACGAAGGGCTATGAGATTTGAGTTTAAGGCGTTATGAATGCCTTGAGAAAGTTTCAGAGGAGTTCAATAAATTTTTCAGAAATCAAGGGATAAAAATGCATGTTACCGCTGAGTTGTTATTGAGTTTTTGGGGAAGAGCTGAGGTTTAAATAGCTTACTTAGTTGGTAGAGAATTTCTTCAGAAGAAGAATAGTGAAAACCAAGGGAGAAACTTGGGAGAAACTATAACGGAGAAAACTCAGTTTGAGGCAGAGTTTCCTACTATGGATGCTAGCAGTAGTGAGGGAATGGTTACAGAGATCTCTGATTATCATTTGACTCATGATAAGGTAAGGAGGATTATTGTAGCATCTCAAAGGGACGTTTATGCTAGCCTTGGATATTATGTTTTTAATGTGGCTGAAGGACTGCAAAATAAAAGAAGAAAAGCCTTCAGGGAGGCATTTGAAAACATGTGGAGTCAAGGGTGGTTGAAAAATCAAACTTGTAGGCTTGTTAAATTACCTAGGCAGAAAAGGGTAATTGGGAACAAGTGGATTCAATTTGCGAGATCAAGATTCAAGGGTTGTTTGAATTTAATCAAAGTTATTGATTAAAGTTTTAACTTGATAGAGAGCAATAATATTGTTGATTGGTATCAACACGGTTTAAAGTCAAGATGGAGATTGTTGTAAATGTGTCTTAAAACCTTTTTTGATGAAGAGAAAGAAAATATAATTTGGAGATTGCATTTACCGCGAAAATCAGAAGTTTTAGAAAGTCAGACGAAAATTAAAATTAAAAAAAAAATCAGTCGGTGAATAGTGATGTTTGTATGGTGAATAGTGTTATCCGTACGGATGAATAGGAATGTCCGTACGGTGAATAGTGATATCCATGCGGTGAATAATGTTTTTGAGTTTTCGGACTTTTTTCGATTTGGTCGATGGATCTATGTGATTTTGGGCTTTGTTTGTTGGATAATTGCTAATATATATATATATATATATATATATATATATATATATATATATATATATATATATATATATATATATATATATATATATATATATATATATATATATATATATATATATATATATATATATATATATATATATATATATATATATATATATATATATATATATCCTATATGTTTGGTGTCTGACAATCTTAGTTTTCACCAAAAAGGGAGACCAAGGGTTTAAAGGTATAGCATAGGGTTTCAGCTATGCACAAAGAAAACCTTGGATTACACTTTAGGTTTGAGTGATTCATATATTGAGAGTTGGAGAGGTAGAGAAACACTTGGATAGAAAATATGGTTGTTCTTGGGCGCCTTCAAGATTGTTCTTGGGAACCTGAAGGCGAAGGCTATTTTCTTGTAATTCATTTGTAATCTCTTGTAACAACTTTTTGAGTATAGTGAATTGGAGAGTTGCTTTCTCCCTTAGAGTAGATCATATGATCGAATTGGGTAAACAAACATTCGGTTTTTTCTTACCTTATTCTGTTATATTATCTGTGTATGGATTATTATTGCTGAAGACCATTTATTTTGGTTCCTATTGTTCTTTGCCTCACAAATTGATATTGAATTTTGTCGTAATTCACAACAAGATTCACAACAAAGTTATTTAATATTGTGAAGAATCGTGGCATAGTGATGTCAAAGATTAATAGACTTTGAGATAAGCTTGATAGCCGAGTTGCGATCAGAATAACACATCAGGTCTTTGATGTCAAGTTCTCAGGCCATATACCAACCATGATATAGCACCATCAACTCAGAATAAAAGATGTTGGAATAACCTATTACCCGTAAAACCAACCTAAGCACCATCAGCATTTCGAATCAATCCACCAAAACTTAAAACTATGGGATTACTGAGGCTACTGTCATCAACATTCAAACTCATATTACTACCTTTATATACATTCCATGTGATCGTTCTCGTTGGATGGGACATATTATGTTTTAGAAAATATTTAGCTAACAAATTAACATAGTTCTCTATGATGAGTTTCAAAATATAGGAAGATAGCACTTCATTCACAAGACACAGTTTATTCCTAACGCGCTACAATCATCAGCAAGCAGGAAAAGAGATATAGTCACCATCGATGTCATGTCTAATTTAATCATATAAATTATCCTCTTGGAAGAACAATGGGTCTAAGAAGCCAATAGATTTCCAAAAACGAGTAGCGAATTCACAATCTCTAAGGCAATGTAGAGTCGTCTCAGCGTCTTAATTGCTTCTAGGACAAAGATTCGTCTGGAGGATACCACGATGACACAACATTAATCTCATAGGATGGGAATTATGTAAATTTGTCCAAAGGGAGAATTTCACCATCTCAGGAGCAGGAATATGCCACACCCACTTTCACTCCAAGAGTTATTGTTTGTTGTATTTTGAAAAAAATTCAATTTTTTTGAGCTAGTTATAATCATCCCGAAAAGTATAGATGCAATCTAAATTTCCTTTCTAGGTTAACCGATCAGGCACTAGAGAATTCAAACAAATTGAAAACGCTTTCAGGCGGTCACAAACAATCGAAGAAATATTAATATATAATGATTTGAAGTTTCAATTCTCATCCCTGTAAACATCATTCAACTCGCCCCCACCAGTGTGTTGGCCTTTAATACCTCTTTGATGAACTATCTTCTCTAAGAACTCTAGTAAAATTATATTGATAAAATTTTCTATAAAGATGCATGCATGATAATAACTATAATAAAAAAAAAACAAATATTCAAAAGAACTAGTGTTTAACCATTAAAATAAATAAACAACTAAGATGAATAAAATAAAACATATAAATGACAAATGATACAAAAGATAAATGAAGAAATTATATTTAAGTTTATATTTTTATGTGTTATTTTAAGATTTTTGTTAAAAATTCATACTTACAAAAACAAAACTATACTAATCGAGCATTTAAACATAAACTTTTGCATATAAGAATCACTCACTACCTTGGCGGAGTTAAAACAAGCAAGATTTTTTTTCCAATAAAGGCTCATATATTGAAATATAAAAGGTGTTACAAAGAGGAACCAAAAAGAGGAATTAAGTTAGTCCATCAAAAAGAAGAAAACTTAAATAATGATATGTCTAACTTATTCTTTACAAAAATGATTTTTAATCCAAAAAAAAAATGGAATTAAAATAATATAGAGGAATTAGTATTTCAGAGTTATATTTACAAGATGATTAGCGCATGAATCAGCACACTGATGTGTGAAGGAACTAAGTAATTTCTAGAGAAAATGATGAGCTTCATCTCCCCTAGTGGTGACAATTGGATCCATTAAGGCAAAATTCATCCAATATCCATCAAAAAATTCATCCAATCCACTCACCACATAAAAAATAAGTTAATGGATTGTATTAAATATATTCATTTATATGCATGGATGGATTCAATTCATCCAACATATTTTAAGGATCCAATGGATTATTTTTATTTTCATTAGATTAATTTTTAAAAAAATAATTAAAAACAGATTTTTTTTAAAATAATTTTAAAAAAAAATTAAAAGAAAATAATTTATTTTTTTCCAAACAAAAAATTGATTTTTCTTTATAAAGAAACAAAAAAATTTCTCGAAAAAAAACGGCTTTAATTTTTCGAAAAAAATCAGTTTTTTTTCCTAAATAAAAAACTGATTTGCTTTTCAAAAAAAATTGTTTTTTTTTTCGAAAAAAACGAATTTTTTCGGGAAAAAAAATGATTTTTTTTCGAAACAAAAAATCGATTTTTTAAATTAAAAAAAGCGACTTTTATTTTTGGAAAAAAATCGATATTTTTCAAAAATTAAAATATCAATTTTTTTCTTAAAAATACAAAAAATTCAATTTTTGTCATGAATATATTAAAAAAATGAAATTTTCAAAAATAAAATAAAATTGATTTTTAAAAATAAAGAAAATACGTTTATTTTTTTCGAAATAAAAAATATGTTAGTAGATGGATTGGATGGATTTTATTCTTAATGGATGGATTGAATTGGATAATTTTAAGAAAATTTTAGTGGATTGTTAATGGATTAATGGATTGTTTTACTCCATCCATTAACAATCCAATCCATCCATTTTGCAACCCCTAATCCCCATTAGAAACCAACAAACCAATTCTTCTACTTAACGTAAATTTTGCTAGACAAAAGAGAATATAAGACGGGGGAGGGGCTTTTATTTAAATACACTAATGATTTAATAAATCAATAAAATTAAACTCAAATTTAATATTTATTATAAACAGACAAATGCATGTCATTAAAAAAAAATTTAAATTAGTTTTTTTTTTTAATTTTAACATAAAAAAATAGTTATAATACATCAATTACAACTTTTTTTTCATTTTTTATACTTCATTGTTTTAAAGGTAAATAGGATTGGTGTTCATGGGTGCAGGTGAAACCGAACCAACTTATAAATTATTCGAACTCATTTATTTTCAAATATACTAAATTCAATCCACACTATGTCAAAAAAGACCTTTAGCAGCACTTTTTTTGGCATTTAAACCTAAAGTGGCGCTGCTAAAGGTAAAGGTAACGCTTTTTTTTTTAAAGTAAAAAGCGCTGCTATAGGCCCACTTTTAGCAGCGCTTTTCCAGAAAAGCGCTCTCCCCCCCCCCCTCCCCTTTTAACAGCGCTTTTATAAACGATCTCTAAAGTATATTTTCTTAATACCTTTAGCAGCGTTTTTTTATTAAAAGTGCTATTTATTTCCCCACCTTTAGCAGCGCCTTTTAAAGCGCTCTTTATTCCTCCACCTTTAGCAGCGTCTTTTAAAGCGCTCTATAAAGTGTATTCGTTGAATACATATAGCAGCATTTTTCTTAAGAAAAGCACTGCCTTTCCCCCCTCCCCCCCCCCCCCCTTTTAGCAGCGCTTTTTTAAGCTCTCTCTTTTCTACCCCTATAACAGCGCTTTCAGAAGCGCTCTCTTTTCCCCCCTATAGCAGCGCTTTTTCAAGAAAAGCACTGCCTTTTCTTCATGTCATTGAATTTTATTTTCAAAAAAATCACTTTTTCATAGCGTTTTTTGGTAAAAGTGCTGTCTATTTTGCATATTTTTATGAAATGATTTTTGTTAAATTCTGTTGCATAATTCTTTATAATTTTTCACATAAGCTGCTTATAACAATTATATTCACCACAGACCTTTATTTCAACATTTTGGCCTTATATATACCATAACAATTCAACACATAAACCTGCTTATAATCATTGTAATTCAACACATAAACCTGCTTATAATCATTATAATTCAACACACAAACCTGCTTATAATCATTGTAATTCAACACAAACCTTTATTTCAACACATATATAGGCCTTATATATATATATATATATATATATATATATATATATATATATATATATATATATATATATATATATATATATATATATATATATATATATATATATATATATATATATATATATATATATATATATATATATATATATATATATATATATATATATATATATATATATATATATATATATATATATATATATATATATTATAATTCAACAGAAATGATTCATAATTCTAAAATATATTCCAAAACCGATAACTTCACAAATATCTTCACTACTCATATAATTACAAATTCCATATTTCCGGATCCTCAAAACAACTAGGTTCTAGAAGTATATCAACAAATTCCAAAATTATATACGACTTCCAGAACTATAATCATCCAGTAGTATGTACATAACATCACAACAACACGAATCTCTATAAACTCCGATCAAAAGAATGAAAAACAATATATATATATATACCTTATACAATTCTCATCTCAAGAATGTATTGACACCATTTCTCCTTAATTTCTTCCAATTTGTCTTTCAAGTAAGTACCACACTTGAGTTCATCAAAGTACTACATAATATAACATAATATGCATGATTTAGTTTTAAAACTAATTACTCAGATGAAACATCGGTTAAATATAAAATAAATCATATAACTTATAAATCTATACCGTGTTTGGAATCTCTATTTGACCCGAATAAATAATTTCCTTCATAAACCTCAATACAAAATATTTGTAATCAATCTCATTGCGCTGACGATGATATTGTAAATGAAAAAAAACAAACGAATATATATCAGGATATATAGTTTAACTAGTTTTATCAAGTAGAATCACTATAACAGTCAAAATTGTGAAAATATACTCACACTCTGATCCAGCTAATGTTGTTAGCCTTACTTTTTGGTACTCTTGCTTGTCTTTGTGATCGGAATATTTGTATAGCTATGACATAATATAAACGAATATTTAGAACAATCTCACATAATAAATAAAGATAATTATTCAGAATAATATATCCCATCACTTATGTATCAACCATATTCTTCATATCAGGATATTTTGTTTGATCACCATCCAATGAATTCAGATAATACGCTATTTCTTTTATCGGATTAATCGCAACCAACAATCAGTGTCCACTGTAAAATAAGACAAAAATTTAGACGAAAATGTTATATAGAATGTCAAAAAACGAATAATTATAATAAATGAATTTAGAATGAAATCTAACCCATGGTCAATATTATATGGGAAAAAATACAACTCTTCTATATCTGTGGCCATAAATGTTTGGACTAAGTAATCTTTGACTACATCTGGAGTGTGATCGATTAACTGTGCGTTGATACAGCTAGAAGATAAGAATGCGAATCTCTCTGTCAATTGATGCGGGACCAACAACTTGTCATACAAGAACCTTAAATAAAAACATAATCAATATTAGAATATTCATTGAAATGAGCAAATAAATTGTTCAATTATTTAATTAAAATTGATCGGAGTACCTAATGTATAGATGCCTAATTCAGAATGTTGGAAAATCTGATCCAAATCCTCTTTAGCAATTGTTTCGACATAAGCAAAACCGAAAATACCTTCATTCATAGGTATTTGACGAATGTCACCCTCCACCACATTTGTTGTTCCTACATATGTTTCAAGGCACAACCTAAATCGAGGAACAGATGCTTTTTTTGGCTCGGCCTTTTTTTGTTAGACACCTTGCTAGATTCAGGCATCTTACCCTTGCTGACTTGTTGCAACTCTTGAGCATGAACCTAAAAATCATATAAGTTTGGTAATTAATGTATGAGATCATAAAGCTATTGAAATCGGAGGATATAATTGACATTTTCTATGCATATATATATATATATCAATTAATGTAGGAGTACCTCTTTTTTTGATGCAGCTGACTCGGTTTCCCGCACAATCCCCTTATATTTTGACTTGGGTTTTGTAGAAGTCTAAGATCATCATGTAAATAAATGGTACGTAAATGTAAGAATAACTTACATGTATGGGTCGTAAAACATTTGATTACTACAAGGTTCATAATGGTGTTCAACCTACCTCATCATCTATGAAAATGAGATTTGACGACCATGCAACATACGATCCTATTGCGTCTCCCACCAATGTTGCATCTGAAACATCGTCTGGTATAGGCAATAACGCACCCGCTCTAAAGCAATATCAATCGATACTTTCAAAAATCCAACAGGGAGCGGTTTATGATGAAGTAAGTCTCCCAAAGTGTTATGCATTTTTCCCTTGCCAACCATACGATAAGTCGGTGACGATAAATAGAGCCGACAAGGTGAAATACCTTAAACCAATAATGAATATGATTAATGTGTATATATGTCAATTAAGAAAATTGTGCTAAATTAATTTCAATGTAATATATATAGTTACCTCGGGAAGTTTCTGCTGAAAATTACAATTGATACTATCTTTGTCACTAGTATCTTTAAACTCTGGACCGCGCCTTTCTGACATGTATCTCTCTTTGTCCTTTTGTAATTCACGAATTTTAGCTTTCAATTCTTCCAACGACTCCATCACTTATTTATTCTTAAGATTTTTTTTCTTTGGTTGCTTATACAATTTTATTGGAGTGACATCAAATCCCTTACCCCTCACACGACCAGAATACTCAAGAACATTTAACACTCGACTTAGTACGCTCTTGCAATCATCGTCCTCAGTTGCAGTTATAGTCTGGGATAGACTCTCCTGAAATATAGATAAACGCATAAATATATTATACACTTTTGAGTTTATGACAGAACTTATGTTGTACTTACACATTGCTCAAATACTTGTTGAACTTCTTCCTGAACAACTCCATCTCTACCCACACGGGCAGCCTTCTACAAAACATGGTCCGGAAGAGATGTTGTATCACTTTTCTCCTCTTCTAACTACACATTAAGACAGATAATAAGCTTCACTTTTCTCGTATCTAACTATATCATATTAAAACATTTATATATACTTACTATTTTTTGTTGTAAGCGTGCATATCCCAAATGCCCTTTTTTGTATGGATACGCGGGTTTTGATGCTCGTTGCCGATTTACGGCACTCACAGCCTGAAAAAACAAGTTTAAGTCATATCAAAACTCATGTGGAAGAATTATATATATTATACATTATTCATAATAAGTTAGAATTACATGGAATTCTTGGGTTCTTCGCTTGGCAACAAATGTTTCCCATTCTTCAATTGAAATCAAATCAGCATACTTCTTTAGATGCTCTGATTAGACAACTTTTCCATCAGAATCCTTAAGAAACTTGTTCGTTAAAAACGCTCGAAATCCTCTTAGTTGTTTTCCGGCCAATTGAAGACAATATTTTTTCCGATTGTCACCAATATTAAAAGACCTTTGCAAACAAATTAACATACATATAGTATGTTAGTATAAGTAATTTAAAGACATAATCGTCGACAAGTTAGCATACATAAATATCAGATATCATACCTGTATCTCGCTCCATATTTTTCTTTAGCCGGTTTCAACAAAGGAATTCTCCAATTATCACAAGTGATTGGAATTTGCGAACAAACAAGTGCCCCAATGTAACTTCTCAACATTGCACCGTTAGGCTCAACTAATTGGTCCGTTTCATTCTAACACACATCATATTTTATACCTTTATCTCTCACACAAATGATTCCTTTTATAATTGTTATTCCTCTTGTAATATCCCCTTCCACATCTCGTGCTGGTTCATTTCCATCATGTTTAGAAGTATCATGTGATTTTTCCTTGTTGCTAGCCATAATACATGTAATTCAGAAAAACAAAATTATGAAATGAATGACAAATATATATGAAAAGAAAAACATATAAATAAGAAAAATATATATATAATTTTATTGAATGACATAATATATAATTTTATTGAATGATATAATATATAATTTTACAAGTACCTTTGTCACTAACATCTCTTTCTTTTCTTCGTTGGAACGTGGTTTACTTGTCTCTTAACAATATAGACGGATGGATTGATCCAAATTCTCTCGTTATGATCATTTCTAATATATGATTTGTCCGCTCTAATATTCTCATCTTGATCATCTATAATATAAGATTCCTTCTCGACATCAACATCACCCTGATCTCCAATGTTATCATCGATTACTTTGTTGGAAAAAAGAACTATAGACCATTTCGTACTTGTCAGATCAGTGACATATAATACTTGTTTAGCTTGTGTGGCTAGAATAAAAGGCTCATCTTTGTACCCCCCACCTTATTAAGATCCTCTTGCAAAAATCCTGACTTATCCATTCGTATGCCACTATCATTTTCAACCCACTTGCATCCAAAGATAGGAATCTGAAACTTCTCATAATCAAACACCCAAATGCGCTCGGTAACACCAAAATATGACAGATTTGCATATTTAGGGTTTAAGTCTTTCACACTTGAAATGTGCATTGCTTCAGCAAGCACGGTGACACCACTATTTTGCATTGTACTTTTGTCATCTTATTTTTTGGTATAAAATGTGTATCCATTAATTGCGTATGCGATAATATGAAAACGCGTGCAAACTTGGACCATATGCTAAACATCTCAACCTTTTTGTTATTGAAGCGGAATCATAATAAAACTTTGAAAATATATGATCCTTGAACCATGTTATAAAACTTCAATTGTACTCTCGTACTATCCAATTTTCATTTCTATTCAGATTTAAACCTCGGAGAACATCCTTGTGCATTTCAACATATGGCTCAACCTCAATGTCATTGTGCAGAACATACAAATGCACTTGCTCCCGTTCAGCCCTTGAAACTGTCACAAATTTATTTTCAATTAATTGTTTTCCTACTATTTTTTCAACAACATGAGATTTTGGGAGGCCAATGGATTGAACATTGGATAAATATTCAATACAAAACTCAATCGCTTCTTCAACAATGTATAGTTCAATAATACATCTCTCTGGTCGACTTCGGTTTTTCACATACCCTTTCAATATGTTCATATAACGTTCAACAGGGTACATCCATATCATATAAGTTGGTCCACACAATTGTGTCTCTTTCACGAGATGAACAATTAGATGTACCATTATGTCAAAAAATGATGGAGGAAAATACATTTCAAGCTCACACAAAGTAATAACTATTTCTTTTTGCAATGTTGGTAAGATCGCAAGATCGATCACCTTACTACAAATTGACCTGAAGAAAAAACACAATTTAGTTATTGCGCTTCTTACTTTTTCTAGAAAAGTAGAACGTATACCTATTGGTAGAAAGTGTTATATTATAACATGGCAATCATATGTCTTTAAACTCTTTAACTTGAGGTCTTTCATAGACACAAGTCTTCTAATATTTGAAGAGTATCCTTCTGGAACTTTAACTTCACTTAGAAACTTACACAATATCTTTTTCTCCTTTCTAGATAAAGTATAAGCAGCAGGTGGTAGATATGTTCGATTTCCTTTCTTCAAGGGTCCTAATTCATTTCTTATTCTCATCGCTTCTTCTCCAAAATCAGGCCATGTGGAATGTGAGATACTTTGCAGACCATGCGGGTTCATTCCATCAGTAGATAATGCCATACGAAGGTTTCTCGCTTCTTCTCCAAAATCAGGATACTCATTATCAATTTTCATCCATTGTGGTGAATCTGCCGGATGTCGATACTTTCTATCTATAATTCTATCATTTGCATGCCAAGTCAAGTGTTTTACATCTGTTTCACTACAAAACATGTGTCTAAATCTCGAAATTATAGGAAAATACCATAACACTTTTGCTTGGGACAATTTTTTCTTATACCGAGATACACTGCATTTAGGACACTCGTTTAATGATGCATATTCATTTCGAAACAAAATGCAATCATTTGAACAAGCATGTATCTTATCATAGCTCATGCCAATAGAGCACAACATTTTTTTTGGCTTCATAGGTTCGATTAGGAAGAACATTATCCTCTGGAAGCATCTCTTTCATGAGGGCTAATAACTCTGTGAAACTTTTATCCGACCATCCATTGCCCACCTTTAAGTTGTACAACTTTAATACCGCAGACAATCTTATGAAAGTAGTGCAACCTTTATACAACTGTTTCTTTGCATTGTTTACCAACCTCTCAAACATTTTGGGACAATCCTAAAGATCTTCTTCAAGTGCTTCTGCAATCTCTTCGACTCGATCATAGTCTATGTGTCGCAATTGCGAAAAACAACTGGCGGAAAATAGAAGAGTCGCCACCTTTCGTTATTTATCCCAAAGAAAGGGAAAGGAAACAATCGGAAAAACCTGACGAAAAAGGGAAAGACAAGGTCATCGCAACCATGTCTGGATTCGGGAGTCGGTTACACAAGGGGGAGGTATTAGCACCCCTCACGTCTGTCGTACTCGACGGGATCCACGCATTATTGTCTATCTAAAAGGGTGATCATCTATTCTATCTAAAGGTCAAGGGACTAAAGAAAAAGAAAAGGGACTCGGCAGAGCCTCGCCGCTCTATGCCTACGTATTCCCTTGTGCAATGGGAAAGTCATAGTCAACGTAGTTCGGCTAACTACGGGTGAAAGGGGGAAAGGTTGCTCACAAAGACATCGCGTCTTGTGCCTATGTACTTTCATCTAGTATAAAAGATCAGAGCAAACATAGTTCGGGCTAAAAAGACCACGGGTTGGTTCAAAAGTTTTTAGGCCCGAGTAGGGTTAACAAGTAGTTCTAGCAGTTGGTGTATGCAGCTCGACCCTTAGAGACTTAGGCGTTACCGTTTGCAGTAGAACTAAGAGTTAACAACACCCTTTTATCTGAAAAGATTTTCCTGATTAGAATCCTGAAGGATGAAAAAGGTTTGAAGTGTTTTTGTGTTTTTTAGAAAAGAATTGTTTTGAATTTGAGTGTTTATAATGTATGTTGTACTAAAGTCTAAAACCTAGGAGCGAATGCGTCGCATATCGTCCTAAGGACGTATACTAAACACTCTAGGAAATTGAGAGGTGGCCCCCCAATCACTATTTCCCAAGTATAAGGCTCATGGCACAACATTCATTATCTTTATTAAGTGTATTAAGATTGTATGAAGATGAGAAGAGAAGAAAGGACCACTAATGGGAGACTAATCAATCCTAAAAGTTATCATGCAAAGTGGACTTAAGGTTGGGATTCAAAATGGAACTACCTAATGTTATCATGCATGGTTAGGCACCTAATGTCTATCATAACCTCAAGAGGTTAGAGAGCTTATGGGGATCATGGCAAAGAAAAGCAAAAGAAGAAGAAGAAGAAAGAACATGCAAATGAAAATGCAAACATAAGATGCACAAATAGAATGAAAGTGGGAGGAAAATAGTGTGGGGCAGTACCCTCCACAAGCTTATCTCAACCAAGTATGCACATGTGAAATGAAACAAAGAAAAAAGGAGAAGAAGAAATGCACAAGAGGCAACTACACAAAAGGGTGCAAACAACTCACATATGGAAACATTAAAAGGAAGCAACAAAGGAAACACACAAATGAACAAGCAATGAACATAATTTTGACCTAAAAATGAGCATACAACAAGCTAAACATGTCTACTATATGAAACAAGAGGATTTGAGAGCTTAATGGATCCACAAAGGCCACTTCCAACTCAAACTAGGTCATGCACTTGTATGAACTTCCCTTGGAGGTAACTTGACTTGCAAGTTACCTTAAAATTAGGAAAATGGTTCAAAAATGATCAAATAAAATGTAAGAGGTACCTAAACATGTTGGCAAATAGAGGCCAAAAGATCACAATCAAAATCAATCCACAACACCACCAAAGAAATTGATTCACAAGGGTGTCCCGTTGTGAATGAGGATTGTCGAGGGTCAAAGGAAATGCAATAAACGTCAAACCAAAAGTCAACCAAACAGGGGCAAAATGGTCCTCAAAATTTAATCAACTCATTATGGATATGAGGATTAAATTTTAGTCATTGGATCAAGAGGAAATTAGAGAAATAAAACAAGAACCACACAAAGTCAAGATTTAACTCACTTAAAACACTTCCAATTGATAATTCCTTTTTAATTGAAAATAAAACCAAAAATAAAATAAAAATTTCTTAAAATCAGAGGACATCTGAAAGTTGCTAAAACATATTTTTGGGGAATTTTATCAAGTTTGAAAGTATTTTAAATGGAATTAAATCAAAACAGATACAAATAAAATAAAAAAGCAAAATAAAAAACAAAGGGTGCAGATAGCAGCCCAAACGCATTCAAAATCAACTGGGCTTAGTAAAGGGGGTGGGAATAGCATGAACAGACCCAAGTCCAACAAAAAAAAAGAAAAAACGTGAGTGTTGGGTGATTGTGTGTGAGGAGTCAACTGTGAGCACAGGGTGGAACACAATCTGGGCAGTTAGATCAAAAGGTAATCAAATCAAGAGGACCAAAGCAAGACACGCATTTAAGTGAGATTTTAAATGTGATATAGTGTGTATGGTCAAACGGCGTGCATGGTACGTCTTAATCTTACGCGTTGAATTAAAAAGTAAACAGATCCAATGCATCTAAGCAAGCCATGCAATCATCATCAACATTCAAATATGAAAAACAAAAGGAAAATGCAGACAGTGGCCGGATTCCCTCCGGTCACCTTCTCCGGCGTGCACAAAACGCAGGTGAACATCAACTTCACTAAAACATGCAAACAAGCAGTCTAAAATCATCTACAAGTTATGCAGATCTCAAATCCATAATCCATTTTCAAAAGTCATGCATAAATCAGGCAAATCGAAGAGAAAAAGAAAACACACATCACACTGAAATCATCATGAACGTGAACAAATATGCACCAAAATTTGCCTATGAACATAGGACTTCAGCATTAACCAACAATGGCGCAAGATAAAGGCATAAACAGTGATAAATTTGGATTTAGAAGTTACCTAACGGAATAGCTCCATTGGACCTTCTACCAGTGCTTAAACTTGATGAAACTGTGCAGATTTACTCACTGAAGCTTGAGGAAGATGAATTTGAGCTTGAATTGCTTTGAAGACACCTCAATTTTGTTTCACGATTTTCAAATTTCCTCTCCAAGTTCAAACTACTCTAAAGCTCTTTGGGCACGAATGCACTGAATGATGCTCCATTCTTCATCTAAAACATTTATATGTCGGACCTAGCAGCAAATGGAGGCCCAATTGTGGCTAAATTGTGAGAATTTGTGAAATGCCCAATCTCACTTTTCTCATGCCCATGCACACGTGAACAACACCAATTACCCTTGTTTTTCATTCCAAATCACTGCTGGGGACTTAATTTGATCATGTGGATGTGATTTGTCCCTTGGTTTGATCATATGGTTGAAATTGGTTTGTCAAAATTACACTTGAAAATGCCTTTGAAAAACACATGAAAATGTCACCAAAAATGAAATCCAAAATTGGCATATTGTTTGTTACATTCTTGTCACTCAAAAAATGCATAAACATGCCTTGAAATGGTTAGAAATGAATTAATTCCATTTTGTGATTTTAAGCTTTCTTCATGAAAATGTTACACATCAATTCTCTAATCCAAGCCAAATCCATGACTCCTTGATATTTGGTTAGGCAAATGACCCCATTTGGAGCAAGTTTCATGTTAGAAAGATTTTCATTTGAAGTGTGCAAGATGGTGAAATGGACCTATAATGAAAATGACCTGTAATCTTACTTTCCCAAAATACCACTGCCTTGCAAGCCTCATAACTTGAGTTCTACAAATCAGATGAAGGACTTCTAGTACTCTTTGGAAAGCTAAGATCATGAGGAACAACATTCATGTTTTGGTCAAGGTGAGGAGAAACATCCTTATAGGTCAAAAGTGACTTGGAAGTTGGTTGACTTTTGTTGACCAAAATCACATTCATCTGAGGACCCATAACTTGTCAGTATCATAACTTGAGTTTTAGAAATTAGATGAATGACTTCTAGTACTCAAAATAAAGCTAGAAATGTGCTCTACATGTTTCATGCTAGGGTCAATATGATATGAGACTTGTATCCTGAGATAAGTGGTCTTGAAGTTGGGCACTAAATAGGGGATTTTACACTAAGAACCCTAATTTAGTAACTTCTCACACTCTTGATTCTTCTTGACTTGATCTTGAAATGATATCTTAGAAATATCAACACAACATCCCATGACCATAGAGACTTGGTATTGAGTCTTAATCTCCTTTGATTTCACAATTAACTGAGGGTTGACCAGATGAAAACCCTAGATGCACCACTCTTGACTATGGCTTCTTCCAAATGATACAAAAACCTGAACAAGCTCCAACATGATCCTCAAAGCACTCAATGAGCTTTCTAAACATCCCATATCCATAATTATGAATTCACAATCCTCTGATGATCTTCAATTGGCCTTCAAGTTAGGAACTGACCCACATACACCCATCAACTCTTTCAAAGAGCAATGACCACTTCCTGATGACTTGATGACCATTCAAACTTGAGTAACATCCCTTTCTTAGGCTCAACACTCTTGGTGACCTCCTCTTGCTATGCACAACCTCTTGATTCCATGTTCAATGAAAAATGATATGCAGTGCAAATGCTAGAAGAAAATCAAATGAAACATAAACCAAGTTAGGAAAAAGGTTGGTCAAATTTTGGGGTACAACACTATGTATCTGTACCATTGTTGTTTGAAGCATAGGTCGTATTATCCTCCGGTTCAACATTATCATTACTTATCTCACCATGTAATGTCCAATGTTAGTTCCATGGTTCTATGATATAGAATTGACCGTGGTTCTATGATTGGCTAAATTTTGGTAAAATATGATCTTGCACTGATGATAAGTAGGATGTTATAACATTTCCATCTGCTGTGGTGACAGAACTGATGTGGAGTGTTTTAATGTGAATGTCATGCTGAATATTGTGACATTCATCACAACATCCATCTGCTGTCATGACAGAACTATTGTCATGTGTGAGAAACAGCAAGAGTAGTGGTGTAGCAGGGGCTGATGACTCATGACATTACTACTGCTGCAGCAGGAGCTGATGACATAACTGTTGTCATGGATGCAGAAGGAGCTAGCAAGAGCTGATGACATAACTGTTGTCATGGATGTCATACTGAGTATCATTGCTGCTATGTAGATTGATAAGGTCATCTCCTCAAAGTATGATCATAAGGTTGTTAGGAGTGTAGTAGCTGTTATGTGTTAGCAGTAGCCACAATAGGTTGAGTTGTGCTGAAGTTCCTCACAGGAGTTGAGTGAGGTGTGCAACCATAACAGGTTAAGTTGTGATGAAGTTCCTCACAGGTGGTAAGTGAGGTGTGCTGTCATTGCTGCATGACAATAGAAGGAGCTTCTAATGTATATCTCTTGACAGAGTTGGCTTGGTCTTATGAGACTGCTTTGAATATACCTCATCAGTATGTGCATGCTAAAGAGAATTAGTAGGAACAAAGTGCAGATCTAGTCAGGGTTCATAAAAAGGATCTTTGAGACTTTTTAGGAAACTATAATATGCTTGTTTCTACTAGTGTGAAGAAGATTATGCAGGAGTGTGCAGCAGAGCAAGCTGGTCAGCTAAGAGTGAGTAAAAGTTGAATGTTATGACATTGATCGTATGACATCAGACGTGCAGGGTTTGTTTTTCTGTTATATTGCAAGAGGAAACTCGGGCTATACTTCAGAAAACCTGTTATGACTCCTGAGTTATCTCAGGAGAGATTCTAGGCAGTGCTGACCATATCATGAAAAGCCATGACCTAATTGGACAGCACCTTGAATTGTGGAAATTAGTTTTACTTTGTTAAAACTAATGTTTGTTACTTGTGACCAGCCCAAGCCCAGTCTGCACTACTATAAAAGGAGGAGCCGAAGCAGAGAAAATCAAGCACTCACATCAAGAAAAACCAGAGTGTAAAATCAAGGTCTAGGGTTTGAGAGTCCCTTGTGTGTAAGTAACCCTTTGTATCTTTTGATACATTATGGTAGTCATATTTGTAAGTGAAGAAGGTTAGTCTTCACGTGTGAATTCTGTTTAGGAATACTTGTACTCCAAGCAATTGTCTGGTGGATGATTGCATTGGATAGGTAGATTCTAGGCTGTGTCTCACTCGAAGCTGTGAAGCAAGAGTGTGTGAGTTCCTTGATCAAAGTTGTGAAGCAAGATCAAGGTGTGTATGAAGTATCCCTTCATATTGTTTTTGTAATTGTGGATTATAAATCATTGTTGTGTGATTGAGGGGGAGTGAGTGGGTATACTCAGGTACTAGAGTGTCTCTAGGCTGAAATTGCATTGGGTAGAGATTAATTGAGGAGTGTAAACTGGAAGTTTAACTTTAACTCTGCTAATAGTCGATTTCCTTCCTGGCTTGGTAGCCCCCAGATGTAGGTGATGTTGCACCGAACTGGGTAAACAATTACTGGTGTTATTTATCTTTCTGCATTTATGTCACGATGAAATTTGAATACCAAGCTATTGATGAGCTTGAATCTAAATTCATTACAACCTAACTTTAACTTGTCCAAAGGAAGGGAAAAAGGTCGAATTACCCACAATGCAATGCAAATGCAAAAGTTTAGAGAGTTTAGGTTCGGGGGTTGGTTAAACTTAGGGAAGGTGATAGCATCCTAAGTTTCTATACAGGAACCTCTTATTTTATGTTGTTTATTGCTAAGGGTTATCTGCTTAAGGATGAAAGACCTAGGGGTTTATTTCTAAGTATACTCGACAAGATATCGCATCTTGTACCTACATATCCTGACGGGAATGGAATCAGAGTATCTGTAGTTCCCCTAAAAGGTTTGAGGAACTCTTTGACTGTTGGTCAAATTCCAAAGGGATAAGGGTAGTTTATTTGATTGGGTCTAGGAGAAAAGATGAGTTGTCATTTTAAGGGAGATTACTTGATTTAACCACCACAACTTTGTAGGAAAATAGTCTTTGCGTCGTCTTAAGAGAAAGGCTCAAGTACTCGGATTGTCAACAAGTACACCTCTATCTCTCTTAAGCTGCAAAGTCCCTACATATTGATTGAATTGTTATGGTGTAGGAGTTTTATCTCGCTTAAGATGATTAACATCTTATTCTCTAATATGTTTGAGTAATGTTTGATTGAGTTGATATGTTTTTATCTAAGTTGTAAAATAAAAGACAAAGGTCCTCCTATAGGTAGGATCTATCTTAAAAGATCGACTTGAATGGGATCAAGGATCAACGGGGATTATGATGCAAATGAGATGCATACACGCAAGTTCTACGTTACTCACAAGTTCTTCCTTTGAACGTTTATGCAATGTGATAAAGTAAATACAGTAAATAAAAGCAAATAATGTAAAAGCGTGTAAATAAATCCATACACAAACGCATGAAAGCGCTAAGTGAGTGCGCGAATTGTGAATATGTGAATGGAAATCGGAGCATAAGCGTGCACAATTGGATTAAGTTGGGGAGTATCGATTTATTTTAGTTGAATTGATTTTAGGAAGAGATTGGTTTTAAGAGAAGTTGAATTGGATTTATTTTTTAGGTGAGATTAAATTAATTGGGAAGAGTTAATAATTTATAAAATTGAGATAAACAACTTAAATAAAAGGTTATCGGTCATTACAAAGAATTTTATTATTATAGCCATATATTAAATAAAATGTTATATTAGATTAAATTATGAATAAGAGGTTTTATTATAAAATAGGTTTTAATATTGTAAAAAAGAAAGTTGTTATTATTAGATAAAAATTAAATTAAGAAAAAGAGTTTATTATATAAAATAGTTTTTTTAGTTATTAACAAATAAATACAAACTATTTAAATTATAAAAATAGGTTTTTTTTGTGAACAATTATATTATTTAATAAAAAGATTAAGTAGATGAAATAAATTAGTTACCAAAGTGAATGGAATAAATTGAATTATTAATAAATAAGGGAAAAAAAGGGTGATTAATTAAAATAGATTAATTAATTAAAAGGGTAACTAAAAAAAGTTATAAGTTCATTTTTTTTATAAAAATGGTTGATTAAAGATTAATTACTGGTTAGTTAATTAAATTAAATATTAATGACATAAACTGGGTATTTATTAATTGGATTAAATATTAAAATGATTATTAGGTTAATTAGTGGCAGATGATTAGGTGAGTTAATTAGCAGATTAAGGGATGGTTTAGTGGAGCGATTGGGTTTACGTGTGGGTGGTTTACGTAGGCTTACGGTGGTCGAGTGAGTGTGGCGGTGGATTAGATCCATTGGAGATCTAAGGGCCACGTGCGTGAGGGTATACCGTGTGTGCGTGTGTGTACATACACTGGATTACAACATACAATAAACAATCTGAAAACCCTAGAATCCCCATTTCTTCTCTCCTTTCGCCGTTGAATGTTTCTTCCCTCTCCATCTCTTCTTTCTTTCTCCGTCACGCTTTCCTCTTCTCCGGTTCTTCTTCATTTCTCCGATCCATCTTCCTCTTCAATCTCGTTCACCTTTCCTTCAATTTCACTCGCGATCTCCTCCTTCCTCATTATGATTTTGTCTCATCTGTCTTTATCGCGCCTCCATTTCGCCTTCTCTTCATGCTTCCTGCATCAACAACAACAAGAAAACAATTGCCAGAAAAAATACTCACATTTTAAAATGGGTTTTGGTTTTGTAGGATTTTTGAAAGTGGTGGTTGACGGTGGCTTGTGGTTTCTGACGGACGGTGAGGGTTTGGTTTGGGTTCCCGGAAATGGGCTTGCGAAGGTTTTGGAGATGACTTCTGCAATGTCGGAAAGGGTTTTGCGGCGAACGGTTGAGGGGGCTCGCGATGGAGTTTGATGATGCTTCGATTTGCAGCGGCGGTGGAGTCTAAGAGAGATAAGTTTTCCTTTGTACGAATTTTATAATTTTAGGAATTTGGATCCATGAGGATGTTCATATATCTATTTAAGGCTCTGTTAGGATTTCTTGATTGGGGTTACTTCTGAGGGTTCTGTGGTTACTGTCTATCGTCCTCCTCATCTCAAATTCTCCTCTTATATAGGTTGTTCCGATTTCAACTCTTTAAAATGCTTTCCTATTCCGTCAAATGCTGTTTTGAAAGAATTATGAATACCAAGATTTGTTGTAAGTGAAGTTTCCATTCTTGCTGATTATGTCGGATAAAATTAATTATTTCCTTTCTGCTACCAGCAGGTACCCATTGTCATTGAATAATGTCGGAATTCAGTTTTGGAAAGAGATACAACTGGAGGAATACGTCCTCTTCCTGCTAAACGTATGTTGAGTTTTGTTATGTGAATGCTTTGACTTGATTCTTTCTCTTCTTTTCTTAAAAAATTGATTTGAATTCTATGATTACCAGGACATGCTCAGATTACGTCTCACCGTAAAGTTGCGCTTCAGATGGATAGCCCCCCTGTAAGCATCAACATGGAACTATAAGCTTTTAATCCCTTCTTACTCTGATCTTGGGCTCATAACTCGTGTGGTATCCAAATTACTCAACTTTGATAACATTCCTAATTGCAGGTTGACGTACTTGGGAGGTTTTCATACAACAAGGTGGATATCTTTTAACTTGCTGGTTTGGTTGAGCATTTTCTTCTCAACTTCCTATTTTGCAGCAGGCTCGTGGATCACGAATAGATGGCTATGAAGGGCGTTCTTAGCATAAGGTGGCGACCTACAGGGATTCCGGAGTGTAAGTGGTTCAAAATCTTGTGACAGCCTGTGATCTAAACTAATACTGCTTGTAATTCTCGTTTAAAGGTTGTTCATTCTTGGTCTGCAGGTGAAAAGGGAGAACACATTCATGATGTGGTATATCAGAGCTCACATTTGCTGCAGGTGGGATTACCGAGAGGCTCTCGTAAGTTCTTGGAAGTAGCCCAGTTTAAATTCCCTTCTTCATGCTTTAAATCGAGTGATAACTCAGTTCATGTTGTAATGCAGGTTGCGGATACGTTTTGAGCAACGAAGGAGACGGTCTTATATTGGATGGTCGATGTTGTGGTTTATTTAAAATATTTGTAGCTTGTTGGGATTGCACCGGGCTTATATACCATTGCGATAGGAAGTTATGAATTCAAAGCATCCTTCTTCTTTTGTTACCGTCTTATTGCTGTTGAGGCTCACATTCTTCTTATGTACCTTTCACGATTTGGTATGACTTGTATGAGGACTAATACTTTTCCTTTCGTCTACTTTGTGATTCAGCACAAGGATGCTTTGCAAGACTCGGGGTTACAAATTGTGGCACCGACAAATTCTGGGCGTTTGGGCCTGACATCGGAAAGTCTTAAAATGTTGTAGGCCAGAATATACTTGCAGCAAACAAAAGGTTCTTGTTGTGCTACTGCTACCACATGCTGAGCTCTGAATGAAATATTATTGTAGGGTTGATTGTGGCATGGCCATATGAACGTGACGAGTAGTACGATATGTGAGACAGCATGATGAAAACAGTTGGACAACATTGCTAATCCTGGAGATTGAAAAGTCTTTAAAGGGGGAAATAAGTGGTGACATCCTAATGAAATGATGAGGGTGACGTGGAGCTTGGGTTGTTCACAAAACGCTCACACATGGAGAGGCGCTAAAGCATGAGAGGGATGTGGCTTGTGAAGAAATCACTTCGTACTAAAAAGAACTATGTAGCAAGTGAACTTCTCAATGCAATCTTGAGGACCTTAATTCTTGAGATTGTGAAAGTTTAAATCCTCTTGAATCTTACTTGAGATTTGTATGAATAAAAAAACCTTGCATCCTATGAATCCAACCTTGAATTTAATTTAACATCTGTTTGAACTCACGAGAATCCAAAGTTTGCAACCTCGTGAACTTAGACACTTGGATCACGATGGTTTCATCCCTTGAATTTGTATTTGATTTCTAAGCTTTGAATCTTAGCATGGCAAATTAACTTGAATTCCTTGAAATGACCTCCAGGATGCCTTTGGAATCAACTTGCACTTGTGATTTACAGATGAATCTTAATGATGCTATACTATGAACTTTGTACACCCCATATGAGCTTTGTAATGCTAAAATATCTCGAAAGGCCTTGAAGTTCACACCCTCCTTTGTGACCTTGTGTTACTTTAACTCTTATGAAAAACACAGATTAATTAAATGACATTGGACTTTGAATGATGACAAGTGATAATGAAATGTATTCTTTGAAACTCGTCCTGTGATCTTAGAATTTTCGGGTTCAATCCCGTAATGCTTCGAAATTGGTGAATTGTCTTATGACTTGAAATGATATCCTGTAAGGAGCTTTGAATGAATACACCTTAAATTTGTAAAATTCTCAAAATTCAAGTAATTAAACTGAAACGAAGATTCGAATTTGAGTTCTAATCCAAGCTTGTTGAAGAACCAAAGTCTTGAGATCCAATTAAAACCACATGAAGTGTACCAACACAAATCCAGGGTAACACGAGTTAAAATTTGCTACCAAAAGGATTCCAAAAAAAACCATTAACACCATCACAATCCCGGTGTCTCATTTCTCATACGATTCTTGACTTGACAAGCCTCTCCTGGCGAAGGGAAAACTTTTGAGAAGGATCAGAACTCTGATTTGAGGGGATGTAGTCGTAAGAATCCATCAGAGGTGTCTTTAGAGCAAAATGATCCTGCACATACTCGTTAGTTGCACATAGAAGGTGGAATCTTAAGATCAAAAATTAGGGTGTGACAATTTACAATTCAGCACATGATAAATGGTTAGATAAATAGGTCTGTCAGCCTGCAGATGTCACAACAGACGCCATGACATTGGTCATGAAATTGGTACAATTTAAAGAAATTTAAATTGGTCATGTTCTGTCCTCATCCTTGTTTCAGCAGAGATCTATGTTCTTATCATATGAAATCTGCATACCAGAATTTCAATTGGTATCAGAGCAGTCATCCTGTCTGTTCTGAATGAGATCTTGGGAGATACTTTCTAGTGTTTTGAACAAGGAGAAGCTGCAGCTGAGTTGCTGAACTTGCCAAATATCTGAGCTGCTGCTTATGGAGTGTTGAAGGAGGCTGTAAAGGATTCTGTGTACATGTTGTTGTGCCCTCTGATATAGGAGTATCTGTGACCTGGTGAATGTTTTTACAAAGAAGGAGTGGCTACCTCTGTGTGATGTCCTAGAAGATATGCTGACATCTTGGTTAGGGCATGTTGAAGATGTTCTTTCAATGGTTCCGCTGCATATTTCTATGATAAAAGAACTCTGATGCCCCTGGGAGAAGACTGGCTCGTATACAGTGTGGTGTATGGCTGTGGCAGATTGCTGGAAGCTGTGCTAAAGAAGATAGTGGGAGGTGATTTATTTTCACCACTCATGACTTGCAAGGCTCTTTCAATAGAGGAAGTCATAGGCAGGTTAAGTCAAGGATGGCAGCCTTGATATTTCAACACTAGATACACTTATACTGAAGAGTACTTTTGGTAGCACTGAAGTATAAATATCTATCAGATGGTCTTCTAAACAAGTTGTATGGATTTGTTATCCGTGAAGTTCAGAGAAGGATTGATTATAAGGATTTAAGATTCATTGCTATCTTCACAAATATTTAATGAATTATCCTTAGTCAATGATCAAGATGTCTCATCAGTAGCAGCACAAGCAGAAGGCCCCTGATTTGTTTGATCTACTTCAAGAATCTGATGTTCAACCAGATGTTGAGACATTCCATCAATAGAGATTATGCTGAATTCTGTTGATTCAAGGAGTTAATCACATGTACCATACGCATGTGTGGTAGGATCTAACTTTATTCTAGTAAGTTTCCTGGCAAGAAACTAAGACTAGAATGTAGTGCTGATGGAATTGGAGATGAAGACAGTTCTCTTGAATCAGCTTATTGGAGTGCAACAGGTGTGCTCTAGTCTCTACTAGAAGCATATCTAGAAAATTTCCTGGCAAGAAACTGGTCTAGAAGATGGTGCTGGTAGCTCTGCTTGGGTCAGTTTATTTCTGATCTAAGTGCACAGGAGCATGAGATCTGGATCATATTGGAGGTCAAGGATAAGTGGAAGTTGTCTCTTACTTTCTAAAGAAGTCTCTACTTAAGGAAAGCGGGAATCCTTGTGTAAAGATTTCTTTTGTGACCCTTCCTCATTAAAGAATCATGCCTTGGCATGTTTGGTTTCTCTTAAGAGGAGTTCATGAAGCAAATGCATTTCAAACAATATGGTGAGGTCCAATAAAACAAGATGGAGGTTGTCTACTCAAACTCAAGTCTATGTGCCATTTCTGATTGAGTGATAAGGTTATTCTAAGTGGCAGAATGAAAGCCTGAACTCTCAGGCTGGATGTCTTAACCAAAGTTGTGACATCAAGCAGTAACTTCAAGGCCTTCATTGATGAGTTGATCTTCACAAGTATAAATGGAATTAATGTTTCACCTCATGCAATTTGCAGGAGCTGTGTGAAGGAGTAGATGCCTTGCCTTGGAGCAAATAGAATGTGTGACCTGAAGATCAAAGTGGCCTAGTAGAGTAGCAGAAAGATGTTGAATAACCAAATAGTGGCATTTGTTTATTCAAGCAGTGTGCCTTTAGAAAACTAGTCTTGTGCAGAAGGGTAGTCATTTGAAGACCACCGAAGGTTCTAGAACTGTTCATGCTTGGAACTAAGTACTCTTGTGCATAAGGGTAGTGGGTTGAAGACCAAAGGATGATCTGTTTTTGTTCATATAGTGGAGCTTGTGGTAGAAGCCCCAAGTTATGTTTGGAAGTTTACCCTCTTTTGGATCAAGCCGGTGGTGCTGTGTTCTCTGAAGATCTTCAGCTGGATTACTAGGCAGAAGTAAGTCCAGTTGTGAGCAGATAAAGAACCAATGGATATGGTTTGGTTCTCCTTGGAAAAGTACTTGAAGATCTGGTGCAGAACATGTGATTCACATCTTGACTAAGAAGTATCCTATCTTGTCATACGGGAGAATGATGAGGTAAAAGGACTGTCTTGGAGTATGATGTGAAGGTATTGTACAAGACTAGAGTGGTTCATTGCATCTGGACTATGATGAGTTATATGGATGTGAATATTCGTCAGTTAAACCAGAAGTGTTCTAACTTATCATATGGGAGAATGATGAGGAAAGAATGTCGTGGATTATGAGGTGTTCAGTCCATAAGTCTTGTGGAGGAGTGGTAACTCCAGAAAGAAGTGGAGCAGTATAAGCATGAGGTTGGTCTTGAGATATACTGGAGTGATCTTGGAGCAGATTGTATAAAAGATAGGGGAGAGCTTTTGGTTGATAGGTGTACTATTTGCTTGTGGTGAATGCGTTCAACATGTGTGTTGAACAGAGAATGAGTTCTTGAAGACATGAAGATGTGTCTTATGTTTTCCATTCATGTGCACTAGTTACCCTTGGTATTGGGAGGCATACTTCTGTCTAGGATATGTTGCTGCAATGGTACAATTGTGTCTCAAGATTGCTTGTGGCATCAAGCAGTTTGTGACTGTATACCCCTAGGAGAGTGGAATGTCATACGTTCAATGTCATACAAGATGTTGTGACATTGGGTTACTGCTCCAAGCTCATGGTGAAGATGACAAGGTATTCCTCTTGGGTTTGTCATTAGGTGCCAATGGACCAACTCAGATTGCACAGAGGTGAAGATCAAGACACCATCAGCTATGGTTCTGTAAAAGTCAAGGAAATATGGCATTTACCCTGAATTTTTGGAGATCTTACAGAGAGTTATCCTGCAACTCTTCTGCTATCTGTTCTAGTATGGTTTGTAAAGCTGCAGTATGAAGATGTTAAAGAAAGTCTTCATATGGTTGGATTCTCTCTTTCAGGGGGAGTGCTTAGTATGCAGGACAGGGGGGAGTCGTGTACATGGAGTTGTATGCAAAGGTGTTGATTCTCAGGCAAGCTAATGAGGGTGTAATGTTAGACAAGATGTCTTGATATTATAGTGGTTGGTTTATTGTTGTGCCTTGGCAACATGTTTATGGGTTACTGTCTGGGAGAATTTATTTTTCTCTACAGAATATTTATGTGTCACAAATTGGGGATTTAAGATCAATTGTTACTTGTGGAAAGTAGTTAATTGATTATCCTTTAATTGGTGATGTCAAAAGTGTCATTTCTGAAGGTGCAGCTTCAGACAAGACAAGAACCCAAGATTCAAGACTGATTGTCCATGATTGTTGGTGCAGCCTTTAGAGATCAAGAAATGGCAGACTTGGACACCATATGCAGTATATACACTTACTCCAATTTTTGTCAATTTTTTACTAAACCAAGGGGGAGTTAAGTGTTGTTAAGGGTTGTTATCTGTCACAACTATCAAGGGGGAGAATGATAGTGTGTGAGGCTGTAAAAACTATTGCTGCTGCCCTGATAAGTTGTTTTAGCCAAAATTTGCCAAAGGGGGAGATTGTTAGTTCCATGGTTCTATGATATAGAATTGTCCATGATTCTATGATTGGCTAAATTTTGGTAAAACATGATCCTGCACTGATGATAAGCAAGATGTTATAAAATTTCCATCTGTTGTGGTGACAGAACTGCTGTGGAGTGTTTTAATGTGAATGTCATGCTGAATATCGTGACATCCATCACAACATCCATCTACTGTCATGACAAGACAACTATCATGTATGAGAAACAGCAAGAGTAGTGGTGTAGCAGGGGCTGATGACTCATGACATTGCTACTGGTGCAGCAGGAGCTAGCAGGAGCTGATGATAGAACTGTTGTCATGGATGCAGAAGGAGCTAGCAGGAGCTGATGACATAACTGTTGTCATGGATGTCATACTGAGTATCACTGCTGCTATGTGGATTGATAAGGTCATCTCCTCAAAGTATGATCCTAAGGTTGTCAGGAGTGTATTAGCTGCTATGTGTTAGTTGTAGCCACAACAGGTTGAGTTGTGTTGAAGTTCCTCACAGGAGGTGAGTGAGGTGTGCAGCCACAACAGGTTAAGTTGTGATGAAGTTACTCACAGGTGGTAAGTGAGGTGTGCTGTCATTGCTGCATGACAACAGAAGGAGCTACTAGTGTATATCTCTTGACAAAGTTGGCTTGGTCTAATGAGACTGCTTTGAATATACCTCATCGGTATGTGCATGCTAAAGAGAATTAGTAGGAACAAAGTGCAGATCTAGTCGGGTTTCATAAAAAGGATCTTTGAGACTTTTAAGGAAACTATAATATGCTTATTTCTACTGGTGTGAAGAAGATTCTACAGGAGTGTGCGACAGAGCAAGCTGGTCAGCTAAGAGTAAGTAAAAGCTGAATGTCATATTGAATGTCATGACATTGATCGTATGAAATCAGACGTGCAGGGTTTGTTTTTCTGTTATATTGCAAGAGGAAACTCAGGCTATACTTCAGGAAATCTGTTATGACTCCTGAGTTATCTCAGGAGAGATTCTAGGCAATGCTGACCATATCATGAAAAGCCATGACCTAATTGGACAACACCTTGAATTGTGGAAATTAGTTTTACTTTTTTTAAAACTAATGTTTGTTACTTGTGACCAGCTCAAGCCCAGTCTGCACTACTATAAAAAGAGGAGCAGAAGCAGAGAAATCAAGCACTCACATCAAGAAAAACCAGAGTGTAAAATCAAGGTCTAGGGTTTGAGAGTCCCTTGTGTGTAAGTCACCCTTTGTATCTTTTGATACATTGTGGTAGACATATTTGTAAGTGAAGAAGGCTAGTCTTCACGTGTGAATTCTGTTTAGGAATACTTGTACTCCAAGCAATTGTCTGGTGGATGATTGCATTGGATAGGTAGATTCTAGGTTGTGTCTCACTCGAAGCTGTGAAGCAAGAATGTGTGAGTTCCTTGATCAAAGCTGTGAAGCAAGATCAAAGTGTGTATGAAGTATCCCTTCATATTGTTTTTGTAATTATGGATTATAAATCACTGTTGTGTGATTGAGGGGGAGTGAGTGGGTATACTCAGGTACTAGAGTGTCTCTAGGCTGAAATTGCATTGGATAGAGATTAAGTGAGGAGTGTAAATTGGAGGTTTAACTCTAAATTAATTATGCTAATAATGGATTTCCTTCCTGACTTGGTAGCCCTCAGATGTAGGTGATGTTGCACCGAACTGGGTAAACAATTACTAGTGTTATTTATCTTTCTGCATTTATAATTCAGCACATGATAAATGGTTAGATAAATAGGTCTGTCAGCCTGCAGATGTCACAACAGACACCATGACATTGGTACAATTTAAAGAAATTTAAATTGGTCATGTTTTGTCCTCATCCTTGTTTCAGCAGAGATCTATGTTCTTATCATATGAAATCTGCATACCAGAATTTCATCCAACAAGTATAACTTCGATCAATTATATGCCTCTTTAAATGTGATTCCAACTGAACTGCGTCAACCTGACGCCCATAACAGCAACCTAATCAAGGACATGTGATCCTACTGGGGTCTTTGGCATGTTCAACAACAAACTTAACGAATTTTGATATCTCATTCTCGTAATCTTTTGATAATCGATTGGAAGACATCCATTTTTTATCCATACTAATTAAGTAGGCTAAACTAAACTAAGTAAGTTAAACAACAACGGTGATTACCTGTAGCAATTGTAGAGAAGTCAACAACTTCTAGAATACACAGTAAGATTCTTGAAAACGATCACAATCTTCACAAGTAACCCCTATAAAAATTAACATACAAAATTAATTCATGTTTTCATCGACAACATCAACATCAACAACATCAATAACAACATTTGGAATCGCATTTAACAAGGTCAGAAAATGATACATTTGGTATGAAGCAACTAATCAAAATTTGTCTAATTCTCACTTAACTATTAAAATAATAAGAACTCTTTTCAAAAATCATATAACAGAGTTATAACAGAGTCCAAAATGTTAAAGCTAAGACTATTAATTCATGTCTTCATAAGTGGATACAATCCTTACTTTACAAATCGATTTTGTAAAATTAAATTAGACTCAGCTACATTTCTTAACAAACTATTCTCAATTGTTAATTTTTAAAACCTTATTATAGGTATCTAATATTGTTTATTAAGTAATTTTAGAAGACAAAGTGAGTTCTAATAATATCACTCAAACTCAAACTATAAAATTTTCATACATAATAGACCATATTTTTGAATCTCTATTATATCAAAGAAAAAGCTTATGATAATATTTTTCAAAATATAATATACATGGTTAGAAAAAGAGAAAACTAGTAGTACAGATGTACATGATAAAAACTATAAATCATTGTTCATAAAGAATTCATCACTCAACATAAAAGTTCTTAATTATGCATATAATTAAGGAGTGTCTTATCTACCTACATAATTGTGATATATGATCACTTACATCATTTTCCTAATAACCTTGACTCTTACTTTTCTGTTTTGATATGTGTTTAGAATCTAATTAGAAAAATAGGAAAATATCCTCCCAACTGTTTAGGTTGTGGATTATATAATTAGCACATGCATTAATTTATGTTGTACCTATATCAATCATGCATGCATTAGTCTATAATTATGACTTAAAGTAACTAATGTCAAATTCAATGGCAGCTGAAAACAATTGTGGTTCAACTTGCGGATACGTTTTCTTAATTCATGCTACCAATATTATATTATCAATGAGTATTCTTAATAAACTTGTCTTTGTCTTTGATACTTAAATTTAGTGTTGTATACTATTTATGTTTCTTTTTAAAATGCAAAGAGAAATAGTCTTTGGCTACTAAACATGTTAATCAATTCTACATATTAAGAATAAATTAGGAATGGAAAGTGTAAGAAAAAGAGATGATATATTTGTGAATCCACAAAAATAAATGTTGATCAACCAATAAACATTTCATATATTTGAAATCTGCAGAAACTATAACTAAACTAAAACTATTTAATTTGTAGAAACTATAACTATTTAATCTGTAGAAACTAAACTAAACTAAATTCCTGCAGAAATTAGAACTATCATAAAAAACTAAATCCGAATTACTGTTATTAAAGAAAATGAAAATAGAAATAACAGTTAACATTAAGTTTCTACCGTAGTTCAGTGGTGAGAGATTGAGAGAAAACGTATGGAGGGAGCACGACGTCAGAGAGACGGAGATATGACGTTAGACGGAGGGAGCACGACGGAGGGAGTAGAGTTCAGTGGTGAGAGATTGAGAGAAAACGACGAAGGAAGCACGAGAGAGAGAAAGAAAGAAGTACTGAAGTGTGAAATGAAATAATGAAAAGTTTGTTTTATTTTAAAAAAATTAAAGACCTATAACAGCGCTTTCTAAAGCGCTTTTAAACCCCCTCCCCCCCTATAGCAGCGCTTTTCCCTTAAAAGCGCTTTCGTAAATCCCACTTTTAGCAGCGCTTTTAGAAAGTGCTTTCTAAATCTGCCTAGGCCAGAACCTTTAGCGCTTTCTTAAAAGTGCCTTCGTATTCTCCCCTATAGCAGCGCTTTCGTATCCCCCTTATAGCAACGCTTTTAGAAAGCGCTTTTGTATCCCCCTATAGCAGTGCTTTCTGAAAGCGTTTTCGTATCCCCCCTATAACAGCGCTTTCTATTGTATTACAAAATAACAACCTTTAGCATCGCTTTTTGGAAAGCACTTTCTAAAGCCTCTGATTTTTTCCTTTTTTTTATAAATCTTTTAGCAGCGCTTTTATATAAGGCGTTGTCTATGTTGCGCTGCCAAAATTTATTTTTGGCGTAGTGTCATAACAATTCGTATAGTTTTGGTTTTGATATCGAGTTTGAGTTTTGTAAATCACTGACCCGTAGACCCAACACATTATTGTAAATTTCTTATTATTTTTATTATTATTTTAAATAAAAATATAAAATTAGTATTTCACTGATGACCATAATTTTTCTTAAAAAAATTATTCTCCATCAATAATACTATAATTTTACAAGACCAATGAATTTATGTAATTTTATGATTAAATATTGTTTCATATTTTCTTTTGTATAATTTCCAAAGTGATGTATTTTATGAAAATACCATGTTTTGTTGAGTTTTATAATACTATAAAATATTATGTGATGCTAATGAATTTTATTAGATATTATATGATGTGTTTCATCGAATTTGAGCGTTATAAATAAGTATTATTATATTGAGTTATTATGTATTTTTTTAAAATCGACAAAAAGAATCATAAAACAAATATTTTTTAAATAAGTATTATTATATTGAGTTGTTAATTATTTTTTTAAAATTGACAAAAAAATCATAAAACAAATATTTTTTTATTTAAAAGATAATTCACAAACCCAAACCAACACATAAATGAATGAATTGATTTTGATAATGGTTAGACAAAGAATCCAACCCATTAAAATTTGAACGGATTGGATAACGTATTAGGACAAATCCAATCCAAACGAACTCGTGTACCCCCTATTAAAGAGTGACATTGGGACATATAATTTATACAAAAATCAATTATTTATTATTAGTTAATTAGTTAAAAAAATTCTTTTATCTTTAAAAAAAAATTATTTATTATAAAATCATAAATAGAACAAAACTTTGTGGCTAAAGAATAAAATTTGTGTTTTATTTGCATATTATCAATATAAAAAATAAGAATAATTCTAATATATCTACTATATTTTGTTCACATTTTAAAATATTAACGCTCTTTTAATTAGAAATGAGTCATTATAGAATTTATTGGAGTATACAACTCATACATAGGTTAAAATTTTATTTATGATTAATCAAATAGTTAAATTTATATTTTTATACGTTTTAATTATAAATTAGAATAATTTATTATAAAAGTGTACATGCGACGAATGTTTATGATTAAAGAATTATTTAAAATTAGTGTTTTTTATATCATAAAAATAAAAATGAAAATAACTATAATAAATTTAATATAATTTTTCACATTTTAAATTTATTCAAGTTATTTATCTATAAGTAACTCATTTAAATGATCATTAGAGTATTTAATTCATTCACAAAACAAGTGTTTGTCATTAATGAGTTTATAAAATTTAGTATATTTTGGTCACTTTAAACTAATTCAGTTAGTATATACAAAGATATCTGTTGGAGTGTGCTTTCTAATATTTGATGTGACATTTCTCTTATTCAACTTAAAATGATAAAATTTTATTTATTAGACTATTACTACTACAATAACAACAAAGTTTTGTCCCTATCTGAATCAACTTTAGCTGTAATGTTGTATTAAAAGTCATGCTTTTATCCAAATTATTAATTTTGAGATCTTTTTTAATAATTTTTTTTATAGTCTTTTTAGGTCCTCTCCTTCCTCTAATTGTTTACCTTTTCTTCGTTTGTTCTACCCTTCTTACTTTTGAAAATATAATTCATTGTATCAAAGCATCATTTTGATAGAGTTTATTGTTGTTGAAATATTTTGCGTAGAATTTGTATAGATGTCAAAATGTCGAAGAAGTGTGTATTCGACCGAATTTAAGACTTAGCTTTATTTTGTATTTTTAATTAAGTTAGGTTAGTTGGAAATTGTTTGGTGTACAAGCAATCTAATAAGAAGGTACACTATCATTATAATATGTAGTTGCATAGAGAAAAGTTGAATAAAATTCCAGTTTGAAAATAGGGAGAAACTTTGCAAAATTATTCTTCTTTTTCTCCTTTTTTCTCAAACCCTAATTTTTATTTTCTTCCCCAATTCATTTTTTTCCTCTTCAATAATTGTTATACAACGGAAATATATTGCAACCAATATCTGGTTGATTCACTCGAGTGAATAGTGAAGAACAAGAGGAGAAATCAATTAGGAAAATTGATTCTTGTTCATCAAGATTGATTCGAAATTCTCCATGAGTTTGGTGTAATTCCAACATCTGGTATGTAGAACACTGGATGTGTGATTCTTAGGAAGCATAGCGCAATAAACCATCCGAATGAGCATTTTCTGGCGAGTCTCCCAATTTTGAAGAATCAAAATTATGAGAATTAGTGCAAGCAGATAAAGATTATTTTTTGCTATCATGATCTTTTAGATCTTGTGAAGGAAGGAGTGAAGCCGCTCGCAGAAAACGCGATGAGTGAATAAAAAGTTGCACACAAAGAATTAAAGAAGAAAAATTACAAAGCTTTCTTTATGATTCATCAATATGTTGATCCAAATAATTTTGAAAAGGTCAGTGATGTAGAATCGACAAAATAAGCATGAGAAATTTTGGAGGTGTTGAAAAGGTGAAAGATGTGAGGTTACAAACTCACAAAAGAACATATGAATTGCTTCAAATGGAAGAAAGTGAAAGAATAATTGATTTCTTCACTATGGTTACAAAACTAGTGAATCAAATCAAGATATATGGAGAAGGATTAAAATCAAGATCAATTGTCGCAAAGATCTTGAGGTCATTGGCTCCAAAGTTTGACTGTGTGGTAGTAGCCATAGAAGAGTTGAAAGATTTATCAACAATGACAAAGGAATGACTTTAAGGGACTCTTGAATTTCATGAGCAAAGAATGACTGAAAGAGCTTCAAGCAAGTCGAAGAGTGATATGGCCTTGTAGGTGCAATCAACAAGAGAAAAGAAAGGCAAAGGAAAATGGTTCGACAATAAAGGTAGAAGAGGCTATAATAATTCGACTGGTAGAGAAAACCAACAAGAAGGAAATGCATTTAACTAGAGAAGACCCTCATACCAAAATAACCACAGAGATGGTGTTGCTGCTAAAGGAAGAAGTGGTGGAAGAAAACCTGACAAAATTCACATTCAGTGTTTCAATTATCAGAGGTATGACCATTACTCCAGTGATTGTTCTGAAAAACAAAAGACCCAGAAAATGATGCAAAGTTTGCAAAGCATGAAAAAGAATATATGTTGCTGATGGTCACAACAAGAGATGAAGAAAGTTTCGAGGACCAGTGGTACTTGGAATCAGGATGCTCATCACACATGTCTGAAACGAAAGATTGGTTTGTCAACATAAAACTCTCTATGAAGAACATGGTGAAATTTTCAAATGACAATACTCTAGCAGTTAAAGGTATTAGTGATGTTTTGATTATGAGGAAAGATGGCAAAAGGTTAGTATTTTCCAATGTATTGTATATACCGGGCATGAAAAGTAATTTGCTCAACATAGGGCAATTGGTCAAAAAGAATTACAAAGTGGCAATCGAAGACAAGATGATGAGAGTTTTCGACTCAACTAGAAGGTTAATCTTGAACGTTCTTATGTCTAAGAATATAATCTTTAAGATTAAACTTAATGTGATATAGCACAAGTGCCTTGCAACTGCAGCTAGCAGGGATGAATGGATATGGCACTATCGACTATGCCATTTTAACTTCAAAGACATCAGCAGTCCAAATAGGAGAAACATAGTTTCAAGATTACCAGAAATTGACATTTCAAATGAAGTGTTTGAGGAATATGTGCAAGAAAAGCAGCACTAGAACAACTTCAACAAAGATTCAGGAAGTAAGTCGAAGGCAATTCTTGAAACCATATACTTTAATGTACCTATCAAGGTGGATTCTATTGGAGGTAACATATACTTTGTCGCGTTCATAGATGATTTCAGTCAAAAATTATGGACTTACATGATTAAGAAGAAAAGTGAAGTGATCGAGGTATTTGCGAAGTTTAAATTTATGGTCGAAAGACAAATTGGTAGAAAGCTCTAGATTTTGAAGACTGGTGGTGATGGAGAATATGTGTCGAAAGACTCCGTCACATTATGTGAGAAAAAAGGGATTGTGCATGAGGTGGTGCCACCCTACACTCCACAACAAAATGGAACTGCAGAAAAGAAGAAAAGAACCATCATGAATATAATTAGAAGTATGTTGAATCACAAGCATTTACCCAAAGAATTATGAGGAGAAGTTGTATCGGGTGCAACATACATACTAAACAGATGTTTGGGGAAGAAGTCAGAGGTCAAGAAAGCACAAGCAAACCTCAAAAAACAAGACACATGTCTACAAGGTTGCAAGAATGTGTGATTACATCAAATGAGGTGGTGGATGATGAAGGTGAGCTGATACACTATGATTTCTATTCATATGTCGTGCCAGCCAATGCAGCTGAGGCGTTGAAGGATTCGAAGTGGATGAAAGCAATGGATGAAGAGTTAAAGTCCATCAAAGTCAATAACATTTGATCGCTTGTCGAATTGCCATAAGGCAAGAAGGCAATCGATATGAAATTGGTATACAGGGTAAGGTTGAATCCCAAAGGAGAAGTAACTCGACACAATGCAAGAATTATGGTGAAAGGATTTCTTCAGAAAGAAGGAATCGACTTTGAGGATGTTTTTGCACCTGTTGTTAGGATCGAAACAATTAGGTTGATTGTTGGTCTAGCAAACATGAACAAATTGAATATGTTTCAGATGGATGTGAAATGTGCATTCCTGAATGAACAAATTGGTATACATGGTAAGGTTGAATCCCAAAGGAGAAGTAACTCGACACAAGGCAAGAATTATGGTGAAAGGATTTCTTCAGAAAGAAGGAATCGACTTTGATGATGTTTTTGCACCTGTTGTTAGGATCAAAACAATTAGGTCGATTGTTGGTCTAGCAAACATGAACAAATTGAATATGTTTCAGATGGATGTGAAATGTGCATTCCTGGATGACCCATTAGATAAAGAAGTTTATGTTGCTTAACCAGTTGGGTTTGTGAAACAAGACGAATAAAGCAAGGTGTACAGGATGCATAAAGCCATGTATGGACTTAAACAAGCTCTAAGAGCTTAGAATAAGAAGATAGATAGTTTCCTAAGGGAGAAGGAATTTGTGACATGCATAATTGAGCATGAAGTATATGTCAGAAGAAGCAAGAGTGAATTGCTTATAATATATCTCTATGTCGATGACATGTTGATAATGTGTAGCTGCAAGAAAGAGGTTGAAGACTTCAAAGGTGAACTTAGCGAGGAATTTGAAATGTTTGATCTAGGCGACATTTAATACTTCATTGGCATCAAGTTTTACAATATTAGTAGAGGCTTAATGATGTATCAAAGAAGATATGCAAGTAAGATAGTCAAAAGATTTGAGATGGAAGACTGCAATCCAACTTCGACATCGACTGAGCCAATATTGCAACTATAAAAAAACTCAGATGAAGATGATGTCAACCCAATACAGTACATCAGACTTATTGGGTCATTAAGATATCTTTGCCACACAAGGCCTGATCTAGCATGTAGTGTAGGTATGGTGAGTCGATTCATGCAGAAGGCAAAGGTATCATGTAACACCCTTTTACCCCAAAGAACATTCACGATAAATATAAATAATTATATCAGAGTATATCATCGCCAGGGTGCCACATTTCTTCATAAGATCACATTAACGTATTACTCTGTAACACGAGTTTTGCCAATACAAATTAAATCAAATACTACGCAGCGGAAAACCAAATTTCAACATAAATTATAACTCAAAAGTCTTAAAACAAGAAAGTCATAGTATCATGAGGTCAACAACAAAAAGAATACAATGGTTCGACTCAAACGTCCTGACCTGATGTTACATATCAAAGTGAGACCCTCTAATCAACAAAAATGACCAAAATACTTCAAGGCTAATTCTTCACGCACCAAAAGAGCTAATCCTGATCACCTGCATGTTACCCACGTGGATGCAACATTCAAATAGGCAGGGTGAGTGATCACAAATTATTATACAAGATATAAAGCTAAGATATATTAAGATAGCATTCATCATACCAAAACAACATCCTCATGAAATCCATACATCATCATTTACCAAGTATCATACTCACACTTTCGTATTATAATATCATATATACATCTTCATTCATTAAGTCATCAAATCAACAACTCATCACCAAAGCATCGTTCAAGTCACAACATTATCATACGTCATTCTAAGATCACCTCATCAATAATAACAGTCATTCACATAGATGCAATGCCACATAACATGAAATGCAACAACATAGACTCATGCATGTGGTACTAAATCCACATGTTGATGGACACTAGGCCATCACCCTCAAAAGATCCCCGCCAATAGGATCGATTATACACAAGAACTGAAGCACAACATAAATACCTCAATCCACACAAAGGGATTGAAGCCAACACTAGACCGAAGTCATACTATGCTATGAATGCATGATGCACTACGTCATAATCAACATCATCACCAGATCGCTAAGTTGCATCATCATTCATGAAAATTCATCAAAACATCATGGTATTATATCATTATTACGCATCACAATTCTTCACATTACATCACAAAACATCATGTTATAGTCACCAAAATACAACACATAAATTACTCAAGGCATATGGACAACAAGACATAAGACATCATAACAAAAGAAAAGAAAAATAAAACTACTGCTCCTGCTTGCCTGGTGCTCGCCCAACGAAGCAACTCACTTGCCTGGGTTTCACCCAGTGAAGCAGGGGCAAATTCCCTCCTTCATACAAAAACCAGGAGCACTCACTTTTCACTCTCTTCTCGCTCCTACTTTCGCTGGCGAGACTGGGGCAAAATCGCTTCGCCCAACGAGCTGGGAAGTTCGCCCGACGAAACTGCGCGAACCTGCAACTTCTCAGTTGTGATTCTGCACCAATTCATACCCAAATTGCTTACGATTTCCAATACCCTTCAGTAAAAAAATACACATAAATCATAAGTAAATCAACACTACAACAACAATATATCATACCAGACAACATATACATCATTTTCCTTCATTATACACATCCCCAACTCACAAAATTCGTCATAATCCCCTAAAAATCCAAAATCTGCTAAAACCCCAACCACCTACATACATCTAACCTTATATCAATTATAATGATAAGTGATACTCCTCATACCTTAGACAATTTGATTCCGATCCTCTTCTTGAGTTCTTCCGGAATTTCTCTGAGCCTCAACTTCCCCTTTTCCTTTTCCTTAGAGCTCTTTTCCCAAAATATGATCGAACCAAATGAATTCCTTCTTCTCTAGTTTCCTTTTGTCCAACTTACCCCTAGGACCCTTAATATGATTTCCCAATTTTATCCTCACTTAATCCACCTAACATTACCATCTTGCCCTTAATGTTCTAATTATTTATTTAAAATAATAATAATAATAAGATATTCACATTATTCACTATTATTACTATCAAAATAATTCTAATAATCATATACTTCTAGGTATTCTCAATACTCTCTTAACAACATTACTACCCCACAACACAAATCATCAGGCATCAAATATTTCACCAAGATTCATCGAAATCACGAATATTTATAATAAATAAATATTCTAATTATTTTGGGGCGTTACATGTCACATATATAAGTGACGAAGGGGATACTAAGGTATCTCAAAGGAAATCTCGACTATGACATTTTGTTTCCTACAACCGATGTAAGGTGTGCAGGTTGAAGGGTTCAAAAGACTAAGAACAATGATAAATGTAGATAGCTTAGATATAGTGAATTAGGTGGTGTGTTGAGAATATAATTCTTTGTGTCAAAGCATCATTTCGACAGAGTCTGTTATTTTTGAAATGTTTTACACAACTTTTTTATAGATGTTGAAATGTCAAAGAAGTGCGTATTCAACAGAATTTAAGACTTAGTTTTATTTTTTGTTTTTAGCTGAGTTATATTAGTTAGAAATTACTTGGTGTGCAAGCAATATCAACCTATAAATAGGGAGGGGCCCTATCATTGTAATATGTGGTTACATAGAGAAAAGTTGAATAAAATTTCAGTTGAAAGCAGAGAGAAACTCTACATAATTATTCTTCTTCTTCCTTTTTTTTTTCAAACCCTAATTTTTATTTTCTTCCCCAATTCATTTTTTCTCTCTTCAATAGTCATTATGCAAAGGAATCGTCTTGAAACCAAGGTGTGGTTGATTCACTCGAGTGAAAAGTGAAAAACAAAAGGAGTAATCAATCAGAAAAATTGATTCTTACTCATCAAGATTGATTCGGAATTCTTCATAGTTTGGTGTAATTCCAACAGTTACTACATAATCTACAAATCTCCTCTCTACATGCCTAAATCATATAAATCTAGTTTTCACCATATTTTCTACTATAGGCTCTTCCTCGAAACTCTCTATAGTATTTTCATTTCTAACTTTATCATGTCGAGTCTTACCACACATCCACCGTAATATCCTCATCTCTGATACACTTACTTTATCCTCGTGTTAATTCTTAACTGCCAACCATTATGTCCGGTACAAAATCGTAAGTCTTACCGCAGTCCAATAAAACTTTCTCTTCAACTTGAGCGGTACCTTTGTATCACATAAGGCACATGATGCCCTTCTCCATTTCAATCACCCAGCTTGAACTCGATGGTTTACATCCCTTTCTATTTCTCTAACTTTATGTATAACAAACCCAAGATATTTAAAATGTTTGACTTGAGGGATAATATGATCTCCAACTTTCACCTCTATGTTAAAAACTCTTCTTCTTTTGTTGAACTTACATTTCCCTATAATTAGCATAATTTTTTACATTCCCCTCGTTCTTATAGATTGAAACTAAAGTGTTTCTTCTTTGTTCATTCGGTATGAACTTTGACCTCATAATTTCATTAAAGAGTTTGGTGATCCACTCAATACCTTTATCTTTAACAATTTTCATACTTCAATAGGTATGTTGTTTAGTCCAACCGTCTTATTGTTACTCATTCTTTTCAACGCTTCCTTTACCTCCTTTTTTCTGAATCTGACGGTATACTTCCAATCCTCTTATCTAATGTCGAGTCTGCTAGAGTCCAGTGAGATATCATATTCTTCATTAAATAGGTTGTAGAAATACATTTTCCACCTATTTTTTCTATCTTTTTCCTGAACCAAAACTTTTCCTTCTTCATCTTTAGCATACTTCACTTGATCAAAATCTATAGTTTTTCTTTCTCTTCACTTAGTAAGCTTATATAATATTTTTCTCCCTCATTGGTTCCTAGAGATTGATATAATTCATCAAAATTTTGGATTCTTGCTTCATTCACCGCCTTCTTGGTCTCTTTCTTAGTTTTCTTGTACTTTTCCCAACTTTCAACATTTTTACACCTAATTCACTCTTTAAAATAATATTTTTTTTTGCTCTAATTTTACTTTGGACACTTTCATTCCACCACCATGATTCTTTATCCCTTGATCCAAAACCTCTTGGTTCACCCAACGTCTCTTTAGCCATTTTTCTAATTTCTTTGGCCGTCTTATTTCACACGTCATTTGTACATCCTTGTTGTTGTCCAAACCCTCCCTCCAAGATCTTATGTTGGAAAATTCCTTATTTTTTACCCTTCAAATGCCACCACTTGATCTGTGGGGCTACCATATGACTTCTTCTCTTTGCTCTCCCTTTATTTCTTATATCCATAACCAAAACTCTATGTCGGATAGCCAAGCAAATCTTTACAGTCAAAACAAATCTTCCTATTGAATTTTTTGATAAGAAAGAAATCTATCTAAGAACATGTCACCCAACTTTTATATGTGATAAGATGTTCATCTCTTTTCCTAAATTATGTATTTGCTATAGTAAGATCTAAAGAGGATGAAAACTCCAAGATGGATTTACCCTATGCATTCACCCCTATCATACCTCGAAAAATGAGAACGACCTCGCGAAGCGCAACCGCACACTCACGGGATGGACTTAACAGAGTCACCACCAACCTTTATTTATTCTCATAGATGAAAATGGAAAATATCAAATAAAGATAAGGATATCGCAACCAATATCAGGGTTCGGGAGTCGGTTACATAATAAAAATGTATTAGCACTCCTCACGTTCGCTGTACTCAACAGGAACCATTTAGTTAGTTATTAAATGTATGTTAGCTTATGTTAATTTCTAATCTTCTACTTATTGAGTTGGAAAAAAAGGTAACTGAAATGTTTTTGGACTTTTATTAAAGAGAAATGGGACCTATGGGTTTTTATTACTAGAGTGCCTGACAAGATTTCGCAATCCTGCTCCTACGTATCTCAAAAGAGAAGTCAAGACACATAGTTCTGGGTAAAAAAATGTTTGTTTGTTGATCGATTTTAGCGAAAACTATCTTGTATTAATCGACGTAAAACACTGTTTTACCCAAAACAGATAAGGAGCAGACGTTTATACCACATTGAATGGATTTACAAATTAACATTCACGAGAAACACCTCTTATCTCAACTCAATGGTTATGGATGAAACGTTGCTCTACAACATCTTAAGACAAAATGTATTTTGTTTTTGAAAAGGTTTTAGGATCGCACGACTGTGAGAACAATAGTTTGATTGGTTGAATATATTTTAGGTGAATGCCGAACGTTTCATGAGAATCAACTATTCAAAGAGTTACGCTAGAATGCTAGATCCCAACGATTCTTTTCCATTCAAGATTAATTGAGAAAGTTGTTTGATGTACAACAAACGCTTGATAATGATCAATTGTTCAAAGAGTTATGCCAAGATGGTAGATCCCAACGACCCTTATTTGTCCAAGTTAATTATTAAGTATTTTAAGAACGAAATAAAAGAATGAATAATTATCCCAATGCGCAAGGCTCAGGACCGATCATTCGAGGGTTCTACTAGAATGCTAGATTCTAACAATCCTCTTCTTTCACATTTTATTTAGAAAGATGTTATAGCATTAGCGAAAATGATTTGTGAAATGTTTGAAAATGAGCCGTATTTTTTTAAAATGGATTTTGAAATTGTGAAAAGTTAGAATTGATTTTAAAATCCAATGAAATGTTAGTGGAATTAAATTTATGAGAAATATCAAGTGCAATCATTTACATACGAGGGTATGGACATAGAGAAAAATTATCTATCTAAAATGATTAGACATATGTAAACCACCAAACAAATAAACAAACAATACACTTAAAAATTGATTAAAAAAACAAATAATTAAGACCTAATCAATTAATCAAATAGACATTCAAACAATTAGTTACTAATATAAATAAAATAATTAAATCAAGCAAAAGATAAATAAATAAATGAAAGAAGTGTAGGAATAAATGGTAAGGGTGCATCCATCCAAAGTATTTGGCCCAACAACGATCTCCAAATTGCTTTACTAGAAGGCGGTGTATATTGTGTAAATATAAATATTACATCCACCCGATCAAGTTGCGTTTACTGCATCTTCTTCATCTTTTCTTCCGATACTTCCCATCCCTGAACTCTGCTACAAACTGCTTCTAATCTATTTTTAAAATCTTCTCAATTTTTCTAAAACCCTCAACCATGCCAGCGGAGACGCTTTCCAACCAGAACGGCAACGTGGTCGCCACTTCCAATTCATCCTCCGCACCTGTTAAGAAATCGAGGGAGAGTGACCGACGCCGCCGTCGCCGGAAGCAGAAGAAAAACAACAAAGCTTCCGAGAAGACAGCTCCCAACGCTAACGAAGACAGTGACGGTGCTAAGGAGAATACTGATCCGAAGCAGGTTTTCACCTTTCTAACTTTTGTTACTTGCATATGCTTTGATTCTTTTGATTTTCGTTGTTAATAGCTTGGAGGTTTGTAGTCGATAATGCTTTTGTCGCCGGAAAGGTTAGGTGTTAGGAAAGTTTATTGGTTCCGAATTTTGTTGCAGTGAAATTAGGGTTTTCGAACTTTATTTAAGCTAATTTTAGACTAGCTAGAGAGGGAAGCTCTATGTAGGGTTTTTGGAATTGGTGAAATACCTCAGCTAGCTAGCATTTCAATTTAGTGCGCAAACTTATGTATGTCAGTTATTTTTTTTAGGTTGAGGATGTTGAAATTGACTATGTAACAGAGACTTTAGAAGGCATGAGTGAAGAATTTAGAAAAGTAATTGAGAAATTTGCTTTCACTGGCGCTGCTTCGGAGGTAATGAGCTGATTTTAATTGTCCTTTTCTCATTACAACTTCTATGTTATATTGTTTAGATTAAAGGTTTGTTATTGTACTACTAGGAAACTGATAAGAAGGATGAGGCTGCAGAAAATGCAGCTGCTAAGAAGAAGGCTGACTCTGATTCGGATTCGGATGATGAAGAAAATGAGGATGAGCAAAAAGAAAAAGGTGGCGTATCTAATAAGAAGAAAAAGGTGCAGTAATTCCAGTAATTCTAGCATGTTTATTTCGTTTATTCTAATTTTTGTTGTTGTAATCCTATGGAGATCCATTCTGAAAAAGTTTAATCTTGTGTTCAGCTTCAACGAAGAATGAAAATTGCTGAACTGAAACAAGTTAGCTCAAGACCTGATGTGGTTGAGGTAAGAATGTTTTATATAGCATAATTAATTTCAAATTGGGGGGTCTTCCCTTCTTTCAAGGCTGTTATGTTTTGCAAATGTTAATTATGTAATTTCCTTTTCATTTCTAAGGTTTGGGATGCTACTGCGGCAGATCCAAAGTTGCTGGTGTTTTTGAAATCCTATCGGAATACTGTTCCTGTACCTAGGCATTGGTGTCAAAAGAGAAAATTTTTGCAGGTTAGTCAGTATCCTAACTTTCTTTTAGCTTAGTCAGTATCCTAACTTGATAATTATAGGTTAATGATGCAAGCATGTATGATTGTTGTGCCCTGCATGAGTGATGTAGGAATAGGGTGTAAACAATGTCGTCGATAAGGTTTCTCTTATATATGTACGTATGTGGTTCTTGCAGGGGAGCGGCTGTGGCAATCACCAAACCTGGACTTGTAGGTGTTTGGAAATGGGCATCCTTGAGTCATTGCTATTTTATTGTTTGTTATATTGAATGGGATTACGAAGCTCATACTTGCATTATGTTATATGATGGAATCTATAAAATATATGACATTTTTGCATAATATTAATGGGCATTTTTTATGATAAAGGTTCTAATAGTTCTACTTTGAATTTTCAGATGCCTTTCCATTGTGCTTAATGCTCGGGCTGAATTCCTCTTATCTTCCGCTTTTATGATTGATATTAATATTACTTAGAGCAACTTTAGCGCATGGTTGTTAAACCAAAATTTTGTATAGCTTACGTTAGTAATAAAGAATTTGCATTATCCTAGAGCTGACATGGCATTTAGTGAACTAAAGTTTAGTTTCCATTATCTATATAGTTAACGTTAACTATTTAATGTAAAATATATTATAATATTATTTAATATTAATAAAATATTCCAACAGCATTAAATTAATGGTAACTTGAATAAAAAATATAAAATGTGGGGTCAAGTTTTGGTTTCTTATAGACAACCATCATTAAAGTAAAAACTATTCAAATCAACTATAAATTTTTTAAATCCTACATAACACTTTGGACCCACAAAAAATATCTTAGTTTACCCATTTAGTTTACTCCCATTAAAGATGCACTTAGCCTAATTATTTGTCGACGTTTATTAAGTTATTAATTATCTCATTAGTAGTTATGTTCTTGTTTTGACAGGGGAAACGGGGTATTGAAAAACAACCCTTTCAGCTTCCTGATTTCATTGCTGCCACTGGAATTGAGAAAATCAGACAGGTAATCTGACCTGTTTGCATTTAATTTTTTTAATTCATCTGTTTCAATATTTAATTTACTTACAAATTTATGCGCTACTCTCTGTGTTCCTGAAACTGAATTCTTCTGTACTGTCAGATGCTAACACTGCATGAAGTTTTTATGTTGAGTACGGATTATGAACTTATGATTTGTTTCAACATTATTTAAATAGGTAGCTCCGTATTTGTTATATGTGAAGAATTTTGTTAGAGATTCATGGATGGATGGGTTGTTGGTTTTGATAAGTTGTTTGTAGTTATAGCAAGTTAAATTGCGGCTTATATAAAAATAAGCAAGTTACAGAATGTCGGAGTCCTGTTAAATTGATATATTATTAACCCGTGCAGTATAGATATTTAATATTGGGAATGTTGATAGTTTTGTGTCCCTCTGTTGAATTTTCTTTCTTACAACCAAAGTTTTTATGACATGGATGTTTTTCTATGCTTACATACATACATAAATCTTTATTCTTTAATCACCTTACCTGATTATTTGTTTTCTTTCTTTATCTGTGTCATGCAGGCTTATATTGAGAAAGAGGACAGTAAAAAGTTGAAACAAAAGCAAAGGGAGCGCATGCAACCTAAAATGGGAAAAATGGATATAGACTACCAGGTTTCTTTTGTGTTTTACAAAATTTGATTTACTTGTGATTCTATGTTAATCCATATGTTATAACCATTTTACTACCTTCTAATAGTCATGCTTCTTGGTTGCTAGGTTCTTCATGATGCATTTTTTAAGTATCAGACAAAGCCAAAACTGACATCCCTTGGGGAGTTGTATCATGAAGGAAAAGAATTTGAGGTATTACCCATGCTAGAAAGTATTGAAACAGAATCAGTGTAACTTCTGCTTTGGTTGTGCTTATTTCTCTCTTGCTACATTTTTATTTTGGTTTTGTTGAAGCATTGAGCTGTCTCTTAGGACACCACAATAACTGCTTCGCAATGATTGAGTTGACTGGAATACTGAAATTTTTTGTTTTTCATTATTTTGAAGAGGTTTCGTTTATCATTTCTACTTCTGTAGAGTTTATCTGATTGTTGTAACTTGTATGCTAAATAAAACCATTAAGTGACATATATTAAATATATTAGTGAAATTATTTGGATTTATTTTGCAAATGTATTTTCCTCATCTGTAATATTTTGTTTCCCTACCTGATTGGAAAAACTTAGATTGTTGTTGACGTATTCGCACTATTTAGTTCATTAGTTCATTATATGTTTTTACTGTGTTGAATTTTTTATGACATTTGTTGATGTGCAGGTGAAGTTGAGGGAGATGAAACCTGGCATGTTATCACATGAGTTAAAAGAAGCTCTTGGTATGCCTGAGGGTGCTCCTCCTCCATGGCTTATTAATATGCAGGTAGTAACAGTGCCTTGTGCATTTTTCATTAATCCTGTCATTGTCCCTGTGTCGAAATTAAACTTGTTAAATTTTTCCCCAGAGATATGGTCCTCCACCATCATATCCCCATCTGAAGATCCCGGGACTCAATGCACCCATACCCAATGGAGCTAGTTTTGGTTATCACCCTGGTGGTTGGGGCAAGCCTCCAGTTGATGAAGTATATTTTTCATATATTCACAGTTTTATAGTTGGTTTTGGATTCACCTTTATCTTACTAACCGGCTTATTTGTCTTTATGTAAACAGTATGGGCGCCCACTGTATGGAGATGTTTTTGGTGTTCAACAGCAAGACCAGCCTAACTATGAGGTTTGGTTTAATTAGATGTTCTACTTTGTAAATAGAGTGGAAATTTCTTATCAATATCGTTTTACAAAGCCACTTTTTCTAACTTCACTCATGGGTTTGAATAGTGAACATGCTTCTGAAGCATATGAATTTTTTTTTCCTGTGCATATCTTTAGTTTTAGTTTTGTTTTCTTTATCCTATTGTGGCGGTCACTGCTGAGATAAAAAGTAAGAGCGAAATTAGCATTATATCATATCATCTGTTCTATCCAAAACTTCAAATATATTGCTTATTGCCATTTCTTTATGATTTTTTTTTGGGGGAAGGGGCGTTTAAATATTTTCTTCTCTTTTCACCTCTAAGATGCTTTCCTTTCATTGGTTGAATGCAACAATTTCTCGAGGCACAAAAAAAACTACAGATTTTACTTAGGAACTGCATACCATGTCAACTTTAACATGGTTATCAATTTTATTGTGTTATTTCTTTTCATATTTTACTTGATGTTCTCATAATGCAGGAGGAGCCAGTTGATAAGACAAAACACTGGGGTGATTTGGAGGAAGAAGAGGAGGAAGAAGAGGAGGAAGAAGAAGAGGAGGAGGAAGAAGAGATGGAAGAGGAGGAACTTGAAGACGGTATCCAATCTGTTGATAGTTTATCAAGGTATTGTTATTTTACCATTTTAATTTCTTCTTTATATGTAATTGTAATGTAAGTTTGAAGAGTGGTTGTGTCATTTACCAAAAGAAAGTGTGGGTGTTCCGAAGTGCTTCACCTCAATTTTTCTAGTAAAATTTTTTTCGCAATAAGCATTGCTATTCTTCATGAAAAATAACTCAAATGGAAAAAGCTATTTATGAATTACATGGCTTGATTGGATGTCTTTCAATTAGTTTGTTTTGGATTATCAATGGTTCATAATCAAAACATTAAAAAAGGTTTATGTTATCCTTTTTACTGTTTCTTATAACATAAACCTACCCATTATGAGGCTTTATACTCTGTAAACAGGTTTCGGTTTGCAACATTCTGCATTCTTTTTAACAATAAGTATAATAGGAAAGGATTCGTTCAGAGTAAATTTATGTTAAGAATTATTTACCATTTTTGTTGTGGGAAGTTTTAGAGCATCCACAATGGTGCTGCGTAAATGGGTACTTGCCCACTAAACATTGGGGTCAAATAGGCACCCATATTGTGGTCTCTATCTCAATTGATACTAAGCAACGGTACTTCTATAGCTATTCTCTTGCTATTGTGAGGTCTGCACATCAGGTTCATAATTTAAATTTTGGATGAAATGTAATGATTGGGTTATTAGCAGGGCACCACTTTTATTGGAGGGGCATGATGCTTATTAAGTATCGTAGTTTTTTTTCCTTCTTAATTAACGTGTACACACGAATTCTACTTGAGTACTGAATTGAGGGGAGCTCCATTGGTGATGCTACTATTAACTACATGAAATGAACTAACCTCGTAAATGGCTGACAGTTTGTCTGAATTGGTGTCTTGCTGTACCATTCTCTGCTTGTTGTTCTCCCTTATATGCTTTGCTTGGGTGTGTTTGTTTGGTTTGGGGGAGGTAGTGTTAAGTTATCAAATTTTGGCCATGGCAGTTTGCGGTGTCTGATTTTTTTGACAACCCCCACGGCCAATTTATGAAAGATGGCAGCTCTGTGGTGTTATTATATGGCGAATTTTTGGCTTTCCGCCATGTTTGCTATCAATAACAACAACCACCAAGCCTTATCCCACTAAGTGGGTTATATTTGATGTACTGTCGTTTTAAACTCATTCTTACCTCTTTTATTGTGTTATTTTGCTCAGCACTCCCACTGGAGTGGAGACGCCTGATGTTATTGACCTACGGAAGCAACAAAGAAATAAGGAGCCCGAGAGGCCTCTTTATCAAGTATGTTTTTTCGCATTGAATATTTTTTGACAGTTTTTAATTCTGTTTTGAAGTCATATAATTGACATTTTTTTGGTCTTCTATGTAGGTGCTTGAAGAGAAAGAAGAAAAAATTGGTGCAGGATCTTTGCTTGTACCTGGACACACGTATGCAAATTTTGAAGGCACCTTTATATAGTGTTTGAGTAGCATTTTTCTCTTAATTTTTTGTTTCTTGACAAATTCTGATGTTTCCTTTTCTCCTGTCTGTAGTTATGTGGTTGGCACTGGCACCCAGGACAAATCGGGTGCTAAAAGGGTAAGTTCTCTTCTGAGGGAATATTAGGGGAAGGGGTTGTTTGCGATATCCGATAATGATATTTGTTTTGAGAGGTGGCATGTTTCATGCTTTTTGATTATGGAACTTTCAGGTGGATCTGCTTAAAGGTCAGAAGTCAGATAAAGTGGATGTTACTTTACTGCCAGAAGAGTTGGAAGCCATGGAAAATGTGTTACCTGCGAAGTATGAATTTCTTTTCTTATATCTAACTTTCTATTAAGTGGGTTACATTTGTGTGGAAATGTTTTCTTACCTCTGCGGGAGCTATGCAGGTACGAAGAAGCAAGGGAGGAAGAGAAGTTGCGTAGTCAACGAGAAGATTTCAGTGACATGGTTGCAGAGGTATGTTAACTAATAACCCTAAAAATGACATGAACCTTCATATTGGTGTTTTTTGACATACCATCATGATTTGTATCTAATATTTATCTTTATCTGGTCCAGAATGAGAAGAAGAGAAAAAGAAAGATGCAAGAAAAGGAGGGCAAGTCGAAGAAGAAGGACTTTAAGTTTTAGTTATTTTTGGCAGGTAACTGGAGGTAGCATCTTCCAGATTCGTGTAATTCTCGGTTGTAATTTTCACTTTCTATGACCAGAGAACTTGTTTATCTCACCTGTAATACATAATTGCCTAAAAGTAGCTTATCACTGTATTTGGCAGGAATGTACCGTTACGTAAATGAAATGAAAAAATACTACTACTACAATGGAAACACTAAGCAGAACCTGCATTCATAATTACATTGCATTTAGTGCGTTATTGAATAATTCCAATTTGATGTTTGATCAATGGACCGTTTTTAAAGTAGTCCATGTGATACCAAACTTATAAAAACTTAGCTACATCACAAGGATTCTTTCCTCGTGGTTTTGTTCTTTTCTTAAACATAGCTCACCGATTTTCATGTCATTCACGTAACTATCAGGTTTGAACTTACTACCTAATGTTATTGATCCACTATGTCACTTTCATGTTATGATAACAACCTATATATAAACCGCACACGCTTGTCTATTTTGTGACTAGTCCCATGTCAAAAAAAGATTGCAACAAAATATAACAACACGTGATCTTTCAAATCAAAACTTTTCCTTGATAGCTTAACGTGACAAAAATTTAACGTTGCAGCAAACCCCATGCTGAAGCTAGCATAAGGAATGATAACGACGTTAGCTTAATTTAATTAGTAAAGGACAGATTTAACCCAAGCTAATACTGACATGCCATAGAGTTTCAATAGATTACCTAATCTATTCATCAAAAGACAATGAACCACCAAATTTTTTGACTCCAGCGAATATTTTTAGATTGCGAAACTAGCTCTAACCACGTGGTTGCTTACTCCACATGCTACACAGAAGATCACAAAGAATATGGCCAGAATAGTTTAATAATTTTTGGCTGGCGTCTAAGTTGGACGTTATAGAGAATAGACACACTACCCATAGTTAAGATAGTTCAACTTAGATTTAATTTGATACGTCATTTTCATATCTGACCGACAAATATTCTTTGTTTTGTCCTTTTCTTTTTGTATTTCACAAGTTAATGATACTAGACCCTTTATCTAATCAACCGACCAAGATTGATTTCCATTCCCCTTAATCTTTAATATGGTAAATGTAATTGACTCTGCTTATTTTTGATACTGATATCTTACCCTATTGCTGCTTTAGTTATATACCTACATGTGACTATATGGTTTCTAATTCTTCATAGTAATCTTCTAGCTGCCACCAATTTGGAGAAAATTCATTGATGCACGTTTTTCTTCCATTTCCTATTTATCATATTTAATGTGTAAAATTTGTATATTTGGGATACAATAAGTTTAAGTTAGATGTGCACACTCTTAACTCTCTATATGGATATGCATCAACCCTCTATATATTATGCATTTAAAAAGATAGTACACGTTGTTTGAGAAAACAATGAGTTATGTTAAATAATGAATGCATATGGTCCAAATAGGCGGTGTAGAAATTTTTGGGGCTATTCATTTAAGAAAAATTGGGGGCTAAAAAACTTTATAATATCTAAATTATAATTCTTCTATTAATCTTTTGAAAATTGATTCAAACGATGTCTTATCTATTTACTTGAAACTATTTGATTGAAAACTGATTTTATCATAATGCCAATTGTTTTTAATTGTTTAAGTCTTTGATGATTTATTATTATTATTATAATTATTTAAAAATTTCATATTGTGACTGATATATTGATTGTTGCTAATTATTTATACAATTAAAAATTATATTTTAAAATAAAATAGGAGAGAGAGAGAGAGAGAGAGAGAGAGAGAGAGAGAGAGAGAGATTCTTAGTAAATTAAAACATTTAGGCAATCAAAATTATAATAAAAATCAGAGTAAATTAAAATATTTAGACAATTAGTATGCTATAATTCAACATATACCTGCTCATACATTCAGATATGTAACACATGCCATTTAAAAAAAATTAATAACAACAATAATCAATTGGTCCAACTTCAACTTTCATTATTAGTTGTGGAAACATCAATCAAGTAAATATTTCAAAACTTCAAATACATTCATGATACAACAAAATTAAAGTGAATATCAAATATGAGAGCTACACCAAATAGTCTCCAAAAACATAAAATAATGAATAATGTTCTATTTCCCCTGGTGTTACACATCAGAGGAGACGCCGACTCAACAAGGACAAAGGAAGAGCACTCTCTTCCACTCACATCCACGCTCTACTGTGAATTATTTGCACGGTGTCCATGTAAAGGCATCATTCAAACAAAAGGGGTGAGAAATCATAAACATATAAATAATTGCATCATTGTATGTAAGCACACCAATAATACATGCAAAGTGACTCAATCCATAATTCACACTTTACACAAATCCACACATACAACAATGCAATATATATGCAAATGCAATGAGACTCCATCATGACTTAATGCATGTGGTACCAAATTGTGAACTCTCAGGTTCACCCGCTCCAATCCCCACTTAGGATCAGATCACACCAATATTGTTACCATCACCATAGGTAACTGATAACGCGAAATCATATCGTTTATTTGGCTTGATTTACATGTATTTATTTGTGACTATTATTAATTTATCTTGATTTATCCTCTATTATATGATTAATTTACTTCGTTTAGCAGATTGGGGAGAATTTAGACTAAAGAAAGAAAAGGAGAAGAAATGGAAGGAAAAGAGATGAAAAACAAATGAAAAACAGCAGATACGAATTCTGCTGATATGACGGTCGTCACAGGTCCATTACGACCGTCATGCGTGTGACGACCGTCACATTTCATGACGACCGTCACGCAGGCAAAATATCAATATGTTCAAATCAGAAGAAGCCACGATCAATCTCAACTTAATTTCTTCCTACACTTTCTCCACTCACTGCCCACTACTAGAAGTTACTCCCACTCCCTCCATAACTCACCCATGATCTCTGAAAGTTGAAGAGTGAATTATCTCCTATAAATAGGCCTTAGATTCACAGTTTTAAGGGGGAGCCTTCGATGTATCGAAGTGCTGCCAAAATTCTCATTGAAGCCAATTTTCCTTTCCTGCATTATTTCCCATTTCTTTTCCTTTTATTTCATTTGTATAGCTTTATTTGTTCCTGTACCTTTTAATTCTCGCCAAAGTAGAATCCTGCCGACATTGTGGAGGACTACTCAAGGATTCGAGATCAGTACGATTTACAGGTTTTTATTAATTGAATTATTATTTTATTTCTGTCAGTATGCATGTTATATTATTTTGCTGCCATTGTTTATTTATGTTTGCATTAATTATCATGTCTAGCTAAATTAGTTTTATTGGTATGTAACCGAATTAGTAGGACAGGATTCGATAGTAACCGGAATCTTCCCTTTTTACAAACAACCTTTCTGGCCGTAGTTTATAATCAAAATTCTAAATAAACCTTTGTCACGACAGTGAGAAGCTATTTAAGGTGGTTTTGCCACGACAGTGGGAAACCATATTAAGGTACGAACCAACAAGCGACAGCTGAGGCTAGAACCAGATAGTAAAAACTAGGCATTGATTTTAGACACAGCGAAAGCGCTTTAAAAGAAATTAGAATCTATTTGTTTACAAAAAGTAGTTTTAACCTCGAATGGGACAGCGAAAGCGTACATTCGGCCCTTAGAATTATGACCCGAGTCAACAACCATCGTGAGACGAAGGTCTTTAAACGAGTAAGTTCTCCTGAAAAGTGTTTGCAATAGACAAAAAGGCACCGGTAACCTGCCGAATTCCCGATAGCTAAAGCGTTACATACCGATATTCCTTTACCGCATTTCTTTAAACCAAAAAATCTTTATTTCTTGTGCATTTAATTTCATTCGCATTCAGCTTTCCTAATTCCATTAGCCTTAGCTTTACGCCGTAATAATAGATAACGGTAGATTGACATTGGTCTCTGTGGGTTCGACAATCTTTTATATTACTTCGATATTTCTGTGCACTTGCGGACGCGTCAAGTTTTTGGCGCCGTTGCCGGGGACCAACAGTCAATATTGTGATTCCGTTGTTGCATAATATATACTAAGGCACTCTTATCTAAATCATAATGTATAACCCATATTTCCATTATAACTACCACCCCTAATATTTCGAGGAACCACAAGATCCGTTTAAATCGGACCTCGAAATATTATTAGAAGATTTCAATACGACGCATTCTCACCCAAATTCCCTCTACGATGACGACTCCCAATGTTTTGAGGAAACACAAGATTTCGATACATCCAACCTTGAACTATTACTAGAAGAATTCGAAGAGACGTTTACTCACTCTAGGATAGAATCTATGATGGAGCGCTTTGTGGAGACACAAACTCTCCAAAATGAAGATTTTAGAAAACAACATCTCCAAATTGATGAAAACCTTAAGCAAATGAGCATTATAGTCGATTCCCTCGCGACTCACAGCAAGGCTTTGGAGACTCAAACCTCTTTTCTTACACAAACATCTCTAGGACCCTTCCTTGAGAGCCATGTAAATGTTGTAACCACTAATAATGAAGAACAAATAGAAGATCCTAGGGAGAGTGATGATGAGTCTGAGGAAAGTTTTGGTGAGACAAGCATAATTATTGAGAAAAATCCACCGACACCACCCGAAAGGGAGGTTGTCGAAGAGGAAGAGAAGGAAACACCTATTGTTGCCCCTCCTCCCTATACCCCACCTATTTCATTCCCACAAAGGGTTGTGGAAGCTAAGGTAAACTCCAAATCCAAAACATATGTGGAGGTATTGGAAAATATCCACACTAATGCACCTTTGTCTAAGGTCCTTCATAACAAAAGAAAATTCAAGGACCATGAAACTAGGGTCATCATTACTGTTAAAAGGGTAAGATTAAATTTTGAGGTGGTGGATGAAATAGCTAAGCCCAAATTTGAAAAACTGATACTTAGGATAGATCCAGAACCACCACCACAAGTTCAAAACAATGAACCACCCTATAGAAGAAAGAAAAGAAAAGGTGAGGGATATGAGAAATGGCTTGATAAGTGGCCATGGAAACCGAAGACCATTCAAAGTTCGAGCTATGAACCATTCTCGAAAGAGCCACCATGAGTACTTGCACTCCTTGGCCGTCGAGCTATCGACGTTAAACAAAGCGCTGTGTGGGAGGCAACCCATAAAGTCTTTATTTTAATTTGTTTGTTTAAATTTGCAGAAAATAAAGAAATGTATCGCTTGTTACTCTTTAGCTATATCTAAGCGAAAACTCTCTAGATGACGATCTGAGAAGATGAGCTATGCCCACGGACATTCCTACGAGTGTCGCTGCTGGTGGGAACACTGATGATGAGTACTTCCTCTTGATGTGAGCAACATGATGAGCTAGTTCGAGAATTACACAAACAAAGGTATCTCAAAATGCCCGCCGCCGAAGTAGAAGTGATCAACAAAGACAAGGATAGCAAGAGCAGTAGCATTCATACATGTTCTATCTTTCCTTTTCCACCTTTTACTAAAACATTGAGGACAATGTTTGGTTTAAGTGTGGGGGAGGAACTCTATTGTTTTACATTTTATTTCATGCTTCTAGGAATTTTTATCTATTTTTAACATTATGTCAAAGTCTTTGCATGTGCTGTCGAGTCTTTATGCGTGGTTTTCGCTTGTTATTCAATTTCCCCAAAATTTCAAAATTTTAAAATTCTAACCTCCAACAAATTTTTGCTTCGATTCATGACATGGTTCTCTGAAAGTATATAGGTTGTCCAGGCTATGTTAGAAAAACATGGGAAAGTTTTGATAAAATTGATACCGTCCTGACACCCTCAACCCCCTAAATATGCAAAATCAATTTGAGTACCCATTATGTCGAAACCTTAAAGCTCCAGGTTCTTGTAGTAATCCCTAAGTAGTTTATTTAAGCAGTCAGCACCATCCTAAACACACTAAGTAAGAAACCAATGCAAATAAGTGTATGATCTCTAGCGTAAAATGAGAAATTAAGAAAGAAAATAAATTATGAAGAAAAAGACATGTTCCTTCTAAGTTAGGTGCTCCTCACCCGAGCACTTAGCCTAACGGTACAAACTCTTTAAGTTCAATTGATGGTTAAGCATATTTGCAGAGAAAAAAATGAAATAGCATCGAGATCATAGTCACTAACAGGTTTACTTGTCATGAATGTGTATGGATAACGGGCTTAGTGTGATTGCACTATAATGAAACGGGGTGAAAGAGAGCATGAGATATAGGTTGAGTTATAATGACATGATTCCGATTGATTTGCATAAGTAGGGAGTTTTTGAAATTGTGTCGTTACGGTATCCTTGGTATTGATATTTAGTACCTATCGATCTAACATTAGCCTAGTAGCCACGTATGATTAGAGTCTCATCATGTTTTTGTTTCGAACTATGCTTATTTCTTTTTACCGTGTTGGTTGATTGCTTGAGGACAAACAATGGTTTAAGTGTGAGGGTGTTTGATAACGTGAAATCATATCGTTTATTCGGCTTGATTTACATGTATTTATTTGTGACTATTATTAATTTATCTTGATTTATGCTCTATTATATGATTAATTTACTTCGTTTAGCAGATTGGGGAGAATTTAGACTAAAGAAAGAAAAGGAGAAGAAATGGAAGGAAAAGAGATGAAAAACAAATGAAAAACAGCAGATACGAATTCTGATGATATGACGGTCGTCACAGGTCCATTACGACCGTCATGCGTGTGACGACCATCACATTTCATGACGACCGTCATGCAGGCAAAATATCAATACGTTCAAATCAGAAGAAGCCACGATCAATCTCAACTTAATTTCTTCCTACACTTTCTCCACTCACTGCCCACTACTGGAAGTTACTCCCACTCCCTCCATAACTCACCCATGATCTCTGGAAGTTGAAGAGTGAATTATCTCCTATAAATAGGCCTTAGATTCACAGTTTTAAGGGGGAGCCTTCGATGTATCGAAGTGCTGCCAAAATTCCCATTGAAGCCAATTTTACTTTCCTGCATTATTTCCCATTTCTTTTCCTTTTATTTCATTTGTATCGCTTTATTTATTCCTGTACCTTTTAATTCTCGTCAAAGTAGAATTCTGCCGACATTGTGGAGGACTGCTCAAGGATTCGAGGTCAGTACGATTTACAGGTTTTTATTAATTGAATTATTATTTTATTTCTGTCAATATGCATGTTATATTATTCTGCTGCCATTGTTTATTTATGTTTGCATTAATTATCATGTCTAGCTAAATTAGTTTTATCGGTATGTAACCGAATTAGTAAGACAGGATTCGATAGTAACCGAAATCTTCCCTTTTTACAAACAACCTTTCTGGCCGTAGTTTTTAATCAAAATTCTAAATAAACCTTTGTCACGACAGTGAGAAGCTATTTACGGTGGTTTTGCCACGACAGTGAGAAACCATATTAAGGTACGAACCAACAAGCGACAGCTGAGGCTAGAACCAGATAGTAAAAACTAGGCATTGATTTTAGATACAGCGAAAGCGCTTTAAAAGAAATTAGAATCTATTTGTTTACAAAAAGTAGTTTTAACCCCGAATGGGACAGCGAAAGCGTACATTCGGCCCTTAGAATTATGACCCGAGTCAACAACCATCGTGAGACGAAGGTCTTTAAACGAGTAAGTTCTCCTGAAAAGTGTTTGCAATAGACAAAAAGGCACCGGTAACCTGCCGAATTCCCGATAGCTAAAGCGTTACATACCGATATTCCTTTACCGCATTTCTTTAAACCAAAAAATCTTTATTTCTTGTGCATTTAATTTCATTCGCATTCAGCTTTCCTAATTCCATTAGCCTTAGCTTTACGCCGTAATAATAGATAACGGTAGATTGACATTGGTCTCTGTGGGTTCGACAATCTTTTATATTACTTTGATATTTCCGTGCACTTGCGGATGCATCAGTAACACTTCACTAATTCATCACCATAGGAATTAGCTACTCGCACCCAATCTATCACCATAGGAATTAGCTACTCGCACCCAATCCATCACCATATGAACATCCAACACCATGATGCATGACATATACTAGACATGCAACAACAACAAGTACATTGACATTCAACTTAATTAATATACTCCGCCATACTGGCCACCAATACACCAAACACATGCTATAACATTCCAGCAACACCAACAGAATAATATATAAGGCAACAACAATGCATTTACGCCTATTCCACACCACATATAATTTAACACCATCACGCAGCAGTTAAATCAAATCTAAGTACTATAGTTATTTTTAAATTAAACTTCGTCGCGTCATCTTCCTAATGCTTAAAATGACAGCCGAATCGAACACCCGAAACTCAAGATATGATTTCTCAAAGTTTTTTTTTTTTACATTTTCATCCTAGTGTAACCGGTTACACCAAATGCAGTAACCGGTTACACCCTGTAACCACGCCACTTCTTATTCATTGTTTCACAGTGTAACCGGTTACACCATTTCTGGTAACCAGTTACACTCCCTCAGTTTTTCCAGAAAACACATTTTTCAACCGTGTAACCAGTTACACCAATTCTGGTAACCGGTTACACCTGTAGCAGAAGCACTTTTCTGTAACTTATAAAATACAAAAATTGATTTTTAACCCATCCCAAAACCTCACTTCTCATACCAATTAAATACCACATTTTCTACATGAAAATCACTTTTTAAAAGGTCCCCAAACCCCAGATTTTTGTATAAATTCACATATTCGAGTTTCGACTCTGAATCGCAACAATTTCAACAATACAACATCCCTCATCATGCAATCCCACTAGTTACATAATTATACTAACATCATCATACAATTCAACAACATTCACCAACACAACATCATCATGCAAGATCACAATTCATCAATCAAATTACTCAACCAACACACACACACACACACACACACACACACACACACACACACACACACACACACACACACACACACACACACACACACACACACTCACAATTGCAACAATTCAATCAATTAATCACAATATAGAAAGAAGATATAATCAAGCACATGGAGATAAAACCCACCCACATATTATCATGCCAAGCCTTATATGAAGGGAAATTTCACCCTTACCTTGGTATTCCTAGCAATGAGTTCTCTTCTATCTCTAACAATTGTGATCTCTCTTATCCTAACTTTCCATTTTCTCTTTCTCCCTTTTTCTCCAAAACACGTATCTGACAGTTTTCCCACTCTAATCCCCCTTTTCCTTAATTTAATATATTCTTAACATTATTATAACTATATTTTCACTAATTGAAATAATGATAATATTAATAATTTTCACCAAATATTTATTTTAAATAATATCCACATATTATTTAATTAAATAAATCTTAACAAAATCGATTAATTAGCTTTACTCTCATCATCCCCAATCTCTACAATTTTGTTCATCATATTCTAATTTCTATGGTTACCACCCCTACACCAAAGGATCCTTTAACACACCAAAACATCAACAACATCCAATGACACATAATTTAATTGCGAAAAATAAATTAAATAAATTGGGGTCTTACAACTCTCTCCCACTTAGAATATTTTCGTCCTCGAAAATTTACCTGACGCCTATGGATACGCCTCTCGTATCCGACTCTCCAACTCCCACGTAGTGTTTCCTCCGACAACGTCTCCCCACACTACCTTCACGAGAGCAATCGCTTTGTCTATCAACTGTTTCAATTATTGGTCTTCAATCCTCACAAGTAAAACTTTAACTGTAAGGTTATCCCTCACCCGCACTTCATCCATCAAAATCACATGCGACGGATCTGGAACATACTTTCAAAGTTGTGAGACATGAAACACATCATGCAAGTTCGGAAGATTCGGTGGCAATGTCACTCTATAAACAACCACCTCAATCCTCTCTGAAATCTGATACGGACCAATAAACTGAGGAGTAAGTTTCCTCGACTTCAAGGCACGCCCAACACCGGTCACCGGAGTGATCTCAAGAATACATGGTCTCTCTCTTGAAACTCAAGATCCTTCTTCCTCTTATCATGTTAGCTCTTTTGCGTACTCTGTGAAGCTCTCATCTTCTCCTAAATCAACTTCACCTTTTCAGTAGTCAGTTGGACAATCTCAGGTCCAAACACTAAACTCACCAGATTCATGCCAATTACACTTTTGACTCTATACTTAAATAATAAAATTGCAGTTTCAACTTTGTACTTAAATAATAAAAACTATAAAACATCCGCCAATTGCAATACCAGATTTGTATTTAAATTAAAAAATATAGAGCATCCACCAATTGCAATTTCGGCTTTGTATTTAAATATAAAATATTAATTATTAATAAATTAATGTAAATAAATTTAAATGATTTATATAAAATATTAATAAATATAAATTAATTTAAATGATTTAATATATTAATATAAATAAATTTAAATAATAAAATATCAATTAAATAACAAAATTATAATTAAAGTCAATTAAATAAAAAAAAAAGTTTTCTATAATGCCGTTCATACATTGGACGGTTGCATGTATATTTATAAAAGGACCGTTCAATGCTTAAGCTGACTCGGTTTAAAGAAATTTTTGTTATCTTTATATGTGAATATGAGAATGAATCTGCACCATTGAATTAAAATATATTTCTAAAATTGATTATTAATTTCTCTCTCCTCGTAAAAGCGCTCGATTTTTTTGGATTTTTGGTACATGATTCATTGAAAAATATGATTTAATCTCAACCTTTCCTTTTAAATATGATGATTGTTATTCATTCTTATATTCTCATATAACTTACTCTTTCCTAAACTCTGTAAAAAGACTAATTCTCATAAAATAGAAAATCTTATTGAGAACTCTCATGTTTTAGAAGATGCTCAAATTTTGAAACAATACTTCCTCTGTTAAGTCCGTACAACATCTTCAAAAGACAAAGAAATGTTACCAGATCCATCTGAAATCATATCTTTACAAACCGCCCTCATATGAAAGATTACGTCTAGTCTATGCAACCTAAGAGCTACAAACCAGGAGCAGTACGTAGATATGGAGATTCCCCAGTATCTCATAAACCACTGGAAGACTAAAGGATATACAACCTTACACTTTAGGGCTTCCAGACGCATCCTTTCTCTTCACGGAAGGAAGAACCAATCCGTCTTTTGCAAAATAGCTCTACTGGACTCCAGCTACCTCCACTATGAAAATGCTCTGATAGGATCTGTTCTAACTACACTTCATGCTGGAAGTGTTGTCCTCACCATCTTCCCAAACTATAATGTGAGTCTTAATGATAATAATTTATCCACAAGACTGAAAGTACAGGTCCAACTAATTCCGACATATTTCTCGTAGTTGGTCTTCCTAAACTATAACGTGAGTCTCTCGTAGTTGGTTATCCATTCAAGGAAAGAAGGGTTGTTACCACCTGGCGATTATACTATTATTACATGGGTCACCAACAGACCATTGTAAACCACTACATCCTTCAGTTGTTATTCAGCCAATTCCTTGCTTTATGTATTCAACCACAACTCCGAAGTACGACCGACAATTTCCTGCTTTCGAAAGAAAGATGGATCCAATCACAAGCAGAACATCCAAACCCTTTATTCATCCTAGTGAAGTCTAGCCGATGGGAAACTTAAAACTTTAACTCAAGCTGAAGAAGTTCTGAATTGGCAATCTGAAAACATGGTTTCTCGAAATGAAATTCTCCAAAATCTTGGCAAAAAGGTAGATAAGATTGCTGAAAAAATATACGAAATAAACGAGGATCTCAAGGTTTTATCCCATAAAATGTAGAAACATTATAGAAGCTTGAAAGCCCAAGTATCCCAACTAGATCGGGATTTGTGGAAGATGTTAGAAGAGAGAACTTTTGGTAGAACATTTGACCAAAAGGAAAGTGAAATAAGAAGTCTACTAGGCCAAGTAAAAGAGATAGATGACTTCTTAAGAGCCTCTCATGAAAAAAAACCCAAGCCTGTTGAAATTTTTTTCTTTGACCCTCCCGTTTTTCCTACATATTTCAAACGACCAGAAAGGCTTTATCCTTTCTACCCTACCTATGTTTCATCACCACCAGATCAGGTCAAATACATGTCTACAACTTACAGACCAAAATATGCCAGAACTACCACTACCTCAACCTCCAAGACAAAGGGGAAAGCTGCCTACTTGAACGCTTCATACTCAGACTCTCAAGATATCCCTGAAACACATCCTCCAAAAATCCAAAAGGAAGAAGAATCACCTGATAAAGGTTTCCAAGCCATGGCAATCACTACAAATTATGAATCTCCCCGAAAAAATTACTCTGAATCATCAACACAAAATAGAGATGAGTCCTCCTCAGACAGTGACATCAACTCAAATCAAGAACCATCTTCTAATGAAACACTGAGATCTTTTTCAACTAAATCAGAATCCGAAGACAACTATATCCAAAGACTCTTCATGACAAATATAAAAGAGGAAGGGTCCTTTTTTGAAGAAGAATCCTCTGAAGAAACTCTAGTCTTTGAAAGGACTAAACCAAATGGCGGTCCTTGGTTCACCTTTGATGATATACCACCTAGCCACTAGATAAAGAGACTACTTAAACTTGGAGCTTGACTTGACTCCCAAATGATGAAAACAAGTGAAGATAGCTATAAGATCATTGAAGAATTTTGCCGTAGAATGACAGGCACGATGAAAGAATGGTATTACAATCTTGGAGCTTTCAAACAAGATGAGTTGCATCTTCTAGAAACTACAACTAATATTCTTGGTGTTCTTCATCGATAATTTATCTGTGATATGGAGATATTTGATAGGAAAAGTATACAAGAATTGTAAGATGAAGTGTTGTTCTCTCAAAACAAAGGACCTCGACAAACACTATCATAGAATGACACATAAGTATTATGTCCTTAATGGATACAATGACCTTAGTCTCAAGAATACCTATGTATCCTCTCTACCACAAGAACTCCATCTAGAAATTCATAGGATGTTACCACAACTCAAAAGGATATTAAAACTATGAGTCTTGGACAGATTCACCAGGTGACATTAGAAGCACTTAAAAAACTTTGCAGTTTTTATCATCAATTCTTAGAAGTTATAGAAAAAAAGTCAAAGTTCACTCAAGCATGTAAGAAGCCCTACCTGGAGATTAAGTGTAAAGACAAAAGGTGTAGCTGTGGAACAAAAAAGAAACATCATAATAAAAAATACACCAAATATCCTAGGATCTTCAAGGGAAAGAAAAGAAAGAATATGAAGCTCTTTAGAAGAAAGCCTTTCAGAGGAAAGGGAAAAAATTTAGAGATTCTTTATTTATGGAAAAAGGGGAACTTCTCTAAAGAATGTCCTAATAATACCCATAAAGCCACAAAGCTGATTAACTCTCTTCAACTTCTAGAAGGAGACTTAGAATCTTTGTATTCTGAACACAACTTTGCTGATGAAGAAACAATTTTTTCCCTTTAAGACTCTTCGTCTGATGAAGCATCAATTTTGAAGTCAGAAGATGACAAATATCTCCTTGTTTAGTCCTTCAAAGAGATAGGCAGTTCACTTCCTACTCCACCACTTCCTTGTGTTGAAGTTCATGTCCTCGAAACAAAGTTTTTCCGTCCAAAGAAAGTTTAGCTTATATGGACACTGGGGTCCAGATTACAATGATGAATCCTAGCATTCTCCCAGCGGAAGCATGGGTGACACATGCTGCATACTTTGTAGCAGCATATGGAAACATTTTCAAGATAGATTTAATGACCAAGGAGAAAATAGGAATTAAATTCTTCCCAGACTGCATAATTTGGACTAGGGTCATTGGCAGTAATCTTCCAAACAAAGATATTGTAGTAGGAATGACAGTAATCTCCCCACGGGAATCAAATTCAAAAGAGAATTCAAACCTTACTCTGGGATATTGAAACTATATTCACTTTCTAAAATTCCTGCTGGCTATGATGAAATCAAGTCCAACCTACTCAAACTATGTGTGGATAGCCATGAAAAATTCCGCCACCCAAAACCTATCTGGAAGAATAAAGACTTCTCCGTTCAAATTGTTTTCAAGCTCAATGAAGATGTTAATCCATCCAAGGCCACTCATCCAGGAATGAGTCCATCAGATTATACATTAGCTAGGGAAGAATGCGACCAGCTGCTCAAATAAGGTCTGATAGAACCCACCAAATCAGAACGGGTTTGCCAAGCATTTTATATGGAAAATAGATTTGAAAAGTTGAGAGGGAAAAAGAGGCCAGTAATTGATTACAAACCTCTAAATCATTTTCTCAAATATGATAAATTTCTCATTCCAAAGGCCTCATCCTTAAATGTTTTCATCAAATATGCCCAGATCTATTTCTAGTTTGATCTTAAGTCAGGATTTTTCCAATTGGGTATCGACCCTGAGGATCGTTATAAAACAACGTTCTACATTCCTAATGCCCAGTACCAATGGACTGTGCTACCATTTAGGCTTAAGGTAGATCCATCGCTTTTTCAAAACGCCATGACTAGAATTTTTGAGCCTATTCTCAACAATATCCTCAACTATATTGATGATATGCTATTATTCTCAAAAGATGAAAAAACCCACGAATAATTATTGGGTCAATTCTTTCAGATAGCCCAACAACATGAAATGGTGCTCTCTAAAAAGAAAAGTCAATTAGGCCAAACAAAAATTTATTTTTTAGGGATGTATTTCTCTCAAGGGAAATATCAACCCCAACCTCATATTTCACAGGAGTTGTTAAACTCTCATGATAAAAATCTCACAGTTAAGCAAATCCAACAATTTCTTGGAAAAACTGGCGAGATACACGAGTCCTCTATTCCAAATGCTGAAGAAAAAACCTCCACCATGGAGAGCAAAGCAAACTGAATCAGTAAAAGCTTTGAAAAAGATCGCACAAATTCCACCTTTCCTAAAAATCCTTGGGAATGGCAAAAGAATTCTGCAGATCAATGCCAGTGATCACTATTGGGGAGCAGTTATGATAGAAGAACTTGAAGAAAAAAGATACTATTATGGTTATGCTAATGGCCAACTTAAAGAAGCTGAAAAATACTATCACACCACTTACAAGGAAGCTCTCGCTGTAAAAATGGGAATTCAAAAGTTTGACTTCCACCTAAGAGGCTACCAGTTTGAAGTCCAGATGGACAATTCCTCTTTCTCTAAGATCCTTAAATTCAAAAATAAGATACCTCATGATCCTCAAACTCTTAGGCTCAAAGATTGGTTTTCCAAATATGATCTCTATAAGACACGTCAAAGGAACTCAAAATATAATTCCTAATCTACTAGCCTGACCTATTAAACTTATCCAGATCATCATAGCCAAACACACATTCCCTATAATTCTTATGGTCAAACCAGTACCAGCCCATGCATCCACAATCAAGAATCTTTTATTACAGCTCAAGCAGTATGTCAGGAACGATCTCTTCTATTACATGACAAAAATCATAAGGAATAAACTACTAGATCATAGTCCTTATTTCCTAGACACACATTTCATCCTACCAATTTTAATAAACCCAAATGTTAAATTCACAAGAAACCATTTGTGGTATATATGGTGTGCCACTTGTTTGAATTACAAGCCTGTTCTTATTCCCACTGAGGCCATGTATCAACACATAATGGATCCTGAGAACCACAAGTCTTTAATTTTGACTACTCTTGAATGATACTCTCTATTAAAATGGTGGATAGATCAATTAAAACCATTAATAGACGAGGTCAAAAAGCGAGATTATCTTCAAAAGATATTGCAAACTCAAGTCTGTTTTCTTTCTACACAGGCCCTATCTGACAGATCCTGCAACTAAGTTGCTTAATTGTAAGAGTTATGTTCACCTATGAAAAACCATTGATGAATATCCTCCCAGTCTAAAAATCACAAGGGAATTATTGGATTATGTTAATTGCATCAATCTCTATGATCCAAAGGACCTCGATGATAGAACAACTTGCATACATTATGAAAATTTCAAAAGACCAGAAGTTAGAGAAAGCTCGACTCAAGTCACACAACAGAAACCAGATTCTCCAATGGAAGCTAAATTCTCTGAAGGACAAGTGGAAGAAGTTAATATGTGATTAGTGGATCACACTTATATGATGGATGACATCTGGCAGCGTGAGTCATCTCGTTTTGGAGATTGCTTTTCTGATGGAAATTTATCTGATCAGAATATGTCCCCCTCTCATGAACCCATTTGCAAAGACTAAATAGACAAGTATCCTTTAAAGATCATAAGCATGTTTATGAATAGTAATTTTTGTCTTTTTGTGCAATAAGACTACAATAATGTAATCCATAAGTGATAAATGTGTCGGAATTTTGAAAAAGACATTCATATAGTATTAAAAATGTCATGCTTGTAAATAATGTTGTTTTTGTCCTATTTGTACCTCTTGGCTATAAAAGGAGAGCTCTTAGTAACATATTTTCATCAAGCAATCACAAATAAAGTCTCTCGTGTGTTTAAGAACAAACATGTTCTAAAAATCTTTTCTTTCTCCCTTAAAGCTTTAGTTATTGTATTTATATCATAATTCCCTCCTAGATACAAGTATTCTCTACACCTGCCTCTAAATGAGGATCTTATGTATCCGAAAACATCTAACCATTGATCCATACTACGGTAATTGTTGTTATGAAATTTCAATTTTAATTGTTAGTATGTCTTATACTTATGATTGACTATTTAATGACGATACAATTAAGACTGACTTTTATGATATATGAGACTCCTGAACAGTATGATATCAGAATCTATAAAAAAAAAGAGATGCATCTATAATCTATAATCTATAACATATATAAAGGTAATACTTAGTTTTTGGTGTAGCTTTTTTTTTATACCAAATTTACCCTTATTTAAAAATATATAACTTACACAATAACTTCCATTTAACTACTACTATCATCTTTCATATAACTCTCTACTAATAACTCCCTACTAATAACTTCTCACATAACTTCCATTTAAAATTAATATTAAATAAAAATATATCATTTATATTTATATGTGTGCAATAAAAAAGCGGACAGACGGGCACGCGAGTGCCCGTCTGAACGCTAGTATGATATAAATATCACTTAATAATTATAAAATAGTATATGTGTAAAAATTTCAAAATATTATGCTACAATGAGGAATAATCTCAAACAATTTAGTATTATAAATAAAACTCTTAATGAAAAAGAATCACGTACTTGTTTTTTCAAAGGCTAAGCATACTTGATAGAAATCATGTTTTTTCCCATACAGAATCACTTAAGTGGATATTCACATTACTCTACGTTGCTGTCATTGTGAAAACCCAATGCTTCTGTGTTTGTGTGTCACTTCAATTATTCTTTGTCCAAACGTGTCGACTACCGACCCACCGTACTCCAATTAATCTCTGTCAACACATTCGTACGTTAAAGTCTTCCTAGTAGTATTTTAAAACTCTCAAATCATTCTATTGTTTTATAAATTTATTATTATTCTTATACACATAATAATTTTACAATATACACGCCTATAAAATTTAATAAGACAATTATTAACATTTTTCATAATACTAATAAATACAGATATACATCAACACTCACATATCGACACTGATACAAACACAAACACATATTTTTAAAGATGTCAGAGCTACTTAGAATTAGTTATAATCCATAGACACGAGATCTACACGTGCATGCAACATATAGATATACCCAACTTGCAACATGTAATCACATGACATAGGACCATAAATCACCATTACACTACACCAATCTATTCTTTTCATTGTGGCCCCAAAACAAAAACCATGTGTTGCCAACTGTTTTTAACCTAGTTGAGAATCTAAGGTCCCACTATTACCACTCTCCTCATTCCCTTAATGTGATGTTAATAATCAATTTAGAAAAACAATACCTTTGTGTACTTGTCTTCTTTTTTGCCAACTTTGTGTTTGTATTGGTGGCCATTGTCCAAGATTACTATACTTGAAATTATTATACTATGTGGTCTATAACATCATGCTCATCAACTTTCCTTTTACAACTAAAAACATAGAGCACTATCAATGGTTTATAGCTTTCCACGTGTCAACCACCTTCCTTCAACTTACAAGTTAAGTATCTCTCATACAAATTTCAATTTTCTTCTATTACAAATTCAAGAATTCACACAATCGACACTTGTGTTAGTAACATCGAGATCTAACGAACTAAACTTAAAATATATATTAATAAAATTTTTTATCTAATTATTTAAAATATAAAGCATTGAAAAAATTTATATAAAGTGACACACATTATTTTATAAGTTGATTTTAGTCGATTTTATAAGAATGAATCAGATCAAACCCTAATATAATAATCTTTAGAGATAAAATATTAAAAAAGATTTATACAGAATATTTTAAATTATTTTTATATCAAACTCTAATATTAATAATCTTTAGATTAAGACACCAAATCCCTATATGAGAGTGCATAAAAACACTAAACTCCCAAAAGTAGCTATCAAAACTAAACCATACCCCTTCTTTCTCTCTTATTCCACACATAGTTTGAAGTAATTTTTTTGACCTTGTTATAATTATTATTCCTTTACAGATAGATAAGGCCATAAATAAGTAGTATTAGATATAGCCATATTCTTATAAAGAAAATACATGTTCACTTCCTCTCACCTTCCTAGCCATTTCCTTCTATCAAACCAAACCACTCTCATTCATCATTTCCTTCTTATTAATTTCTTTTCTAGCTCTTGAATCAAAGGGCCAAAACTTATCACTTTTTTTCATCTAATTCCATAGAAGAAACTCTTTATTTTACAAGGTTGAACTTAAGATATGGGTTTGAGTTCTAAACAAGTTTCTAGTAGAGGTATTGATTGGAACCAAACCTTGTTACAAGATCAAAACTTGGAACTACCAAAAGCTTCACCTATGAGGAAACAACAACAGCAACAACAACAAAATCATCAATTAGAAGCTGTGAATTGTCCAAGATGTGATTCTTCAAACACCAAGTTTTGTTACTACAACAATTACAACAAGTCTCAACCTCGTCATTTCTGCAGAGCTTGTAAGAGACATTGGACTAAAGGTGGAACTCTAAGAAATGTTCCTGTTGGTGGTGTTAGAAAGAATAAAAGAGTCAAAAAATTAACCTCTCCAAAAACTACTATTAGCACCTCCTCAAAAACTACTATTCCCACCACCACAACTTCTATTACCACCCCCACCCCCACCACCTCAAATACCAAAACCACACCTTCTATGTACGAATCTCTCATTCATCCACCATCTTTTTTTCCATCTCAGAATCTGATGAGTGCTAGAGATTCATCAGAAGGTAATAATGAAGAGTTTGGTATTGGTAATGGTATCTTTCTGAGTTCATCTATGGATTTACCTCAAAACCAAAGCCTTATATTCCCATTCTCAAACTCAAGCTCTTTGAGGTCATCCAATGCATATAACTATGGCGAAGAGTTAAAAGTCATGGAAGATTCAACTATTAACAACACTATAATTCCAAGTACTGGTGGTGCTGCTGGTGCTATTACACAGCCATGGGAGAACATTCCTGCAACAGCAAGTAGTGGCATGGAAATGTCAAACTATTGGAGTTGGGAAGATATTGATTCTTTGGTCTCAACTGATCTTAATGTTCCTTGGGATGATTCTGATATCAAACCCTAATATTCTAATATTGGTGTTTTAAAAACCGGACCAGACAGTTTCATCCTGATTCGAGCCGGTTAATTGGTTGAACCATGATCAAGAACTCTGAGAGTTCAATTTTTAGTGATTGTTAACATATGGTAGTTTAGTTTCAAATGTCTATAGAATAGTTATATATAATTGGGGTGTTTTTGTGTTTGATACATGTTAGTAAGTGTTCTTGTTTTCAGATGGAACATGTTATGGACTGGTGTATGAGTATCTGCACCTGTATATTTCTTACAAAGTATTTGAAGCTGACTTATTTTAGTTTCAGCTTGAGATTCAAGTAAGAAGGTCTAATTAATTAATGTAATCCAATGTGTTTACCTATTCATTCCTCTTTTATTTCATATGATAAATTTGTGTGATAACTTGTATGATGGTGTCATGTTTGTTGGGTCATACATTGACTCAAGTCAGACTCTAAACACAATGTCAGTGCTGATTAAAACACAATTTTTGTAGAGTTTTAACCCAATACACATCATTGAACTACTCTTTATAGGGTGTGATCCGAACAAAACACATATCACATATCAGACACGATTTTGATATGATTTGTGATGCTGTATAATTATAAAATTTATTTTGTATTTCAATTTTTACAAATAAACTAATCCTTTAAGAATGATAAAATATCAAATTGAAATTTCATTCTTCAAGAAATAGATGTTGAACGCAATGTCTTAGATTATTGGTACGACAAGTTAAATCGCAATTACCACAATTAACACATATTTAATTGTACAAGATGATGGAACATACAAGTAATAAAAAACACAATAATTGATAACCCAATTCGATGCAACAACACTTACATCTGGAGGGTCGGCTTTCAATCCAAGAAAGAAATTTCATTATTAGGTGCTTAGTATAATTAGTCTTACAAGCAACAACAAATTCTATGTTGTTCAATGTCTCTTCCTAATACTATCCAATGACTTTCTATTTAGGTCCTCCTCTAAAGATGAGAACCTTACTCACTTTCTTCTAAATCACACAACCCATTATTGGTGATTACAACTCAACTAGACAAACCTACAACCACACCAAGTTACTGAAACATAGTGTGGTGTACATAAAGCAATAACAAAGACTAAAAAAACCTAGCACTCTAAAGATCTTCAATATATTACTCGCTTTCCAATGTAGGTTTTGAGCTTCTTATATAATAGCAAAAGTATTATGAGATTTTCTCCTTAGAACTTTGATTTAATTTTGTCCAGAATCTTTGCACAATCTATTAAATAAGACTTGTTCCATAAATATCTTCAACAAAAAGATACGATTCGTTTTGTTTCAAATTCAAATTTAAATCACATTAAAATTTGATTTAATCTTCACAGTTGTCCAACAAATCATATAATCATATTGCTAAATAAATGCAGTAAAATCTAACTGAATCTTCAATAGAAAATCCATTCCAAAATGCAGTAATCTGGCCTTTTGAGCAAGACCCAAATGTCGTACCCACATGTTGTGACATGGTGTCCAACATGTGTCCCTTCTACACCAGAAAATCATCTTGATGCAACTTGGTAAAATTGAACACTTCTCCATGATGTTGTTTTACAAAATGCATCAAATTCTAAAGGAACAACAATATCCCCCTTTGACAAATTGTGAAAAATAACTATTCAAGATATATAACACTCATTAAATCAAAACAAGTGACATGCAACAAAAGATTATCAAAACATACAATTTAATATTAGGAGTGGAAAATCTGTAGCATTCATCACAGATGTCAAACAACAACAATTTGATATTAGGAGTGGATAACTGTTGCACCCCAAAATTTTCCCTCTTATTTCTAACCATAATTGGCTTGTGTTTCACGTTCATGTGCATTTTCCATTAGGACATAACCTTGAATTCGTTCATTTGCATTGAGCTCCTAAAGACGTGGATCAAAGCATTTCCTGTGATTTGAGTTTTTCTTATTCAGAAGTTATTCAATGGTCCAAGAGTAACTTCATTCATTTTTATCGGAGATCTGTGGAAAAGGTTCCAGTTTGGTTTTTGGATTAAATTCAGCCAGGGTGTGTATTAGTGGAAAATATGGGCGGAGGGTTTATTTAAGTTCATCAACCATTATTAACCTTTTATATTGTCGCTACTGCGAAAAAAGAGGCCGGCAATGACTAACAGAGCCGCCACCTATCTTTATTTATCCCAGAGAAGGGAAAGGAAACGATCGGAAAAAAACCTGACGAAAACGGGAAAAGACGAGGTCATCGCAACCAAGTCCTAGGTTCGGGAGTCAGTTACGCAAGGGGAAGGTATGAGCACCCTTCACGTCCGTCGTACTCGACGGGATCCACACATGTGTTGTCTAGCTAAAAGGGTGTGTAAACTATCTACGCTAAAGGCTTATGGACAAAAGAAAAAGAAAAAAGGATTGACTCGGAAGAGCATCGCCGCTCTGTGCCTACGTACTCCCTCGTGCAATGGGAAAGTCAGAGTCAACGTAGTTCGCCTAACTACAACTAAAAGAGGGGGGAAGGTTGCTCGCTAAGATATCGCGTCTCATGCCTACGTACTTTCATCTGGTATGAAAGATCAGAGCAAACGTAGTTCGGGCTAACGAGAACACAGGCTGTTCAAAAGTTTTACCCGAGTAGGGTTAACAGACAGTTCTAGCAGTTGGTGTATGCAGCTCGACTATTGGAGACTTAGGCGTTACCGTTTGCGATAGGACCGAAATTGTTAACAACACTCTTGTTTATGAAAAAGGTTTTCCTGATTAAGATCCCAAAGGATAAAAAGGTTTGAAGTGTTTTTGTGTTTTTTTAAAGAAAGAAGTGTTTTGATCTTGCTTTGTAACTCATGTTGCACTAAAGACTATGATCTATGAGCGAATGCTTCGTATATCGTCCGAAGGACATACACTAACATTCTAGGTGATTAAGAGGCAACCACCCAATCATCATTTCCCAAATGGCTTAAGGCTCGTAGCGTGCAACAATTGTCATCCTTTATTAAGTGGATTGAAGTTGTTTGAAGATGAGAAGAAAAAGGGACAAACTAAGGGGGACTAGACCAAACCCTAAAAGTTGTCATGCAAAGTGCACCTAAAGTTGAGGTTAAGAGGAAGCTACCTACTGTTATCATGCATGGTTAGAAACCTAATGTCTATCACATTCCAACTTAAACAAGAAGGAATGGAAATCCTAAGGGAAGAAAAAGACAAAAGAAGAAGAAAGAAACATGCATAAGAATGCAAACATGGAATGTCAACATGAAAGGAAAGGATACAATGCATGTGAGGGAGGAAATATGTGTGGGGCTGGAGCCTCCACAAGCTCATCTCAACCTCAAGCCATAGTATGAATAAATGCAATAGGGGAGGAGAAGAAGATGCATAAAAAATAAGTAACAAAAACAACGAGAAAAAGTCCTCATGGATTCATTACTTTAGGCAAGCTTCAAGTTCCTCCTCAAGAGGAACCAAGCAACCTTAAATAACATTCCAAAGTCATAGGACAAAATGGAGGATAAGGAGAGAGTTCACAAATGCAAAAGCAATCATAACACAAGAGAAAGCAAGCATACAAGTCAACACTTAAGTCACATAAGCAAAAGATAATCACACAATGTAGACATGAAATGGAAAAGGCATGAAAAATAGCAAACAACCCCTAAAAATACCAAATAAAATCTCATTGGACCCCCAAGGTGTTAGGAACCAGGGGTCCAAATTAGAGATCAAAACTCAAAGCCAAGCTACCTCAATTGAAGGCAAACACACAAGGTATGCCCTAAACTAGGGCAAAAGGAAGGGTTCACAAAACCAAACCAAAACACTAAGCAAGACTTGATAAAAAAACAGAAATAAAAATATGCAAAAATCATTCAATATGTTAATGCAATGCTAAAAAATTTTCATGCAAAAATAAGGAGTTTACACCTAGAAATAAAATCAAGAGAAAACAATGCTACAATTTAATTCAAATAAAACATCCCCAATTAATTAATTCTTTTTTTTAAATGAAAATAAAATAAAAAAATAAAATAAAAATATTATAAAATAAAACATAAGTCAAAGTGTCTAAAACATTTTTTTGGTGAATTTAAATAATCGGGGAATTAATTATAATGAATTAAATTGTAACATGAAAATAAAACAAACAGAAATGAAAATAAAAAAAGAAATAAACAAGATAAAGGTGCAGATAGCAAATGAGGTTAGTTGGAAATCTGGAATGGGCCAAAGAGGGGGTCTGAATAGCATAGCGCGCTAGGCCCAATAACAAAGATTCAAAAAAAGAAATAATCCTGGAAATTCACGTGTGGGGAGTCAAATGCAGCGCATCATGAGGACTCAAACAGGGACATTGGATCAAACGGTCAACAATCAAGCGGTTGGGAACATGCCAACGAATTAATGAATTTCAAATAATGACAAGGTGTGGAACGGTCAAACAGGGAGCACAATGGGTCTTAATCAAGACCGTTGGAGCAAAAGTACACGCATCAGACGGACGTGAAGTCGTCCTCTCCACTCCAAATGCCAGTCGCCGGAGAGCACTTTCCGATCATCTTCTTCGCGAATCCGACCACCGCGTGCAGTGAGCAAAAACACACAAAATGCAATACCGAACCAAAACCAGCAAAATTTATATGGGAAATCATCTACAGAACAACGGGAAAACGAATCTAGGCTCCATTTTCACTAATTCCTCATGATAAACGTAAAACGCAAACAACAAGCTTGACGACCAAAATATCAAAGTTCACAAAACTCAAACAAATTCGCCCAAAAATTATCTACGTGTTGTGTAGATCATGAATCAAGCATTCACTAAGCTTAAAAACACATGAAACGTCCAAACCGAGCCAAACAAGTTTGAAGCCATCAACAAAAATTGTCACCAAACAAAACAAGACATAGCCAGAAACGATCTACACAACTCAGAGATTGCAAACAAGCAAAAATGGCACAAAATGGCATCTTGAAATGAGAGAAAATTTGAAAGGTAACTTACCTAGTGGAGAGCCTCCACTGGGCCTTGAAACTATGTTGAAGCTTAATAAAAAGTGCCCAGAATCACTCCATGAACTTCATTAGAGGTGTTTGGATGCTCAATTTGGTCTGAAAATGGATGAATCTCAGAAATCGAATTCCACCTTGCTCTCACTTTTTCTTCAAGTGTTCTTGCTCCTCTTGCACGAAAATGACCTTATTCTGATCCATTCTTCATCTAGAATATTTATGTGTTAGGTTTAGGATCAAATGGGGCTCCAATTCAAGTCTTACAGCCCAATTTACAAATTCACTTTTCCTCACTTTTTCAAATGGCCATACGCATGTTTTTCCACCACACCAGCTTGGATTTTGATTCCAATCAATTGCAAATCACTTGTGCTGATCAAAGGGATGATATTTAAGGCTTGATTTTAATCCTATGGTTGATTTCCATTTTGTTACTTCAAGAGGAAGAAACCATGAAAATGACCAATTTTGAGACCCCAAATTTCCAATGTGAACATGGCAATGTCTTTGAATCATTATTTGCAATCAGAAAATGCACAAATTTGCCTTGAAAAAGTTCAAAATCCTCAAAATCTCAATTTCTCATTTCAAGCCTTCTTTATGAAAAATTCAAACCCCAAATCTTCAATCCAAGCCCCTAGCATGACAAGAGATGATTTGGTAATGCAAATGTCTATATTTGGAGCAAGTTTCATGTTGAAAAGATTTCCATCTGAAGTACCTAAGTTGGTGAAATGGACCTATAATTTTATGACCTGTAATCTCACTTTCCTAAAATATCCCTGACTTGTAACCCTTATAACTTGAGTTCTACAAATCAGATGAAAGACTTCTAGTAAAATTTAGAAAGCTAAGACCAAAAGTTGAGGAGAAACATCCTTCTAGGTCAAAAATGGCTTGGAAGTGGGTTGACTTTTGTTACCAAAATCACATCCCTCTGATGACCTATAACTTGTCTGGACCATAACTTGAGTTCTATAAATCCAATCAACGACTTCTAGTACTCAAAAGAAAGATAAGAACATACTCTACAAGTTCCATGTTGGCCAAAAGTTTATATGAGACTTGTATCTTGAGATAGGTGGTCTTGAAGTCAGGCACTAAATAGGGGATTTTACCCTGAGAACCCTAATTTAGTAACTTCTCACACACTTAACCCTTGATGAATTGAACTTGAAATGATGTCTCATATGTCTTAACACAAGATCCCATGACCATAGAGACTTTGAATTGAGTTTTAATCTCCTTCAATTGCCCAGTTAATTGAGGATTTTCCAGATGAAAACCCTAATTGCAACACTTTCAACTGTGATTTGTTCCACTTCACACAACAACTTGAATTAGCTCCACAATGACCCTTAAGACACTTAATGAGCTCCCTCAACACCTCATATCCAAAATCATGCATTCCTAATCTCCTGATGCTCTTCAGTTGGCCTCCAAGTTAGGAGCTGACCCACACATATTCATCTATCCTTTCACAAGACATTGACCACTTCAAGATGCCCTGATGACCATTCAAACTTGAGTAAAAACCATTGCTTAGGCTCGATGTTCTGAGAAGACCCCTCTTGATATGCACAACCCCTTGATCCCCTGTGAAATGAAACATGCTATGCAACGCAAATGCTAGAACAAAATGAAATGAAACATAAACCAAGTTAAGAAAAAGTTGAGCAAATTTTGGTGTGTAACACATATCCAAAGCAAAACTAATCTCCAGATATCCATTACCAATTTTATATTCTTCATTATCCATTTTCCACATTAAAATCCTTATCCATTTTTTTTCCATAACCATGTTCCTACCAAAACCATTTTCCGTATTCAAATTCATATTAAATATCCATTTCATAATCCACTTCCTAACCATATCCATAAACCAATTCCAAAATCCATTTTTCTAACCATTTATCCACTCACATCAATATCCATTTTTAATAAAACATCAACCAATATGTCGAAGCAAAAAGGAAAGAGTCATAAACAAGTTCAAAACATGTCAAGACAAGCTTTAATTCTTTCCAAATAGTTCCAAACATGTCCCAGACATATTTGAATTCTTTCCAAATATGTTCCAAACATGTCCCATACAGATTTGAACTCTTTCTAAATCAAAATATTGTAACACAATTATCAGCATTCAAGTAGCATTTCAATACCAAGTTTTAAGATGGCTATAAAAGAGAACAACACACACAATATCAAAGAGGGGGAGGGGGGGGGGGGGACAGTATACACGAATTGAAGGAAGGCGAGAACAGAGTAGAAGAGAAGAAAGAAAAAGCAATTGCAAGCATACCTGAAGTACACGCTACCGAAGATGGGCAATCTGTCGGACTAGCTCCGACCAAGTAAGCTTCTCTCGCCTTTTTTTGTTACCGGCTGGTTCTTCATGATGCATTAAACAAAAACCCTTCATTTTTCTTAAGCACCCCATGTTTCATTCTTCTCTTAAATATTTTTCTCACTAGATTATTTTTTTGCTAATCTTTTTATCTTAATTTTTTTTAGAATTTTGATTTTGGTAAAATTACCATTTATTTTTCTGAACTAGAAATTGTATTGGTATTTAAAATTAATTTTTTTAATATTTTATTCTTACTAGTTAAATCCGTTTTTTTTAGAAAATTGTGATTAGAATGTTAATTTAGAGTTTATTAAAATATGGAGTCTTTTATTTAAATTTTAATTTGGGAGTTTTTAGTAGAGTTATAATTAGGATTTGATATCATGGTGATTGATTATTCGACGATTTCTCAAGTACCTTGAATGAAAAGTTATGATTCCCTATGATGAATAGTAACTTTGATATTGATGCATGATATGCTTGTATGATTTGGACAGCCCCTTAGGATATTCCATTAAGTGATTAGATCCCATCTTGATCACTAAATGTTGAATTAGACATTAGGATTAATCATTTACATGATAACATTAGGATATAATTCTTTTTCTTAATCTCAACTATGGGATCATTTGGCATGATAACATCTAGGTGTGAGATCCTTTAGATTTTTCTTTTGCTCTTTGAGTCCCTCTCTTTTCCTCTCTTAAATCAATTCCAGATACTTAATAAATATGATGTGCATAGTGCGTTATGAGCCTTGAGCACATGGAAAAAGATGAGCGGATGTACTTCTAACCTTATCTTAGGGTACTTTGTGCGCGAGACATTTGGATCGTTAGCGCGAAGTATTCAATCCTATGTCATAGACTTTAGTGCAATGCACATCTCAAACAAAGTCAATTCACTTCTTTAAAACTCTTGAACAAAATCAAATCATTTTGTCCTTGGGATTTCCTTTCAAACCGTTTTAGAAAGGGCATGCTACTTCCGTTCTACCACAAACAAACATCGACCCTAACTGCTGGAAAGCGAGCAAAGTATCGCTCATAAAAGACACTAATCAAATCGTAGTCTGCCGAACTATGAACGCTCTGATTTCTTCATTCTCGTCTGAATGAGGATACGTAGGCATAAGACGACAAAGTCTTGGCGAGCATAATCCCTCATCACTCGTAGTCCTCCGAACTACGTTGACTCTGACTTTCCCATTGCATGGGAATACGTAGGCCTAGGACGACGAAGTCCTATCGAGTCACCTTTTGCTTTTCTCCTTTCTGCTTCCATTTAGTAAGTAGAGCTTTAGATAAACACACCCTTCGATTATAACAACAAGAGTGGATCCCGTTGAGTACAACGGATGCGAGGGGGTGCTAATACCTTCCTCTTGAGGTTTCTTCGATCGTTTCCCGAACCCAGGACTTGGTTGCAAGACCATGTCTTCTCCCTTTTGAGGTTTCTTCGATCGTTTCCTTTCCCCCGTCGGAATAAATAATGTTTGGTGGCAACTATGTTTTTCCGTCAGTTGTTTTTCGCATTTCGACAGCTGGCGACTTTGCTGGGGAATCTGGTTCCCTACGTGTATCAATCCTAGCGCTTGTTTGTTTCTGTTTTATTGGGTGTTTATGTTTGTGCTTTTATTTAATTTGTCTGTTGTATATTGTTGCATTTAATTGTATTTTTAACTATTTATCATTGTCATATTATTCTGGTTTGCTGCTGTATTATTGGGTGGGATGATTCTATGAGAGATAAGCCCATTACCCAGGCTTGAGTATACACATAGGATTAGAGTGAGATCTTGTTGACATGCGTGGCGTTTGACACATATTGTTGGCTTGAGTTCGCATCCAGATGAGGTTTTCTTGAGGATACTCTGAACTGTATGTTTATACAGTAGCCAAAATGTTTCTTTGGGTTCTTATGAATCTGGAGACCGTTCATGGGAAATCAGTTGAGGCCTCCTTGGTTGATGATGATGCCAAACCAGAAATGGTGAAGGTATCATCATTTCTCGACCTGAGAGCACGTGATATTGAGGACCTTCTAGAATTGCCTTGTCCAAGACTAGAACCCACATGTGAAAGGAAATGAGTTTTGCAGGAAACCTTGACCTTCAACCTACTCGGTTTTATGGTTTCCTTATCAATATGGACTTATGAGCCTGGTATTCTATTATTATTATTATTATGTTCTGGTATTCTCGTTAGAGTGGACTTTTGAACTTATCACGTCAGCAGCACAACGATTATCTAGAATATATAGAAGTTTTGATCCCATGTCTTTTACATTCATAACATTGCATAACATAATCATATATACATCATTTTGCATATCATTCTTCAACCATCCTGAACATTCATTCCGCCTTTATCTATGACCAGTCAGTTGATTCCCTAATATTCGTTTTGAATAAGTGGTGACTGTTTAAGAAAGACAAAGTGTTGGAAGAAAGATCAGGCAGTGTTAAGAAGTAAGGTCAAGTTGGAAGTTGCTGGTAGTTATATCAAGGAACAACCTTCAGAATGTTGATCCCCCACCAAGTTTTACTATGACGACCAACCCATTATACAGTTTTCTGCATGATGAGGATCCTCCACATGTGAACAACCTTACTCAAGCTCAGTCTGTGCGGCTCTCTATTGGGGATCAGGATATACATGAACAGTCTGTTGTCCGAAGTGGACATTCCTCTTCACTTGGTACTACAGACTATCAGAGTATTACATTCTCTATGCCAGATTCCCAAAGGGAGGTCCTGATGATGAGAACAAAGGACCCGATGGATCTTGAGTTTGCTGAAAGATATCGTGTGTTGGATGAGAAACTCAAAGCCATGGAAGGTCAGGATGCTTTTGGTCTCGATGCTTCAAAAATGTGTCTGGTACCCGGTCTAGTGTTGCCTACAAGTTTCAAAGAATCGAGGTTTGAGAAGTATAAGGGGGATAGTTGCCCAAGACAACATTTGGTGATGTTTTGCAGAAGAATGACCTCATATGTTCATAACGATGAGCTAATGATCCACTGTTTTTAGGATAGTCTGAGTGGGATGTCATTGAGTTGGTACATGTAGTTAGAGAGTGGCCGCATTTGATCATGGTTGGACTTAGCTAAAGATTTTCTAAAGTGGTACGAATACAATCTTGACATGGCTCTCATCCGCATGCAGATGGAAGGATTGTATCAAGAGAACAACGAATCCTTCAGAGGGTATGCTCAGAGATGGAGAGAGTTACCTGCTCACGTTCAACCACCTCTCCTAGATAGAGAATTGGTTGACCTATTCATGGATACTTTACAAGGCCCATACCTGGATAAAATGATTAGCAGTGGGACATCAAACTTCTCTGACCTGGTAATAGCTTGAGAACGCATCTAGAGCATCTTAAATTGTGGAAAAATCCAAGACACCTCAAGTATCCAGGTTAGTGAGACTGAATCCATCAACAATTCCTAAGAGGAAGAGGAAGATGGAACCAACATAGACATGGCAGATATCGAGTATTCTCAAGATGCACCAAAAAAACCTCACGCTCTCTTATCTTATCAACAATCATCATTTCTAACGTCGTGCTATCCTTATGGGAAACCAACTATGCCTAGAGCCTTGTCCCAAAGACCTTGGATTTCTCCTCATGAAAATCAACGAGCCCATGGATGAAGATATCATAATTAGCCCCAGAGTTAGCACAGACCTTGCAACAAATTGGAAAGAAGGAATGTTCCTCTTCATCCAGTTCCTATGTCGTACAATTAACTTTTGCCACATCTAGTTCAAAACACATTGGTGGAACCCAAGATGCTTAAGCTTGTTCTAGAGCCATACCTTCCTAGGTACAATCCCCATGTGCAGTGTGGATATCATGGAGGATCCATGGGGCACTCAATTGAAGATTGCAAAGCCTTCCAGTCCAAGGTACAACAATTGATTGATAAAGGGTACATATCCTTTCCAGAAGGAAATTTGGTTGTGCACGTCAACCTCTAAGCTGAATGAGTTCGAAGACTTTAAGGGACGTCTCCTCAAGCCAGTGTTTCAGATATAAGGACATCCTTAGAACTGGCAGTCATGGGATCACTTTTATCATTTGCATTGTAGTTTCTTTCTTCTTAAATGTTACTTGTTGTTAAACATTGTTGTCTTGAATGGTAATATTAATGAAGTGTTCATGCATTTTTGAATTAATTATGTCGCATTCGCTCATTTTTATTCAAAAATAAAAAAAATACATCCATGTTTCTCCCATTCACTTTACTTTATCAAACTGTTGTTTTAGCAAAGACTTGAGGGAGGATGACAAAAACGAAATTCCCATACTTGCTGATGGTGTGCTTTCAGATAAAACCCCGTTGATGATGTACATGCATTGCTTCAAATACCCAAACACTGGATATATAAGGGAGATAAACCCTCGTTAACCCATTTGATCCTTGAAGTAGGAGTTTCTTTTCATACAAAAAACCCTCACATTTAACCCAGGGGCAGGGTAGTCATCAGTTAGTTTGGTCGAGTGTTCAAACTTCAAAAAGGAGTATGCGTCCAAGGATCCATCACTTGTTACTCCTCACACATCAGGAAGTTAAGGACGTGAGACCATAACGATTATCCCTCATCAACCAAGGAATGAGGCAGTCACAACCCTTTCATAGATATCAAGACAAACCAGTGTCACACAATTTATTCAAAATAAAAAAGAGTAAAAAAGGAGAAAAAGGAAAAAAAATAAAGCCTGCTAAGTCAAAAACTCAAAAACGAGTGACTTAGGCAAAAATTAGGGCATCCCGCTGGACATTCAAAATAAAAAAGAATCAGTCCAGGCAAAAGTTAGGGAACAAAAAACAAAAAAAAAGTAAAGGATTACAAAAGAAAAAGCCTCAAGCAAGAGCAAGTCGTGTGACCATATGGCACAAGACAAAAGAGGTGACTATTACTCCAAAGACATCATTGGTTCTTAGGCCACCAGGGTCATTGGTTCCTTAACCATCACAAGATCCTTTTGAAGTATGAGCGTTTATGCCAGATTAGCTAAATGTAGGACTGAAGGTCGTCACGAAAAAGAGGTGGGTACCAATCAAACTTTGAGCCTTTCATCCTTTGTTTCAATAACTGTGAACAAGACCACATTACAACCCTCAAAAGTTCTAATTGAAGCAGGGTATATTCTAAAATCATACTACATCATGGTTGCATAAACTGAGTCCCTACAGATTTGTTAATCTTCAGCAATGGTGTCATCCTTCTTGCTATATCTTTCACTAGCTAAATCAGCAATGCGTTTGGACTGATGGTCCATTCGTCACACACAATCACATAATTCTAATAGTGATTGATTTTTTCAAAATCTGCATGAGCATCACATTAAGATTACCATTCGCAAGTGAAAAATATTTAATTGCAGGTCAGTGTTTGGCATCAAGGAATTTCCAATAAGGAGCAATCAAAGAGGACTAGATCATTTAACAAAGTTGATCAGAATCAAGAATACCTTGTAGTCCTATGGATCTAGGGCATTGACATCCAATGAGTATGGAATCAATCAGTCTAAGGCAAGTCCTCAAGCATCGGTTGATTATGGAGCAACTCATTCAAGAACCGGTTGATCAGAAGTGAATCATCTCGAGACTCTACCAACCAGTGGAAGGTCACCCAGAGGTTCTTTGATTAAGGGAAATTCCCTCCAATATTCAATCGACATAAGTTAGGTCGCTTCAAAGCTCATTTTAGGGCAGGGTATCTTAAGAGTATATCGAAGCCAACCGCTCCAAGAGTTGGTTAATCAAGGACAAATCCTTTCATGATGCAAATTCTTGAGACAAACCATCTCGAGGTCATCTCACGGCAAGATGCTTCCAACCCCCTTTCAAGGAAAAATTCTTCAAAGACCCAGACTGGGGCAAGATGAGCTGCATAAGGGCAAGACCTCTCCATGCTTTCAGAGTGCTCAAGCAAATTCTATTTCATCACTAGCCACCTAGTTCAAGACGAGTGTCGGGGAATCATGCCATCACCTCGTAAAATAACATTTGCCATCAAACAAGGAGCCTTATCACAAAAGACCTTTTTACTCACATAAGAGGCATCTCTAGAAACTGGCATAATCATTGCATGAATCATCTGCAGACATTAGTCAATTCACTTCGCTCAAGCATTGAGCATTGCATGCCATCATTGGGCTTTATCCCTTAACCTGAGTCTGGTATCAGAAGGCCTGGTAGCCTAACATCACTCAACTGTTAAAAGTCTAGTTCCCGACTTGCAAATAATTTCAAAGTCCAGTTCCCATCTGGAAAACCTTCACCAAATACTAGTTCCCGTCTAACAGGCGACATTCAAGTCCAGTTCTTGTCGGGTCAGCATCAAACCATAAAACCAGTCCCCGTTTGGTCACCCATTATTTAGACTACCGTTTAAAATCTAGTTCTTGCTGGTGTTCGGTTTTCTTTTCACAACTAGTTCCCATCTTGTAGCCTATCAAAATTCGGTTCTCGTCTGACAAACCAAACAAGGAGTAAATTCTCGTTTGACAACTTAACCTTTTGCCACCAGTTCTCGCCTGGTAGTCTACCCCTTTTAAAACCAAGTCTTATCTGGTAGCTCACCTTCAAAGTCCAATTGATTAGCAACCAAGAATATCAATCTGGTCCTACGCCTAACTATATCCCAACCACACTTAGCATAATCATCCCTCATATCCCTAACATGAGGCTTGTTTGACTATTTCCCCAGTAGAGTTCTCTCCCCATAGAGTACTGGTATATCCTTTCTTCATAGAGATCAGACCAGTGTGGTTTGTCCCCTTTGCATATCATAAGCATCATTGTTGTGTGACATCCTCAAAATGTGTAACATTTCAATTTGATAAGGAGCATTACACCATAAAAAAATTCAAACATGCATTCGAAGCATAAGCCAGGTTTAATACCGTCTTTTTCAAATCTTTTCCCCATCAGAGAATGATGTAACTCCGGAGGGAATGTTTTATTCTATCCCCAAGTAGGTGTTTTAATCAATCTTTAGGCTCGTAGATCTTCGAATCTTACCCTTTGAGTGTCCTCATTCCTCTAGCAGATTCGTCTGACTAGGAATTCGTTATCCCCCCTCAGAGTCGTCTAGATTTTGGTTTTGTTCCTTTCGCCCGCCGTTCGGGTGTTGAATCGGTTAATCTCGATCTTTTCATGATCCCCAACTTCGTCCAACACTCATATGTGTTTATTTCAAGTTTCATCAATAATCATCCGTATTGATCTTAGAAATTCGCCATGCTCTTCAACACTCGTCCGTGTTTGATTCATTTCTTCAATACTCATCCGTATGGATCTTAGATTTTAAACACTCGTCTGTGTTTGTTTCAGTTTCTTCAATACTCATCCGTATTAATCTTAGATTTTAGACACTCATTCGTGTTTACATCAGTTTTATCAATACTCGTCCGTATTGATCTTAGACAATTGTTTGTGTTCACCTCCTTTGGTTTTAAGCGCTCGTCCGTGTTTGTTTCGTTATGCTTTAATACTTTGTCCGTATTGATTTTAGATACCCATCCAAGTTTGTTTCATGTTTTTATACCTCTTATCACCTGTTTCCCAGCAGAGTCGTTTCTCCCTTTTTCAGATTGAAAATTTTATGGTTCTTTTTGTATTCAATCTCCTTCTACCTTGAATGTCTGAAAATTGTTGCTCTTCATACCTTTAGGTTTAAGTTGATAGAATAGGGGCAGCTGTTGCACCCCAAAATTTGTCCTCTTATTTCTAACCATAATTGACTTGTGTTTCACGTTCATGTGCATTTTCCATTAGGGCATAACCTTGCATTCATTCATTTGCATTGAGCTCCTAAAGACGTGGATCAAAGAATTTTCCTGTGATTTGAGTTTTCCCAATTCAGAGGTGATTTATTTGGCTATTGCACTCTAGTTGAGACAAAGGCTGAGCTCCCAACATCATGATTATCTTCTTTACCAAGGCTCATCAGATATCAAGGTCATCTTCTTCATGATTTTTCAAGAGGATCAATGTGCACTCAAGGGAAAGAATTTTGGTTTCAAGTCAAGTGTGGTTATTTAGTCATGATCAAGATTAGATGGAAGTTTGACCTAATATTGGTCAAACCATTAAGAGTTCACTTCGAATGTTATGAATTAGTGATTTATGAGAAGCTTGGGTTAAAATAAGGTTCATCATGGTCCATCAATTTAAAATGTGTTTATCTGTGGATTTATTTTCCTGAAGATTGATTCGGACAATTTCAAAGTGTCAGAACTTATTTTATATTAATATGAAATTCAGAGAAATTATAGAAAGGTTCAAGATTGATTCAAACGGCAGCTATTTCATTGCAAGTTATTTGATTATCCAAGAGTAGCTTCATTCATTTTTATAGGAGATCTGTGGAAAAGGTCCCGATTTGGTTTTTGGATTAAATTCATCCAGGGTGTGCATCAGTGGAAAATATTGGCGGAGGATTTATTCAAGTTCATCAACCATTATCAACCTTTCATATCCAAACCAAAACCAATATCCAGATATCCATTACCAATTTTACATTCTTCATTATCCATTTTTCACATTTCAAAATCCTTTTCCATTTTTTTCCATAACAATGTTCCTACCAAAACCATTTTCCTGTATTCAAATCCATATCAAATACCCATTTCATAATCCACTTTCTAACCATATCTATAAACCAATTCCAAAATCCATTTTTCTAACCATTTATCCAAACTCACATCAATATCCATTTTTAATAAAACATCAACCAACATGTCGAAGCAAAAAGGAAAGAGTCATAAACAAGTTCCAAACATGTCAAAATAAGCTTTAACTCTTTTTAAATAGTTCTAAACATGTCCCAGATATATTTGAATTCTTTCCAAATAAGTTCCAAACATGTCCCAGACAGATTTGAATTCTTTCCAAATAAGTTTCGAACATGTCCCCGACAGATTTGAATTCTTTCTAAAACAAAAGATTGCAACACAATTATCAGCATTCAAGTAGCATTTTAATATCAAGTTTCAAGATGGCTATAAAAAGAGAATAACACACACAATATCAAAGGGGGGACAATATACACGAATTGAAGGAAGGCAAGAACAGAGTAGAAGAGAATAAATAAGAATCAATTGCAAGCATACCTGAACTACACGCTACCAGAGATGGGAAATCCGTCGGACTAACTCCGACCAGGTAAGCTTCTCTCATTTTTTCTTGTTACCGGATGGTTCTTCATGATGTATTGAACAAAAACCCTTCATTTTTCTTAAGCACCTCATGTTTCACTATTCTCTTAAAGCTTTTCTCACTAGATTATTTTTTTGCTAATCTTTTTATCTTAATTTTTTTTAGAATTTTGATTTTTGTAAAATTACCATTTATTTTTCTAAACTAGAAATTTGATTGGTATTTAAAATTATTTTTTTTAATATTTTGTTCTTACTAGTTAAATCTGTTTTTAGAAAATTTTGATTAGAATGTTAATTTAGAGTTTATTAAAATATGAAGTCTTTTATTTAAATTTTAATTTGGGAGGTTTTAGTAGAGTTACAATTAGGATTGTGATATTATGGTGATTCATTATTCAACGATTTCTCAAGTACCTTGAATGAAAAGTTGTGATTCCCTATGATGAATAGTAACTTTGATATTAATGCATGATATGCTTGTATGATTTGGACAGTCCCTTAGGATATTCCATTAAGTGATTAGATCCCATCTTGATCACTTAATATTGAATTAGACATTAGGATTAATCCTTTGCATGATAACATTAGGATATAATTCGTTTTCTCAATCTCAACTATATGACCATTTGGCATGACAACATCTAGGTGTGAGATCCCTTAGATTTTTATTTTTCTCTTTGCTTCTCTCTCTTTCCCTGTCTCAAATAAATTCAAGATACTTAATAAATACCATGCGCGAAGTACGTCACGAGCCTTAAGCACATGGGAAAAGATGAGCGAGTGCATTTCTAACCTCATCTTAGGGTACTTTGTGCATGAAGTGTTTGGATCATTAGTGCAAAGTATTTGATCCTATTTCATAGACTTTCGTGCAATTCACATCTCAAACAAAGTCAATTCACTTCTTTAAAATTCTTGAACAAAATCAAATCATTTTGTCCTTCGGGATTTCCTTTCAAACCGTTTCAGAAAGGGCATGCTACTTCCATTCTACCACAAATAGGCATCGACCCTAACTGTTGGAACGCGAACTTAGCATCACTCATAAAAGACACTAATCAACTCATAGTCTGCCGAACTACGAACGCTCTGATTTCTTCATTTTCATCTGAATGAGGATACATAGGCAAAAGACGGCGAAGTCTAGGCGAGCATAATCCCTCATCACTCGCAGTCCTCCGAATTACATTGACCCTGACTTTCCCATTGCAAGGGAATACGTAGGCCTAGGACGATGAAGTCCTATCGAGTCACCTTTTGTTTTTCTCCTTTCCATTTCTGTTTAGCAAATAGAGCTTTAGATAAACACACTCTTCGATTAAAACAATAAGAGTGGATCCCGTTGAGTACAACAAACGCGAGGGGGTGCTAATACCGACGTGATAAATCTACATATAAAAATTATCTTTGGATATAGAACCCTTCATTAATACCACTTGATCCTTTCTAGAGATAATACATTCTAATTTGTTGTAGCTAACATTCAAACCTTTATCATATAATTGATTTATGCTGATCAAGTTAGCAGTTAGTCCTTGTACTAGAAACACATCATCAAGAGATAGTAAATTCAGACTCACCAATTTTCCTATCCCATTGATTCTTCTTCTAGTTCCATCACCAAATGTGGCATAACTATTAGAATATGACTTTAACTCTTCAATATAGCTTCTTTCACCAATCATCTATTGTGAACATCCACTATCAAAATATCAATCCTTTTTATAAGAAACTCTAAGAGAAAGATGATCTAAGAGACATTTGACTATTTCCTTGGGTTTCCCTACTTTCTTAGCTTGAGTTTTCTTCTTTTTCTTTCCTTTGGACTTTGGATGACTATAATACCAAAGACATCCATAGTATGTAAAGAAAAATGGTCTTATATGATCACATCTACCATTTTGGTGACATCTCTTAGTAGAGTTCTTGTAACCTCTGTGTTGAGGGTACACATGTCGAGCACAATGCTGAGACATGAAGTCCACCATCTGAAACTTAGTCTTCTTCTTAGGTGGGACTTTGATCTTTTTATTCATGGAGCTGTAGTCAAACCCTACAGCCTTCATATTCTCTTCCAAGGTATCATTCAACATATATGAACTATTGTTCTTCATATGTAGATATTCTGGCATATTTTCAAGTTTGGAGTTTAACAATGTGACTTCTTCTTCTAGACTTGTAATGGTTAAGCCAAGCTTTTTTTAAGGAGTATAACACTTATGGTATTCTATTGTTTCTATTCTCTCAAGCAAGATTCCTTCCATTTAATGAGTAGCTCTCTATAAATTTTAGCAAGTTCTTCTGCTAACATCTCTCCATCACTAGCCTCACTACAAGAGTCATATTTCCCCGTAAAAGCCATCACTTTATTATTTATATCTCCTTCATTTTCATCATCAAATTCAGACCAAGTGATAGATAATCTATTTTTTGTTTCTTAAGAAAAGTAGGACATTCAACTTTAATGTGACGTAAACCCTTCACAGTCAAAACATTGAACTTTTATGCCTTTATCATCTTAGAAACCATCTTTGCTCTTGTTCAGGGGACTGATGTCTTACCTCTTATTTAGGACATTTGTCCTATAGTTTATGTCCAACTTTTTTAAATCACTATTAAACTTTCTCCCAAATAGAGCTATATCCTCTGAAAAACTTTCTCCATTATCCTTACCACCTTGATCTTCCTTCACTTGAGTATTGGATACAAAAGCTACATCTTTTCTCTTCTTTTCTATTCTTCCATTTATAGAAACTTCAAAGGTTTGAAGGGAACCAATGAGTTTATATACCTTTAAGGTGCTTATGTCTTAGGCTTGTTCAATAACTCTTACCTTCATGTCAAACTTATGAGACAAGGATTTGAGAATATTTCTAACCAACTTTTCTTCTGACATCTTTTCTCCCAAAGAAAAATAATTGTTGGCTATGTCACGCAAATGAATGTTAAAATCAGATATGGATTCATTTTCCGTCATTCTTAATTTTTCAAACTTGGTTGTGAGGAGCTGCAACCTTGACATACTAACCTTGTATGTGCCTTCATGAGCAGTCTTGAGAATTTCCAAAGTTTCTTTTACTTCAGTACAATTGTTGATTAGTCTAAACATATTCTTTTCAACACCATTAAATATAGCATTCATGGTTTTATCATTACCAAGATCTTCTTCATCTTTAAATTTGGACCAATCAACTCCAAGCTTCAAGCTTGTTGAACCATCTTGAGAAGTGATCACATGATGTTTCCAACCTTTAACCACATCTTTCCAAGTTTTGTTTTCAAAAAATTTAAGAAAAGTAACCATCTTGGCCTTTTAATATTCATAAATTGTGCCATCATAATTAGTTGGTTTATTGACACACCCTCATCCCACTGTGTTATCCATATGAACAGAAAATATTCTCCCTAAAACTCACGCAAATAGAACAAGGTGTCTTCTTTGAAGCCAATTAAGATTTTATTCTTCAGAGGACAAATACCGAATTCGATTTCCTAGATAACTAGTTCGACAAGTTAAACCAAAATCACTATAATTAAAACTAATTCAATTATACAAGATGATGGAGCAGAAAAACAATAAAAAAACACAATAATTGGTAATCCAGTTTGATGCAACAACAACTACGTCTGGATGGTTGACTTCCAACCCAAGAAAGAAAGTTCATTATTAATAAGTACAATTAATCTTACAAGCAACAATAAGCCATATGTTGTTCAATGCCTCTTCCTAACACTACCCAATAACTTTCTATTTAGGTCTCCCCTAAATATGAGAACCCGTCTCACTTTCTTCTTAATATCGCAACACATGATTGGAGATAAAAACTCAATGATCAATGTTGAACATTACAGTTCAACTAGACAGACATATAACTATGTCAAGTTACGGAAACATAGTGTGTTGTACATAAAGCAATAACAAGGACTAAAAAAACCTAGCCTTCTAAAGATCTTCAAAAGTATTATGAGCTTTCCCCCCTGAAACTTTGATTTAATTTTGTCCAGAATCTTTGCACAATCTATTGGATAAGATTTGTTTCATAAATATCTCCAACAAAAAGATATGATCTGGTTTGTTTCAAATTTAAATTTAAATCACATTTAAATCTAATTTGATCTTCACAGCTGTTCAATAAATCATATAATCATATTGCTAAATAAAGCAATAAAATCTAACACGATCTTCAACATAAAATTCATTCCAAAATGCATAAATTTGATATGTTGAGCAACACCCATATATCATACCCACATGCTATGACATCACGTCCAGCATGTGTTCCTTCTGCATCAAAAAAACATCTTGAAGCAACTTATCGAATTTGAACACTTCTCTATAATATTGTTTTGCAAAATGCAACCAGCCCAAAGGAGAAAAATAAATTATTGTTAGAGAACGAAACAATACTTACTATTGTGTTTTGTTCATATGTCTAGTGTGTTTAAATACTGGACATGATCCTAAGATCGTGCTGACCATAATTACAATTATTACTAATAAGATAAGAATAGAAACATAATGAATGGCGTTGGCCTATGTTTAGGGATCAAACTATAAGTATAAATTGATATGATAAAAAAAATAATTAATACATGTTTTAACTCCCCCTCTTAAAATGATAGTGACATAGCCACTCCAAGCTTGTTTCTCATAATATTTATGTGAGTAAGAGACTTAGTCATGTAACATTCAACTTGATCAGCTATGGGAACATAAGCTATATTAACTTTATTTTGTAATACTTGGTCACATATATAGTACACATATATCTTAATATGTTTGGATCAAACAAGCATGACAAGATTGTAAGCTAGTGACTTGGCACTTAGGTTGTCACACCATTGGATAAGCTCACTGAGGATTGAAAGCTTTAATTCTTCTAGTAGTGATCTTATCTAAGCTACTTCAGCAACCAGGTTAGCTAGTGATTTGTATTCTGACTTTGTGCTTGATCTGAACACCACCTTTTGTTTTTTGGAGGACCAATAAATAAAAGTTTTATCAATAAAGACACGTCATCCACCCGTTGATTTTATGTTATCTCTACTAGTAACCCAGAGTCATCATATGATAATCCTTTTATGTCAAGATCAATGTAGGGCTTGGTATGAAGGCTTTGATTTGTAGTGGCCTAAGGGTATCTTAATATCCTCTTAATTCGTTGCCAATGGTATATTATAAGAGTGCTCATGTATTGGATAAGTTTATTGATCTCAAAGGCTATGCATAGTCTAGTATTGGTGAGATATTTTATTGCATATATGGTATGTCTATACAAGGTGGGATTGGACACTAGTTCACCTTATATGATAAAATGTTTATTGATTACCATTGGTGTTCGAGATGATGATACATTTTCCATGTTAATTTCATGAGTACATCTCTGATGTATTTTGTTTGTCTCAAATACATCCCATTGCCATCTATGTAAATTTTAAAACCTAGGGTGTAGTTGTCCTAGGTCCTTTAGAGAAAAGGTAATGTTAAGTTGATTGATGAATGTTTCTAGAAATTTGTTGTGGCTACTTATCACTATTATGTCATCAACATAAATTAGAAGGAATGTAGCGGGATTTATAAATCTTAGGAAAAATAGTAATGTGTCATTTTTGAAATTTTGGAAGTGTCTATATACAAATACGATTGAGCTTGGTAGTGTCTATATACCCTTCAGGTTGACTCATAAACACTATTTCCTTGAATTTTCCATTCAAGAAAGCATTGTTTGTTGAGTTGTTGAGTTTCATCCTTCAAACATATGGTTCCTTTGACTTGTGGATTCTATTAGTAAGATATGCACCTAAGAGTGCGCGCGAGAGAGGGGGGGGGGCATTAGGTACTTAGAAATTTTTTTGGATTTTTCGAAGGTTTCCAGTTTTACTTTCCTTAGAGATTACTTAGTGATGAAAGCGATAAATGCGGAAAGTAAATGACACGGTGATATATCCTAATTCCCCTCACAGTCTGAGAGTACTCCAGTCCCCTTTCAACATGAAAGGAATTTTTCAATAATGTTAGATCCTAAGACAAGACTATCCTAGTCTTTCTATACAAGACTCTAACAATTACACCAAGAACAATCCTCTTGGATTTTACAACAAATTTGAAATGAGAACAATCCTCTCAAACTCAACTCTCTTGCTTCCAACAATCCTGGACAACAATGAATACAATCTTACAATCTTAAGTTCCACAATCCTAAAAATAAGATGTAATGAGCAAAATACTTAATTCTGGTTTTTTTGGAGTGCTTGAAGTTAATCTTCAAATATCAATCAAATGATTGATCTTCTTCTTGAATATACAAACTCTATATAGTATATACAAGTGTCCTTGAATGGTAGAATGAAACTTAAAAATGATTTGTATGAAAGTTCAAATGCAAGGTTTCACTATTTTGAAATTTTTTTATTTTCACACTTGAAACTTTTGAGAGTTTGAATGATAATAAAAGTTTGAAATTTGTTTTTGCAAGAACGTGTGTTCTCAAAATCTGAGCTGATGAAATTTTTTGCAAGTCTTGATATAATTCTTTAACAATGAAGGTCTTTGATCTTGATCTTGAACTCTTGAAATGCTTTTAACCATCCTTGAGCTGATGAATGTTTGTCGTCATCAAAATCTTCGAGAAGTCATGCCTTCATAATATCCCCCTTTTTGATAATGAAAAATACTTTGAAAGTTGAAGTTCCTTTTGCTATTCGAATAAAAGCTCCCCCTTAGATGATGCTCCCCCTTAATCCATGATTTTAGAGAAGTCTTTGAAAATCTGCAAATTTTGTTAGAAAAACAACAATACTATTCAACACAATCACTTATCCCTCTTTTTCATTAGCAAAAAGTATGGGAAAAGTAATTGAAAGAAATATTCAAACAAAAATATCACAAGAGATCACAACAAGACATAAAACAAGCAACACAAACATAATACATAACTAAGACGAACAAAGTTATAAAACATAGTAACGATAAAAAAAACAGAACTAAACTTAAACGATAGTATGTAAATAGAACAAGAACATAAGAAAAAATAGGTTAATCATTCGAATATGTCATTGGTGTCTTCATCTTCTCCTTCTTCATTATCATCATTATCTTCTTCACTCTCTTCCTCAGTGGGCTGTGCAAGAAGGGGCTTTAGCAAAAGCTTTGAACATTTTCCTCATAGCTTCCATATCACGTTGATGTTCCCTCTTATTTAAATCCACTTTGGCTTCAATTGAACATATTTTCTTGTACAACATTTCGTTGGTGAAGCCTCCTTTAGGAATGGATGGAATAGAAGAGGATGAAGATGAACCTTTGTACACATATCTGTTGTCTGAACCTTGAATGATTCCTCTATTCTTTAGTGCATTAGAAAAATTAATTTCATTCACCTTAGCCGACATCAAGGTCTCTGGTTCTCTTTGAAGAAGAACGTCACTTTATTCCAAAATTTTTGATACAAACCGATCATATGGAAGAACATCAGAAAGAGATCGAACATGTTACATATGATGCATAAACACATATGCCAAATTAACTTGCAGCTTATTCTTGATTGCATAAATAAGTTGGACCTCCATTTCTCCAACTTGTGAATGATTTGAATGTTTGGGAACAAGCACATAAGCAAGGATGTAGTGCATCGTCCAATCATGAACAATTAAGTTTTTGGCCAGCTTAAACACTCTAAAAGAATTAGGATTTTGCCGACTCATGAGTTCTTCTTGAGTAATCCTTGATATTTCAATGTAATAGTTCATACTCAAAAAGTCTTTCCATGGGATTGTCCATAGAAATAATAACATTCTTAACTTTAGACTACATTACCAAGTCTCCAAAATCATCAAGACCAATATCATAGTTGGAGTAAAATTCCTTAACTAAATCAGGATAAATATTTCCAAGTTCACCGATAACCTTAACAACACTTTGAGTTTCTAACAGAGCAGGAAAATCAAAACTATGAGTTGGAAAAGTTTTGAGATTAACAAATTTTATCGGCATTAGAGGACGATTCCAAATATCAAAATTCAGCCATCTAACTTTGACAGTCTACATGTGCTCTTCTTCAATTGGATCGGAGCTGCTTTCACCAATTTTATTCTTTCCCTTGTTTTGAACTTTAGGAGCCATGAAAGCTTGAAGATTTTAGGGTTGGAAAAGGGATTTTTGGATTGGAGTTGAAGTGGTGTGAGAAGAGATGTTGAGAAATTTTAAGCGATTTTATGAGTGAAATAGAAAGTGGGTTTTAATGATGATGTTAAATGGAGTTTAAATGAGTGGAAGAGAAGTTGGAAGAGTGGAGTTAATGGGAGAAAAATAATGAAGAGTACCAATGTTGTCTTTGAAAAGTCAGAGAAATAAGTGCTTATGGAAGACAAAAGACAAAAAGTGAAGTATAAACCATAACTCTTTCAATTCTTTTTTATTTATTTAAAAATTTCAGAAACATAGCAGTGGTAATCGATTACCAAGAATGGGTAATCGTTTACCTGAACCAAAACACGTACTGGAATTGAAAAAATTAACAGGGTAATCGATTACCAACTAGACTTAACTGATTACCATGCACAAAAAAACATCAATTCCATAATTCTTTAAATACAAGAGATTTTCATCCACATAAAAATTAATATTACATATTGAGTCAAAATTCAACTTTTGGTGAACTAAACCATATATAAAACTCATTAAAAGAAGCTAAAAATGTGTACCTTGGCATTATTTTCGAAAAAATAATGAAATTTTGATGGAAGATTCAAACATCACCTTCATCTAAAATGCCAAGATCCCTTCGAATTTTGTAGAATGCTTCTCTAGCGAGTGGTTTTGTGAAGATGTCTGCCAGTTGATTATGTGTATCCATAAAGGTGACTTCAACATCCTTTTGAAGTACACGATCACGTAGGAAGTGATGTCGTGTGTCAGTGTGCTTTGTTCTTGAATGCATAACTGTATTCTTTGTTATATTGATTGCACTTGTGTTATCACACCGTAATGGAATGCATCCGAGATTTAGTCCATAATCACGTAGTTGTTGTTTGAGCCATAGAATTTGTACACAACAACTACCTGCTGCAATATATTTTGCTTCAGTTGTACTAAGTGTGACACATGCTTGTTTCTTGCAAGACCAGGATACTAGAGCATTTCCTAGTATGTGACATGTTCCACTTGTACTTTTTCTATCAGTTTTGCGACCTGCATAATCTGAGTCAGAATAACCCACTAAATCACATATACTACCTTTTGGATACCACAACCCAACGTTGGTCATTCCTTTGAGATACTCCATGATCCTTTTAACATCGATGAGATGTGACTCCTTCGGATTTGCTTAAAAACGGACACATAAACACACACTAAACATTATGTCAGGACGACTTGCCGTCAAATATAATAAAGAACCAATCATACCTCGATACTTAGTAACATCAATAGAAACGCTTGATTCTTCTTGATCAATATAAGTTCTGGATCCCATTGAAGTAGACATTGCTTTACACCCATCCATGTCGAATCGCTTCAACAACTCTTTGCAATACTTGGCTTGGTTGATGAAGATGCCATCCTTTAAATGCTTAATTTGTAATCCAAGGAAATAGTTCATCTTTCCCATCATAGATATCTCGAACTCTCCTTGCATCATCAACGAGAATTCCTCACAAATATCTTTGTTTGTTGAACCGAATATGATATCGTCAACGTAGACTTGAACTAATAAAGTGTTGTCCTTAATCCTTTTAATGAATAAGGTCTTATCTACTTTAACTTTTTCAAATCCTCTTTCACCAAGAAAGTTGCTAAGTCGATCATACCAAGCCCTTGGTGCTTGCTTTAGGTCATAAAGAGCTTTCTTTAACTTAAAGACACGCGAAGGATTCTTGAAGTCTTAAAAGCCAGGGGTTGTTTGACATAGACTTCTTCATTGATGTAGCCATTCAAGAATGCGCTCTTGACATCCATTTGGAAAAACTGAAAATTCAATGAACACGCATAGATTCTAACCTAGAAACCGGAGCGAACATTTCTTCAAAATCAATTCCTTCTTCTTGATTATACCCTTGGGCCACCAATCTTGCTTTATTTTGAATAATTATTCCATTCTCATCAAGTTTGTTCTTAAACACCCATTTGGTATCAATGATGTGTTTATTACTTGGCCTAGGAACAAGTTCCCAAACTTGATTCCTTTCTAATTGGTTTAATTCTTCTTGCATAGCAATAATTTGTTGGTCGTCTCCTAAGGCTTCATCAACTTTGGAAGGTTCAATTTGTGAGACAAATGCCATATTCAAGCATGCATCTTTAAGATTTAGTCTAGTTATAACGCCTTGACTAATACCACAAATTGCTTTATCAATTGGATGATCTCTATGAGTTCTCCATTCCTTAGGTAGATCATTGTAGTTTGCTTCTTATTGACTTGGTTCTCCTTGATGCTTAAATTGGTTATCATCTTTTGCCTTGGAAGTATCTTATTTAGGAATATCTAAAATATCATCATCATCATCACAAAAAATAATTTCCTCCTTGGAGGGGTTAGATTCATCAGATTTTACATGCATTAATTCTTTAATAGTTAAAGTGCATTTATTGTAAATTCTATAAGATTTACTTGAAAGAGAATAACCAAGAAATATACCTTCGTTATATTTTTCATCAAACATACCAAGATTGTCATTGTCATTGTTCAAGACAAAGCATTTGCATCCAAATATGTGAAAGTAAACAATGTTTAGTTTTCTCCCTTTGAAAAGTTCATAAGGAGTCTTTTTAAGAATAGATCTAATATTTACACGATTACTTACAAAGCATACCGTACTTACTGCATCCGCCCAAAAATATTTTGGAAGATTTGAGTCGCTAAGCATTGTCCTTGCAAGTTCCACCAATGATCTATTCTTTCTTTCTATAACACCATTTTGTTGAGAAGTTCTTGGTTCCGAGAAATTGTGAGATATTCCATGTTCCTCACAAAATTCTTCGAAAGGAGCATTTTGGGATTCTCCACCACGATTGCTTCTTATGGAGGCAATTGTCAGTGACTTCTCATTTTGAACTTGCTTCGCATATTTCTTGAGCGCCTTGAATGCTTCACTTTTCTGCACCAAAAATAATGTCCAAGTATATCTATAGAAATCATCAACAATAACTAAAGCATATACATTACCTCTGAAGCTTTGTGTTCTTGATGGACCAAATAAGTCCATATGCAACAGTTGTAGTGGACACCACATTTTTAGATATGAAAGTTGACTTGGTCTGTTTCCCTTTTTGATAAGCATCACACAACTTATCTTTGACAAACTTTACCTTTGGCAAGCCAATGACTAAATCATGCTTTAATAATTTATTCAAATGCTCCATATGAATGTGAGCAAACCTTTTGTGCCATAGCCATGAATCGCTATTGTTTGCCATAAGACATTTTACCTTCAAGGATAAGTCATTAAGGGAAATCATAAAAATATTGTTCATTCTTCTACCTTTGAGTTTTACCTCATGAGTGACTTCTTCTTCTATCAAACATTCATCTTTGGTGAATTTGATTTTGAAGCCTTTGTCATAAAGTTGGCTTATACTTAGAAGATTGTGCCTTAGTCCTTCAACGTAAAGTACATCTTCGATGGATGTTAAAGGTGGTGCTCCAACTTTGCCTATGCCAAGAATTCTTCCTTTGTTATTGTCTCCATAGGTAACAAAACCCTTGGCCTTAAGCACTAAATTTGAAAATTTGTCTATATCTCCGGTCATATGCTTCGAATAACCACTATCAAGATACCATAGATTTGAAGTGGTTTTCAAGAAAACCTATAAAACAAATTACTTCTTGTTAGGTACCCAAATTGCCTTGGGTCCTTCATATTTAGTACCTTTCTTAACCCACACATAATGCCCACTTGCTATACTGAAATTTCTAACATAGCAAGCATTAGGTGTATGGCCAATAATTCCATAATAAAAACAAGTAGGAACAAAATTGCTATTATATCTTGGAACATATGATTTCTTTTTGAGATATTGATGCAAATTCTTAGGTTTGTTCACTTTCTCTTTAGAAGAGTTGTCACTAGCCTTAACAAAGATTTTTTTTCGTAGAACTTGGTTTTGAAAACTTTGAGTAACCAAGTCCACTCTTATTATTGGAATACCTTTGTTGGCTAAGGACCCATTCTAATCCAATTTGTCCTTTCTCATACCTTTCAAGGACTCTTTTTAGTTGAACAATTTGGAAATAAAGTGACTTACAATTTTTACAAACCACATCTTGTTTATCTTCACTAATTTTCTTTTGTTCCTTATCAACTTTTTCTTCTAAGGATGCAATCTATTTCTTTTATGAAGATATTGTTTTACACAAATTTTTACATTCATTCAATAGTTCATTTATGACATCCTGTGCATCATTATCATAAAGATAAAATTTGTTACTAACCTCATCATCTTCATCATCAAAGTTATGGGTAGCTATCAATGCGAGATTTGCGCTTTTGTCACTTTCTGATTCGGATGAGGAACTTATGTCATTATCGTCCCATGCAACATATGCCTTTTTGTTCTTTGTTTCCTTCTTGTCTTTGATTCCTCCTTTCTTTGAAAACTTTGGACAATCAGGCTTTATGTGGCCTTGGCTACCGTATTCGTAACATGTAACCTCTTATGTTGAAGTGGAAACCTTCTTTTTCTTGAAGTTTTTCTTTCTCTTAGTAAAATTAGCGTTCTTGTCGTTCCTACCAAAGAATTTTCCGAGTCTTTTAACTAGAAGCATAAAGGTTTCATCTTTTTCTAGTGCATCATCATCTTGATCATCTTTTAGGTTCACTTTCAATGCGATACCCTTGAACTTCTTCTCTTGATGTTCATGTTTCTCAAGCCGTCTAAGTTCTAATTCATGTTCCTGAAGCTTTCCAAACAACGATGCAAAAGTCATGGTAGAAAGACTTTTCTTTTCTGATATAGCTGTGAATTTTGGTTGCCATTCTCTTGTCAAGGATCTAAGAATTTTGAGATTCATTTCATCGTTAGAAAATGTCTTACCAAGTGCTATTAAGTGATTGGTCAAATGTACAACTCTTTTCTGAAGAGCAACTATGGATTCTCCAAGCTGCATGCGAAACATCTCATATTCCTGACTTAAAGTATTTAGTCTAGATCTTTTGACTTTAGTGGTTCCTTCATGAGTCTCCACTAGGGTGTCCTAGATTTCCTTTGCAGATTTACATTATGAAACACAGAATAAGTCATCCATACTTAATGCACTTTGTAATATGTTGATTGTTTTCTTCTCATCAAGTATTTTCATTTTATCATATTCATCGTATGAACTTTTAATATTCGGAGTGCCAACATTATTAACCACACTAACTAGTTGATGAGGACCATTTTCAATAGTTTCCTAGATTCTTTCTCCTTGAGCTTCTAAATGTGCTTTGATACGGATCTTCCAAAAGTTGAAATATTCTTCAGAAAATAGGAGAGGTTTGTTATTACTGCCACCATCTTTGAAAACTGGATTTACGCTAGTGGAAGCCATGCTGGATAAATAGGAACAGGTTACCTATAACATGCTCTGATGCCAATTGTTAGTAAGATATGCACCTAAGACAGGGGGGGGAGGGGTGTGTGGTGAATTAGGTACTTAGAAATTTTTTCGGATTTTTCGAAGGTTTCAAGTTTTACTTTCCTTAAATATTACTAAGTGATGAAAGTGATAAATGCGGAAAGTAAATGACACGGTGATATAACCTGGTTCCCCTCACAGTCCGAGAGTACTCCAGTCCCCTTTCAACATGAAAGAAATTTTTCAATAATGTTAGATCCTAAGACAAGACTATCTTAGTCTTTCTATACAAGACTTTAACAATTACACCAAGAACAATCCTCTTGAATTTTACAACAAAGTTAAAATGAGAACAATCCTCCCAAATTCAACTCTCTTGCTTCCAACAATCCTGGACAACAAGGAATACAACCTTACAATCTTAAGTTTAACAATCCTAAAAATAAGATATAATGAGCAAAATACTTAATTCTGATTTTGTTGGAGTGCTTGAAGTTGATCTTCAAATATCAATCAAATGATTGATCTTCTTCTTGAACATAAAAACTCTATATAGTATATACAAGTGTCTTTGAATGGTAGAATGAAACTTAAAAATGATTTGTATGAAAGTTCAAATGCAAGGTTTCACTCTTTTGAAATTTTTTTATTTTCACACTTGAAAATTTTGAGAGTTTGAATGATAATAAAAGTTTGAAAAAATTGTTTGCAAGAAGGTGTGTTCTCAAAATCTAAGATTATAAGGTTTTTATAGCCTCTAAACACATCTACATAGAAGTGTAAATGATCAAGGGTTGCCATGGTTCAAGTGGAATAGAAAATGAAAGTTTCTGCCAAGAGATGCATTATTCTGGCTTACAGTGCCAGTGGTAATCGGTTACCCCAAATGGGTAATCGATTACATGCTTTAACGTCTTAAATTTTTTTTTTTTAATTTCTTCAGGGTAATCGATTACCAAGATAGGCTAACCGATTACTCTGACCCAGTTTTGCCAAAAAACACAAAAACAGTGGCAAAAAGGCTTTGAAAATGCAAACTATTTTTTCCAATGAACATGCAAAGAAATGAGGAGGATTTTGAACACTTGTATAAGCTATATAAAGGTTAAATCTTATAACTTTCCTTTGTGTTAAAACCATCTTCAAATTTTCATCAAGTCTTGATATAATTCTTTAACAATGAAGGTCTTTGATCTTGATCTTGAACTCTTGAAATGTTTTTCGTCATCAAAATCTTCGAGAAACCATGCTTTCATAGATTCCAACTTTACTTATGGGTTTCATGCAATGTCCACTGGTATTATCCTATTGGGCTTGCTGTTAAGTTGTTTCAGTTATTGTGGGATTGTTTCTTTATTCTAAGTCAAAGAGTTGTTTAGTTCTATGTCTTGTGCTATATTTTTGTTAGTATTGAAAAATGATTCATTTTTATCATCTATATCTTCATCTACATTGTTGTCACTTAATTTAGTTGAGCGCGTGTTAATGATCACTTATTGTGGTGTTACATGGCACCTGCATAACAAGTAGGTAACAAAATGGAAATCATCGTGGAAGGGAAACAATTTCATTAAAAATCACGTGTCTTAATATAATATTCTTCCATGAAAATTAATGCACTTATATCCTTTTTGAGAGTTGCTATTTCCTAAGAATACACACCTAGTTGTATGAAAACTGTAGCTTGTGTTGGTTGTATGGGTTGAGCCAGGGCTAGTAGGCACAACCAAAAAATTTTAAGGTGTTATAGTGTGGTTCCTTTTTTGAACATTCAGGAGTATCTACTCTTATGTGAAATTAACAAGGAAGGTATTCTATATATTAAGTAGAAAATTTTAAAAAAGGCTTCCCACCAATAGTGAAGAGGCATTTTAGCTTATGCTAACATAGTTAGATTTAGTTCAATGACATGTCTATGTTTCTTTTCTGTCCTGCCATTTTGTTGAGAGGTATATAGATAATAAAGTCTAAATTTAGTGGTGGATATTTTATGATAATCTTTTGAACATGTTTATATTGACCATTGCCATCACAATTGACAGTTTTTTAATTTTCTTGATGAATTGATTTTCAAACATGTTTTTAAACTGGATGAAGGCATGTACTATTTCTGATTTTTGCTTTAAGAAAAAAAATCATGTAAGTATGCTAAATTGATCAATAAAGTGCACATACTATTTGAAACTAGATGAAGAAAAATTGAGGTGAACCCTACATATAGGTACAAATTAAATCTAGGAGTTCCTCGTCATGAGAGGAAGAGGGCTTAAATGGCAATAGGTGAAATTTACCAAGTTGATAGGCTTCACAAAATGAGAATTGATCACTTGGTGACATCTTAACTTTGCAATCTCTTAACATCTTTTACAGAAATTTATCGTAAAGTTGACCAAGCTTTCTAGGCTAATTTTCTTTGAGTGACAACTACTACAAATAACATATATTATGATAAACCTTTCACCTCATCCAATAAATAACCGATGTATAATTCTTGGGCGCACCACCTTTTAATTTTTTACAAAATAAATTCCATCTATTCCATCGGTTGGAGTAGGAAATCGGGGGAAAAACTAACTCAGGGACACACTTCCAATTTTAGCAAATACAATTTATGTTTTTATTTAATTTTAATGCTTTATTTCATTTTAAAGTGGCACATCTTCCTTCATATTTTATTTAAGTCACTTGTCACATCGATTGTGATTTCCAACTATGATGAAGTGATATACTCATATATATATATATATATATATATATATATATATATATATATATATATATATATGTATATATATATATATATATATATATATATATATATATATATATATATATGTATATATATATATATATATATATATATATATATATATATATATATATATATATATATATATATATATATATATATATATATATATATATATATATATATATATATATATATATATATATATATATATATATATATATATATATATATATATATATATAGCTTAACTTGTAGGTCTCTTCAGTTTTACTTGCCTAAAACAACATACCAAGAAAGAACCTAACCAAGTTTATAATCTCCATTAACAACGAGAGCCTTAAACACTTATCATCATCAATTCGTTCACCATCATATTGTAACTCTATATCCATGTCTTCTCTAATATTATTGTTGTTATTTTTTAGACCGGGATTGAATGTTATATGTTGTTGTTTTTGTTGAGATAAACACGTAATAGGTTTATTGGTGATGTCGTTGTTGTAGTTTTTTGAGATTGAGATTGTTGGTTTAAGTTTTTGTTTAAAGTTATTTTTGAGTTGTTGTTTAATGTTGTTATTGTTGTTTAGACTGATATTAAATGCTATATGTTGTTGTTTTTGTTGAGATAAGTATGTAATAAGTTTATTGTTGATGTTGTTGTAATTTTGTTGAGATTGAGATTGTTGTTTTTGAGTTGTTGTTGTTTAATTGTTATTCTTAGCAAAGTTTTGAAAGTTATATGTTGTTGTTTAGTTGTTATGATTGAGTTTGAGATTGATATTGAAATATTGTTTTTATTATTCTTTGTGTCGTTGTCATCTTGTTCGTGGAACATGTCAAGAGAGTACTAGAGTGATAGAAAATTTAGTTGAGTTTATTATATCTAATGTCGATTGTTTGTTTCATTAACCTCTCTTTGAACATATTACATGTCAAATTGATTTATAAAATAACAATATGAAAAACTAAGTTTTATTTGAAGAAACAACTTATAGAAATCAATGTTTTTCGATCATTATGCAATTCAATGTCCATCTCTCATTCTTTGACGGTTAGAATTTTTCTTAATTCCTTTAGTTTTCGTTCAACTCTTTATTCTATACTTGTTCATTTTGCAAAATATCAAATTTTATGTTTTGAAGAATGAACTAGTAGAGAAGAAAATGTTTAATGAAGAACTTGAAACATTGAACAAAACTATAACCGTCAAAGAACAAGAGATGAATAATGAGTTACAAGATACTAAAAAATCATTGATTAATGTAAGTTGTTCTTCAAATATAACAAAAAAATTTATATGATTATTTTCTAAATCAATTTGAAAGGTTATATGTTTAGTCAGGGTTTGGTGAAATAAGCAACCCTCATTAGATATAATAAATTGAAATCAATATTTCCACTCGGTTTAAATCTACAACCAATGGAAAAGGTGTTTTTCTCCATTTAAAAATTTCAAAATGTCGTGTTAGAGATCAAAACCATGAACAATACATTTTTCCTCTCGCTAGAATTATAATCGAAGGGAAAAGTGGAAAGTTTTCATGACACTCTTTGTTATCTCACATATGAAACCGAGGTAAACCCCTTTTTCAACCAAGGTAAAAAAGTGTTTTTTTTTGTAGTAGTGGACATGTAGGTGATGTAATCTTTATTTCCTTTGAGATTATTATTTGATAGTTGGTATAAGTTATCATTAATTATCCTTTATAACAAGGCCTTCCATGCCAGTTTGTCCTTCACCAAGAAATAATTTGAATCAAATTAACAAGTATATTTTTATCACCAGTTAACCTATACACACTCACTGTGTTTTTGGTACATACAACACATCATTTAGATTAAGATTATTTAATTTGGATTAGTCTGAAGCAATTGTCTTTAGCTTTTCCCCATTTCCTTTTAATAAAGAGTTTTTAAAAGTATTATCATTAATTTCTTGAAGTTTGTCAGCTTGATTTGTCACATTATTACTGGATCCACTATCAAAGCACCTCGACTACCAAAGTATCATTCATACTCTAAACTATGATAGACTGATGCTATGAAGGCACTGTCACTATGTGTTCTTTGTCTATCACCCTCAACATATTGATTTGTGCCTATGTATAACTTACGAAAGAGATATTAGCATTGCAATGTGTGTACGCAAATTTGTAACATACATGACACCTTGGTTTCAACATTCTGCCTCTTCTTTTCTTGCATTTCATGCCTCTAAAATTTTAGCCTCTCCTATTTCCTCTTGATCAATATTTTTTGCCTTTAGGGCCAGTCTTAACGAGGTTTACATAGAGATTCAGATTGAGGTCGCTGAAAGTGTTATGTTGTTCCAAACTGCTCTAAAAAGCCAAGTGATGATCTTATAGACCAACCAAATTAAGGGTAGTTTGGTCAGATAGCTTGACTGCCACAAGGTCATATTATGAGTCTAAACCATTTAGTGTTTGAATGATCAAACTAGAATTTAAACAATTCAATGTTTGATTGATTAAACTAAAGTTTTAGAGAGGTGATCCTACAAGTTTCAAGTTGTCATAAATAGTCTTCATTTTGACCAGGTGCAAAATTTAGAGCTTCATCATAGAGTTTCTTAAAGGTTTCCTAGTGCATCAAATGTGTGGCAATATCGATTGCCATGTAACTTACTAACTAGCCTAGTAGTGTTTGGTCACGTGTTAGTAAATCCTCAAAGTCTAGATTAATTTTATTAATTGTGTCAGTTGTGTTAATAAAATGATATAGGTACTCCTTATTCCCAAACATATATCCGTCAAGTCTGTTAGATCCTTTAATCAATTGTAGAACCAAAGATTTGCAAAGTGGATAGTAGTCTCTATCCAACTTGACATAAACATTGGATGAAAGCTCATTTTATAGTTAGTGTTTGCAGCATACATGATTAGATTCAATGGATCTGGATCTGCTACCCTACCGAGTCTAACCATGACTATGATACCAATTGATTAGGAATCTGGAGAGCAAAATGCAAAAAGTGTTAATTAGATAAACATTCAGGATCCAAGATACCTTGAATCCCCATATTCATAAAAAAAAACTTAAGGCATTAGGGGTATGGGTCATTTATCTTATATATCTAACATTTTCTCCATTTCTAGTCAATGTGTGACTTAACCACTCATACTTGATTCCCAACAATCTCTTCCACCAATGTGAGTCACCCACATCACTAGCCTTGATCCATATTAGGATCCACTTTCTTTCCCCCACCGAGCCTAACCAAGGCTCTAATACCACTTGTTGAAGAATTTGGAGAGTGCCGAAAGTGTCAATGAGTTAAATGTTTAGAGTCCAAGAGACATTGACACCACATATTTACCAAAAACTTTAAGTCATTAGGGGACTGAGTCTTTTCTCTTTATATCTAATATTTCTTCCACTACTGGTTGTTGTAGGGCTTAACCACTTACACTTGAATTCCAACAATCTCCCTCGCAAGTGAGAGTCACCCACATCACTAGTCTTGATCTACACTAGGATCCACTTCCATTCATCCACTGAGTCTAACGAGACTCTGAGGGCACTTGTTGGGGAGTCTGGAGAGTGAAGCACCAGAACACCATGTATCCATAAAAAATCTTGAAATATTAAAGTTATGAGTCATTTCTCTTATAAACTTACTCCCTTCGTCGTACAATGAATGACCCAGTTGACCATTTCACATAGATTAAGAAAAATGAATAAATGAAAGAAAGAGAATAATCTTTTTACTAAAGTACCTTTATCATGTATCAGGAATAATGAAAGTAATATTAATTAGAAGATAAAATTGAAAAAGATGTATTAAAAATTAAAATAGATCATTCATTTTAAAATACTCTTTTATTCCAAATGAGTCATTGATTGTAGGACGGAGGGAGCAGAGTCGTCTCAAATCTTTGAGAGGCTCAGCGTAAGAAGTTGAAGTTAGCATGCATTGAATCATGAATTTTTTTAATGAACCCTTTTTAGTCGTTAAATTTATCATAAAATATGTGTACGAATGCCCTTTTTGCCATAAGTTAATCATAAAAAAATATGAGTTTATGTGTTGTAAGTTATTTTACACGCTTTCAAAGACGACTTTAAAAGAAAATAATATTTTCTCAATTTATTTATAATAAACGTGAGACTTAAACTCTTAGACTTTAACTTAAAAAATATACATAATGTTAGTGTTTGGTTCATATGCCTAATGTGTTTAAATACATTCAAACAATACAAACACAATCTTAAAATCATGCTCATCATAATTACAATTATTAATAATAGGGTAAACATAGAAACATAATGAATGACATTGACCTATGTTTAGGGATCATGCTATGTTTTGCTATAAATACAAACGATATGATGAAAGGTAATTAATATATGTTTTAAGTGCATGTGGGTTAGAAATTATTATAATTATGAATTATAATTGTTTGTGAGTGGTTTGTTGTGATGGAGATGGATGAGTATTGAAATGGGGTCTGGTCCAGCAAAGCCAAACTGACAGAATGTGATGGAAGATTCTTATGGATATATGTTGTAGTGATGTTACAATGATTTGATTGCCCAATATTCATCACAACCACTTGTTCAGAATCATTCTTTATTACTGGGCCACAGAGAATTCTTATAGTAAATATTTTAATATTTTATCACTATTATATTATGTGGACTCATATAGTTCACAAGAATCACATGATGTTGTAATAAATTAATAGAAGTAATAGGGTAGGGTATCTTAGGACATAGTGTTTCTAAGGTTTGTTTTAGGTTGTTCTTTTCCTTCTATTATTGCTGAGTTATAGATTATAGACCAACAAACAATAGGCCTCTGTAGACTACATGAATATTCTTAGAAAAATGCTATTCCTACACCATTTTCTACACCCAATACTTACACCGTATGCACTATTCACCGTATTTATACGGTGAACAGTGTTTTTTTTATTAAAATAATATATTTTTTTAAAATATTAATTTTTTTTTAAAAAAAGTTTTATTTTTAAAATTTATTTTATAACACAAATATAAGATTGCGCATTAACCAACTTCACAGTTGTATTAACCACAAAAATCTACATTATTAACCAATTATTTTACCTATAATTTATTAACCACTTTCACTACTTCATTAACCAATAAAATACAAACTATTAACCATGTTCTGGAGAATTTGTTCAAGTATTTGTGAACAGTAATTGAGGTGTAGGGTGTAAAGATGGGTGTCAACATAGCAATCCTGATATTCTTATTCTCAAGGTTTTTTTTGAGATGTAATATTTAGATCTTACTTGGCATAAAATATCATGCCTAGAGAATGATAGAAAAGAGGAAATAGATACTATTTGGTTAAATTAGTATTTTATTATTTTTTAAAATTTTGTATTTTACCCTATTGTGTCGAACTTCAATATTATTATTTTATTTAAAAAAATTGAATGTACAATAAAGATTCACACTACATAATTTAAATTTTTTTTTAGAATAACTTCAAATTGGATACCAAACAAAATAATGATTAAAATTATTTTTTGAAATAATTATTTGGACCGGCGACAGCACATGAATTTTTAAAGGATTCACGATTTTATTTGGCGAATCAGTCCATTTTTTTTTAAAATTTTTTTTTGTTTAATGTTTAAGTTTTATAAAATAATAAAAATTGATTTAAATATGATTTTTAAATTTTTTGATATAGTTTTATAAAATAATAAATATATTTGTATATAATTTTTAAACATAATAAATATAAATAGATTTAAATTTTAAAACATAAAAAATATATGATTAACATATAATTTTAAAATATAATTCGTATATAATTAAATATATAATTTTAAAATATATAATTGTAGGTCACATTTGAATTTTGATTTTTTTAAATCTTACATTGTAAAATTTTGGTATTTGTTGAAAAAAAGTATATAAATTTGATAAGGGTATTTAAGGCATATCATATGGCGTCTGTACTATTTTATTTTTCTATAAATACGACTGCACATGCATATATTTTTTCACAACAATTTATACCAAAAGACTAAAGTCTTAATAATTTTGAGTTGAACGGAGTCTAGAATGTCTGCATTTCTAAATTAACGTTCTTCGTCGTCGTCATCATCATCAGAACATTCAACATTTCCTCTAATGAAAAGAAATGCCCTAGTTTATTTTTCAGCAACAAAGCCTCCGATGAAGGTGCTCCTGTGGAATACGCAAACGTTGGAGCATTTGCATAGGAAATTGAACTGCTGGCTAGAAGGAGATATTGATGCAGGTGAAAAGATTAGGAAAATTGAGAGGTTGGTCAAGGAGGCAGGGAGAAACGGAGTTACTCGTGAATGGAGAAAAGTGGATAATGATGCTGGTGTCCTTGTGATGATGTTAACACCAAAGAAGATAATGTTGATAGTTGTGATATCGTAGACACCTTGATGCATTGTTCTGTTTTATGTCATTTTGTTGTTGTTATTTTCGGAATGTTGTTGTGATATTAAGTTATGTTTGTTTAATTTATGTTGCTTGCTAATTGTAATCGGTTAAGTATGCTTTAAATGGAATGAAATTTGCTTTTGATTTAAAGGGACACAATTACATTAGACACTATGATCTTGTGCTTGATCCTACGTTAGGACATTTTGTATGATTGTGTCATGGTTTCCGACACGAACTATATAATCTTACCATATTGTTTGCGATATTCATCTCCGTTCGAATGCGCGTGCTGTTAGGGTGACCCTTTTTCTTTCTTTGCATCAAATTATTATTCCAGACAATTTTGCCTTCGTATTGAGGCCAATAGTACTCCTTTGCTACCACCTAAAAGCTACATGTGTAGACATTGCATAGACTTATCACTTGGTGAACTACAGAAAGAAAGTTGGTTGGGTCCTGGCACGCCTTCGAACATGCTGCTATAACATGAGAGCAAGGCATACGAAATGCCTGAAACTTCCCACAATCACACCAGCTCCTATCCAGCTCAACCCGGTAACATTCCCTAGGCCTTCCTTCGTTGTGATCAATTGACTCGGCAACACTGAACCAACCTTTGTTACAGTCAAAGATTGTGACCACATGTGTGTTGGCTTTGGCAGCTTCGTCTTTCATGAATGTTGTTGAACTATTACTGTACAGTTGACCAGATTGTAATACTGAACCCCACTTCGTACGTCTGCTATCAAAGAGTGCGCCTAGCCTAAAATATGTTGCCTTTACCAAGGCAGTTATCGGTAGGTTTCAGATTCCCTTGAAAACAGAATTCATTTGATTCAACGAGGTTAGTTGTCATGTGTCCCCATCGCACCCCATTGTCGTATGCCTGTGTCCATTTCTCTTTATCAGTGTTATCAATCCATCTTAATACATCAGTGTTTGTTAGTCTGATCTCGTCACGGTAGTGTTTGAATGTGGGCTCTGTTAGTGCATATCCTGCGTTTACAACCTTCTTCCTTAGTGTTTTGTCTTTGATTTCCAGCATGAAATTTTGGGCGATATGTCTTATGCAATACACATGGGTCGAGGGAGGATCCTGCCAACCTTTATCAAGGTTATTGTATGCACTCTCGATTGATGGATATCTATTCGAGATCAAACATAAGTTAGGTTGGGGAGAAACATAAAAGCGGAGATTTTTTAAGAAAAAACTCCAACCCCCAGCAGTTTCCCCTTCAACTATAGCGAAGACTATTGGAAAAATGTTGTTGTTCCCGTCCTGTACCACATCCATGAGTAGGGTGCCCTTATGTTTCCCGTATAACCATGTGTCATCAACTTGAATTATAGGTTTACAATATGCAAAGCCTTTGATGCATGGTTCAAACACCCAAAAGGGTCTGTGAAAAATTCCATTTCCACCAACGCAAGTCCCATCTGGTGTATACGCTGGCATTGTCTCCAATATGAAAACAGTCCCTGGAGAGTATTGTTTAAGGGCCACCAAGAATTTTTAAAGTTCCTTGTAAGACTCCTCCCAATTTCCAAACACCCTTTCAACCGCTTTAGTCCTAGCTATTCATGCTCTCTAGTATGAAGGAGTGTAATTGTACCTTTGAACTATATGTGCAATTATGGTACTCACCTTCAAAGACGGGTTGTCGCTAATGACTGAAATAATTTCATCGCAAATCAATTGAGAGCTGAGCTTGTGATGGTCCTGCATCGGATTCGAGATTATACAAGTGTGAGTTGGACCCATTGACCATATCTTCCATGAATCACTTCTCTTTTTGAAAGACGCTGTTAATCGGAACGGACACACCTCATTACAACAATAGATCGTATACCGAGTCGGATTTGTTCGATCGACTCTATAATCTGTTGATAAGTCCATATGATATTGTATAATTGCTCGGACACAATCTTCTTTTGTACGAAACTCGTCACCCTCTTTTAATAGTCGTTCTGTTGCGTAGTTCGGGTTGTAAAAAACATTTGTTGAGGGTTCATCGTCACCTAGGTTGAGAGTTGTCATGTATTGTGGTGGGCAATAAATATGGCCGAGTGGAACCCCCTCTTCCTCGTTGTTCACCATGTTGTCAACCGTGACTTCAACTGCTTCTTCTTCTTCATCTATGATATTGACTTCAGCGTGTTCCTCATCAGATTCGAAAAAAAACTTAAGAAGAATCAAGTTGTTGAGACATTTGTTGTTGTTGTAACGTAACATATAACACGATATATGAGAAACCAGAATACTCGTGACTGCGGAATATGCTACGTACATCTTCATCGTCTCGAATCTTTAATGGGAAAAATTTGCATTCACTATGCCCGCCAAAAAACACTAGATTTTTGTATATTATTCGGCCAACCGGACCATATTGCAGTTTTTTTTCTAATCTTGACTTCAAGTGTAAAAAAAATTGACCTTCTGTCAATCAAAAATCTCGTAACATCAGTGTTTCTGAAATTGTAACCAACTATGTCACATTCAAAAACCTCACCATTGAGATGTGCACTAATCATGTATTATGGTGTTTGAGACATAGCTAATGTTTTAGTAAAATTGTGTTTGGAGGGATTGTTTTACTAATTGATATGATAATAGTTCAGATCTCTCTATTGTATTAATAACAATAAAGTGAGTTGCATGACAAGACAACAGTCTGCACGCCTACACAGTGAGCTGCATGACAAGACAACACTCTGCGCGCCTACACAGTGAGCTACATGACAAGACAACACTCTGGCTACCATCTGCACTCTGTCTACAGCAACCGATTCCCTGCATGCCTACCGTCTACAGTAACCAATTCTATGCAGGCCTACGAGATTCTTACTAATAAATGTATACACATGGCTACAGTAACCGTCTGTACTCTGCATGCATGACAAGACTAAACACCACAACATGCATTTCTAAGACAAGACTAAACCGAGTTCAAAATATTTTCTGATTTGTTATATTTTATCTAATGTACCTCTAGTTCATCATATTGAAAAAAAATTTATGTTGTAAAAAAATTTTATTTTCTTAATTTATTAAATAATTAATGTACTTAATTTATATATGAATTAGATGTATTTAATTGTTCAATAAATAAAAATAAATAAAATTTGTTTATAATGTAAAACATAAGGATTATATGTGCAGAGGATTCTCTTTTGTATATAAATTAGCCTAGATATATGACAACACTCTGCATGCATGACAACACCACAACATGCACTTCCAAGATAAGACTAAACCTGCACCCTCCCTTCATCCATGTCACATACATGTCTGACAATACTCTGCATGCATGACAACACCACAACATGCACTTCTAAGACAAGACTAAATTTGTACGCCTCACATGCATGCTTGACACTTTCTCTGCATGCATTTCCAGGTCACATGCATGCTTGACACTTGCTTTGCATGCATTTCCAAGTCACATGCATGCTTGACACTTGCTCTGCATGCATTTCCAGGTCACACACATTCATAGATTATAAATAGAGGTTCTTCAACTCTTAAACTCTTCTCATCCTAGCAAACTCTTCTCATCCTCATACTCTCAAACTTTTCTCATCCCAACAAACTCTTCTCATCCCGAATCTCAAATTCTTCATCTAACAAACTCTTCTCATCCCAACTCTCAAACTCTTCTTCACCCAGCAAATTCTTAACCCACAATGTCTCTACTCACAATGGACAACTCTCACAGAGGCACAGTTGAGAACATCGCAGAATTTGTAAGTATTTTTCTTTTTGTTGTCTATGTTTACGGAGTTTAATTCTCCTTTACAACTAACGACATTTAAATTCTTTTGCAGGATGCATCAAGGTTTCACTGTCGTGTGAATGATTACATACCACACGACCTTTTAATAAAGGGATACCTTGAAGCATGTGGGTTCGGTGATTTGATTAAAATCAAATCGTACTCACTTGATGCCAAGTTCATTCTAGCGTTGTTAGAACAATGAAGACCAGAGACACACACATTTTACCTACCTTTCAGTGAGTGTACTGTAACTCTTCAGGATGTTTACATGTTGCTTGGCCTACACATAAACGGTAAGGCCGTCAATGACAAAGTTGGTGTTAACGACCAACTTTGCGAAGATTTATTGGGCGCCCCTCTTTGTGTGGACACAACTCAACCAAAACGCGAGGGTCGACCAAGGGGTCAAGGTATTAATCTTAAATACCTCAAACAACACTACAACAATATTGTCTTAAGTGAGGAGTCCACCGAGTATGAGAAAATACTCAAAACTCGGTGCTATATTATGATTTTGTTTGGTCATTTTTTATTTCCAAACAGTACTGGAAATACTGTAAATATTATGTATTTACCGTTGTTGCATAACATAAACAAAGTGTGCACATATAGTTGGGGATCAACTATCCTCGCCCATCTATATAGTGCACTATGTAAAAATGCAAAAAACATTTCTTGTACCTTTTATGGCTGCGCCTATCTCCTTCAAGCGTGAGGTTGGTCTAGGATGTCAACACTTGCTCCAGTCAACCGCAATCCATTTACATTCTCATATGCTAACAAGTAAGTTTATTTTCAAGACTAATTTAATACCAAAGTTTCTTTGTAACATAATAATTTGTACGATGTGTCTCAGAGTCTAACTTATTTTTGCTTCTTTTTTTTAGGTGGTCTGTTCCGGGGATAAATTATCAAAGATGTCCCAGGAACTCCATAGTCATGTACCGCAACCTTATCGAACACATTGGACCAAATGATGTAATTTATCTATCTTTACTTTGTCTAACTGATATGCACAAACTTGTATTTCTCATTGCGTATATTATTATGGCGTACGAGGGTCTCGACTACCAGCCCAACGCCGATGATGCTGCCGTGTGGACATCCAAAACACCCATCATTAGGTTCACTACAGTGAAGATGCACCAAAGTGACCGGGTGAAGCTACAATTTGGGATGCATCAGGATATTCTAGATGCTCCGACGTCATTGGGACAGTGGCATCAACTACGGGTGGATTCACAATGGAGTGTTGGTCATTGGAAGGACTTTGCAAAGGAGATGTGTCATCATTGGAAGAATCGGCGTCAACACATCTTAATCGACCCTATTGTGGAAGGGGCTAGACCAAGTTATCAATATATGACTTGGTTTAGGTCGATTACAACATCACAACCATTTCTGTCTGAGCCGACATATTTGATTGACCCAAGGCAACATGCTTCTTCCTCAAACACACAACAACAACCCAATGCTCAACATCAACAACAACCTTACCATAACCCATACATGCCACCAAATGTCCAACATCAACAACAACAACCTTACCATGACCCGTACATGCCACCAACCCAATCACAACAACGACAACCTTACCCATATAGCCCTGATACGTCTTTTGACCCTACCCCCTCCACCTATAGCCCAAATAACTCTTTTGACCCTACCCCTTCCACCTATCCACTTTTTGACTACCAAGCCCCACAATAACCAATACATCGTTTCCAAACCGATTTGATGTATCAATTCGGACAACCATATCGTCCATACTCCACCCAACCTCCCTAACAATCCTACGAACACATGCCATTGGGCTTAATTACGGAAGCGTCGTTGATAGTGGACCTCCCGGCTATTGGGGTGAAATGCTTCAAAATTTATCTGATACGTCGGGGTCGTCCGAACAAATACCTCTTCCACAAGTCAACACCCAAAGACCGGACACACCTCAGCAACCTCGTGGTAGACCTCGTCGCCATGCGCATCCTCCACAATGTGGTATCGGTGGTCGTTTAGATAGAGCCGACCATTATTTTTTTTATCAATTGTAATTTATATTCTATTATAAATTAATATATTTTAATATTTCTTCCATTTATTTTTTTTAGATTATTTAATATATGATAAAATAAAACGAGATAAATTTGTCACTAAAAAAATATAAGATTTGTACTTAATAAGTTTTGTTTTTAATAAATATAAAAAAAATACAAGAAAATATTTAAACTACAAATCAAATCCCTTTTAAACTTGAAAAGGTTAATTTAAATAATTTAGCAAGTGTATTTAAAATAAAATCATAATAAATATTATCATTTCATTTAATTATTTTGAAAATAAATTGTATATTTATTTCATTTTAAATATATCAACTTGATTACAAATTATATTTATTTAATTGTAAAATATATTATATATCATATATTATATATTTTATGAAAAATAACCACAATATTAATTATGAAAAATAAAAATATAAAAATAAGAAACAAAAATAAAAAAAGAAAAATGGCAAATCCTAACAAAAAAAATAAAATAGGGTGATTCGCCAATCCAATTGACGAATCTTTTAAAATGAAAAACAATTTCGCTAGTCTATATAGCGAATTATTTGGACAATAGACCTAAGATTGAATGCTAGTCAATTTAGGAAATAATTTCAACATTTAATTTATTTGACATTTTATTTGAATACTTTAGTTATTCTAAAAAAAAATTTACATAATTTTTTATCCATTATAAAGTAATGAGAAATGATACTTTTACATTCATTTGAGATCCGTAGGTTGGTTTTTTTACTTTTTTATCTGTTTAATAGTTATTATTTTTTCTTTCTGACACAAATAACTCATATCTAGACTCTATTTTAGAGGGTGTAAGGAAAGAATGTTTGAATTTTAGTGGCAAAATAGCAGCCCTAAAAAATTATATACAATATGTTAACGTTATTCCCATGTCATTATCATACATTATATTGTAATTATTATTTACAAATATGACAAATAATAATATGAACAATGAATAGGAACGAATATAATGAAATGAACAATGGTTGTCAACGGTGATTGATAAATTTCATTCAAATATCTCACATTTTTTAAAATAATTTAAAATAACTCAGTTTTCAAATTATTTTTTAAAGTATTTTACTTTGAGATTGTTGTGAATCTTATTATAAATTACGACAAAATTCAATATCAATTTGTGAGTTAAAGAACAATAGTAACCAAAATAAATGGTCTTTAGCAATAATAATTCGTACACATAATATAATAGAATAAGGTAAGAAAAAATCGAATGTTTGTTTACCCAGTTCGATCAAACGATCTACTCTGGGAGAGAGAAGCTCTCCAATTCACTATACTCAGAAAGTTGTTACAAGAGATTACATATGAGTTACAGAAAAATAGTCTTCGCCTTCAGGTTCCCCAAAACAACCCTGAATGCGCCCAAGAACAACCATATTTTTTATCCAAGTGTTTCTCTATCTCTCCAGCTCTCAATATATGAATCACTCAAACCCAAAGTGTAATTCAAGGTTTTCTTTGTGCATAGCTGAAACCCTAAGTTATACCTTTAAACCATTATTCTCTCTTATTGGTGAAAACTCTAAGATTTTCTGTCACACACCAAACATACAAGAGATACATATTTATAATAACAAATACCCAACAAACAAAGTCCAAAATCACATGGATCCATTGACTGAATCGAAAAAGCTCAAAACACTACTCATCGTACGGACACACTATTCATCTGTACGAACGTCACTATTTGTTGCACCCCAAAATTTGACCAACTACTTATCGCAATTTGGCTCATATTTCGACTCATTCCATTTTGCATTTGCATACCGTATACATTGCATTTTTTCAGTCAGATTGACTTTATCGGGATTACAGCCCTCCCCTGGCGTTCCAGGCAGTTTCATACCATTTCGAATACGAGGATTTATTTTGAGAATTGGTGCTCGTCCCGGTGTTTTCAGCTCTCGCTGTTATTTTTTAGGACATCTCGGTGTCCGGTTTTTACCGTTTATTTCTCTATAATCGCGCATTTATTTTCTAATCGATTTAATCGGCTTCCTCACATTTTTAGATTTTCCCCTTTATTTTCTAAAATTTTAAATGAATTTTAATAGTTTTCCTAGAATTTTAAATAGATATTTGTTTCTAGATATTAAGTAGATTTTAATTGTTTTTTTTTTAATAGGATAATGCTTTTTCTAGAATAGTTTAATAGGTTAGTTCTTTTATTAGAATTTTAAATAGATTTAAAATTGGTTTAATAGAGTTTAAGTCATTTCTTTTCTAGGCTAATTTCTCTTTAGAGTTAATTATATATTAGTTAGAATGCTAATCATTTTAATCAGGAGAATTTGTTAATGGTTTTTTAATTACTTAGCATTAATTTTTGTTTTAGAGTTAATTGAGTTTTAATGGAGTTTTAATCATCATTAGCATATTTGATTATGTTAGGTTTTTAATTAGTGTTAATTAATCAGAATTTAATTGAGTTTAGGGTTTAATTATGGCATTAATTAGCTGTTAATTCAATCAGAATTCGTGGGCCAGGTGGCTTTGTGGAGGCCCAGTCCACTGTGACACTTGTCACGCTATAAAAGGTGCCACCCGTTCCTTCTCTCTCTGGACACATCACCTTCCTAGACCCCACTTCACTGCCACTTGCCCCACACGTGTCCGTCTCCCATTCCTCCTATGCATGCAAAGCGCCACGTAGCGCCTCCTTCCTCCCTTCACCGCCCGGCCATGCAACTGCCGTCGGAGCCACCCTAACCATCACCGGTAACTGAAACCGTCAGCGGTAACTGCAAAACCTCGCCGGAAAATTCATCATACCCGCCGGAAACTTCAAATACGTTCTTCATGTTCATCCAAACTCCCCAGAAATCACCATCTTGTTCATCCATGTTCAACATTATTCCCAGAAAACCTTCAGAACACATAATCTTCTCACGATTTCTTCAAGATATCCATTAAAGATCCACCGTTCGATCATCATCTTTATCGCATGTTCGTCCAAATCTCCTGAACTCTCTCCAGATCTCCAGAACTTCAACAACCTTCATCCAAGATTCGTCTTTGTAACTGTTTGCATGAAGAACATTCATCATACTCTAAGAACTTCACCATTACGACATCTTCTAAGATCTCCAAACCAGAACGCCATGGATTCACTTCACAAGCCTCAAAGATTCAGACGAGGAGAGTTTGAGAGAGGTGGCTTAGGTTCTTTTGAAATGGAAGAAGTGATGATTGAAGGTGAAGGAACGGAGGAGATTGAGGAATGAACGGTGAGGTTGAGACGGAGGGATTACGGCGGCGCGGTGAGTATGAAGAGGGAGAGAGAGAAAACTAGGGTTTGTTGGATCAGAGAATGGAGAAGGTGATAGGCTCAAGAGGTTTCGGAGCTGGGTTCATGGGCCTCACAGCCCATTTGTTTTTTTTCAATCTGTACCCCCTTTTTTTCTTCACACCCCCCGTCCCTAGTTTTCCTAATGGTTTTTTGTTGTTGTTGGGCTGGGCCCAACAATAATTTTTCTGGCCTCATACTCCTCACGGGCACCTGCGCACCCCCCTGTTTTTGTTTTAGTTTTATTTTTTGAATGTATTGTGGGCTGGGCCCAAAGTGGTTTTTTTCTGCAGTCACCCCAGTTTGCAGATTGTACCCCCCTCCTCTTACAATTTTCAATTCCCCTTGTATTGGATGATTGATTGTAATAGTGTAGTTTTATTTTCCTATTTTCTTTTAGGAGATTATTTTTATAGTTAGAATATTACTATAGATTGTTAATATAGGATTTATATTCTATTGTCTTTAGATTTAATATAGAATTTTCATTCTAGTTTTCTTATAGGGTATTATAAAGATTTTAGTATAGTTTTTTCATTCTATTTTTTCTTTATAGCAAATTATAGAATATTTTAGATAGAATTTTGTATGCTATTTTTCTTATACGCATTTCTTTTAATTTCTTTAGAATATTTTCTAGTAGAATTTAATTGCTAATATTTAGGAGTAGCATTTCATTTCCATTTGTGATTGAATTTCTCTCCTATTCTCCTTTCTATCCGATTTTATCTTCGATTTTATTTTTGGTTGGCCGTGTGACACGTTCAATTGGAGAATGATTTTCGATATCACTTCTCTATCTTGTCTTTGACACGGATATCAATACGCTACCTCTGAGTGTTCGATTTCTCGTATAAGTCGAACCATGACGGTCTAAGCGTTACATTTTTCCTGATTCGAGCGTCCTCATCAAGGATCCAGAGAGGAGAAGATTGGAATGGAGCTTGCGCACATGTCAGGAGTCAACAGAGCCGCTTCGTTCATTATCATTGTTTTATTCAAGTCCTCAGGCAACCGTCGAGTGTTGTGAGTTGTAGCGTTAGATACGTAGGAAATGACAATCGAGCGGTCTCCCCTCGATCGTTTAGGGTGTTTAGTATATGTCCCTTGGGTAATATACGACGCACTCGCTCCTACGTATTAGGTTCTTGCGTGTGTGTCCCGAGTTCCTTCCCGTTTAGGCGTAAGCCTGCTTCCTCTTTGTTCTCGCCCCCGTGCGATCGAAACCCTTTTCTCTCGCGTTCAGGCGATTGAGACCCCTTCTCTTGCCCCTGCGCAATCGAGACTTGTTTTCCCGTTGAACTACGTTCGCTCTGATCTCTCGTACCAGACGAGAGTACGTAGGCATAGGATGCGATATCCTAGCGAGCTCCCTTTTCCCTTTTACCCCGTTTGCTGTAGTAGGCTGAACTACAGTTGCTCTGATTTCTTGTTCCAGACAAGAATATGTAGGCATAGGATGCCCTAGCGAGCACACTAACAACTAACTTCTCTGTTCTCTCGCTGCCGTGTGATCGAGACTTTCCCGCTAACGACTGATGTTCCCTTTCTCTTGCCTGAGTGCAATTGAGACCAGACCGTAGCTCTAGAACCCGTAGGTCCCATACCTTTCAAACCCGACATACTACGTCCGTTCTACCGCAAACAGGTAACGCCTAAGTCTCCGTCGAGCGAGCAACATACACCTAACTGCTAGAAATGCGTACGCTAGTATCGTCAATCCTTTCGCTCACCCCCGTGTGATCGAGAACACCCTGTCTAGCCGTAGTTAGCCTGAACTACGGAAGCTCTGATCTTTCACGCCGTGTGAAAGTACGTAGGCACGAGATGCGATATCTCGGCGAGCAAAATCCCCTGTAGTTATCCCAAACTACGTAAGCTCTGATCTCTCATACCTGTTGAGAGTACGTAGGAACAATACTGACGTATTGGCGAGCCACCTTCCCCTATCACCCGTAGTTAGTCGAACTACGTTGACTCTGATTTCTCATTCTCTGATGAGAATACGTAGGCATAAAGCGCGACGCTTTGCCGAGTCATTTTATTTTCTTTTCATACCAGCCTTGATAGGTAGATAGTAAAACCAACCCGTCAGATAAACACAACAAGCGTGGATCTCATCGAGTACGATGGACGTGAAGGGTGCTAATACTTTCCCCTTGCGTAACCGACTCCTGAACCCAGACAATGGTTGCGATGACCTTGTCTTATACCTTTTCGTCAGGTTTTTCCGATTGTTTCCTTTCCCGTTCCGAGGGATAAATAACGAAAGGTGGAGACTCTTCTGTTTTTCCGGCACCTTATTTTCGCGGAAGCGACAATTGGCGACTCTGCTGGGGACTGCGATGGTTCTCTAAGCGAGTCTTGTCTTGGATTCTCTTCCTAGCTGCCTGGGCAATCCCTAGCAGCTGGCGACGCTGCTGGGGACTTCAGGTGGTTCCCTATGCGAGTCTCGCCTTGGATTTTCTTCCTAGCTGTCTGGGTCATCCCCAGCAGCTGGCGACTCTGCTGGGGAGCTGCGATAGTTTCCTGGGGATCCAACGTCCCTGCGAGAGTCAATCCTAGTGTTGGTTTGCTTGTCTTTGGATGTTTATTTTTTGTGTGTTGTATGTTGTATATTATTGATTTATTTACATTTCCCGCACTATATTATTATCTGTTGCTATTTGTCATACCCCAAATTTGTCCTACCCTTGTACGACCTCCATTGTGTATATTCACTCGCTTGCATTATTCAGAAAAAAATCAAAGAATATGTTGGTATTGTTTGAGTATCATAAGGTTATCTTGAATTGAGTCTGTCAGTTAAAATTTGAAGTCAGGTGTATGGTATGGACTGAATTTTGATGATTATGGCTTAATTGGTCAGTTAGACAAATATTTGTTTCAGGCACAACTCTAGGGGGAGTATCGATCCAAATGACGTGTGTTTAAAGATCAATTGGGGAATTGTGTTTCAAATAAGGAAAGTCTAGCCAAAAGCTATTGTTGAGAAATTTGAATATAGTCATAAGAAATGCAACAAAAGATATATTGATACAAGTTGAGGTCCATTTACCATTCAAAGCCCATTCAAAAGCCATTTGTAATTCTACAAGGAAAATTGGAAAATATGTGTCAATTACAAAATCTCTACATAAGTACAAAGAAGGGGAATCTATTTCAAAATCAAAGGTCAGAGTGCATTGATTCGTTGGTGGACCAGGTTTTAATTCATTCGAACTGCAGATTGGATTCGTGGTTAATTTCGAAGATTCATTTCAAAATAAGAATTTAGAGGAGAGGAAATTTGGCTCATGAGACATTGAACTAAACACTTGTATTTTGATTTTACTAGTCACTTTGTAATCATTTTCAAGGGTTGTCTTCCTTCAAGTATGATTCAAGTTTAAAATGGGGTGTAATTAATAGTATTGCTTCAAGACCCATTATCCAAGAAGTATACATGGTCTTATGATAAAAGCTCATGACTTAAGGATTCAAAAGTTTGTACAAAGCCCAAAGCCCTGATTCATTATAATACAAATCATAAAAGTTACACTTTGAAACAAAAATCAAAATAGTTTGACAACAGGATGAGTCGTGCTATTTCTAAATTACCAATCCAAGTCATGACTAAGAAAAATGCATTACAAAGTCAATTTATCAATATTACATCAGCTTTGGTTGGCAATTCATGAGGTTTCATTAAAAACCCAATCTAGATGAGCCCGTATTACTCAAATACAAATTCTTGGCAAATCCTCCATGATGGCCCCACGCAAAGGACAGTGATACCACAGATTTTCTTAATCCTATGTGCCTTCTATACCCCACAAGCCATCCTGCAAAGCGTAACCACAAATGGGACCTAGGACAACGTGTTGCACCACCTGCAATACCACAGATTTTTTTTCTCAGCAATCAATTCACCAATTCACCCACTTGCAGTAGTTTAAAAAGGAGACTTATCCTTATTAAATTGTGACCAAAAATGATAGAATAATTCGTTTGGTATGTGTTGCAAAAGGTTGTTAATGCCACCTCCTTGAAACTGTACGTAATAAGTTCTTGGACGGACCTGCAAACGACAGTGCAGGAAAAGGCAAGCCATTTCCTCCAACCTACCTTCATAGCCAACTGTACCTGCACAAGAATGAAAAAAACAAATTGCAAATGTGACAGTGCAAAACCCATATCTCCCTCATTTTCAATACACAAAAAAGATCACGCCCTGCAAGTTGCGGCAACAGACAAACAAATGGCCGAATGCATTACCCTGTTGATTTATGTATTACGCTAGTACATCCCCACAGCTGGAATTTGTACATGTCCTTGTCGCTGTTGGGAATAATACCAAGCCACGGTGAAAACAAAGGGAGGAAGTATAGCTCACCAACATTTGTCATGAGTCATCCAAGAAAGCCATGAGGGGAAATTATGTTGCCGGCTGCGTCTTTTGGTTTTGAAAAGAGACCCCACCTCGAACCGTCACACACCCACTATTTTCCTGCAACCACAGTCCAAAATACGCCACAACCTATGCGAGCCAGCCTCAAAATCATGCCTATCACCAGGACAAAATTGCACAATCAATACACACTCAAACAAAGCACATAGTCGTTACTCACAAGGAAGAGGGTATGGATATTACCCATGTTTCATTTTGTGCCCATGTCGTATGAAGTAAAATCATGCAATGCTGCAATTAAATCCACAACCTGCAAAGAGAAAAACTCAACTGATGAATGGCATCCACAATACACCAAATGTAATCAATACTGAAGGAATTACAAGAATGGCAATTTTGAAGCCTATGCACAGGTCATTTTCATACGTACACACAGGGGAGTTGATTCTGCTAGCAGTACACTATGGCACGGTTTTCAAACAAACCAATTCCCAACCAACCATGATTTTTTACACTACTTGCACCATTCCACACCAGACAATAACCTGCAAATTGAGAGAAAAAGGACAGGTCCATCCTGCACCAGAAAATACACACACCACGATTTTAAAATGCGCAAGTTATAACAGCACTGAAGGGTATGAAAGCCACAAAAATCAGCAAAAAACAACTGCAATAATTTCAGATAAAAATACTGTTATGCCCTCACTCATGTTATAAATAAGAACCTATACTCATTGAAAAAGGGGGGCGAAGCTGATGCTGTAAAAATCCAATTCCAACCTCGAACTTTTTTCAGTTCTCAACAAATACTCTACAACCTTCAGTCACCTCTTTCGAACCAAAACCCTTTTTGATCTTCATCAAACTATTGTTGACAGAATCTCATCCCCAAACTTCTGTAAAACTCAACATCTCTAACCATTTTCTGGAGGAGAAATGTTCATCATTTAGTCAAACTAACCCAAAAAGCTTCAACCTACAGCCTTCGATAAAACCACCAGCTCATCTTCTACCTCCATTACCGTTGAAGTTTCAAACACCTTCAACAACTCATAAATCTTCACAACCCTACTTCCTTCTTTTCAAACGAATCTTCATTATACCTTCCACTATCACCCTTCAGCAAACACGATTTTATGTTCTCCAAACAGAACCGAAATCAAAACAGTCTTCGTTCAACATTCACAATCAACACAGAGAACCCATACTCAAAACTCATCGCTACGTAAAGTCTTTTGTCATACTCAGACACCACTAACGTTCAAGCTAAACAACATTCATATTTAACCCGGAAGATTTCCGTAAATCAACAGCTTCACCACCTTCGATCACCGTAAACCTACAAACAGCGTAAGTCAAAAATCGCCGCAAAATGAAACGCAACCCCATTCCAAACAATCCCAACCGTTGAAATTTCTTCAACATTCGACATCCACCGCCATTATCAACCATCAATCAAAAACCCCATTTGTGAAATCACCAACATAACATTCTCCATCTTCTCCTCATTTTCCAGAACTTCTTCATAACCTTCAACCAAATCAAACCCAAATGAAGATCAGAAATAAGAGAGAGTGGTTCGAATAAGAACAAGGGAGGACCTTACCGATACGCCGCCAGACTTCTCCCGCCGACCAGCTCAAAGAAAACCCTAAAGCGTAACTCCTGATACGACGCCGCCCCGCTTATCTTCGTTCACCACTCAGAGACATATCTAGACGGAGCTAAGTGCGGAAGAAGCTACAGGAAGAACAAAATTGAGAATCGCTTGACAACATCGGTAGAAGTTCTGAATCGGTAAATGGATGAAGATTTCTCATTTTTGCTTTATGTTTTCTCCATTGTTTTTTACTCATATGAGCGTACTTTGGATTAGAGGGGCAAGGGTTTCGAATTGGGTTTTTGCTGGGTGGTTTTAGGGTTCGTCGCTTGAAAGCAATGGTGAGTGAGAAATAGTGTGGGTACTGGGAGGGGACCTCGTTAGTTTTGTTCTTTTAAATTCACTTTTTTTAATTTAATCTTTTTATTTATTCATTCATTAAGATTGTCATTAATGGTTGTGTTGAGAATGATTAGATGTCTTTTTATAAGGCTTAGCATGTGATTAAAGGCCTTATCTCTTAATTCTTTGGCCACTGCGTTAACATTTATGATAGCAGATTTGAGAGACTTGATCTGTATTAACCAAACGAGGTGCATGCGTGACAGGTATAAGAATGGGGCGGTCACCGGCTCGTTTTCTCTCTTTTCTTGTTTCTCTCTTATCATCTTCTAAACAATATTTGGGTAATTTAAGTTCCAATCTTTAAAAGTCCAATTTATGTGAACTTGACAGCAAACCCCTCTCATATCCAATACGCCCTCCGGTTTCATTTATATTCCTATTTTGTTTTTTTAATTACTTATGTTAGCTTATTTAATTTGTTTGATCTTAGGAGCTGGTCGACAAAAATCGAAGTTCTTTCCAATTTAAAATCTCTTATTTTCTTTACGTAAAACCTTTCAAATTATTGTCATAACTAGATGACTTTCAAAATATAATTACTTTTTCTTTCTAAATCCTATTTCATTATCTTTTTTTTCAATACTGAAATTATCTTTCAATATAATCGTAAAAAAGGACTAAATCCTTGAAGTCTAGGCACTTCTTGGATTTTCGGATAATCATTATTGAGGTGTACACCTTAAGTAATGTATTATTCGACTTTTTTTTTTAAATACTCTTTCGAACAAAAGAAGTATCATAGGAATCAAGCGTTCTGCATGATATTTCTGACGTTCATCCAATCATCTGTTAAATGAAAAAAGGCGTTGTCGAGATCTAGCATCTCGATGATACCCCAATTAATTGGTTGTGAGGCCTACGTCTCATTTATCAAATAATTGTCATTTCTCCCATCTTCGAATCCAATATCATATTCGCGCCTCTCGTGCCACAACTCTTCAAAATATCTTTCTCGACCGAAAGAGGAAGGCACTTGGAGTCTAGCATTCCTTGTGTCTTGGAGCGAGTAATTCTTGAAGCACGCCTTTGAGTTGTTATTCACTCAACCATTCAAACTCAATCTTTTTTCCATCGTTCTCCTAAGTCGAATGCTCGTCCGCATTCGCAACACATTTCATTCACAATTCCTCGTGGTCTCGATATTAGGAGCACCCTCAGGGACTAATATCGTTTCTCACAACCTTAACACTTGACACGTCGTCAAGTCGGTTCCATCTTCAATCAAATCTTCGACACGTCGTCGAGCCAGTTCAAGACAACTTCCTTTTGGCCTCGCATGCCATTTTCCGATTCGATCCTTTCACAAATATTTCCAAAACTTACGAAAGAGGGATATTCTCAGAATCTAGCATTCTTTGGATATTTGAATGAGTAACTCTCGAGGCGTGCCCTTGAGTTGTTATTAATTTATTCTTTCGATTTCAAAACATCCAACTCTTATCTCCAATCTATTCAACCCAATTCCCGAAAGAACTGAGTTCTTGGAGTCTCGCATTCCTTGGATTCTTGAGTGACAAGCTCTTGAGACGCGCTCTTGGGTTGCTTGTCAGTCATCCTTTCGTCTCTTTCCCAAACTCCCGATCTATCCAACCTCATATTTTCGTGGTTGTTACCACGAACTACGACTGCTCTGATTCTTCATTCTCGTCCGAATGTAAGATACGTAGGCACAAGATTGCGATGATCTTGGCGAGCACACTTTCCATTTCCTCCCCTATTCCACACAATCCCCTCCATCTTCCATTTCCCCCCATCCTTTCCCGTAGTCGAACTACGACACTCTGATTTCTCATTCTCGTCTGAATGAGCATACGTAGGCACAAGGGCCCCAATCCTTGGCGAGCACCCTATCCCCTAACCACCCATCTCTCCTTAGCGTCTTTAACCTTTTAACCTACCAATTCTACCTTTAACAACGAGAAGAAAACAATTAAACCTAAACAACACTCCCCACATTTACCTTAAGAGGTTCCCGTCGAGTACGACGGACGTGAGGGGTGCTAATACCTTCCCCTCACGTAACCGACTCCCGAACCCGGAACTTGGTTGCGACAGCCCTGTTCCTATCCTTTCGTTTTTAAGAGGTTTTCTCGATATTTTCCTCTCCCGTTTATTCAGGAAAAATAAAGTTCGGTGGCGACTCTGTCAAACCGCATTTCCGCGCCTTTTTGCGCGAGGGTCGTTCTCTCCGAAATGTCTCCGTGATTTTTTCGAGGTGCGACACTATTGTGCTGTTATGGGAGGGGAACTCATGAGTGATAAGCCAGACCCAGGCTTGAGAGCATATACATAGTATTAGAGTGGATTAATGGTGGACGTGCTTGCTTTGCTTGCATTAGTTCCCATGTAATTCACACTCAGACGAGGTTCTCTTTGATGACTTCTTATCGGTCCTTTGGACTCGAGGGGCTGTCGGATCTGAGGATTGTCGACTCTGGGAACCGATCATTTGGGATTCAGCTAAGTGAGGCCGCTTCAAGAGACAATGATGCCACACCTTCTGGGTATCGTACCATCGTTCTTGAAAGTCTGTGACGCTGATGACCGCATAGGATGCCGAACTTGTGTCAGTTTAGGCCATACCCATGATTGGGAGGGTTTTTGCAGGAAACTTGACTTCTAGCCTACCCGGTATTTTGGTTTTCTCTCATCAGAGCAAACTTATCCCGTCAGCAGCGCAACAGTAATCAGAGATTTGTGGGGGTTGTGATCCCGTGTTTGCTGCATCTTACATTGCATTTGCATAATCATCTTTGCATCATATTGCATATCATTATCCAGCTAGCCAGAGCTCTTATCCAACCTTTGTTTTGCTTCAGAGGGTGGTTCTCCAGTGTTTGGTCTGAGCAAGGGTTGATTGTTAGAAGACAACCAATGGGTTGAAGCAGATTTGAGCAGGATCAAGCAGTGAAGTCAGTTGAAAGTTGTTGGTAGTTATGTCAGAAAGCAACTTCCAGTTTGTTGACACCTTGTCAGGTTTCACTATTACGTCCAATCCTTTGTATGGTTCTATGCCTGATGAGGACTTTCCGCAAGTGAACAACCTTACTGCAACTCGACTTGTACAACCTTCTGTTGAAGACCAGGATCTACATGAGCAGTTTGTTGTCCGAAGTGAACGCTCTCCTTCTATTGATACCTCAGACTATCAGGGTGTTGTTTTCCCTGTGCCAAATTCCCGAAGAGAGGTCCCGATAGCAAAGACTGAAGACCCATTAGCTCTCGTGTATGCTAAAAGGTTTCGTGCGTTGGATGAAAGATTCAAAGCCTTGGAAGTTAAAGATGCTGTTAACCCCAATGCTGCAGACATGTGTCTGGTTTCTGGCCTAGTGTTACCTCCGAAGTTCAGAGCGCCGAGGTTTGAAAAGTACAAAGGAGATAGTTTCCCGAGGCAACATTTGGTGATGTTCTGCCGAAGAATGACTTCGTTTGTGCATAACGACAAGTTGATGATTCACTGCTTTCAGGACAGTCTGATTGGGGCATCTGAGTTGGTATATGCAGTTAGAGAGTAATCAGATCCGATCATGGGTGGACTTAGCGAATGCTTTTCTGAAGCAGTATGACTACAACCTAGACATGGCTCTTAGTCGCATGCAGCTGCAAGAATTGTCTCAAGGGAACAATGAACCTTTCAGGAAGTATGTTTAGAGATGGAGAGACTTTGCTGCTAGAGTGCAACCACCGCTTCTAGACCGAGAGTTAAAAGGCATGTTCGTAAACTCCTTGCAGAGTCCGTACTTCGAAAGAATGCTTGGAGTTGCACCAAATTTCTCTGAATTGGTAAGGGCAGGAGAGCGCATCGAATATCGTGTAAAGACTGGAAGAATTCAGAATGTTTCGAGCAGTCAGGCTGGTGAAACCGAATCTCTCTGTAGCTTTCAAGCTGAAGATGAAACCGTGGTCAATGCAATCATGACAGATGATGGGTATTCTCAAGACGAATCGGTGAAATCTGTTGGTTCTTCGTCTTCTCAGCGGTCGGTATCCTCTGTGTCTTGTTATTCTGGACAGATAATTGTGCCTAAGGCACCACATCGGAAACATTATGTTGCTCCTCTTGCAAATCCACGAGCCCGTGGCCGAGGTTATCAGAATCAGCGTCAGAATCAAAACCGACCTCGTAATAACTTGGAACGAAAGAATGCTCCTTCTCATTCAGTGCATGTGCCATATAGCTAGATTCTGCCACATTTGATTCAGAATTCTTTGGTGGAACCTAAAGCTCTTAAGCTCGTGCCAGAGACTTACCCTCCTGGGTACAACCCCCATGCTCAGTGTGGATACCATGGTGGATCCTCGGGGCATTCAACTGAAGATTGCAAAGCTTTCCAGGAAAAAGTGCAACAGTTGATCGACAAAGGGTGCATTTCCTTTCCAGAAGGAGTTTTGGTTGTGCATGACAACCTCTTAGCTGTCTGAGCTTGCAGATTCAAAAGGTTAGTTCCAGAGGCCAGTGGTCCAGACAGGCAGACGTCCTCAGCGTTGGCAATACTCAGACTTTTTATCATTTGCATTTGTAGTTTCCTTTCTGTTAGTTACTACTTGCTGTTAAACATTGTTTGTTTCGAATGGTAATATTGATAAAGTGACTATGCATTTTTCTGAATTAATCATGTCGCTGTCACTCATTTACTGCATTGCACTGACACTTGCATTTTATTTACTCCACTTTATCACTATGATTAGTAAATATTGAAGGGAGGATGACGAAACTGAATACTCATAACTGATGATCGTATGCTTTCGGATAAAACCCTGCCTATGATGTACATGCATTGTTTCAAATCCCCTAAACACTGGAGATATAAGGAGTTAGTCCCTAGTCAACCACTTCGAGCCGAGAAGTAGAAGTTTCTTCCGGACTTTTAAACCCTCTCATCTTAACCCGGGGCAGGGTAGTCCTCAGTTAGCTTGACCGAGCGTTCAAGCCTTATAGAGGAGTGTCTCCATTCGAGGACCAATCACAGTTTATTCCTCTCAAGAGGTCGTACCTCGTCAACCGCAGTGGTTAAACTTCACCAATCAGGAGTGAGACAGTTATAACCCTTTCGAAGCAAGCAAGACAACCAGTGTCACACGGCTTGTTCCAAGAAAAAGAAAAAGAAAAAAAGAAAGCCCGCTAAGTAAAAAATAAAAGAAAAGCTGGAAAGCAAATACTTAGGCAAAAGCCAGGGCATCCCGCTGGACTTCAAAAGAAATAAAAAAGAACTCAAAAGAGTCAGTCCAGGCAAAAATTAGGGAATCAAAAGAATAAAATGAAAGGATCTCAACAGAAAAATCCTCAAACAAGGACAAAGTGGTGTGGATACAGACACCGAAAACGAAAGAGGAGTAACTGTCACTCCGAAAACCTTGTGAGTTCCTTAACCATTGTTCCTAACATTCCTCGAAGAGGCGAGCGCTTGTGCCAGGTTAACTGAACATTAGGATCGGAGATCATCATGTAGAAGGGGTGGGTACGAATCATGACTTGAGCCTAATATCCCTTGTTTCACGAACCGTGAACCCGACCATGATACAACCCTTAAAAGACCTAATTGAGGCAGGGTTTATTCTGAAAGTGCATTATGATAAGGTTGAGTAACCTGACTCCTACATGATTTGCTAATCATATCCTTGTTGTATTTTTCACTGATCAAATTAGCACTACGTTTGAACTCTTTGGTTCATTCGTCACTCACTATCATGACACGTAAATGAGTGACAACATTTTTTTCGAAATCTGCATGAACACTGCATTAAAGTTACCATTCGTGAATAAACAATTTTAATTGCAGGTCAGTAGTTGATATGAAGGAATTCCAACAGGGAATAATCAGTCAAGGCTGAATCATTCAGCAGTCTGGATCAGAATGGCGTACTGCGAAGCCCTGTGAATTTGGGGCATTGACTTCCAGAGAGTTTGGAATCAGTTAGTATGAGGACAAGTCCCGAAGTATCGGTTGATTATGGGACAGATTATTCAAGAAGCAGTTGATCAGAAGTGAATCTTCTCGAGACCCAATCAGGGGAAGTTATCCAGAACTCCTGTGATTTGAGGGCGGATCCCTCCAGTGTTCAATCAGAGCAGGTTAAGTCGCTCAACGCTCGTTCAGGGGCAAGCTACTTCAGGAGTATATTGAAACCAACCATGCTGAGAGTTGGTTAGTTGAGGATGAATCCTTCCGTTGCACAGATACCGGGGAAAGCCATCTCGAGGTCGCCTCGTGGCAAGCTGCTTTCTGTTCAGAATGAATTTTCCCAAGAGTCGGATTGGGGCAAGTTGAATTGCACTGGGGCAAGTTGTTCATACGAGTTTGTTCACCTCAGCAAGAGTTTAGTGTCGGGGAATCGTGTCATTACCCTACCAGATAACCCGGACCTTCTGAAAAGGTCTTGCTGTCATTGGACTGTTGTCCTACAGCCTAAACTTGTTACTTACCGTGTAACCAAAGTCATTTCCAAAGCCTAGTTCTCGCCTGGAAAACCTCCAAAACCCAGTCCTCGTCTGGCAAACCTGTAACCAGTTCTCGCCTGGTCCACCTTTTTCAGAATACCAGTTCTCGTCTGGTCCGTGTCAGCTTTTAAACCAGTTCCCGTCTGGTCGCCTTTTCCTTGACCCACTGTTTAACCAGTTCTCATCTGGGTAACGCAGTTTTAAAGCCCAATTCTCGTTTGGCAAACCAGAAATCAGTTCCCGTCTGATATCCAAAACCTAGAAGTCAGTTCTCGTCTGACAACTTAAACCCTTTTGCCACCAGTTCTCGTCTGGTAGTCTACCCTCGAATGCTAGTTCTCGTCTAGTATGTCCCCTTCAAATCCACTTTTGTTGGTAACCAGAAATAAATCCCTATCACCATAAACCTATCCCTAAACTAGAAAAAGCCTAATTGTACCTGGCCCCATATTCCTGGTGACATGTGCTATCACGTTCCCTGACACGAGGCTCGAATGATCTCAGTTCTCCATGATTGGTGTTCTGTATGCCCTTAGGGGGTGATGTTGTTAAATCAGGAAATTTTCTTCAGCAGAGATGTACAGTTAAGATTGACTCTCCTCAGCTGTTTGAGGTTGCAGCCAGTTGAGATTGCACTTGTCCTTTATCATAGCAGGGTCAAGATTATCCTCATCAGAGCGAGATTGATATCCCCGGCAGAGTGTAGCCATCCTCGGCAGATTGATTGTGCATTCCCAATGATTTAGGGTGCAGTTTCTCGTAGGAGACTGTTCACAAGTGTTCAGCCCTCGATAGCGCAGACTGAAGTCTCTAGCGGAATTGAAAGTCCCTCACAGAGTTGTATTTTCCCTGGCAGATAGGAGTGATGCCAGCATCCAGTTACCCTCCTCAGCCGAGTTTGCAGTTCCCCAAGGGAGTCGAGTCCTTGGAAGCCGTTGAAGCCATGATTGGTTCTCTCCAGTAGAGTGTTGAATAGCTGATGTTGTATTTCCCCACCAGAGTCGTTATCTCTAGGAAAGCTTTGCCGCGAAGGCCGTGCAGTTTATTTCTGCGATTGATATCATTCCCTCGACAGTTTGTGGTTCGAATACCTAGTTGAGCGGGTTTAGGTTCTCATAGAACTTCATTCCCCTGCAGCAGTCGTCTGGAGTTTGTTTCCCCAGGCGGAGTCCAATTGAGATTGGTGTGACTTCTTCTCCTTGGCAGGATGAGTCCTTCCTCCACCAGAGTGGTTCTTTCTCCTTGACAGGAGGCTTTTCCCTTCAGCATTTATTTTGCTGATGGGGTCGTAGCATTTTGCATGATTGCATAGCATTTACCCTAAAAATGCGTAGCATTTCCACCGTGTGGAGCATTACACCATTGACGATCATATGCATATGAAACATGAGCTAGGTTGTTACCGTTCTTGTTTTGCAGGTGTTCCTCCGCAGAATGGTTTGCTCAAGATGATTATTGAATTCCCCAGCAAAGTTGCTTGCCCAAGATGATTCTTGAATTCCCCAGCAAGGTTGATTTCTCAAGATGATTCTTGAATTCCCCATCGAAGTTATTGCTTAAGATGATTCTTAAAATCCCCAGTGAAGTCGCCAGGGTTGGTTGCTCAAGTTGATGCTTAGAGTCCCCGACAGAGTGTTTGCTCAGGATGATTCTTGAAATCTCCAGCAGAGTTATTGGTTCAGGATGATTCTTGAAGTCCCCGGCGTAGTTATTTGTCCAAGATGATTCTTGAAGTCCTCAGCAGAGTTTATTTGTCCAGAATGATTTCTGGATCCCTGAAGCAGAGTTACTTGATAGTTCTCCAGAATCCCCAGCGGAGATGTGTCATCCCCAGCAGGTTTCTGAACAGCGAAGTTGAAACTTCCCTTGAAGACTTGGTGATTGAAATCTGGCAGTAGTGCCAAATTCCCTGACTTACTGATGAAGTCCAACTGCAATGTCGAAGCAGTTATCCAAGCTGACGCAGAGTGCCTGACGGCAAACGATTGTATACCCCCATGAGTTCCTGATTGATTAAGGATTCCATTTCCTGACTTACTGATGAAGTCCGACAAAGATGTTGTCGACGTTCCTAGCGACATGATGAGTCCGTAGGCGACGATAAGGAATTCTTATGCTATGACGTAGAATGATTGACGGCATAATCAACCATCCATTACCAGTTACCGTGTAACCGGTGACCCCTTGATGACTTGAGGACGAAGATCTATAGCAAAATTAAATAATTATCCTGATGGAGATTAGACCCTTCACCGGTTACCGTGTGACCAATTCCCCATCAGAGTTGTCATGCTCAGTTTTGAAGATGTTCCTACCAATCGGAGTACCGTTTACAAATCATCCGTTACTGTGTAACCGGTGATCCCTCGATGAATTTAGGATGCAATGATACTAGATGAATCAGAGAATCATCCTGACGGAGGTTCAGATCAGTATTTCTCCAGCTAGTTTCCGTGCAACTATTATTTCAACTTCCGAAGATTTGTTCCCATCATAGTACCGTGTACTTGTGCAGTTGGCAAATTTTTGGGTTCTCTTTTATATTCAACCGTCTTCTACCTTTGAATGTTTGAAAGTCGTTTGCTTTTCAACCCTTCAGGTCCAAGCCGTTTGAATAGGGGCAGTTGTTGCACCCCAAAATTTGACCAACTACTTATCGCAATTTGGCTCATATTTCGACTCATTCCATTTTGCATTTGCATACCATATACATTGCATTTTTTCAGTCAGATTGACTTTATCGGGATTACAGCCCTCCCCTGGCGTTCCAGGAAGTTTCATACCATTTCGAATACGAGGATTTATTTTGAGAATTGGTGCTTGTCCCGGTGTTTTCAGCTCTCGCTGTTATTTTTTAGGACATCTCGGTGTCCGGTTTTTACCGTTTATTTCTCTATAATCGCGCATTTGTTTTCTAATCGATTTAATCGGCTTTCTCGCATTTTTAGATTTTCCCCTTTATTTTCTAGAATTTTAAATGAATTTTAATAGTTTTCCTAGAATTTTAAATAGATATTTGTTTCTAGATATTAAGTAGATTTTAAGTGGTTTTTTTAATAGGATAATGCTTTTTCTAGAATAGTTTAATAGCTTAGTTCTTTTATTAAAATTTTAAATAGATTTAAAATTGGTTTAATAGAGTTTAAGTCATTTCTTTTCTAGGTTAATTTCTCTTTAGAGTTAATTAGATATTAGTTAGAATGCTAATCATTTTAATTAGGAGAATTGGTTAATGGTTTTTTAATTACTTAGCATTAATTTTTGTTTTTAGAGTTAATTGAGTTTTAATGGAGTTTTAATCATCATTAACATATTTGATTATGTTAGGTTTTTAATTAGTGTTAATTAATCAGAATTTAATTGAGTTTAGGATTTAATCATGGCATTAATTAGCTGTTAATTCAATCAGAATTCGTGGGCCAGGTGGCTTTGTGGAGGCCCAGTCCACTGTGACACTTGTCACGCTATAAAAGGTGCCACCCGTTCCTTCTCTCTCTGGGCACATCACCTTCCCAGACCCCACTTCACTGCCACTTGCCCCACACGTGTCAGTCTCCCATTCCTCCTATGCATGCAAAGCGCCACGTAGCGCCTCCTTCCTCCCTTCACCGTCCGGCCATGCAACCGCCGCCGGAGCCACCCTAACCATCACCGATAACTGAAACCGTCAGCGATAACTGCAAAACCTCGCCGGAAAATTCATCCTACCCGCCGGAAACTTCAAATACGTTTTTCATGTTCATCCAAACTCCCCAGAAATCACCATCTTGTTCATCCATGTTCAACATTATTCCCAGAAAACCTTCAGAACACTTAATCTTCTCATGATTTCTTCAAGATATCCATTCAAGATCCACCGTCCGATCATCATCTTCATCGCATGTTCGTCCAAATCTCCAGAACTCTCTCCAGATCTCCAGAACTTCAACAACCTTCATCCAAGATTCGTCTTTGTAACTGTTTGCATGAAGAATATTCATCATCCTCTAAGAACTTCACCATTACGACATCTTCTAAGATCTCCAAGCCAGAACGCCATGGATTCACTTCACAAGCCTCACAGGTTCAGACGAGGAGATTTTGAGAGAGGTGGCTTAGGTTTTTTTGAAATGGAAGAAGTGATTATTGAAGGTGAAGGAACGAAGGAGATTGAGGAATGAATGGTGAGGTTGAGACGGAGGGATTACGGCGGCGCGGTGAGTATGAAGAGGGAGAGAGAGAAAACTAGGGTTTGTTGGATCAGAGAATGGAGAAGGTGATAGGGTCAAAAGGTTTCGGAGCTGGGTTCATGGGCCTCACAACCCATTTGTTTTTTTTCAATCTGTACCCCCTTTTTTTTCTTCACACCCCCCGTCCCTAGTTCTCCTGATGGTTTTTTGTTGTTGTTGGGCTGGGCCCAACAATAATTTTTCTGGCCTCATACACCTCACGGGCACATGCGCACCCCCCTGTTTTAGTTTTAGTTTTATTTTTTGAATGTATTGTGGGCTGGGCCCAAAGTGTTTTTTTTTTCTGCAGTCACCCCAGTTTGCAGATTGTACCCCCCCCCCCCCCCCCCTCCCCTTACAATTTTCAATTCCCCTTGTATTGGATGATTGATTGTAATAGTGTAGTTTTATTTTCCTATTTTCTTTTAGGAGATTATTTTTATAGTTAGAACATTACTATAGATTATTAATATAGGATTTATATTCTATTGTCTTTAGATTTAATATATAATTTTCATTCTAGTTTTCTTATAGGGTATTATAAAGACTTTAATATAGTTTTTTCATTCTATTTTTTCTTTATAGCAAATTATAGAATATTTTAGATAGAATTTTGTATGCTATTTTTCTTATACGCATTTCTTTTAATTTCTTTAGAATATTTTCTAGTAGAATTTAATTGCTAATATTTAGGAGTAGCATTTCATTTCCATTTGTGATTGGATTTCTCTCCTATTCTCCTTTCTATCCGATTTTATCTTCGATTTTATTTTTGGCTGGCCGTGTGACACGATTCAATTGGAGAATGATTTTCGATATCACTTCTCTATCTTGTCTTTGACACAGATATCAATACGCTACCTCTGAGTGTTCGATTTCTCGTATAAGTCGAACCATGACGGTCTAAGCGTTACATTGTTCCTGATTCGAGTGTCCTCATCAAGGATCCAGAGAGGAGAAGATTGGAATGGAGCTTGCGCGCATGTCAGGAGTCAACGGAGCCGCTTCGTTCATTATCATTGTTTTATTCAAGTCCTCAGGCAACCGTCGAGTGTTGTGAGCTGTAGCGTTAGATACATAGGAAATGAAAATCGAGCGGTCTCCCCTCGATCGTTTAGGGTGTTTAGTATATGTCCCTTGGGTAATATACGACGCACTCGCTCCTACGTATTAGGTTCTTGCGTGTGTGTCCCGAGTTCCTTCCCATTTAGGCGTAAGCCTGCTTCCTCTTTGTTCTCGCCCCCGTGCGATCGAAACCCTTTTTTCTCGCGTTCAGGCGATTGAGACCCCTTCTCTTGCCCCTGCGCAATCGAGACTTGTTTCCCGTTGAACTACGTTCGCTCTGATCTCTCGTACCAAACGTGAGTACGTAGGCATAGGATGCGATATCCTAGCGAGCTTCCTTTTCCCTTTTACCCCGTTTGCTGTAGTAGGCTGAACTACAGCTGCTCTGATTTCTTGTTCCAGACAAGAATATGTAGGCATAGGATGCGATGTCCTAGCGAGCACACTAAAAACTAACTTCTCTGTTCTCTCGCTGCCGTGCGATCGAGACTTTCCCGCTAACGACTGATGTTCCCTTTCTCTTGCCCGGGCGCAATTGAGACCAAACCGTAGCTCTAGAACCCGTAGGTCCCATATCTTTCAAACCCGACATACTACGTCCGTTCTACCGCAAACAGGTAACGCCTAAGTCTCCGTCGAGCGAGCAGCATACACCTAACGGCTAGAAATGCGTACGCTAGTATCGTCAATCCTTTCTCTCACCCCCGTGTGATCGAGAACACCCTGTCTAGCCGTAGTTAGCCTAAACTACGGAAGCTCTGATCTTTGACGCCGTGTGAAAGTACGTAGGCACGAGATGCGATATCTCGGAGAGCAAAATCCCCTGTAGTTATCCCGAACTACGTAAGCTCTGATCTCTCATACCTGTTGAGAGTACGTAGGCACAATACTGACGTATTGGCGAGCCACCTTCCCCCATCACCCGTAGTTAGTCGAACTACGTTGACTCTGATTTCTCATTCTCTGATGAGAGTACGTAGGCATAAAGCGTGACGCTTTGCCAAGTCATTTTATTTTCTTTTCATACCAGCCTTGATAGGTAGATAGTAAAACCAACCCGTCAGATAAACACAACAAGCGTGGATCTCATCGAGTACAATGGACGTGAGGGGTGTTAATACCTTCCCCTTGCGTAACCGACTCCCGAACCCAGACAATGGTTCTGATGACCTTGTCTTATACCTTTTCGTCAGGTTTTTCCGATCGTTTCCTTTCCCGTTCTGAGGGATAAATAACGAAAGGTGGCGACTCTTCTGTTTTGCCGGCACCTTATTTTCGCGAAAGCGACACTATTCATCCGTACGGAAAGCACTATTCATCGACCAATTTATTTTTCTCCGACTTTCTAAAACTTCTGATTTTTGCAGTAAATGCAATCTCCAAAATATGTTTTATTTCTCTTCATCAACAAAGATTTTAAGACACGTTTACAACAATCTCAACCTTGACTTTAAACGTTTAAATTTTAATCAATAACCGTGTTGATACCAATCAACAACATTGTTGCTCTCTACCAAGTTGAAATTTTAATCAATAACTTTGATCAAATTCAAGCAACCTTTGAGTCTGGATTTCGCAACTTGCATCCACTTGTTCCCAATTACCATTTTCTGCCTAGGTAATTTAACAAGCCTACAAGTACAATTTTTCAAACACCCTTGACTCCACCTATTTTCAAATGCCTCCCTGAAGGTTTTTCTTCTTTTATTTTGCAGTCCTTCAGCCACATTAAAAACATAATATTCAAGGCTAGCACAATCGTACCTTTGAGATGCTACAATAACCCTCCTTACCTTATCATGAGTCAAATGATAATCAGAGATCTTTGTAACCGTTCCCTCACTACTGCTAGCATAGTAGGAAACTCCACCTCAAACTGAGTTTTCTCCGTTATAATTTCTCCCAGGTTTCTCCCTTGCTTTTCACTATTCTTTTTCTGAAGAAATTCTCTGCCAACCAAGTAAGTTGTTTTAACCTCAGCTCTTCCCTAAAAACTCAATAACAACTCAGCGGTAACATGAATTTTTATCCCTTGATTTCTGCAAAATTCATTGTGCTCCTCTGAAACTTTCTCAAGGCATTCATAACGTCTTAAACTCAAATCTCGTAGCTCTTCCTTATCATGAAAGCCTCCACTAGTTAACGATGAATGAATAATAACATTTGAACCTTCTAAAATATACATACCACATATTTTAGACCCTTTAGCAATAATCAATTCATCACGCAAAATCTTCAACACTCTACATTTAGCTCTAGTACAATAGCCACACCCATTGTATCACCCCAGTAATAAAAATATAAGGCCAACAATGACCTAAAGCCTTCCCAAATGCGCCATGGCTGGCTGGGCAAGCTTCATCAATTCAGTTTTGTAAGAGGCCTTCTAACTCTCTCATTTCTCCATAAAAATGAATGATCCAAAGATCAAAATCACTCAAAATTTCTCAAGGAATTTAATGGTGCCATTAGTTTTGTCAAACAATGCTTCTATTTCAAAACCCGATAGTAGGATTAAAAAGGTTACAACCTTGCAATTTCAATGCCACAATCACACACAACCAACAATAACACTTAAATGATGTTAAAACACAACACATATGGTATGTCAAACATGTTTGAACCTAAGGAACATAAAAGGAAAGCATGGTTTTCAAAGTTCAAGATTGTAGTGACTTACCTCTTGAAGCCAAACTTGAAACTTCAAGAAAGCTGCTTATATAAATGATTTGTTGATTTGAACAGTTTCAATACACCTCTAAGAACCTCTTTGAATGCTTGGAATCAAGTGGAAACCCTTAGAGCAGAATACCCTTTCTTCTTGTAAAATGTGAAAAGTGGCCAATATGGAACTTTAAGTAAATGAAGCTACAGATGGAAAACTTGTTTTGGAACAGCTTGGTGATGATTTATAGGGTGTGTTTGAAGGTTTGGAAATGGTCAGAAGGAAGACTTGGCCTTGAAAATGCAGAAAGTCAAAGATTTTTGGATTGAGGTTTTACTTTTTGATTTCTGAGGTTTTGGATCAATGTGGTGGTTTGGACACCTCTAACACATGTTTTGTGATGTGTTAGAGTGATTGGTTTAGTGGTTTTGTGATTGAAAGAGGTTTTGAGGAGTTTTGCGCAAAGTGATCACTTTTGGCACAAGTGGTCTTTTTCTTTGTAAGATGCTAGTTCAAGAGTGTTCTCTGGTTTTTCCACCTTCTCTTTCCAGCTCCCTCAGAACCTTAAGTGAACCTCTATTTATAGGGAAAGGTTGGAAATAGAATGTGCAACTTGTTGGTTCCATGGTTTGGTTGAAATCCAACTTGGTGGTTTGGATAGTTCTTATGGTTCCAAGGCAAGGTACAAGAGTATCTTGAGTGGTTGAGATCTTTCTGGCTTTGAAAAAGTGCTTGAGTGTAGAGAGGACAGTTTTAGAAGCTCAAGAAACTGATTTTGTGGAAAGGTCATGCTTTATGCAAATGGAAGTCACACCTTTATGCCAAAACTTCCATAAATGGTATGAAACTTGAATCAAGCTTCAAACCTTTGTGTAATGACTTCAAAAATGACTCAAACTTCTGATATCAAGTGGATATGCAAGTTTCAAGGTTGCCACTCAAAGGATCTTGCAGATTTGCTTGATCTTGGACCTCAACTTCTTCTCTTCGAAACTCGTAGCTCACAAATGCTATGAAGGAGTTCTTGTACTTTTTGGAAAGCCCTAAACATGTTCTAAAACTTTTATGGTTTGTGAATTTATTAAATCCAAAAGGATCTTGGTGAAAATTGACCTTGAATTTGACTGAAAATTGTAGTAGCAAAGCTGTCTTGGAAAATTCCAAGTGTTTTTGAAATTATTCCAAACTTTGAATCTTCATAACTCAGAATCTAAGCATCGTTTGCTCATAGATCACTAGGAAAATTTTGTAGTACATGAGGAGATCTACACATTTATCTTTGGAACTCACAAAATAGATGTGTGGTTTGGAAGTTATGGTCTTTCAAAGTTGGCACCAAAACTAGGGTTTTTCCACACTTTGGAAAAAAAAATCAAGTTTTCTTCTTTTGCAAGAAAATTCACAAATCCTGATTTCTCATGATCAAACTCATTGTTTGGGTATATCTTGATGAAATTTGGCTTGGATGTTCCAATTTGAACAAAAAACTCTAAAAGTCAAAGAGTTGACTTTGTTAGATGAATTTTGAACAAATGAATTCAACTGTGTGATCTTCAATGAAATTGCCACTTGAGACTTCTCAAAAACTATGAGTAGGCTTCAAAGATGTGTGTGAACATATTGAATCATGTCCCAAGGCTTGGGATCATGCTCGGATCAAAAGTCAAAGGCACAATTGACTTTTCTTGATGAAAACCTTAATTTGGGGCCAGATGAAGTTGGGCTTCAATTGACTTGTAGTGAGACCAATTAACACTTGATTCTTGTTGAATATAAGCTCCTTGAATGTAGGGGAGCCTTGATTTGGTGATGATTAATCCAAAATTTTGACTGATTGAACAACAATTCTCTTGATTCCACATATGCAAAACCCTAGTTCAGATGAATTTGACAACAACAAACTTGAAACAAGGTTATGGTTAGGAAACAAATGCTTGATGCTCCTAGAATGGTAATGGAACCTAGGGTTCAAAATTTGGGGTATGACATGTTTGAATAAGGGTTTCCTTCGACATAATTGACCTGATTCGAGCTTGGTTCAGCTAGAAGACTACATTCAACAGTGATATGTCCTAGGGTTCCACAGATTTTGCATCTGGGGTGTACTGCAACTACGGTAGCTATAAGGTTAATGACTAAGCTTTCGACTTTTTGTGCTAAGGAATCCATCTTGGCTTTCATATGGTCTAGGAAACGTACCTCATATATACCTCCTTTTGTTTCTTTCTTCTTTACTGATGCTCGTTTCGTCCCTCATTGGTAATGATTTTGCGGTGTGTCTCCAATGAGTGTGCAGGCTTCAGGATATGGTTTGTTCATCAGTGCACCACTGGCAGCAGCGTCGATGGTCATCTTCATGTTATAGATAAGCCCATTATAGAAGGTATGAATGATCAACCATTGTTCTAATTTGTAGTGTGGATACGCCCTTAATAGCTCTTTGTATCTTTCCCAAGCACCTAAAAGGGATTCACCATCCTGTTGAGTAAATTTGGTTATTTGGTTTGCAGGATAACAGTCTTGCTTGGTGGAAAGTATCTAACAAGGAATACTTTCTTCAAGTCATTCCAAGTAGTGATTAAATTCGCAGGGAGGGAGTCTAGCCATTACCTTGCTCTGTCTCTAAGGGAAAAATGGAATAGACATAAATGTATTGCCTCAGCAGAAGCACTATTGGATTTCAATGTGTCAGCTAGTTGGATGAAAACTTTTAAGTGTTGGTTTGGGTTCTCTGTCGGGAGACCAGCAAACTGGTTTTGTTGCACGATTTGCAACAAAGTGGATTTCAGTTCAAAGTTAACGGTTGGGATTGTAAGGTTGACAATACTTGAATGAGGATTTTCATTAGATGGTATCAAAATCCTTAACTGGTTTGCGATCTTGTTCTTCTGCCATTGCTCTCCTAATTCCTTGGAGCAGAAGTCATGCACGTAAGTATCTTTCTAGTTTAGCTACTGGATCTTCTAAAATTTTGGTACTGCGAGTTCTTCGTATTAACCGACAAAAAGGGTTCCTTAGCCTAGACGGTGTAACAACAGGGTTATAATATTTGACGTAATTGGTCCTCGACAACAGTGCCAAAAACATGATGGGTTCTTTCTGCAAGTATACATAGTGTATCAGAGTAATATAAAAAGTATCGAACCCACAGAGACCTAATGGTTAATCTATCGTTTACTATTGCTACTATGTTTATCTAAGGCTATCGAGATAAAAATTGGAATAGGAACAACAAAATAAAATAATAAAATTGAATAAATTCATGAATATAATACTGGAATATGACTCTCATCAATCCATAGTACTCTTATTTTTCCTAAGTAGAACTACCTATGGGAGAATATTTTCTTCCTTGAAAAAGAGTTAATTAAAAATGAACTATCGCTCTCGCATATTCAGAATTGGGCTTTACTCTCTAATTAATATTGTCAACTTTCGTGTGCCCGGTTGCGTTTGCTTTAATGAAGTAAAACCTTTTTTAGAAATTAGATTCTTTTACTTAGTTGAAAAGTGATTTTTATTGGAAAGTTTAACTTAAAAGGGTTTCCGGCTTTCGCTCGGCCAACCGGATTCAAAACTTATAAACGCGTCCGAAAATAGTTTTAAAATCACTTTCTAGAAATATTAAGCTCTTCTAATTAATTAATAAAATGCTTTCGTGGTGTTTATTAATAAAAAATTAAACAAATTTAATCTCGCAGTAACCAATCAACTTAAACTCCAAAAAAATGAAATAAAAAATAACGGGTAGAGTACCGTTAATCGACGGTCCTCACACTTCAGCACTAACAGCTTAGCCGGATATATTCATAATGAAAAATAAAGCGTTTGATTGAAACTTAGAATTAAAAATATTAGGTAAATTAATTAAAATTTAGAACATGCAATTGATAAATTAAAGTTTGAAAACAAAGCAAGACAAGAAAATAACAAGCATGCATATAAAGTAAATAGACAAAAGGAATTAAATAAATGTTGATAATAATAAAAACCTGCTCCTAACAGAGACTTGAATCTAGTACAAAGTAAATTGACGAAAAACTTGAATGGTAATGTAAATGTTGGCAAGATTAACTGCTACAAAATAAATTGTCCAAACTCAATACAAGAACGATGCAATAACTCCCCAATGTGAAGAATTAAAGCTTTCAAATGGTAAATATATGGCTTAAATTGTACTAAGATTGGATGCCCTCAAAAGTGAGTTCTAACATGTATTTATAGTGTTACAAGACCTTGGAAAACAAGTTAAGGTTGCTGGGTTCGTGTGAGAGGAAAATGGGAAAAGTGGGATGACTATTCTCCAACTGCCTTGAGTGCTTCATTTTTACAAGGGATAGTGAACGCCATACCCTATGTGGCGAAAACCATATGCCCAAAATGTATAAACCCAGTCTTTATAGCCGTTGGGACATGGGGCACATCAGCCACGTCATGGCTACCTCTGTGGCGAACGCCATGCTGGACACCGTGAGTGCAAAATACACATTTTTCTCCATTCTTCGTCTGGTTCGTCTCGTTTCTTCGTATAATGACTCTCAATTCAATAGGTACCTGAAATATAGACAAAACACCAGCATAACACTAGAAATAAAAGCAAAATTATGATAAAACATGTGTGAGTCGAGCCAAATATGTGGTGTGTTTAGGTGTTATTAATATCAAGTACACCTTGTTCTCTATTCTGTTAAACATGTTGTTTAGCATATTAGATCAAGGTCTCTTGCTAAGTGCTTAAACATAAAAGTATCTGGTTGAAAAGCTTGAGCCAAGTAAGTCTCTTGCTATGTACTTGAGCAATGAAAGTCTTGATCTATGTTGATTAAGTAGTGAAATCTTGGATCAAAGAACTGAGCAAAGGATTTCTTAGATGGTGCGTCTGAGCAGTGAAGTCTTGGATTAAGGATTTGAGCAAGGGAAGTCTTAGACGGTGGGTCTGAGTAGTGAAGTCTTAGATTTAGAATCTGAGCAAAGGAAGTCTTAGTTGGTGCGTTTGAGCAGAGAAGTCTTAGGCAGAGTGTCTAAGAAATGAAGTCTTGAACCATGAGGGTTTAAGCAAGGGAAGTCTTAGGGTCTGAGGATCTAAGAAGAGAAGTCTTATGCATAGTGTATGAGCAGTGAAAGTTTTGTACTTAAGTGTACAAGTAGTTGTAATCATGTGTTGATTATAGTGAAAAATCTCTTGTGCTGCAAGGGGACTAAAGTACTCTCAGTTTGGAGAGGAACCAGGATATAATCTGTTTTGTTCATTGCTCTGTTTGGTTTACTTCTAATATATTTTTTGCTGCACCTGTTATCAGATTCTAAAATATTGTTTAGAGTCTGAACTCTGTTCAGAGGGGAAAAAAATTTAGTGAACACAATTCAACACCCCATTCTTGTGTATTTTCCCACCTTCAGCTCATACTAATCATAATAGCCATCAATACTCATAATCATAGCCATAAAACATAGAAAAAACAAAAGATAGTTATGGCATACATAACATTTTCATAGCATAGTCATACCATAGTCATATCATTGATATAACATAGTCAAAATAACCACAATAGTGCTAGCCAACCAAAATATAAAGTAACCTAATAGCATTCTAAACATGTAAGGAAATGGCTGACTGACTAACAATAGAAAGCACAAGACATAATACTAAAGATCAAACAAAAAAAAGCATCATGAGCCAGTTTCAATGCTCCTCACTATTTAAATTGAGATGACTATTGTGGTTATTTTGTTGCATATTGAGTTGTGGTTTGAAGATGCTAGCTTTTCAAGGTTGTCAACTCTTGTTCCAATTTGACCAATAGTTGCTTCAGTAGAATCAAATCTTGTTGCAATGGAGTCAACTTTATTGGTTAAGGTACATAGCTTTTCCATTAACATCTCATTAGTAACAAGGTTGGAAAAACCTGTCGAAGATGATGCTTGTTGATTTTCATACTTGTAAACATACTCGGTACCCAAACAATTCCTGATTTCTTAATAACATCGTCATCAATTAAGTTTTCAAACTTGTTCATCGAAACCAATCTTTCTCCAGTTATAACTACCAGACTTTGTTCAAGTATCTTACTAATCTCTCGAGTATATGGAAGACCTCATGTCTTAACTCTTGATTCATACATGTGATTTTTGATGATATAAGCCCAATTTACCGCTACTTTTTCTTTGAGTGCAAGTGTTAATTTCACTTCATTTTCAATTATTTGAGAGTAATTTCTAGCTTTAGGAGTAATGACATAAGCAAGAAAATAGTGCAACATTATCCCATTTAGATGAAGATTACTATAATAGAGAATGAGTTTACCTCTTGAGTTCCCTTCATCTGTCCTTAACCTTTTGTTGAGAGCTTCTTCGTGAGGTACACGACACACAGAAAGGTAGGTCTCAATTTTGTTGAAGTCCTTATCTTTATTAAGATTTACTAGAGCTCTCTCAGATGGAATCCCTATAATAGAGCCAAGGCTAGTATTTGTGATAGTAATTTCAACTTCTTTGACCCATGATTTCAACTAGTTTTCAGACATAGTCATATTTGAATAAAACACTTTCACAAGCTCAGGGTAAATATTTCCAAAATATTCAAAACACATTTTAAATTCACATTTTTCAAGATTATCAAGGAAGGATAGACGATTAAAGTTTGAAAGAATACCATATTTTGTCGTGATAATAGGTCGCTCTTGGAACTTTTCTCAGTAACGTTTCTTTTGATCTTCATTATTGAAAAACCGCGATAAATCTAGCATATCCGTATCTTCTACTTTTCTTGCAACAATTCCAATTGATGGGTTCTTTGTTCTTAGGTTCCTGTAGCTAGTCGTGGAAGAGTTTGGAGAAAAAGAGGGTTTTTGAGAAGAAATTGAGGATTTGGGATGGAATGAGTGTTGGATTTCATGTTAGATATTGATTATAGATGGTAAATTATGAAGATTTTGAGGAAGAATTTTGGAGTGAGTGAGAGCTAGGGTTCGGATACCACAAGGAGAAGAAAAACACAAATGACAAGAAATGCTGAAAAAACGAATATATAGTGCTGAAACTGGTGTGGTAACAGATTACCAGATAGTGGTAATCGATTACCATAAAAGCTATTCCAAAAACGCCCATTTTGGTAATCAATTACTGAAAATGGTAACCGATTACCATGTTAAAAAATTTGAAAAAATGTTGTTTTGGCACTTTTCTTGGTTCCATGGACTTAAAAAAGATTTTCTAACACCATCACAGATACACAAATAAATGAAATAATAATAAAAATTAACTTACTATTCATTAAAAAAGGGATATAATTTTACAAATGAAATTGTGAAATTGTTAAAAATTAATGATGATAAAATATCATGTACCTTTGATAAAATTTTGAAGGAACATTATTGAAGTCAACCAATGTGCTTTGAGATTCTTTACACATTGCTTTCATACAAGATGCCTAATTCCCTCCTTATTTTGTAAAAATACTCTTTTTCTAGTGGTTTGGTAAAAATGTCCGCCAACTGATTATAAGTATCTACCAGTGTTACTTTGACGTCGCCTTTGAGCACATGATCTCGTAGTAAATGATGTCGAATGTCTATATGTTTAGCCCTTGAGTGCATGACTGGACTTTTGGTTATGTTTATTTCACTTGTGTTATCACATTTCAATGGAATGCATCCAAGGTTCACAACGTAGTCGCAAAGTTATTGCTTCAACCAAAGGATTTGAGCATAGCAATTTCATGCTGCAATATATTTTGCTTCTGCTGTACTATGAGCAACACAAGCTTGTTTCTTACATGACCATGAAACTAATGCATTTCCTAGGATGTGAAATATTCCACTTGTGATTTTACGATCATTTTTACAACCTGCATAATCCGAGTCAGAATACAACCTGTATAATCCGACGTTCATTGTTCCTTTGAGATACTTCATGATTCTCTTCACGAAGGCAAGATGTGATTCCTTTGAACTAACTTGAAACCATGCATAAAGACACACACTAAACATTATGCCGGGATGACTTGCCGTCAAATATAATAATGAACCAATCATACCTCGATATTTTGTGACATCAATTGAAACACCATCTTCATTTTGATCAATATAAGTTCCGAATCCCATTGGAGTAGCCATTTCCTTGCAATTGTCCATGTAGAATCTTTTGAGAAGCTCTTTGCAATATTTAAATTAATTGATGAATATCCCATTTTTTGTTTGTTTGATTTGCAACCCAAGGAAGTAGTTCAACTTATCCGTCATGGACATCTCAAATTATCCTTGCATGATTGATCAGAATTCTTCACATAAGGATTCATTTGTTGATCCAAATATGATGTCATATACATAAATTTGCACTAAGATAGTATGATAGTTAATTCTTTTAATAAAAATAGTAGTATCAACCTTACCTTTTTTGAAATCGTGTTCGCAAAGAAAATTATTTAACCTATCATATCACGCCCTTGGTGCTTGCTTCAATCCATACAAATCCTTTTTGAGTTTGTATACATGATCAAGAGGTTTAAAGTCTTCAAATCCTGGAGGTTGTCTTGCATAAACTTCTTTAAGTATGTATCCATTTAGGGATGCGCTTTTAACGTCCATTTGGTACAACAGAATATTCAAAGAAAGCATATGCTAAAAATAATCTAATTGTTTCTAGTCTAGAAACAAGATAAAAAGTTTCCTCTTGATTATAGGCTTGGGCTACTAATCTTGCCTTGTTCCTAAGAATAATACCATTTCCATCTAGCTTATTTTTAAAAATATATTTAGTGCCAATAATATGTTTATCTTTTGGTCTAGGAACTAAATCTCAAACCTGATTTCTTTCAAATTAATTTAATTCCTCTTGCATGGCTAGAATCCATTGATCATCATCTAGGGCATATTTGACATTAGAAGGTTCAATTTGTGATACAAACGCCATATTGAGACACACATCTTTAAGATTCAATCTTGTTGCAACGCCTTGACTTATATCACCAATGACTTTATCAATTGGATGATCCCAATGAGTTCTTCATTCCTTAGGTAGATCACTATCTTTTGATTCTTGTTGAATTGGTTCTTCTTGGTGTTTCTGTTGATTATTGTAGCACCCTAAAACTTTCACATCCCTTTTCTTATATCTTGGCTTATGTTCATATCATTTTGTATTGGTATTAGAGCATATCATTGGTTCTAGATAGGGGATCAAGGTATTTAGTACAACACTCAAAGGAAGAGCTTCATCTTCAAAGGCTCAATCAAGGGTTCATGCTAAACTTTGTGGAAATCTCAATTCATAAGGTTGCCTCATCATTAAGATAAGTTTCACAACCATTTGAGTCAAGAATTCAAGCATTGTTTACCTCGTCCTATCTTGTGGACAATTGGACTAGGGTTTTGGTGCAAAAAGTATACGTGGCTAGTTCTTTGGGAAATACATGATTCTAAAGTTCAATACACATATTGAGGGTCCTCTACATGTATTATGTGTCATCACAAGCCATCGCAAGAGCTTCAATCATTGGAAATGATCCTAGGGTTTCATTTGGTCAACAAACGTTAATTGTGGTTCAATGGGGTCAAAATCTTGGATCTCAAGGTCAACCAATGGTATATTATGTGTTTTCAAGTGATTTAATTTGTTTGGAACAAGAAAAGTCAAGAGGAAACATAAAATAAGGAGATTGGTTGAATTAGGGTTTTGATGAAATATTTTCTAAGTGTAGAAAACCCTAATTCTAGCCATTTTGCAACTTCCATAACTTTCTCATCCTTGATCCAATGGAAGCAAACTTGTTATCAAATTAAAGAGTACATCATGAACTACAAATTTATTGAAGGAAGAAAGTCCAAAAGATCCATAGTTTGAGAGATATGGAGAGCTAAAGTAGAGAAAATGGAGATTTTGGCATTCCAACACTTAGAATTTTTTCTAAGTATGGAAATTCAACTTGAAGTACCTACTTTCAAGCCTATCTTACATGGTGATACAAGTTTCAAATGAATTTTTCTCCAACATTAAGTTGTAGAGCATCCTCCAATATTTATTTTGAGTACTAGAATTCCTCCATTGGATGTGTAAAGCTCAAGTTATGATATCTCCAAATTAGGATTTCAAAGTTGTCAAGATTGGACATGTTTTAGGCAGATTTTTGGGGCTAATTTCCAAGACACTTTTGACCATGTTCTTGACCTCAAATCAATTTCCCTTGAACAGAAAATTTTAAGATAATTCTTCAAGCTTTCTATCCATTACTAGAACATCTCCATTGGATCAAAACTCCTCAAGTTATATGTATTCAAAGATGAGGTTTCAATTATGTCAAAAGTTCAATAACTTAGAATTTTTTCTAAGTTACTTTGGGTAGTTTTGAGGACACAACTTCCACTCAATTTTCCTCATTGATCCAAGGTTTGTTTCATCTTTCCATTAATATCAAAGTTGTTTATCATGCTTTTAACTTTCTCTCAAGCATAAGAACTCATGAAATGGGACAAAATTCATCAAGTTATGGTGGTTCAAAGTAGGCAATGTGGAAGTTGATTCAAGATGTATTCACATGAGTAATCTTGGCAATTTCTTAACATGTTTATGCAACAATCTTTGTGTGTCTAATTCATGCCCATCATGTCACTTTTTGATTCAACAAACATTGCCTTAAATGTTCCAAACCAAACCATGTGCTACACACCATTTTTGAACAAAGTTTCCAAAAGTAACAAGAGGACAAATTGGTACAAAGTGTGTTCACCAAATGTTTCCTAATCCCACTTTCTGACCCCTTCATTTTCCATTCAAAAGTGGCAACAAAATCACCCACAATTCATGCTTTCCTGTGCCACCACCATTCACATTCCACATTTCAAGTTTTGTCCAAAACCACACGAAGGTTGTAACCACAGTAACTTGTCATTTTACCACATTAAAACCCTACTATTTAAGTGATTGAAACCCTAGAAGAAGGATCGTTCTTATTTCTGCAGCCAAAGCACCCAAGAACACTCTCTCATTCTCAAATATTTCTCTCATTCGAAACTCATTCTACAAGGCTTGTTTCACTTTTCTCTTGCTTCTATTTGCATCCTTGAAGTTCTCTAGAGTTGGAAGAAGAAGACCTTGAAGCATTTTGAGCAATATCAAGTATTTGTGAAGCTACATTTTTTGGTAATCTCTTTCAACTCAGTTCTCTCATATTACACGTTTAAAGTGCTTATTTGTTGCATGGTTGTTGATCTAAAGTAGCATAGGATGTGTCTGAATAATTGTTGTTCTTGTTTGTAAGAGTTACATAATATGAAACTTTTTTTCGTGGCCGTTTTTGGGGGGTGTTAGAGGTTTCAAAAGGAAAAACTAAGGTTATATTTGAGATCAGTATGGAAAATCTTGTGGGATAGGGTTTTGTTTGGGTGTTTTTAATGAGGTTTTCAGACAGCTCTGACGACTGTCGTTGGAGAAGACTATCGGAGCCCTAGCTCCAGCGTCTGGTCATTCTTGGTTGATTTGGCAGATGGAATGTTTGACTGGGCTACGCGGATCCTAGTGGCGCTGATGTCATTTAAGTGAAACGAGGCGTTTCACTCATTTTTTTCATTATGAGTTTTTTGTTTTGTTTGGTTAATAGGCGGGCCTTGTCTATTTTATTTTCTGCACCCCATGCTTCTAGGCCCAACGCGTGTGTCAATATAGACCTAGTTTATTCTATTTTACTGGTCATACCCCCTTTCTTTCTATTTCTCTCTTGATTTTATTTTCACTTCTCTTTTCATTCTAATTTTATTTTAATCATTAATTTTTTTTTTAAATTCCATAAAAATACTCCTCTGATCCTTTAACATATCTAGAATTCTTTCATAATTTTTATTTTATTTTTACATTTATTTTTCTATTTGATTTTAATTTATCTTGTGGATGTGTGCATGTTGCTTACTTTTATGATAAGGGTTTGTGTTGATACTTTGTGTGTGCACTCTTGATCCTTGATGATGTGTTCTTGATCATTTTTCTATGTGATTATTTGAGGCCTCAATACATGCCTGATCATTGTGATACCCTTGCCTTGTTGACTTGGTTTAATAATGCATTTGAACTAATCTTGTTGAGATCTTTTGAATACTTTGTCTTTATGGATATGAAATTATTTAGAGCCTTTTGTTGGATTTTATTAGGTCATTTTAATATTTTTAAGTGATGCCTAATTGTGACTTGGTTTCAGATTGTATATGCATGAGGTTTGACCTAATTTGAATCTATTTTGTCTGCTTGTGTTTGAGTGAAGCTTAAGATGATTTTTTGATGTGATAACATGTTTTCTTAACTTGGTTTGAGCTTTGGTTTCACTTTAATTTGATTATTTTTCAATTTATGATTGAATTTTCAAGTTGGTGATGTTTTGGCCTTGCTCATTTAGTGTCCTTAACCTAATCATTTGAGGTGTTTTCTTACATGATCTAATGGATGCTTATGGACTCTTGTATGCTTTGAATGACATGTTTGAATGTTTAATCTCCATGATGTGATACCCATTATATGGTCAATTCTCATCCTTTCCTTCACTTGATCTTTGGTTTTCTTTGAATGGGTGATTTGAGTGTTTCCTTGAGCATAATTTGAACATGTTCCTTCTTGAATTAGGTTAATGTCTTGGAAGTGCATAAGATGCGTATCATTTATGTTTGGTTCTTATCTTGATGATATGGTGTGCCTTGCTTTATCATTTGTGCTTTGTGCCTTGCTTGAACATTTCCTTTTCTTTAAGGATGACTTTGGTGTGTGTTTGCTTAGCCTTGATGCATACTTTGAGCTTGATCTTTGAGATTACTTTTTGTGATTCATGTGTTGATGATGGATTAATGTACATGATTATGTTGCTTCCCTCACTTGGTTTCATACTTTAATCTCACATATTTGATCATTTGAAGTGTGTTTTGCATGAGCTAGTTGTTGCTATTTGTTTGGACATTGATAAGATGTATGCTTGATACTCTTGTGCATATTTTCTAATTTTTGAATTGAGTTGAACATGATATGATGTTGCTACTGCCCTACCTTATTTATCATTTCATTTGAATTCACTTACCTTTGTTTTATAATTGATAATACTTCTCGTTGGACTTTAAGTCATTTGTGTGTGTTTTGGTACTTTGTATTGCCAATTTATTTTGACTTCCAAGCTTTGAGTATGGTTTGGCATGTATGCATTTTATTTTTACTTTAACATGACGTTGATGTGTGCCTTGCATGATTGAGATGTGTGCTTGCTTGATGCCTTTTGAGTTGAACTTCCATGAGTGTTTTTTGGTGTTGCTTCTTCTCCTTCATCTCCCATTCTTCTTTCTTCTCTTTCTTTTCTCGAGACTTGGTTAAGCCTTAATGTTTTTTTTTAATTTGTGATTGATTAGTATGGTGTTTACTTGTGCTTGTTCATATGACCCCTTAGGATTCTTAGTTCCACTTAATTCATGATTAAGTTGGAGGTAGGAGAGACATTAGACTTTCAATCCTTTGCATGATAACAATTAAGATAGTCCCTTATTGACCTCAACTTTAGGTCCATCATTTGTATGATAACATTAGGTAGACTTCCTTTTCATACTAACCTTAGGACCATTTTGTATGATAACATTAGGGTTTTCAGTTTCCCTTTAGTGTCTTCTTTGTGTCTTCTCTTCTCATCTCAAACGACTCTAAGACATTTAAAAAGAATGACGAATATTGTGCGCCATGAGAATTAAGTATATGGGAAATGATGAGTGATGAGTTTCTCCTAACTTATCTAGAGTGTTTAGTGTATGCCCTTTGGGCGATATGCGACGCATTCGCTCCTATATCATAGTCTTTAGTGCAACGTGAATCTCAAATAAATTCAATTCACTTCATTAAAAATCTTAAACCAAATTCAAACATTTTTATCCTTTGGGATTTGTTTCAAAATCATTTTCAGAAAAATGTACGTTACTTTTTCATTCTATCACAAACAGACATCGACCCTAACTGCTGGAATGGGAACTTAGCGTCACTCATAAAAAACACTTAACCAACCTGTGGTTTAATAGTTACCTGAACTATGTTTGCTCTGATTTCTCATACTAGATAAGGATACATAGGCACAAGACGATGATGTCTTGGCGAGCAACCTTCCCCCCATCACCCATAGTTTTTCGAACTATGTTGACTTTGACTTTTCCAAAATACGTAGGCATAGGGCGGCGATGTCCTATCGAGTCCCTCCTTTTTCTTTTTTCGTTCCCGTTTAGCAGCAACTTTTAGATAATACAATCTTTGATTAGACAACAAGCATGGATCCCGTTGAGTACAACGGACGTAAGGGGTGCTCATACCTTCCCCTTGCGTAACCAACTCCCGAACCCAAGATTTGGTTGCAATGGCCTCGTCTTTTCCTTTCTTTTAGGTTTTCTTCTATCATTTTCTTTCCCTCCTTTGGGATAAATAGCGTTCGGTGGCGACTCTTCTGTTTGTTTCTGCCGGTTGTTTTTCGTTGTTGCGACAATTATCATTGTTTGCTATTGGATCATCTTCCTTAGGAACTTCTACAAAATCATCATCATCACACAAAAAAATATCCTCCTTGGAGGGGTTAGATTCATCAAAAGAGATATGCATATTTTCTTCAATTGTTAAAGTTCTTTTTTATATATTCTATATGTTTTACTAGTAAGTGAATATCCAAGAAAAAGTCCTTCATCGGATTTTTCATCGAACTTACCTAGATTATCTTTGTCATTGTTTAGGATAAAGATTTAAAATCAAATATGTGAAAATGAGAAGTAGGTCTAATAATAACTCTATTACTTACGTAGCATGACGTGCTTACCACATCCGGTCAAAAATATTTAGAAAGATTTGAATCACTAAGCATCGTTTTAGCAAGTTCAATAAGAGACCTATTTTTCCTCTCCACCAATCCATTTTGTTGACGAGTTCTTGGTGCTGAAAAGTTATATAGGATTCCTTATTCTTCAAAAAAATCTTCAACGGAAGCATTTTGGAATTATCCATCATGATCACTTCTTATGGAGGCAATCTTTAGGGATTTTGCATTTTGAATTTGCTTTTCATAATTCTTGAACACTTTGAATGCATCATTTTTCTGCATTAAAAAGAATGTCCAAGAATATCTAAAAAAATCGTCAACAATAACTAAAGCATATACATTACCTCCGAAGCTTCTTGTTCTTCATGGACCAAATAAGTCCATATGCAACAACTGTGGTGGCCTTGAAGTGGACACCAAATTCTTAGGTTTGAAAGTTGATTTGGTTTGTTTTCCCTTTTGACAAGCATCACATAGTTTATCTTTGACAAACTTTATCTTAGGAAAATCGATGACAATATCATGCTTGACTAGTTTACTTAAATGTTCCATATGAATATGAGAAACTCTTTTATGCCAAAGCCATGAGTTATTGTTGTTTACCATTAGAAATTTTAATTTAAAAGATGGATCATCTAGGGAAATCATAAATATATTATTAAATATTTTACCTTTGAGTTTTATCTCATGTGTGACTTCATCTTCAATCAAACATTCATCCTTGGTGAACTTGATCTTAAAGTTTTTGTCACAAAATTTGCTAATACTTAGAAGATTGTACTTTAGTCCTTCAACATAAAGAACATCTTCAATGGATGTGAAAGGTGGTGTTCCTAATTTGCCTATGCCAAAAAAATTTCCTTTGTTGTCGTCCCCATAAGTGACATATCCCTTGGCCTTAAGCACTAGATTTGAAAATTTGTTGATATCTCCCGTCATATTCTTAGAACAACCACTATCGAGATACCATAAATTAGAAGTGGTCTTCAGTCATACCTACAAAACAAATTAAGTTTTGTTAGGTACTCAAGTTGCCTTGGGTCCTTACTAATTACTTCCTTTCTTGACCCACATATAATGCCCACTAGCCACACTAATGTTTCTAACATAGAAATCATTAGGTGTGTGACCAATTATACCACAATTAAAGCAAGTAGGAACAAAGTTACTTCTATATCTAGGAACATAAGATTTCTTTTTAACAAATCTTTTCCTTTTAGGATAAGGATAAACAACTTTGGCTTTGTTTGCTTTTCTTTAGAGGATTAATCACAAGTCTTAACAAAGATAGTTTTGCTAGAACTTAGTTCCTAAATTTTGAATAATCAAGACCACTTTTATCATTAGAGTACTTTTGTTAACTAAGAACATCCTCCAATCCAATTTGTCATTTTTCATATTTTTCAAGAACTCTTTATAATTGGACAATTTGAAAATAAAGATATTCACATTATTTGCATACAAAATTCTGTTTTTATTCACTAATATTCTTTTGTTTTTCATCTTCGAAATCTTTTTCTATTGTCTCAATTTTTTATTCTAGAGATGAAATTTGTATCTTTTGTTTTGACAATGTTTTGTACAGAATTTTATCATAAATGGAAAATTCATTACTAACCTCTTCATCTTCATCGTCGGAATGGTGTGAAGTCATCAATGTAAGATTTGCAAACTAGTCGCTATCCGAATCTGATGAAGAACTTATCTCATTATCTTTTCATACTATGTAGGCTCTTTTATTCTTATTCTCATTTTTACTTTTGAAACCACCTTTCATTGAGTGTTTTGGACAATTCGTCTTTATATGCTTACTTACCACATTCATAACATGTGACACCTAGTGTTGAAGTGGAAGCCTCTTTTTTCTTAAAATGTTTCTCTCTTTTTGCATAATTAAAAGATTTATCTTTTTTACTAAAGAACTTACCAAGTCTTTTCACAAGAAACATGAAGTTCTCATCTTCTTCAGGAGCACCATCATCTTGTTCTTCTTTTGACTCGACTTTCAAAGCGATGTCTTTGGGTTTGTTCTCTTGATTCTCATGTTTTTCAAGTCTTCCAAGTTCAAGTTCATGTTTTTGGAGTTTTTTGAACAATGATGCAAACGTCATAGTAGAAATTCTTGTCTTTTCGATATTGCCATCACTTTTGTTTGCCATTCCCTTGTTAGATATCTAATAATTTTAAGATTTAATTCATCGTTAGTAAAAGTCTTACCAAGAGCAACCAAATGATTTGTCAAGTGTACAAATATCTTTTGTAACGCGACGATAGATTCCTCGAGCTGCATTCTGATCATTTCGTACTCTTGACTCAAAGTATTCAATCTTGATCTTTTTATTTCAGCGGTTCCTTCATGATTTTCTACCAATGTATCTCACATTTTCAATTTACATTGAGAGATACGGAATAATTCATCCAGCAGCTTTGAAGAAATTGAAGAAGACAAATTTGAAAATGGAGAAAGATCAAGGCTATTCATGTAACCTTCGAATTTGCAATTCCTTCTTAATCTACCTCTTCCTTCTTCTTTTCCGAAACTTCTTTAGTCCGTAGGAATTTGTTGCGCTATGTTGTTGTGCGTTAACTGCGGGTGAGATTGAGGGAATGGAGAGTAAAATGCAAAGAGATTGAGAGATTTGATTGAGAGTGAGCGATAGATTTAGAGAGTTGATTGTGGATTCTGATTGGTAGAGTGTGATTGATCCTGGAGATTGAAGAATGATGATGAATATATAGAATGTGAATCTTAACTAATTCGGGCAATGCTTGGGCAGTTCTGTTAATCAAGTTAGGACAGGGTTAAGTTTTAGTTAGATTGAAGGAGTTTGTTAGATGTTATTGGCACTGTTAAAGTTCTGTTAATTCTCTGATTTAGTGAAGTGTAGAGTTAGTTAATGCTCTGTTAAACCGTTAGTGTTGAGTTGGCTTGAAGTGGCAAAAAACAGTTAGGTTAGTTATTATTTAAACTTGTTTGTTAAGTAATGGTGGTTGTTAGTTGCTGTAGAAAAATTGTAAGTAATCATTTGAATGTCAGTTAATTATTTGTTTGCATGTGAAGTTAGTCTCGAGTTATATTGATGAATTGAAGATTTGGTTAGTTTGAGTTAGTGTAATCAGTTAATGAATTTGAATTGTAGTTAGAATTTGGATGAAGTTAGTTTAGAAGTAATGCTAAGATTAGTTAGAAAACTCGTGGTTGTTGGTTTGAAACTGATGTGAAGATTTATACCATTAGGAGGCTAATTAGCTTAGTTTATGTGAATTAGTTGCTTTAAGATAAAACTGTTAGTGTTAGTAAGACTGTTAGATTGAAAATGTATGGCATGCTTCAATGTGTTTATGTATGATAGATGATGTACATTTGTAATTCATATGCAAAATGGGCATTGGTTTGACTTTACATTTGTGTACATGCTTATGTATTGAATCAGGTTGAGATGCACATATTGATATGCTGGTTTGTTTGATGCAGGGTTGTTAGGCGTATGGGGTGACTTGGAATGGATTGGAATGACACCATAGTTTATGAAAGTTTGGTCCAAACATGGAGGATATTGAGATCATGAAGGAAGGAATGCCACATGAAGACAAGATCCTGATGGATCTTAAAAAAAAAGGGAGGCTTATAAAGAAAATTGGGGACTAGGGTTTAGGATTGGATAGTTGACTTTAGTCAACTGTTTGATCAAAAAGTCAATAGTTAATCAAAAGTCAATTGTAGGCTAAAAAATGTGTTTTTTTTTAGATTTTGATTTGAGACCTTTTGGAATGTAATTGGATTGTTTTTGAAATGACAATGGCCTTTGGAAAATGACTTGTGATTTTGAATGGTATATGTAATGAAATGGTTCTTGAATGACATGTAACTTGTATTCCAAGCAAAATGTTTTTCCTCCAAATTTTAAAATTGAATTTGAACGTTTCTTGAATTTGGAATTTGAATAAACTTGAATCTTGATTGCCTTTGATTATGAATCTTGGGTCTTTTAAACTGCAATGCCTTGAATCAAAATAACAAAACCAGACAAACACTACTACAAAAAATGCTTGTTATGTCGGACGTGAAATGCATAATACCTCTGATATAGAAGTGAGGTAATGAAGGGCGACATGATAACTCGCAACTTATCACCTTAGTGTTATTAAAACTGAGAGGTAAAGTTAAATGCACATGAGTTTGAACCCTAGCAATAACATTTTTATTATTTTCAAAATTAACATAGATTTCATCTCAGTTTATCTTGAAAACCGAGGGGGTTAGATAATTTTTTTTAATTGTTACATTATTTACCCAGAATATTACTTTATTTAAAATGAAATTCAAATTCCCTAGAGAACAAGGTCAAAATGAAATCCCCCGAAGATCTAGACTTTAGATCTTCGAATTATTGAATCTTGGGGAAAATCAAATGTTAGGTGCAAGGTTTATCTCTTCAGATCTTGCATGTATTTGATTCTGAAGCAAAACAAAATAAGGGTTAGATAATTAAAATCAATATTCAAATATATGATTTTGTGCTTAAATAAATACTTAATAAAACAAACCTTAAACCCGAGTAATTTTATGCTCTTACAATGCATCTTAGAAAACTTTTCCAAACATCTTTATGTTTCAAGCACTTCATGTTTCATTTAGGTTAGACTTTCAATATTCAACATGATTTTATAAAGGATGTCCCTTAGGTTTCACGCAAATCACTGATGGCATATTTTTTAGCGATGATAAACATTAAATGGACGACAAATATTTGTTTAAGGACGAATAGTAAAAAAGACGCTTAACTATCCCCTCGGCAAGAAGAAAACCGAGGTGAATAAACTATTTTTTTAAAATTACATTATTTATACAAAATATTACGAATACATTGTAAAATATTTTTCCCAATTAGAATTTGTATTTTCTTCACTTGCAATCCATCCATAGATCTGTAGTAGCAACTAATGATAAAAATGGACGGGGTGACTATAAAATTGAAGTTTTGTTTTAACTATCACGTCGGTTTTAAAGAAAACCGAGGTGACTGTTTCTTTTTTTTTAATACATTGTTTACACAAAACATCAAAAAACATTGTTTATAACAAATCTTAGGTGATATTCAGATTTTGTTGGATACCCATTAAAGTAAATATTTTTGAAACAAGAATAAACTTTTGCACTTGCAGTCTATCAACTGAGTATTCCTCAAAGGTTGAGCTAGTTCCATTCTTTATTGGTCAAGCTCCATTCTTTGTTTAACTTGAAACAAGAATGATTTTGTGAACTTGTAATCTATCAACAGAGATCTTTTCAAAGTTTGAGCTCACTTCATTGTTGGTTAAGCTCATTTTTTTGGATAACTTGAAGCAACAATGTTTTTCTGCAATTGTAATCTATCAATTAAGTACCCTTCTTTAACTAAGGGTTATTCCAAAAAAATACAACAATGACAACATCAACACTATTATGTGAGATAGATTGCAAGGGCAGAAAAAATGTTTTGTTTAAGATAGAAGAACATTGAAGATTTTTCTATCTTGCAATCCATCCTAAAGAATGATGCTTGCGAGTTTGAGTCGGCTTTATATAAGGATTAGGGTAAATTTTATTTAACGAGTGCTTTTATAGTAAAATCTTATTATTTTATATCTCGATTAAATAAAAAACCGAAGGGTTAGAAAATTTTGTTTACACTTATAAGCAAATAAAATTATAAATTGTGATAGTTGAGAATCGAAGCTTGTACTGAGTTGTTTTTTCACCTCGGTTATTTTAAAAACTGAGGGATTTTTTTTTTAATAATAAAAAATAATGCGTCTTGGCTTTATACCTCAATTTTCTATTGTTCGGGGTGAAAGCTTCGTCATGAAAAGTGTTATTTGTTGTAGTGAAACAAGTCATGTAGGACATTCAACAAATAATGGTCTCCAAAGATCAATATGATAATGCAATCTATAGTGATCAAAGATATAAAAACATAAGGCTTAGGGCATCACAAGACCCAAGCCTAATAGATGCACCTCCCCAATCAACTGTATTACCAAGATTCCATAGGTTGGATTCCTAGTGAAATCTTAACTTATTGTTAGAGATAAATATCAAAGATCTTGAATCAATGATGTTGGTTAAAAAAATTCAAAATGAATGTCTTATGATGGAGGATTAGGTCATGTGAGTATGCATATGAAATGAGCCATTGGATAGATAAAAATGAAAAAGGTGGGGCAAATTTTGGGGTATGAAAGATACATGCAACATACACACAAACTATCCTAACAACACACAACACACAAATAAAAAGTAAAATGCGAAAATAAAAATAGAAGAGGGAAATACCCCTCCCTCAAACTTAGATCGGACATTGTCTACAATGTTCCAGAGTAATAGAAAAGAAGGTGAAGAGAAATCATATAAAGCACCTCCCATAGGAGGTGGAATATGCAGCATATAAGAGAATTGTAAAGATTTTTCTCTTTTTGCCTTATTTTCTTGAGTTTTACTTCCTTATTAAAACAAACCAAACCTACAAAATGAAAAAAAGTGAAAGACACTAGCAATTAAAAGCGCGAGTTTCCTCCCATGAAGTGCTTTCTTTAACGTCATTTAGCTCGATGGTTCATGAGTTCAGACACTCATGGTGGTTTCTTCAAAGACGGTCATTTGACCTTAATCTTAGTGGTCTTAGGAATCCATGGCCATCTATCTAACCATCTCTCATACCTACTACCCTTTGTTTTCTTCTTCCTATAGGGTGGTTCATACTTCTGAACCTATTAGGGGTGGTTTTAGGAGACCTATCTTTATAAACTTAACCATTTCATCTCCCACCTCAAGTTTCAGATTTCCCCTCTTACCATTAATAATTTCCCCATTTCATGGTCATATAATCTTCTCTTTTTAGAGTTCAGGTTTTTGGTCAATGGTACATTGATGTGGATCTTTTCCAATATTTTTGCAGACCTTTTAAATTGGGCCCCTATCTTAGCCTCCACAAGTCTTTGCAGGAAAGGAATCAGTGTTTCCTTCTCTACCTCTTCGACAACCTCCTTTTGTTAGGAAACACAGCCAGACTGTGTTCTCCTCAGGAAATTACTAAGAGGGCACCTTTGAGGACCAATATGGCCCATGTCAGCTGACATAACTAGGTCGTATTGTTCACAATTTTTTTGTACTTGGATGACTTGCAAACACATAATTTTCCATCTTTGTCGATTCAATATTGCCTGAAACTTCCTTATTGGCTGAAATAAATAAAAACAAACAAAAGCGCATAAAATAGACACAAAATGATGAAAACATGGAAGAAATAGGAAAGAAAATAAGGTAAAATAAGATGCAATAATCACTTATCATTATGATGCGAAAGTAGGTGATACGTGTGGATAGAACATGATAATGCGCTGACGAAAATAGGCACTATCACTTTTAGTTTTTTTATTTATTTTACAAATGTGAAAATTCTCGTTATAATTGATACAAGACTTGTATGAGTGAAATAGGTTGACAAGTATCGAAGTCTCAGATTCTTGTTTTTTATTAATAAGAAATCAAAATTTTATATTTTTTTCCGTACTTAAAACTCCTAGAATTAATAGCTTTAGCTAAGCATCCGAACGATAGAAGGTAGTCATTTTTTTTGTTTTTTGGTCGATAACCTTTTACTACTTTAATATTATCCTACACATGCAAAGTATTAAATTTTTGACACCGTTGTTGATTAAAGTCGAGGTTAGAATTGAAACCACTCCCGCAGACCCTTAGATATGAGTTCTTGGGTGAGAAATTGGATCATCCCATTATCGTGAATGTTGAACTAGGAAAATCTAAGATTGAACAACTACTAATCATCTTGAAAATATACCTTACCGCAATAGTTCAAAGATATACAAAGTGTTTGATCAAGATTAAGCTATTCCTCCTAATCAAACAACATAATAGATCTTTTTTAGATTCGTGAAAAGTAACCAGTGAAAAATCTTCCCAACAGTTCTTGAACTTAAGCCGATCAAAAATCCTATTAGTTGGAGATCAATTTAGTATGAAATATCACTTTGTTTCCTATTTGCTTTTTATTTCAATCTCATAAAATAATCCTTTATATCATTATTAAAATAAAACAACATTTAGTTTCAGATCCCTAAATATTTGAGACCCTACGCAATGAGCCTCTTGCATACCCATGGAACCGGCCTTGATAACACTCGTAAACAAAGTTCTTACATCGTCAATATAATTCAAACCAATGTACTCATAAACAGTATGAACCCTTTTATCTTAATTTTTTAAATAATTTTTTAATTTTTTTAAAAATATATATATATTTTTTAAATTAATTAAATAAAAACTTGATTTGAATAGTTTCTCATAAAAATGAATTTTAAGTATTTCATACACTTGCTTTTTATTTTAAATATCAAAATTTTAAAATTTATTAGAATTTCAAATAAATTTTTAATAGCTTTTCATAAAAATTCATTTTTAAGGTATAACATTTTAAAAATTTATGTAATTTTTGGTCGAAAATTTGCACACCTGTGATGGTAAATATGTAGTAATTATCAAGTTTATCCATGTGGCTAACGTTTGATGTCAAAGGCATCTATTATCTGACAGGACTTATTAGTAATGTCTAATCATTACGTGAGAGTATCGCTTACAGTTAATTCTTGCAATCAAAGATTGGGAATTGATATTATTTTTGGTATCTTGTCAAGGTCTTATTTAATTTGCATATAAAGAATATCATGTATGTCTATTTGGTTATTTGACATGCCTACTAATGTCAGTGTATGTTTGTTGCTCTTTTCTATGGATCCAATTGCTGCTGCTGCCGTTCTAAATTTTATTGCTCAGGTTAACTCTATCCTTATGTTGAGTGGGGTAAACTTTAAGTCTGGGAAAGAATCTGTGGAGATCGTGCTTGGATGCATAGATTGAGACTTACCATTGAGGGATGTTAGACGATGACAATGATCTAGAAGAGGGGTTGAATAGATCACTAATTTATTATAAGAGCCGGCTCTTAAAAATTTGGTTTTAAAAAATTGTGTGAAACTGGGCGAGGAACCAAGTCGTCTAAACGAACCGTTACCGAAAAGATCGGATATGCGACAAGCCAAATGGAACTAAAAATCTAATGAGAAACAGAATAAATAGTTTGATGATTAATCAATACAAATAATACCACTTTAGTTTGTCAAATTTCCAATGACTTATAAAGTGTAAACTTAATTTGACAATATAAAAAATAGTTTGTGTGTGATCAATTCGTCGAATACTTGGTATGCAAAACACTCCAAGTATTGTTTCCTATGTAATGTAAGTGCAGAATTTTTGCAATTACAATCCAAGTGATTGTAATGAGTTTTCAAACCAGATTTTCAGCACTACACTACAGTAGAATTTTATCGATCAATTGATATTGTACAAACGTAAAAAATTCAAAATAAAGAGATAGAGAAAGAGAGAAGAACACCGAGTTAGTTTAGGCAGCTTCTGTTTCGTCCTCGCTTAGGGTATGTCTGCCCCCAATTCTAAAACTAGAATTGAGGTATGTATTATCTTGTTGAAAAAGTTTATACAAGAGAATCAATAGTCACCATACACTCAAATCTAGTTATTAATGTTGATACTATATCTTATCTCCCCTTGATTCAAAATGAATCAACTGTTTCGAATGTGTTGAACAAACCTCTGGTTATCGCTACTTGTCTGAATAATCCAACTGGTCTTCAAACTTTTCACTCTCCTGATTTCGATCACACATCATTCGAACCCAAATCTCCCTTGCACAATCCTCCAGTTAACGCTACTTGATTGAACAAACCCACAGTTTTTCAATGCCCTTCGCTCGGCTGAATCTATGAAGCAAAGACTTGTGCAAAAAACCCCAAATCCTCAAGATATTGGAGGACAAAATCCTAACGGTTTTATTCAAGAAAAACCCACCAAAATCTCAACCCAAACGAGATACACAATCCTACGTTTGAAACTTATCACCTCAATGATGCAAAAGATCAACTAAAATTGTCATGTGTAATTATTGAGAAAATGTAAGAATGAGGATGAAGAAGATGAGAACAATTTAGTGTATATCTTTCACTTTTCTTGTTGTGTGTTAGAATGATGAGACAAAATGAATATATATGATTCCTTGACCAACTAACAAACATAACAACATTTTAAAACATATTAGATTAGAAAAAGTCATAAGTCAGCAAAGGGTCGACCTAAGCAGGAAGGGGTCGACCTGAGCACACCCGAATGTAAATTATGTAGAAAATTAAGCTACGCGTCGACTGGAACAGGGTCATACATCAACGCAAGCTTGCTTCAAAAATACAAATTGAAATGATTACAGTATGAGTCGACTAAAGGGTCAACGCGAGCAGACCCGAGAGCAAAAGATAAAAAATCAACTTTTATGAGTCGACCTGAGCAGGGCTTTGAGTCGACACAAACACCTGAAACTTCCAAAAACACGTTTTTGTTCATATCTTGGACCACCTAAGCCATGTTTGTACAAACCTAAGTTTCCTAACATGATCAAATACACACAAAACATATATGAGATGCTCCTATATGTATAGACACATGACTTTAGAATATTTTGTGCATTATAAAGCATGAATGCAAGCTATAACACGATGATACCGTCTAAATTACAAAGTACGAGCTACTACATGTTTTGAAACCATTAAAATAAGGATTCTGGCACCTTGCCCTCACATACTCCCCCTTTTTTATGATGGCAAAATGTTAAAAGTATTTTCGGTAGTGTTTTATCGTATCTGTTGCACCCTAAAATTTGCTCAACCTTATTCACTTGGTTTATGTTTCAATGTCATTAGCATTTGCATATAGAGTCATGTACATAGACTAACCATCTGCATAGCATGAGCATAGCAAGTCATTCAACAGGGGACCAATCATCATTTTCATCTCCAGAAGCCTATCAAGAGGTTATTATCCCAATCCAATCTCATTCAAGTCATCAGGAAAGAATTTGAAAGTAAAGAGTTCAGCAGATCAAGCCTTGAGTCCATCTCCTAGCTGAGGGTATCTGAGGATCAACAAGAGGGTTGTGAGCTGTGAAGTGAAGGCATGGGGAGTATCTAGACATTATGAGAGGCTTAGAAAGTCATTTGGAGAAGGAGACAAGTCATTGATGAAAGCACAAGAGCTATAGTTGAAGGCAGTCAACTAGGGTTTCATCTGGGTCAACCCTAGGTCAACCCTAGGTCAATTGACTGATTAAAGGGGCATTCAAGTCTATTGGAGAGATGTGGGGTTCATCATTGGACATATAAAGAAGGATATGGAGATATGCCAAGGAGAATTCAAGAGAAATCAAGGAGAAGAGGAGTTTCTAAATTAGGGTTTCTGTGTAAAATCCCCTAGTTTAGGTCAAATTTCCAAGCAAGATAAGTCAAAATGCTAGCTTCAAATGGCTTCTTGGCCAACATGAAACTTGTATAGGATATCAAGACCTTTAATTTTAGTGGTGTAAGACATCAAGGAGATTTATAGAACTCAAGTTATGGTCCTTGCAAGTTACAGGTCATCTGAGGTATCTGAATTTTTGTCTGTGAAAGTGACTTGACTTCCAAGCCAGTTTTACCCCTCAAGGAGATTTCAAATGAATTCTTGGTCAACATAAGATTTGTTCCTCATTGTCTTAGCTTTCTAGAATGGTATAGCATGCCCTCATATGATGTGTGTAACTCAACTTATGGTCTTGGCAAGCAAAGGGTATTTTGGGCATTTGTGAATTACAGGTCATTTTAACCTATGTCCAAAACTCATACAAGGAAGCCTCAAATGGAAAAACTTACAACATCAAACTTGCTCCAAATGGGATTTTAAGTCTAGAAAGAAGGTCACAAATTGTTGGAAAAGCTCATAACATGAAGTTGCATAATTGGTCAAAAGTTGAACTAAAATGGCTTATAATTCAAAGAAATTCAAGATGGAAAATGGTTTGGGAGATTTATGAGTCCAAATGGAGACTTCCAATATATGATTTTGAATTGAAAAGCAATTCTAAGAACAATGGTTCAAACACTTTTTTGAGTTTAGAAGGAAAAAAGAAAGTTATCTTTGGTTACTTGTAATTGAAGAAACATTTCAAAAATGGACCAAAGTTGGAATGCAAGGGAATGTGTAAGATGGATCTAGAATGTTCATGTGCACACTATATATTCATGAAATGAGGATTGATCAAGGGTTGGCTTCATTTTTCACCAAGAATCTCCAAATTCTCTCATTCTTTTTCATTGAAGTTTCATTCCAATTCCTCAAATTCTTCACCAAATCATCATCAAAATCAACTTCATTATACTGTTTCATCATCATGGATCATAATTCAATCAAGAACCAAGTGTGATTCCTCCATTTTCGAGCACTTCCATCATCAACATCAAAATCACAATCTCCATTGGACAGCACAATTCAAGCCAGGAATCATCAAAGTATTGCATACAGAATTGAGTATTGAGTTAATTGATCAAGATCCAAGCCTTGGAAGCCTCAGATCCACAAGTCTCCATAGCTGTTTTCAAGATTTCACATCAGGTGCGTTTTCATTCAAACAGCTTGATTCAATTAGGTTAGCATGATTTTATTAGTTTAGATATAATGTAGGAGGTTAGTAGAGCAATTAGGATGAATTTGGAGTAGTTTGGTGACAATTGTTAGCAGGTGGTAGAAACTGTTTGGATCAAGAACTCTTAGGTTAAGCCATTATAATGTTAGGTTGTTAGCGCAGGATAGTCACCATTAGGCATAGATTAGATTAGGTTAAGTTTGATGGAGAATTGTGATGGTGAGTTGCAGAGTACTTCCATGGTAACCAGAACTTGTTGTGCTCGGGTTGAATGATTTGTTGAATTTCAGAGTAATCTGATGCCATAGGATTATAGAGGGAGAGATCCTGAGCATTTTTCATGTTTATAGCGCGTTGATTCATGGCCTGTAGAGTGAGAACAGATGAGTTGAAGCTTGCTCGTGCATGGAAGTTTCATGGTGAAACCCTAATTCTAACAGATCCAACGAGGAAGATGAAATCGTACCCGTCCAATTCATGTTGGACTTTTGACTTAGAGAACGATCCTAGGGCTAGCGTTTAATCTGATTTTGGAGGGAAGTTAGTTTGGTGCCAAAACGCACCGTTTCATTAATTGAAACGGGCGGGCCTGAGTGGATGCTGCTAATCCCACCCCCCAGCTTTTAAGCCCAATCCATTTGCACGTGATTTCGTTACTATTTTCACCCCCCTGCGTTTTTTTCCAGTTTTATTAATTCTGATTGATGCTGGGCCTTATTCATTTTGCTAACAACACCCCCTGGCTGCTGGCCCATCCAAATAATCAACTGAGCGCGCCTACTATTCATACCCCCTCCCTCATTTTAATTCAATTTAATTTTTTTAATTCCACTTTAATTTTTATGCACTTTGAAAATTCATAATAAATTCATAGAAAATCATTTTCACTTCATTCTTTTTACATCATTTTCTTTAGGATGTCTAGAAAATTATAGGAAAATAAAATTGCATTTTTATTTTTATTTCATATTTTTTCCATATTTTCTAAATAAATGTCATTTTAAATAGTTCATTTCATGCATGATTTTAATAATTTTTGTTCTATTACATGCTTTCATATTTTTTGTTCATTCTTTTTATGTTGTTTAGATTAGATGTTGAACTTGTAGATTCAATTTAGTTCCCATTTTTAGGAATTAATTATAGGTGCTTAATGTAGGCTTGAACAACATAAACAAATTAGGGCTTTTAGGTGATGACTTAGGAAGTTCAATTCATTTCCCTTAGGACTTAGGGTTTGACTAGTTTAGTTATGGGACTATAGGGGCTATGGGTAGTTATTAGATCCCTTAGAAAAAGTTAGGATTCCCCTACTGCTATTAATACTGTCTGTGTATCTGATTGACTGGTGTGGTGTGCCCTCTGGGGATTATTGCTTGCTTGCTTGGGTATTGGGATTGTCTGAGGCCTTGGGGGAGCTGAAGACTTGAGGAGATGAAGACCATTGGAGATCCAGATGGTTGAAGATCAACTGCCAGAGTTGGAGAGGAGGTTCTTGCTAGCAGCTGCTGAGGAGACTAGGGTTTAGGAGCTAGGCAGAGCTCTAGGTTAGAAAGCTTGTTTCTCAAACATGGATTGCCTTGTCTGCATCCATTATTTCTCTATGATTCAAAGTCTCTTTCAAATGTCCACCTCCTTCCTTTGGAAGGATCAGTGAATATATTTGAAAGATAGAACTTTTGAGAGGAAACTTTCTGCTTAATGTTAACAGTTGATGAACCACCCTTGGTAGGTAATTAACTGTCTAACATTCATCCACTTCACTCTTGTGACTGATCCCTCATCCTGGAGGTTTGAGCTTGAAGAAAAGCCATTGCAGATGGAAGACTGATGATCAAAGCCCTTGCCTGAAGGCCATGGAGATGGAGATTGATGCTTGTTGAAGCCTGTAGCTGATTGGAGATTGCTTGAAGCCAGATGTTGATGCAGAGCTGCTGAAGCTGTTTGTTTTATTGCTGTATTTCATTTGCTGATGTATTGATTGGTTTTCTGGACTGTATTGTTTGCTGTTTACCCTGTTGGGTTGAAAGTGAAGCCTGTTCACTTTCGCCTATTGTTTTCTAGGTTCGAGGTTGAGTGGGACTCCCTTGCCTCGCTTGTGCTGTTGCATCCATGCATTTTACTGCTTTACTGTATATATCTGATATTGTTTCTGTTTCTGCCTATCCCGTAGGATCTCTGTTTCTCTCTGTGCAAGAGAGGAGCATGATAGACACTAGGTCTTAACCCATGCATGATAACATTAGGATAGTTTGTTTCCCTTCGCAACCGTAGGTTAGAGTTCTGTCTCTTTCTCTCTCAAAACAAACAGAAAAACACATAAAGATTTCAAACACAATAAAAGACACTTCTTCCGTAAAAGAACGTGAACTCATCAAGACGTTATTTTTGTCCTCTTGGACTGCTAATCAAGGAAAACCTTTTTCAGAAAGAATAAAATCAACCAAGACAGACTTGTGTCTTCCGGGGCCCGAACTACGTTTGCTCTGATCTTCCATGCAGTGTGGAAGTACGTAGGCATAGGATGCGATATCCTAGCGAGCAACCTTCCCCTCCTTTCCCGTAGGTAGGCGAACTACGTTGACTCTGATTTCTCGTTCCAGATGGGAATACGTAGGCATGAAGTGCGATACTTTGCCGAGTCATTTTGTTTTCATTTTCTTTCCTTTTAACCCCAGACCTTTAGCGTAGATAGAATAATAATCCATACCCGAAAACAAGCGTGGATCCCGTCGAGTACGACGGACGTGAGGGGTGCTAATACCTTCCCCTTGCGTAACCGACTCCCGAACCCAGGTTTTGGTTGCGATGACCATACCTTTCCCGTATTGTGCGAGGTTTACTCTGAGCGTTTCCTTTCCCTCCCGTGGGATAAATAACGCACGGTGGCGACTCTTCTGTTCAGCCGGCGCCGATTTTCGCAGTAGCGACAGTATCCCCGAGGATTGATGAGAATATGTGATGCTTGCCGTTCAATGGTTTAATGATTTAAGAAGGGGGTTTTTTAAAATGGTTTCTATTTTTGTAACAAGAGTTTGTAAGAAATAAAACAGAATAAAATTCGGTCTTAGTTTGATAAAAAGCATGTCAAGATTAGGGTTCACCAATCCGTCCCAAACGTATCCAATATGTGAACGTAGTTTTAACTAACATAATCGCGTATCCTTGCAAAAACGTTCATTTCTAAAGCGATTTCGTGAATGTTATTGTTTCGACCGTTAAATGATCTCTCTAAATAACACTCGAAACAATAATCATTAAGATCAATACAAAGTGAATATCAACTTTCAAACCTATGTCTAGAGTTTGTATAGTTGATAGATGAAGAAATTAGGTCAAGACTTGAAAAGTTCATGTCTAAAGCTATCCAAACCATAAATATAAAAAAAGATAGCAAATAACTTTATTATATTGATCAAAGCCTTGTTCACATATAAAAGATCAAGAATGATACATAAAATCAGAACTAGCTACCTCTTACCTTGACAAAAGAGGGGTTTTAGCCACCCGTTTCCATGATAGCTTGAGCAACAAGTTTCGGAAGAAGGTTGATCAACATTCGAGTCAAATAATCGAGATTGGATGGGAATCCACCTTATTTTTGTGAAAGATGGCTAAGAGATGATGAGAAATGGAGAAACTAGGGTTTTTGCTCTGAAAATTCTCTAGAAAGAAAAGTACAATAAAAAAGATACTTTTATAAAAAGCACCACATAATACTTATAGACATGCTGTTGAGCTGTCATGTTTGCACTGCGAACAATAAAAAATGGAAGTTGAAGTACCAGTGCACAGTGAAGACGCCCCAGAGCTATTTTCACATGTTCGTTGTGCAAAGAATCCTTCGTAGTGCGAAGGCTTCGCTGCAAACTTCGCACAGTGAGTTCTTGTCCAAATACTTACTGCCTCAAGTCTAGGGGTATTCGCTAGGAATTTTCTTCTTCTTCGCTCCACTGAATACTTTGCTATCTCCTTCACACAGCAAACTTAGGTCCCTTTTCTTTCTGGATGAACAGTACCATGTTTTTCAAGGCCTTCGCTGGCAAGTTCGCTGTGCGAACTTGCTGATGTTTTTCTGCCAGATTCGCTAGCAAGTTCGTTGTGCGAACTTGTTGATGTTTTCATGCTGACTTGGTTTCCTTGTCACAATTTTTTTGTCTTACTCTTCAAATTTTCATGCCTAATTCCTGCACAATAGCATACAAATCAAAGCAACCAAGACATTTTCACATAATGATGCATATCAACAAAAACAAGAATAATTTCAAACACTTTCTCTACAAAAAGAAATGAAAGATGTCAACATTTGATAGATAAAATAATCAAAGTTTGGCATCTAACAACTCTCCCCAACTAGATCTTTGCTTGTCCTCAAGCAAAGTATGCCTCTTGTTGAAACAAGAGGATTTGTTCAAGATTATGATTCCCCCAAGAATGGATAAAATGGCTCAAACAAAAGGAATGCAACCAGGAATTGGTTCCAAATATTGAGAATCAAATAATGCACAAGAACTAAAGTCTTAAAGAAAATATCAAAACATGTATCAACCAACAACTATGTCTTCCTTGAATGAATCACCCTATCTCTCCTCTTCAAAAAAAGGATTGAATTTCACTCATCTAACAAACAATGCCAATATCAATCTAATTCATAAAATATTTAACAACAAAAAATGAAAATATGGAAGCAAGAAGATCACTAAGGTCTTTAAGGTTGTAGCTTGGTCGGGTTCACAAACAAGGGACATTTCTAAGGCCATTGAAACGGAATTTCCAACGCAAAAGATACATTCACTTGTACACATTATTTACACATCCCAACTTCATTTCATTTGTTCTCAATCGCAAACCCTCCTAACTCTTATTTCACAACTTATTATATCACAAGTTTTCTTTTCCAAGAAAGCATTCTTTTTCTTTTTCTTTTTTTTTCTTCTTTTTCTTTTATATATATATATATATATATATATATATATATATATATATATATATATATATATATATATATATATATATATATATATATATATATATATATATATATATATATATATATATATATATATATATATATATATATATATATATATATATATATATATATATATATATATATATATATATATATATATACAATTTTTTTCAACACTTGCCTGAATTTTTCAAAAGTTGTAGCACCTACCATAATTCTTTTGCCTTCTCTCCAACTTGACTTTTACTCAACCCTCAAGTGAATGCTCTTGGCTTTTTATGGCAAAGAGGACAGTTAAAAACAGAGTTCAAAGGTTCAAGGAAAAAAATTTAGAATCTCACAAAATTCAGAATGAGATTCACATTGTTTAGGCTCAAAGGAGGTTAACAAATGCTCTCTACTCGCAGGTAAGTTATATTTTAGACGTGGTTGTGCTCAATAAAAAAACAAGTGTCTTGATCATTTCTACTGCTTCCACAAATTCACAATAATAACAAGATAAAGCATGCATTAAACAAATCAACAAAGTTTATTAGAAATCCAGCATTTAGTACACAATGGAGGCTTTCTCACAATTTGTGGTTCTTTAGTCCCAAGTGAAATATTCATTCAACAAGTTGCTAAAAGAACAATTTTCATTTACAAAAAGATTTAAGTTCTTAAGAATTCTAAGATTCTAAACAAAGGTAACCATGTACCTTGACATTATTCGCTTGCTTAATATTATCATTACCATCCAAACTCGGATGAATCTTCACTGGATACTTCTTTTCAGAGAGCAACCAATATAGAAGTTCAATTAAAACCCAACAATATGAAAATATTAAAAACCACTTGAAAAGAAACGAAAAATTTTAAACATAAAATTGACATTAATCGTACTCAATAGAAATGTGCTTAGGATTAAAAACACCTCAAAATAGTATATAAACCAAATCTGAAACAAAGTACGATAATACTAGAAAAAGCAATGATTTAAGTACAAAAATACTTCACTTTGAAGATCAAAGGAAGTTGCTCATAATCATGCTCACAAAATAGAAACAAAACAAATCAGTCATCATCGGACTTTGTGCCCTCCACACTCTCTGAACTGTCCTCCACACCAGACTCATCATCATCATCATCTGCTACCTCAGCACTGCCAACATCAGGGCCAGAAGCACCCGCCCCCTCTCCAAATGTAGTCCTGACCTCAGGCCAACCCACACACTCTAGGAAATTCTCCCTAGTCATCATGTTTCGCTCAACGGAGGGATCTCGGCACTGCAACTAGAGTACCTGCATAGAATCATGAATGTCAATCATGGTGCGCTGAGTAGCCGCCATTCAATCCCAATTATAGTTGCAGACAACCTGTTGAAACGGATCAAAGTTCTGAGTGAATGTAACACCAGGGCCCTTAGTAGCCCCAGTACCCGAAGCAGCTGAACTTCCTTTTGCATCTTTTGGCAACAGCGCCAATTTGTTAAATTTATTTATGGTAGTGTTTTATCGTATCCACAGGAATTGATGAGAATATGTGATGCTTGTCGTTCAATGGTTTAATGATTTAAGAAGGGGTTTTTTTAAAATGGTTTCTATTTTTGTAACAAAAGTTTGTAAGAAATAAAACAGAATAAAATTTGGTCTTAGTTTGATAAAAAGCATGCTAAGATTAGGGTTCACTAATCCGTCCTAAACGTATTCAACCAATCAAATATGTGAACGTAGTTTTAACTAACATAATCGCGTATCCTCACAAAAACGTTCATTTCTAAAGAGATTTCGTGAATGTTATTATTTCGACCGTTAAATGATCTCTCTAAATAACACTTGAAACAATAATCATTAAGATCAATACAAAGCGAATATCAACTTTCTAACCTATGTCTAGAGTTTGTATAGTTGATAGATGAAGAAATTAGGTCAAGACTTGAAAAGTTCATGTCTAAAGCAATCCAAACCATAAATATAACAAAAGATAGCAAATAACTTCATATATATTGATCAAAGCCTTATTCACATACAAAAGATCAAGAATGATACATAAAATCAGAACTAGCTACCTCTAACCTTGACAAAAGAGGGGTTTTAGCCACCAATTTCCATGATAGCTTGAGCAACAAGTTTCGGAAGAAGGTTGATCAGCATCTGAGTCGAATAATCAAGATTGGATGGGAATCCACCTTCTTTTTGTGAAAGATGGCTAAGAGATGATGAGAAATGGAGAAACTAGGGTTTTTGCTCTGAAAAATCTCTAGAAAGAAAAGTACAAGAAAAAAGATATTTTTACAATAAGTACCACATACTACTTATAGACATGCTGCTGAGTTGTCATGTTCGCACTGCGGACAATAAAAAATGACAGTTGAAGTGCCAGTGCACAGTGAAGACGCCCCTGATCTATTTCCACATGTTCGTTGTGTGAAGGCTTCGCTGCAAACTTCGTACAGTGAGTTCTTGTCCAAATATTTACTGCCTCAAGTCTGGGGGTGTTCGCTAGGCATTCGCTTCTTCTTCGCTCCAGCGAATACTTCGCTATCTCCTTCGCACAGCAAAGCTAGGTCATTTTTTCTTTATGGATGAACAGTATCATGCTTTTCAAGGCCTTCGCTGGCAAGTTCGCTGTGTGAACTTGCTGATATTTTTCTGGCAGATTCGCTAGCAAGTTTGTTGTGCGAACTTGTTGATGTTTTTATGCTGACTTGGTTTCCTTGTCACAATTTTTGTGTCTTACTCTTCAAATTTTCATGCCTAATTCCTGCACAATAGCACACAAATCAAAGTAACCAAGACATTTTCACATAATGATGCATATCAACAAAAACAAGAATGATTCTAAACACTTTCTCTACCAAAAGGAATGAAAGATGCCAACATTTGATAGATCAAATAAGAAAAGTTTGGCATCTAACACAAAACACTTGCAAAATCTTCAACTTATCGAGTAATTTGAGAATCATGCTCCCCCTAATTTTGTGCATTCTTCCGGAAAAAAATATAATCAATGTTTGTATAATATAGTGTTATTTTTCTTTGCATTCTCTTCTCCTACCTTGACAACATCAAAAAGAGAGAAATACAAGGTCAACGAAACCAACATATATTAATATGAACATAATAATATATTTTGCAACAGAGACACATTAAGAAACATCCACATAAAATGATGTTATTGCAAGGATTATGAACATAAATAGATCAAGAAGCATATAAAGAAAATTAAGTGCATTACAATACCAAAATGTCCAATACAACTTCAAGTCACAAAAAAAACAACATGATACCAAAATATAAAATGAGATTTAAACATAAGACATGAGATGCACTACATGAAAACAACTCAATCCTCTAAGGTCTCCTCCACGTCAATAGATAACCCCTCCCTCTGAAATAGTAATATGGATGTGGTGTTTGTTGCTCATCCAAGTGTTCAGTAAGTTCTAGAACCGCTTTGTTTAGAGTGTTGAAACGGGTCATGAGAGTGTGATGCTGACCCACAGAAGTTTCAGCCAAAGTATCAAACCGACTTATCACAGTGGAGGCAAATAAATCAAAGTTATGACTTTGATATTGAAGCTTGTTTTGAAAAGTGGTGTACCTTTCCTCTTGGGCAGTGGAAAACTCTTGTTGTTGGAGCTACAAGTTTCTCAACATGTCAAGACCTTCATCATCGTTTTTTTAAGGTCTAGGTGGAGAAGGAGGCATATAGTATGAGTCTTGCTGATACCGGTCATTTTTTGGAGGCATGTAGGATGAACCTAGAGTCGTCCACCCGGTATGTTGCCACTTACCCCATCCTTGATTAGTATATGAATCTTTAGTAGGTGAGTGACCCAACCAATCATTGTTATCTTGATCAGCATCATGATGATCAGTCTCTATCTCATGAGGTTCTTGTTCTTTGTCCTCTTCATCTTCATCTTCATCAGAATATTCAACCCTTGAACTTGAAGCTTTCACCCTGAACCTGTAGCATTTTACTTCATGATCCCAAATATAACCCATCATAGTTAGGGTCTTTTGACTGAATTCCTGATTAGTCGTCAAAGAAACACATGGAAGCCTCTGAATACCAATGTTAGCCTTATTCAGGATGCTTTGAATGAAGGAGGCATAGCACAGAGTTGTACCTTAACCGGAATGTAGAAGCGAGCTTCAGGCGCATAAAAGTTTTGATGAAGACAACAAGTTTTCTATGCAACATGTGTATGCAAAAAGCAAGAGACTCAAATGACATCAAGTTTCAAGATGGTGTTCTAGCATATTTCAAATGGATCAAAACTTCACATACATACTAATCAAGCTTCAAGTATTGAAGATAGAGTATTGAACAACAACTCAAAGGTATACCAAATATCATTTAAAATACTTATACAAGTGTTCAAAGCAACGAAAACTTGCTTTTTGTTATGCCAACTCACTAAGGAATTTGAGAAAAAATGACAAGTGTCACTCGTGCTTTTCCTATCCGATTTACAATTGACAAAGTTGGAATCAGAATAGCCAACCAAAGAATAATCACTTCCCTAGGAATACCACAGTCCATGCTTTGGAGTAACACATAGGTATATAAGTATGAGTTTGACAACTTTTAAATGTGATTCCTTGGGACATGATTGATACCTAGCACACATACATACACTAAACATGATATCCGGTCGAGAAGTGGTAAGAGCGGTAAGATAGAGAAGAGAACCTATCATACCTCTATATTTCTTTATATCCACATCCTTACCATTCTCATCTCGATTCAAGTTAACACATGTAGGCATTGGAGTACCAATTGCTTTGGAGTTAGCCATTTCGAAGCGCTTGAGTAGCTCACAGCAATACTTCGTCTGGATCATGAATGTTCCTTCTTCGAGTTGCATGATTTGCAATCCGAGGAAGTAGTTTAGCTCACCCATCATGCTCATCTTGAGCTCTCCTTGCATCAACTTAGAGAATTCCTTGACCATATTTATGTTAGTAGATCCAAATATTATATCACCTACATATATTTGTACCAAAATAGAGTGCTTTTCTTGACGTTTAATGAAGAGAGTTGTATAAACCTTCCCTCTTGAGTACCCTTGGTCTAGTGAAAACTTTCTAAGGTGCTCATACCAACCCCTGGGGGCTTGCTTGAGACCGTACAAAGCATGTTTAAGCTTATAAACATGATCAAGATACTCATGAGATTCAAAACTAGGAGGTTGAGCTACATAGACCTCTTCACTAATGTATCTGTTTTACATCCATTTGAAATAATTTGAAATTTTTAGCACATTTGTAAGCAAGCAAAAGACATATAGCCTTGAGTCAAGCAACAGGAGCATAATTTTCCTCATAGTTTATGCCTTCCTCTTGATTATACCCTTGCGCCACTAAGTCCACTTTATTTCTTGTTATGACTCCATTTTCATCAAGTTTGTTCCTAAACACCCATCTGGTGTCAATTAACCGATGGCCTCACGGAGGGGGGCAAGGTCCCAAAGCTCACTTATTTTAAATTGATTTAATTCCTCTTGCATTGATAAAAACCAATTTTCATCGAGTAAGGCCTCTTTAGAGTTTTTAGGCTCAATCTAAGAGACGAAAGCAAAGTGATAACAAAAGTTACTTAGCTTGGATCACGTAGTTACTCCCTTTGAAATGTCATCGAGTATATTATCGATAGGATGGTCTTTAGAAGACTTCCAAGCTGGAGGAAGGTCATCGTTGTTAGTCGGGTGATCCTCCTCAATCTCCTCAGGATGGTGATCTTTTTTCTCCTTAACTTTCACTGCTTTAGGTTGATCAGTTCCTTTTTTAGTGTCCATGAGTATGTCTTCTGAAGATACATCTGCACCATGAAAAGAAATGTCTTTTCCAACATCTTTCGAATAAGATTCATCAAAAGTAACATGTACAGATTCTTCAAAATTAAGTAACATTTTATTAAATATCCTATATGCCTTACTATTTTGAGAGTATCCAAGAAAGATACCTTCATTAGCCTTTGAATCAAACTTTCCAAGGTTCTCCTTACCATTATTCAATACAAAACATTTACAAACAAAAACCTGAAGATGTGATATGTTAGGCTTCCTTCCTTTTAAAAGCTCATATGAAGTTTTATTGAGAATAGGACGGATAAGCTCCCTATTCAAAACATAACACGTCGTACTAATAGCATCGACCCAAAAGTATTTAGGAAGGTTACTCTCATTGATCATAGTTCTTCCAAGTTCTTCCAAAACATGATTTTTACGTTCTACTACATTTTATTGAGGAGTACGTGGAGCTAGAAAATTATGATCAATTCTATACTTATCACAAAATTCTTCAAAGAGGTGGTTTTTAAATTCACCTTCATGATCGTTTCGAATTGTAACAATGTTTGTATTCAATTTGTTTTGAGAGAGCTTGGCAAACTTCTCAAAAGCGAAAAAAAGTGTCACTCTTGCTTGCTAAGAAAATAGTCCAACAAAACCTAGAGTAGTCGTCCACTATCACAAAACCATAATAATTACCACCTAAGCTTTTGATCCTAGATGGTCCAAAAATATCCATATGGAGGAGTTCAAGGGGTCTCGTTTTAGAAATAATATTTTTATATTTAAACGAGATCCTTGTTTGCTTCCTCATTTGGCAAGCATCACATAAGTGATCTTTTGAAATTTTGATTTTGGGTAGGCCGACTACTAGATCCTTAGAGACTACTTTATTTAGAAAATCAAAGTTGACATGTGCTAAACGGCTATGCCATAGCCATGAAACTTCACTCATGGTGACAAGACATTTAGTACTACTCAATAATACTTCACTCAAGTCAAGCATATATACATTGTTAACCATTAGGCCTTTGAAAATGAAACTTTATAACCTTTGTCACATAATTGACTAATGCTAATTAGATTGTGTTTAAGACCTTCAACTAATAGCACGTCTGAGATAGTAGTAGAAGAAGGATTAGCTACACTACCTTTGTCGAGTATAGCTCCCTTGTTATTGTCATTGTAGGTCACGAATCCTTTCTTCTTCGCCACAAAGTCGATGAATAAGGAAATGTCTCTCGTCATGTGTCTTGAACATCCACTACCGAGAAACCATCTTCTCTCCGTAGGCTCAAGATGTTGTACCTACACATTTCAAACAAGGGAAATACCTTTAGGAACCAAGAATCTACTAAATCAGCATTTGGAAATGGTGTGACCTTTCTTTCAACAATATAAATAAGTACAATTAATATGGGAGTTACATTTTCTATATTTATCTCTAATCACATATGTATACTTTTGATATGGATTATTCATGCTTTCTCTAAAATGTGGCCGATCAATAGCAAATGTGACTTTAGGTTTTAAAGCCTTGTCTAATTTGGCTTTAAGAGATCTAACCTCCTTTTGCCAAATAAGATAAGTTCCATAACCCAATTTAACCAAGTACTTTTTTCCTCCTCAATTTCAGCTTTTGTTGTTTCCACCATAGAGTTATTAAGAGCTTATAATTCCTTTTTGGAATCAGAAATCTTTTTCTCTAAATGTAAAAAAAATTGCTTATTTAAAGCTAAGCGTTTAAAAGCTTCTTTAGCCTCATGGTGTAAAGTATCAAAAACCATTTTCAATTCCAAATGAGACATTTTATTAGAGTGATCATATTTAGAGTGTCTTACCTCTTTCTTCTTCCTTTGATGAGCCATGAGACAAAGGTTGACGGATTCATCTTCATCAATTGGGTTGTCTTCATTAGATGACTCGATATCACTTTCCCAAGCAATGTGTGCCCTTCTAGGTTTGCCCGATTTCTTTTGTTGACGGATTTATCTTTCTTTATCAATGGGTAATCTGGCTTATAATGATCGTTCTTTTAACAATTGTAGCATGAACCTTTTGATTTACCACTCTTGTTGCCTTCATTCTTAGAGTACTTTGATTGTCATTGAAAATTGATGAGATTCTTGTCCTAGTGTTGAATACCATTTTTTCGGACATATCTACTATATCTTCTCACAAATAGTCCCATATCTTTACTTGTATCTTCATCATCATCATTAGATTCACTTCCACTTTGCTCTTGTGTCGAGGACTTTGAGCTAGTAGCCTTAAGAGCAATAGACTTTTTGTCCGTGTCTTTCACCTTCTCTTTCTTTTCTCTTTTCTCATGTTTGTCAAGACTAATGAGCACTTGCTCATGTTCATCAAGCTTACCAAATAAAGTTGTGATGTCCAATGTAGTTAGATCATTGGATTCCTTGATCACCGTGATCTTTGGCTGCCATTCCCTATTAAGACATCTTAAAATTTTATTAGTGGCAACTTCATTGGAAACGGGTCTCCCAAGTGTACTTAAGCGATTGATTACATGAGAAAATCTCTTTTGCATTTTAGCAATGGTTTCACCTTCCTTCATGTGACAGAGATCAAACTCCTGAATCAAAGTATTAATTCGAGCTAGTTTGACATTATTAGTTCCCTCATGGGCAACTTGCAATGCGTCCCATATAGCTTTAGCAGTAGTAGAATGGGAAACTCTATAATATTCATCAACTCCCAAAGAAGATATTAGAATATTTCTAGCTTTCTAATTGTAACTATACTTTTTCTCATCTAACTCGTTCCATTGTGCTTTCGGCTTAGGCACAACAACATTATTCACATCATTCATGGTTATTTCCATATAACCATTTTCAATAATATTCCATACCTTTCTATTGATATAGACCCGCATACAATCTTTTCAATAACTATATGTGAGCCTTTTTTGGTTCGTTAGCCATTTTCTAAAAAAGTATATGTGAAGCACTAGATGAACTGGTGCTCGTGATACCACTTATTAGACGATGACAATGATCTAAAAGAGGGTTGAATAGATCACTAATTTATTACAAGATTCGGCGCTTAAAAATTTGGTTTTAAAAAATTGTGCAGAAGCGGATGAGGAACCAAGTTGTCTAAACGAACCGTTACCGAACAGATCGGATATGCAACAAGCCAAATGGAACAACAAATCTAATGAGAAATAGAATAAATAGTTTGATGGTTAATCAATACAAATAATACCACTTTAGTTTGTCCAATTTCCAATGACTTATAAAGTGTAAGCTTAATTTGACAATATAACAAACATTTTGTGTGCAATCAATTCGTCCAATACTTGGTATGCAAAACACTCCAAGTATTATTTCCTATGTATGTAAGTGCAAAATTTTTGAATTACAATCCAAGTGATTATAATGAGTTTTCAAACTAGATTTTCAGCACTACACTACAGCAGAATTTCATCGATCAATTGATATTACACAAACGTAAACAATTCAAAATAAAGAGCTAGAGAAAGAGATAACAACATCGGATTTGTTTAGGTTGTTCCCTTTTCGTCCTCGCTTAGGGTACGTCGGCCCCCAATTCTAAGACTAAAATTGAGATATGCATTATCTTGTTGCAAGAGTTTATACAAGAGAATCAATAGCCACCACACACTCAAACCTAGTTGTTGATGTTGATACCATGTCTTCTCTCCCCTTGATTCGAGACGAATCAATTGCTTCGAACGTGCTGAACAAACCTCCGATTATCGCTACTTGTCTAAACCAACCAACCGGCCTTCAAACCTTTCACTCGGATGATCTCGATCACACACCGTTCGAACCCAAATATTTCTTACACAATCCTCCAGTTAATACTACTTGATTGAACAAACCCACCGTTCTTCAATCTCCTTCGCTCGGCTGAATTAGTGAAGCAAAGACTTGTGAAAAAACCCCCCAAATCCTCAAGATCTTGGAGGAAAAAACCCTAATGGTTTTATTCAAGAAAACCCACCGAAATATCAACCCAAATGAGATACACAATCCTACATTTGGACGTTATCACCTCAATGATGCAAAAGATCAACAAAAATTGTTATTTGTAATTGTTGAGAAAATGCAAGAATGAAGATGAAGATGATGAGAACAATTTAGTGTATATCTTTCACTTTTGTTGTTGTGTGTTAGAATAATGAGAAAAAATGAATATATATGATGCCTTGACCAACTAACAAACATAACAACATTTTAAAACATACCAGATCATAAAAATAGTCATAAGTCAGGGAACAGTTAACCTGAGCAGGTGGAGGGTCGACCTGAGCACACCCGAATGCAAATTATGCAGAAAATTGAACTATGCGTCAACCGGAACAAAGTTATGCATCGACGCAAGCTTGCTTCAAAAAGAAAAATTAACATGGTCACAGTATGAGTCGACCAAAGGACTGACGCGAGTAGACCTGAAAGTAAAAGATAAAAAATCAACTTTTATGAGTCGACCTGAGCAGGGCTTTGAGTCGACTCAAACACCTGAAACTTCCAAAAACAAGTTTTTGCTCATATCTTGGACCACCTAAGCCATGTTTGTGCAAACCTAAGTTTCATAACATGATCAAATGCACACAAAACATATATGAGATGCTCCTATATGTATAGACATGTGACTTTAAAATATTTTGTGCATTGTAAAGCATGAATGAAAGCTACGACACGATGATACCGTCCAAATTACAAAGTACGAGCTACTACATGTTTTGACATCATTAAAATAAGGATTGAGGCACCTTGAACTCATAAAGGAGAAGCGTCTAACCGCCACTGCTGAGAACCCAAAGGAAACTAAAATAGAAAATTAGGACCGATCTAACCAAATGTGCCTGATGATGATCAAAAGATCCATACCTGAAATGATTAGGGGCTCGATTGCTGAGAGTGAAAGTGTCAAGAAGTTCCTCGAAACCATGGAACAATTATTTTCTAAAAATGATAAGGCTGAGATAAGTAGTACTTTGTCCAAACTCATTTCAATGGTTTATAAAGGCAAAGGGAACATAAGGGAGTACATCATGGAGATATCTAATCTCGTATCAAAACTCAAGGCATTGAAGTTAGAACTTCCTGAGGATTTGATTGTGCACTTGGTTTTGATTTCTCTCTCCCTGCATACTTTGGGCAATTCAAAGTGAGTTACAATACTCAGAAAGACAAGTGGTCTCTAAATGAGCTCACATCTCACTGTGTGCAAGAGGAAGAGAGGCTAAAGAGAAAGGGGACTGAAAGTGCTCACTTGGCTACCAATTCTCAGAATAAAATGAAGAAACCTACGGGAATTTTTTCTCAAAATACGAAGGCAAAGGAACAACCTAAGGAGACCACTCGCTTCTTTTGTAAAAAGGATGGACACATGAAGAAAGAGTGTTCTAAGTATGTCTCATGGCGTGAAAAAAGGGTAATTTTCTCAATTTTGTTTATTCTGAAATTAATTTAGTTTATGTACCTAAGTATACTTAGTGGGTAGATTCTGGTGCTACTACTTACATTAGTATGTCCATGCAGGGTTGCCTGTAGAGCCATCCGCCAAGTGATGCTGAAAGATTCATCTATATGAGCGATATCAATAAAGTTGCAGTATAGGCTATAAGAACTTTTAGAATATTATTAAAGACCGATTTTTATTTGGATTTGATTGAGACTTTTATTGCACCGTCTATTAGACGGAATTTAATTTCTATTTCTATTTTGGACAAATCAGGTTATACTTGTTTGTTTGGATATAATAAATTTAGTCTCTCATATGATTCAAATGTTGTTGGTTATGGTTCTTTGAATGGTAATCTTTATATGCTTGATATTGAATGTCCTTATAACAAAATAAGGCAAATAGAGTCACATAGTACAAAACGAAAACTAAATGAGAATTCCACCACTTTATGGCATAAGCGATTAGGACATATATCTAAACAAAGAATTCAGAGGCTTATGTCGGACGATATTCTTAGATCCCTTGATTTGTAGGACTTTCAAGTCTGCATTTAGTGTATCAAGGGTAAGCAGACAAACAAGAGAAATTCCCATGTTGAAAGAGTTAAGGATGTCTTAGAACTAATTCATACCGATATATGTGGTCCTTTTCCTACAGGTTCTTGGAATGAACAATGGTATTTTATCACATTCATAGATGATTACTCAAGATATGGCTACCTGTATTTGATTCATGAGAAATCTCAATCTTTGGACGTGTTCAAGAAATTCAAAGCTGAAGTCGAACTTCAACTTGGAAAGAAAATAAAATCTGTCAAATCTGACTGTGGTGGTGAGTATTATGGTCGGTATGATGGATCAGAGGAACAACGTCCAGGACCCTTTGCGCTTTTCCTAGATGAGTGTGGAATTATTTCGCAATAAACAATGACGGGAAAGCCCAGCGTGAATGGAGTTGCAGGACGACGAAACCGGACTCTTAAGGACATGGTAAGAAATATGATTAGTCATTCTTCTCTTCCAGAGTCATTTTGGGGAGAAGCATTAAAGACCGTAATTTATATTCTTAATTGAGTACCTAGTAAAGTAGTAGCTAAGACCACTTATAAGCTCTGGAATGGGAAAAAGCCCAGCATTAGACACTTGCATATTTAGGGATGTCCAGCTGAAGCGAGGCCTTATAAGCCTCATGAAGGTAAGTTGGATGAAAATTTTATTGGATACGTTGGAAGTTCTTACGAGTACAAGTTTTACAATCCTATCACTATAATGATCAAGTCTTTGTTCCATAAACAGATCCTGAAATAAACAATGATATTATTCCTAACATCCTTCAAGAACAAGAAAATAATGAGTTTCTTCCTCAAGCACCACCAATAGTTCAAACTCAACAACCTCAAGAGCCACTATTAAGAAGATCCACTAAAGAGAGGAAGAGTGCAATTTCAGATGATTATGTTGTATTTCTTCAGGAACGTGAGGATGGCATTGGTTTGACTGAGGAAGTTCCTATCAACTTTAGTCAAGTTATGCGGAGTCCAAACTCTCTTGAGTGGGTTGATGCCATGAAGGATGGGATGAAGTCGATGGCTGACAATGATGTTTGGGATCTCATTAAATTATCCGAAGGAGTGAAACCCATTGGTTGTAAATGGATATTTAAAACCAAAAGGGATTCAAAGGGTAACATTTAGAGATATAAAGCTCGTCTTGTCGTAAAAGGTTTTACTCAAAAGGAAGGAATTGATTATAAAAAGACTTTCTCTCCAGTTTCTTCCAAGGACTCTCTTAAGATCATGATGTCATTGGTAGCTCATTTTGATCTAGAGTTGCATCGGATGGATGTAAAGACTGCGTTTCTAAATGAAAACAATGAAAAGAGAATATATATGGTGCAAATAGAAAACTTTGTGTCAGGAGACCTAAAGTCTATGGTTTACAAACTCAAGAAATCCATTTATGGCCTTAAACAGGATTCCTGTCAATGGTATTACAAATTTCATCAAGTAATATCCTCATTTGGTTTTGAGGCTAATCCAGTTGATAACTGTGTATACCAAAAGTTCAGTGGGAGTAAATTCGTTTTCTTTGTACTATATGTAGATGATATCATTTTGCCAAGCAACAATATAGGCTTATTACACGAAACCAAGAGATTTCTCATAAATAAATTTGAGATGAAAGATCTTGGGGAAGCCTCCTTTATCTTAGGAATTCAAATACATAGAGATCGTCCTCGAGGTGTTTTAGGATTGTCACAAAGGAGCTATATTGATACAGTTTTGGATAGATTCTCCATGAAAGATAGTAAACCAGGAGACACACCCGTTGCTAAAGAAGATAATTTTTGTCTCAAACAGTGCCCCACTATGGATCTTGAAAAGCAAGAGATGTATAAGGTTCCATATGCTTCAGTAATGGGAAGTCTTATATATGCTCAAGTTTGCACCTGTCTCGACTTAGCATTTATTGTAGGAGTTCTTGGTAGATATCTAAGCAACTCTGGTATGCAGCGCTTAATAGTAGTAAAGCGTGTAATGCGCTACCTGAAGAGAACAAGAGACTTCGTGGTCACGTATCGTAAGCCAGATAACTTGGAGATCATTGGGTAGTCTGACTCAGATTTTGCCGAATGCCCGGATAGCAGATGTTCCACATCTGGTTACATCTTTTTCTTGGCTGGAGGAACTGTCTCCTGGAAGTCTTCCAAATAGACTTTAGTGGCTCCTTCCATCATGGCAGCATAGTTTGAGGCTTGTTTTGAGGCATCAAATCATGCAATTTGGATGCGGAACTTTGTCACAAGCCTATGCATTGTTAGGAGCATTGAAAGGCCCTTTAAGGTTTATTGTGATAATGGTGCATCTGTGTTCTACAAAATCAAAATTTATCGATATCAAGTATCTTGTTGTGAAAGAAAGAGTTCAGGAGAAACAAATTTTTATAGAACATATAAGGACAAACTTAACACTAGTTAATCCACTAACCAAAGGTTTAACACCTAAGACATTTCATGGGCATGTTGCTCATATGGGTCTTGGTTTTGAGATTGCCTTAGATCAGTGGGAGTTTTTTTTCCTTAATCTTCTATGTTATATGTTTTGGTTTTATTTTGGTACGAACTTTATGTTATGTTTAATTTTCTGCAGAAATAAAACTTATGAGATATTATTGTTATAACAATATCAAATTTTTTTTGTTATGAAATATTTTAATTTTGAATTGCACATAAGGAACTTCAGTTTGATCTCACTAAAGACTCCAATAGGACAAGTTAAAAATATGCATGATTTAGAGATCACATTGCATGAAATTTTCATGTCACTCATCCATATCAATCTATGTCATCAAGTACGTTGATGTGGTGGCCGTCGGGGTTTTGTCACGTTATACATTAGTGATGACATGATTCCATTATTTATGTATAAGGTGAACCAGATTGTAAAGTTGAAATCTAAAGATAAATAGTATTCAGATGCGCGTCTAAAGAATTATGATATAATTATTAAGATATATTGACAAAGTGAGAGATTGTTGAAATATTTTAATGATTTTGTAATATATTAATATTCCAATAATTATGTGGCCAAATTTATTTATTTAATTATATTAATTATTTTATCAAATAAAGTGCTTTAAATAATTATGTGATTAAATAATGTTAAAAGGCTATTTAAATATTTTTAAAGAATTATTTAATTAATTAAATAGTTGGGTATGGACTCAAATATGAGTGTACGTCAGGATAACTCATTTGGAAATAATGAAAACTCTAATTGTCTATCACACTATATATAGACTATAGTCCCCAATATACCAGCAAATTATCACACTATATAGACTATAGTCCTCAATATACCTTACAAAGCAAATTATCACACTATATATAGACTATAGTCTCCAATATACCATACAAATTAAATTATCTCTTATCCTCATTCGAAGAGAATTGATAAGTACACGTTGAAAAAGAATTTTAAAAAATATTTTTTTTCTTAATAAATATAGATATTTCTAAAATCAAATTATAACCCTTTAATTTTGTACATATTTAATTTCCACATCTAAATTATATATTATAATTTTTTGAATATATATATTTTAATAAATCGATATTAATCTAAATAAACAGGCTGAACGAGGATGATGATCTGAACTACCTAAACTCATGGCCAACTACCTTGATATCATATTCTTTTTGTGATTTCAAAGAAACGGTTAATTATTTTCTCATGTCTTTAAAAAAAATGAATCTTGCATTTTCTCATTCTTTATATGTGTGCGCGAGCTCTTGGTACTAATAATTTAGATGCCGTTTATAAATATTTCACTTTTTCATTAATTTTATATTTTTAACCAAAGTTTGTTTAAATATTAAAATATAAATAATATATTTATATTTTATTAATTCTTATTAATCCTAATTCGGTGGGTGGAGAGTATGTGATATTAAAATTTTCGTATATTATTCATTATCAACTGAATTCTAACCCGAATAAATATATGTTTCTCTCCTATTAAAGAGCATGTTAAAAGAAATGTTCAAATTTATTTTTGACTTTTTAATTTTAATTTTTTTATAAATATTTTTTATTCTTTAAAATTTGTTTAGTTGACGTAGATAATTTTGACATGTCATATATTTAAAATTAGTTTAGTTGACATAGATAATTTTGACATGTGATATATTTAAAAATAAATTTTAATCTTTTTAATATTATCTAATATGATAATATACATTATTATAATTAAAAAATAATAAAAAATATTATATTTTAAAAAATTAAATGTTTAAACTATTCCTTTTGTTTATTAATTAAATATGTTTTTTCAATTTTTAAGAATAAATATATTTTATTCAATTACTTTAAATTTTTTTAAATTATTTTGCAAAATTAAATAGGTAAAGAGAGAGATTTAAATCTGGGGATATAATTTATGGGTAACTCTAAGTTACCAAGTGAAATTATTTCCTAAAAAAATATTGCTTCAAAACTTAATAAAACAAATATTATGTTAACGGAAAAATGCGTACTAATCTAACCGCACAAGAAATATATATATATATATATATATATATATATATATATATATATATATATATATATATATATATATATTTATAATATATTAATTTAAATACGTATTAGAAACATATAAATTTTATTTTTAAACCTTTAAAATATATCTTTTTAGAAAATGTTATTTTGAAAATTTTCATCGCACCTTAGGTCATAATACTAAAAATGTCAATAAAATGATCACTAATTCAATCACTAAATAATAAATTGTAACTAATTAAATTTTGTAAATTGTAAAAAATATTGATAAATAAGTTGTAGGATATGAACAAAAGAGAATCATTCTTTAAATAAAATATTTTGAGAGATAGAAAACAAAATTTGAAATGAATCATGCGTCTCTCTATTCAAATCAGTTTCTCAATATGCTAATTATCTCTCCTGTAAACGTGTCACAATTAATTTAATTAATTTAATTAAATTTTTAATTCAAATTCCCTTGTATGATGTACTGGTTTAAGAAATCTATGCAATAAAATTCATTTATTAAAAAAACATCTTTAGTAGTCCATCTTTTGAAAGTCCAATTTTACATGTTTTGGGAAATTAATATGGATAAATAAGTCATGATTCACGGGTGAATTTGTGTTACAAAAAATAACCTTGCCAGTTCAATTTTAAGATGTTTTGCAGAATTAATATGGATAAGTAAGTCATAATTAACGAGTGAATTTGTATTAAAAAAAATAGAAATTTTACTTCATACCTCTACTGTTATACTTATATCTTTATATTAAATTTTTTTGGATCAACTTACATTTATATAAATAATTATAATTTTTTTGGTTTGTTTACCGGAAGACTTTAAATATGTCTTCCGTTCATTTTTTTTCGTTTGTTCACTGGAGTCTTTTTTGTAAGTCTTTCGGTTTATATTTTTTTTGATTTGTTCACGGGAAGTTTTTTTGCAAGTCTTCTGGTTCTTTTTTTTCGTTTGTTCACCGGAAATCTTTTTGCAAGTCTTTCGGTTTATATTTTTTTTCGTTTGTTCACCGGAAGTCTTTTTGCAAGTCTTCCGATTCACATTTTTTTTCGTTTGTTCACCGGAAGACTTTTTGCAAGTCTTCTGATTCATGTTTTTTTTTTAATTTTTAATTTTTTTTAATATTCAACTAGATAAAAGATAATACTAATCAAATAGTTCCGAACTTCTTTAGATTTCTCCTTTTATGCAGACAAAAATCTTTGTTAGTGAAAGTCGAAAACATCTTCATCTCCAAAAATATCGTGTTAAATGAACAAAACTTTAACCATAGACAAAAATCTGAATTCTTTTATGCAGACATACGCTTGATTCTTTATCTAGGAATAAAATGGAAGTTAAGCAAGATTACAATGTTGTAAAAATAAGTAGGCATGGAAAATATTGAAACAATTACACATGTAGAATTGCAAGAGTATCAACTCTAATGAATTAGAAGGAGAAATCTAAAGAAGTTCGGAACTATTTGATTAGTATTATCTTTTGTCCAGTTGAATATTAAAAAAATTAAAAATTAAAAAAAAAATGAACCGGAAGACTTGCAAAAGGTCTTTCGGTGAACAAGCGAAAAAAAAATGTGACTCGAACGACTTGTAAAAAGACTTCCGGTGAACAAACGAAAAAAAATATAAACCGGAAGACTTACAAAAAGACTTCCGGTGAATAAACGAAAAAAAATATGAATCGGAAGACATACTTAAAGTCTTGCATTAAACAAACAAAAAAAATTATAACTATTTATGTGAGAGTACTTTGGTTCAAAAAAATTTAATACAGAGATATGAGTATAATTGTAAGGGTATGAGATAAAATTTTTTAAAAAAATAACTTTGCAAATCCAATTTTAAGATATTTTGCAGAATTAATATGGATAAATAAATCATAATTGACTAGAGAATTTGTATTAGAATAAATAACCTCAACCCTTAATAAATAAAAAAGAAAATAATAATAATAGAATTAATTGCAAATAAAATAGTATATAAACAAATTTATATTATATGTTTGAATTAACATGGAGGCAAGTATAAGACATGTTCTAAGTGAAATATTTTATAAATGAATTTGAAAATAAACATATGTATCAGCTGAATTGTTTGAAAATTAACATAAAAAGATAAACAAATTAAAAAATAAACAAATTAATAGCATAAATCAATAATATGATCTCAAAATAATAGTCAACAAAATTTTAAACTATTAATATCATATAAAGAGATAGAAAGCATATTGTCTTCAACATCCTTAAGCGGATAATAGTGAGTGGTTATCTCCACCAACCACTATGGCAATGCCAATAATGTTAACTTGTCTCAATCCTCATTAATCTACGTGAAATATGATGAATTAATATGTACACAGTATTTGTTTAAATAACACTGCTAGAATATGTTGTATAATTAATAGAAGATAAAATTAATCAATTAAACTTTATCATAAAATTGCACTATTGAATTATAACACTCTTCTAGATGTTCTAAGAATGTAAAATATACATATAAGTATATATTGTATATTGTTAATTGTAAATTTTAAATTAATATATAGACATGACATAGAAAGATAAATAATTAAATATTCAATTTGACATTGAAATAATTTGACAAGATAACACGATAAAGAGAGAAAGGTAGATTTGTAGGTAGTAGAAGTTTTGAAATCTGGGAGTTCTCTGAATTTTTGGATCAATTTAGGCTGGTGAATATTTCGTGTAAAGGGAATTTCTACAGCTGGTTCAGTGGCGACGGCAAATACATGAGCAAGTTAGATTGTATTCTGATTTTAAACTTTTTTATTGACGAATGGGGATTGTGGGGGCAATTGATTGACAAGAGGGACATATCCGACCACTGCCCGATTTGATTACTGGTTAACAAGTCAGATTGGGGTCTGAAACCTTTCAAGGTAAACAATTGTTGGTTCAACAACAAAGATTTTCTTCCGTGTGTTGAGAATGAATGGATGAAGTTGAAGGTGGAAGGTAGGATCAATTTTGTGATTAAAGAGAAGTTTTGGTTGTTGAAAGTTAGCTTACGGAAATGGAACATTGAAGTCTTCGGTCGTATTGATCTGGATATTAAGGAGGGGTGTAGACTTATCAACGAAGCTGACAATGAGTTAATTTGTTGTGATGATAATATGGTGGATGAGTGGGTGGAGAACAAAAGTGCTGCTACTAAGAGTTTATGGCAGAACTTGAGATTTAAATAGCAAATGTTGTTTCAAAAATCAAGGTTAAAATGGGACAACGAAGGACACTCCAACAGCAGATTTTTGCAGTGCGTCATGAAAGCACGACATCGTAGGAATTTCATTGGATCACTTAATGTTGTTATCGACTTGCTTGAAGAGTGGGTGAAGTCAAGAGTGAAGTTGGCCGGTTTTTCTCAGATTGCTTCAAGGAGAACAATCAAAGTCGCCATTTACAAGATGATGTTTTGTTCAAAAGGTTATCGGAAGTAGATAGTTTGTCTTTAGAGGCCAATTTTCTGATGCTGAGATCAAGGAAGCTTTCTGGGGTTGCGAAGGGTCGAAGAGCCTGGGTACAGATGGGTACAGCTTTTTTTTTTCCAGGAAGTGTTAGTATTTCATCAAGGAAGACATTCTTCGCTTTTTCCACGAGTTTCACGCGAAGGCTTTATTATTAAAGGCAATATCTTCTTATTTTCTCACTCTGATTCCTAAGTACGACAATTCTTTATGTCTTTCTGATTACAGACCTATTTGCCTCGTCAGCTGTCTGTACAAAGTGCTGTCCAAACTCCTTGCTGCCATATTAAAAAAGGTTCTTAGTTCAATTACCTCTCCTTGTCATAGTGTGTTTATTCCCGGCAGACAGTTGTTGGACGAAGTCTTAGCTGCAAATAAAACAGTGGATTATGCAGTCAAGGAGAAGAAGAGTTGCTTACTGTTCAAGGTCGATTTTGAAAAGGCGTACAATAAGGTGAGTTGGAATTTCCTCAAATACATGTTGAGACGTATGGAATTTGGGGAAGCTAAGGTGAATGGAGACAACAATTTTTACAAGTTTCATGTCGGTTTTAGTAAATGAGAGTCTGACGAAAGAATTCAAGGTTGACAGGGGTCTTAGTTAGGGAGATTCTTTATCTCCGTTTTGGTTTGTTATCATAACAGATGGTCTAGCCAGCTTGGTGAGGAGGTCTCATAAAGTGGGAGATTTTGCTGACTTTGCATTCAATGAGTCTTGTAAGGTGGATATTCTTCAATTTGTCGACGACACCTTATTAATTGGAGAAGGTTCTTAGAATCATGTATGGGCTTTGAAATCGGTTCTAAAAGGTTTCGAAGTTATTTCGAGACTAGGAATTAATTTTATGAAAATCAAATTGATTGGAATCAACGTTAATGCGCACTTCTTGGATGTTGCTGCCAACTTGATTGGAATAGTTTCTCATAAAAATTAATTTTAAGTATTTCATACATTTTCTTTTTATTTTAAATATCAAAATTTCAAAATTTATTAGAATTTCAAATAATTTTTTATAGCTTTTCATAAAAATTAATATTTAAGATATATTATTTTTAAAATATATGTAATTTTATTATATTAAAAAAATTTATAATGATTATTTAAGTTATGTTATTGGATGTAAAATTACACTTATAATTTATAAAATTTGGGTTAAAAAATCATTTCTATTAGTTCTAAGAAGATTTTCATAAAAACTACTTTTTAAAAATAAAAATAAATAATATATATTTCTTTCAAAGCTATAACAAATAAGCTTTATATGTTTAGTATAATAGAATTTATTTTAGACAATATTAATACAAAATAGTTGTTGAGATATTATATGGGGTGTTATAGATTAACATATATACTTTGCTGTTACAACATAATAGGCTAACTAACACCAGAAATACCTAACTACCAAATATATACTTAACACAATTAACTTAACAATCAAACTAACAAATTTAATTTACTCTCTTAAACTAATTCATTAATCAGATGGAGGCATATGATCTGAACTACCCATACTCATGCCCAACCAACTTGATATCATATTTTTGTGTAAATTCAAAGAAAAAGTTCTCATGTTTTAAAGAAAGACAAATTTGTTTATTATTAAAAGTCTACTATTTTTAAAAGTGATAATAAACTCGCGTATATAAAAATATTTGAATTAATAATATATTTCTTTTTCATATATAAATAATTTTTTATTTTATTATTATTCATAAAAAAATTAAATTAATAGAAAATTTGTTCTCGTTTATAAATATAACACTGTTCATAAATAGATTTGAATCAACAATATATTTTTTATCTATATAAAAATATTTAGATCAACAATACATCTATGATCGTATTTGTAATTGTATCATAATATTTTTCAAATATTTTTAAATTTTTATTGATAAATTTATATTTTTTAATATTTAAATCAATAATTTCATTTTCTAATTTTATATAATTTTCACAATAGAAAAAATTAACTAAAAATCATAATATTTAGAATAGTTGTTTTAATATTTTTCAATGAATATGTAGAAACAAACATAAAGATTAATTTGTTGAAAAAAATTAACCTAATACTAATAGGATAATTAAAACTAAAAACTATTTAATATTATGTCATAGAGATCGTTATTTATAATTTTAGTATATTAATATATGTAAGTTTACTTCTTTTATATTTTAAAATTAATTATTAATATTATTTAAAAAATTATATATAATAGATAATTAGAAGTTATTATTAATATGTAATTATTGTTTTCAATTTTTTATTGTAAGATACAAAAGGGATATGATTTATCGATTTTAAATAGCATAGGTAACTTTTACAACATATAGATTAAATATCTTAAATTTTGTTTAGTGGATCTTACAATTCAAGGGTAGGCCAAAAGGCCACCGCTGCTTATCACATCACTTTTAAAACACAATTTTTTTTATTTGTATAGTGGAAATTTTTACCTCATATTTTTATCATTATTCTTTTCCTCTTGTATCTTTAAAAATATTTTAAGTTTATCATTTTCACTTATAAAATAATTTTATTATTTAATATTTATATATATTTTTTCTTGACCGATTAAATTATATATCAGACAACTTGATTGTAAATTATTTAGTAAAGAAAAAATACATATCAAAAAATGTAATTGCAAATTATTTGGTAAACAAAATACATGTTAAAAAATTTGATTGCAAATTATTTTAGGAAGAAAAAAACATATCGAAAAACTTGATTGCAAATTATTTTTGAAAGAAAAATATATATCCAAATATTTGATTGCAAATTATTTGATGAAAAAAATACATAAAAAATAATAAATATTAAATGATAAAATTATTTTATAAGTAAAAATAGTATAATTGAAATATTTTTAAAAATATAAGAGAGATATAATTATAAGAGTAACATGTATATAGTATAAATAAAACTATGGTCATGTGGTTAATTATATTTTGGTTGTATGTGTTTGTATCAATAGTTAAAACAAACGAGAGATTTGAAAACCATGTAAAAATTTTATCTATAGATTGTTATTGAACACAATAAATAATAAAAAAAATGTTTTTTTAGTATCAATTAATAAACTTATACAATCTTAATAATTTAATAAATAATTTTTCATTTTACAAAAACATGAAAAATAATTATTTTTTATTATTTTTATTAATTTTTATAAAATGTATTATTTATATTGTTTTTTATCATTATAAAAAAATTATCATTAAATAAATGAGATCTACCTAATTAAGACTATTTTAAATTATTTTATGTTAGATAATTTAAAAATAATATTTAAATAAAAAACTAATAATTTCACTAAACTAATGTTAACTTTTATCAAAACGATTTTAAGTAATTTGCATCGGGCCTCCAAATGTGTTGGATTTGCTCTGACATTGAAAATACACGTTTCGTTTTTTTATTTACTCCTGTTAACTATTTTTTTTCAAAAATAAAATATTTTTAGTATTTTTTAAATATTTATTCCATAATTTATTTATTTTTTATTTTTTAATATAAATATATCAATTATTATTAAAAGAAATAATTAAAAAATTATAAAATTTATTAATATTATAGTAATGACTCTATCATATAAACAACATCAAATAATAGCATAAATTTAAAATTTAATAATAATTATAATTATGTTTTTCTAACTCTTTTTTCTAGTGTTAATAAACATTTTGTCTCTGTTATTTGAGGCGAATTTAAAAATAAAAAAAAACATATTTTATCTCTGTTATTTTAAAAAAAACATTTATTTTTATTTTTATGTGTTAGTATAATGTTTTGGTGAATTTTATATTTTATTTCTTTTTATTTTAATTACATGCATGGAATTATTATTATTATTTTATTATTTACATATTAAAATGTTAAAATAGCAAAATGGCGTATTCAAAGAGGTGTTTTAAAAATCGGACCTGACCGATCGGTCGGACCGGGAACCGATCTAGTAATCGGTCTGGTTTATTAGTTCGATCATTTGTGTCATCAAACCGGTAAAACTTGGATTGGGTCGGGAAAAACCGGATTTAGAGTTAGACCGGTTCTAATGCATTTTTTATTTTTTAATTAAAATTTAAATGTAAAAATTATAAATAAAAAAAAATTGTTTAAAATTAAATTATGTTGCAATTATTTTGTTATGTGTGATACATTTTTTTTAAATTTGAATTTAAATTATGAATTTGTGAATTTATAATATGATATATTAAAAAAAATTTAAATACTAATTATATTTTTTTAGAAACCGAATCATTCGGTTTGACCGGTTTTATATCTATATAATGATAGATTTATTTAACCGAGTTATCCAGTTTAATCCGGTTTAGTCATGCGGTTCGACCAGTGACCTAATGGTTCGACCAATAAATCAGTGATGGTTCGATGACCGGTCCGGTTTTTAAAACCCTACGTCATAGTATAACTTACTAAAACCAAAATTTGTGGCATTGAAAATGGATAGAGATTCTTCTAATCTTGTTAGTTATTTCAATTTTTTTTTCTATCTTATTAATTAACTTTTTTTTTTATTTTCTATCCTCCAAATTAACATAATCACAATTTCAAATTTCTTTTTATTGAATTTTTAATTTTGTCTCTGAAACATTGAATAAAAATATACTAAAAATGTATTTTAATATATTATATACCGTATAAAATATAAAACTAATAAACTAAAACATTAAAAAATTTATAATAATATAATAGTATTATTAATAATTTTACACTAATATTGAAAACCTATATCAAAATTCAATTTTTTTTTTAAAAACATATACTACTATTAATTATTAAACCATTAATTCTTTTATATTTTCCAAATAAAATATATGTTGTGCTAAATCCAATTAATAACCTTAATCAAAATGATTAATTGTTTTTTACATCGTTTATAAATAAATTGTTGTACTTTTTTCGTGTATAAAAATAATATCGACTATTAAATATCTGTATCAATAGTATATTTTTGTTTTCATAAGCAATAATTAATTTTTATCTCATATATTTGTATCAACCGTATATTTTTTTAAATTATTGTGAAAAATATTTGTTATGTTCTCAATGCTAAATATTTTCCCGTGGTTAGTTGTGTATTAATGATAATTAAGTTTTTGTGCTTAGTTGTATATTAAGAATAATATTGTTTTTAGCAAAATTACTGTTTTAGTCATTTAAGTCATTTTAAAATATCAAATTAATTTTTTAAATTTTTTTTGCAACACTATCTTTTTAAAAATCTCCATTATAATAAATTACAAACTCATATACCATTTGAACTGGTTTTTCACGCTGATCACAAATATGTAATTAGTTTTACGTTTGATTGTGTATTTTGGTCGGATCGTTGATTTTTCATTATATATTTCGTCCATTTTTATCTGATTCTCATGAACTGTAACTCGTTTGATAAATTTGATTGCATATTTGTAATCAACGCGAAAAATCAGTTCAAATGGTATATGAGTTTGTAATTTATTATAACGTAGATTTTTTAAAAAGAACCAAAGCGTTACAAAAATACTTAAGGACTAACTTGATATTTTAAATAATTTAAAGGATTTAGATAATAGTTTTGTCTATTTTTTTATTTAATTATATATCAATAACAAATCTATGTATTATATAATTTATTATATTAACTGTAATAAATATTTTATCATAAATCCACTATCTTAAATGAAAATTAATCATCTGATCATAATAAAATATTTCTTTTCATTCAAAATAAAGTTTTATAATGATCATAAATAAATTAGTTATTGTATTTTTTTACACAATTAACTAATATATTTAAAAATATATTATAGATAATAAATTGTTGGGTCATGCTAACCAGTGCCCTCAGGGCACTAGTTAAGAATTTCAAATAAGGAAAATATGTTATATTTAGTTCACTTAATACACACAATATTCTTTAAAAAGTATGATTATTTCTCTTTTCAGGGCATTGAATACACATATATTTAGAAAAAAAATGTATTTTCAATCTCTTAAATAATGCCCAACTTACCATTTTAATCTCTTAACTAATGCCCTGAGCGCACTCGTTAGCATTTCCCTAAATTGTTTTAAGTTACTATTACTAAAATGTAACAAAAAATTTTAATATATAAAAATGACATGGAAGAGAAATAATTGATAATTAAAATAATGCAGTGCATTTAAATTAATTATGGGCTTTGGTCTTTTATAAAATAAAATTCATGAATGCAATTACTTTTTATTATTTACTACATTTTTCTATGTATAAGAGAGAGTTCATCAGCTACAATTTTGACACAAAAAGGCATGTTCTTCATCATGTAATGTAAAAGTTTAATTGATTTAGTTTAAACTATTAGGATCATGGACCTTGATTTTAAGTTTTTTAGTATTGATTGGTGAAGTGTTTTATCCGTACATTTATGGGGATGATGGATAATCAATGGATGGAAGTGAAGCGGAGACATGCGACGAATCAGGTGCTGAGAAGTTCTTCTTGGGTAGACAAAAAAGGGAAAAAAAATAGAGGAAAATGAAGAGATAACATCATTCTTTTTCACAAAAATTTCATATGAGTATGGTGCTAGGGAGATGTTCGACGTGTTCAAGGAATATGGGTTGGTTTGGGAAGTGTTTATACCAGCTAGAAGGGACAAAAGAGGAAAGCGATTTGGATTTGCTATTTCAGAAAAGTAAAAGAAACTAGACTAATGGTAGTCAAATTGGACAATATGCTAATCAGGGGAAAAAATCTTTGTCAACTTACCTAAGTTTAATCGTAGATGGGAAGCCAATAGTGGAAAAATCCATATGGAAGAAGGCTGATCAGTGGCCAAGAATGTGCAGAATATGAGTAAACAGAAGAAGAGGTTTTTCGAAACAATGGATAGAACATATGATGATGTGTGGGAGGACAAGCCGCAAGGAATCATAAGGAGGTAAAACCTACATTTGCTCACCTACGATTTAAGATTGCGGAAGAAGAAATGGTAAGATTCAGGAAAGCATTTGTTGGAGAGGTATGCAAGTCAGGTAATACGTATAACATCCAAGAAGCTTTGAATGTGGAAGGATTTTTCAATATAAAAGCCACACCTCTAGGGGCAAACTTATGTTTGTTAGAGGAAAACAACCCTGGGGAGTTAAGCCAGTTAGTGAGGAATGAATCAAGTTGGGTGGAAAATGGTGTGTGAACATTCATCCATGGACTCCTGAAGATATGGACAAGGAAAGGTTGACTTGGCTAAAGTGATACGGGTTACCCTGCCATGCTTGAAGCGAGAAATTTTACAAATTCATTGTAGGTAGCGTTGGTGAATTTATTTTTGCATATGAGGATACTGCAAAGCTGAAGCGTCTGGATGTTGCAAGATTTCTAGTTAAGACCAAATTTGCCATCAACCTTAATGAGGTGTTCAATGTGGAGATAAATGAGAACATTTACCAGATTAAACTTTTAGAAGATTTCCATGACCCAAAGCAAATTATTTTTTATGGTGTGGAGGATTGGATTAGCTCAAGTGATGAATTTGAGGATACTGGTTTGGAAGATAGTGAAACCATTTCAGAAATAGGGTCTATGGAGGTGGGAGGTGGAAGAGAAGATCTAGGTGTTGACCATGGGGTGGAAGACAGTCAGGAGGGTGGGTCCATAAATCATGATGATGATTCTAGGGGTGCGATGCAGTAGAATAAGGTAGGAACTAAAAGGCTAGAAGGCATTAGGATAGGTGACGAGGTTGTAATGGGTGCATGGAAGGATCTGACACAGTGTGCAGGCGAAAAGGCATCATTAGTCTCATTGGTAAAAGGTAACACAGGAAGTAGGGTATCTTTATGTGATACACAATTAATTGATGGGGATCAGTATACGACAAAGTTTTCTAGAAGGGAGGTAACTTCACTTGACGAAATTGGGCCGAAGGATACATGTAGGTTGGACCTGAGAATAAGCCCAAGTATCTTGGACCCAATAACATAAAGCTCGTTCATTGTTGGGAGTAATGGGCCACATTCTAAAGGGAAAACAAAAACACTGAAGGACATATATGATCAAATAAAGATACCCTTTGGCCCCTCCTACTATTCTTCTCTCATTCATATGGGGAATTGTAAGGGTGCATAATTTGATTTCAGAGCCAAAAGGTATGAAGTTCATAATCTAATAGAGGGTCTTAGCGATGAAAGTTCAAAATACTCAGGAGGCTCAATTCGGTGTTGTAATTCAATGAGTTATGGGGATGTAATCCAAGGTAATTTCAGAGTTAAGAAGTCATTGGAGGATGTCTCTTCAAAGGTTTGACAGATGATTAAAGTTATGGGTGTGGAAGGGGAAGAAGACGATGAATACTTTGAAAGTGTCGTGAGAGATTTGGAGTCAAGGAACCACATACGCTTTGAAGACAAGAAGGGGGTACAATGAGGGCGTCATGAATTCACTGTCATTCAACATCAGAGGGTGTGGAGCTTCCTTAAAAAAGCGAATACTTTGGCAAATGATAAGCCAAGGTAAAGTAGACATTTGTTTTATTCACGAATAAAAAATTTAGGTTATTAAGGATGAAATTGTGAATAAATTTTGGAATATAAAGTGTTGTGGCTGGTCTGCAATTAATTTTGTAGGATGCTCTGGTGGTATTTTGTCCTTGTGGAATAAGGAGGTTTCCCATATGGTTAGTAGCTTTAGAGGAGAAGGCTTTCTGGGGATTCAGTATGAGTGGAAGGGTATTTGTTATTATTTGGTGAATGTATATTCGTCATGTAGACTTGCGAGGAAGCGACATTTATGGTCAGAGTTGATTGCTTTAAAGAATAAATTCCCAAAGGGAGAGTGGGTTGTAGGAGGTGACTTCAACGCGGTGAAGATAGAGGAAGAAATAGAAGGGTATGGTAGAGTGAACGAGGTGGAGATGAATGAATTCTCGGCATTCATTAATGCTATGGAACTTAGTGACCTACCAGCTGTAGGTAAAGTATACATGGATTAATTCAATCGGAGGTTGTAAGAGCCGCTTAGATCGTATATTATTGATAGAAGGGATAATTAAAGATTGGAAAATTGTGGCTCAACAAGTAGGTAATCACGACATTTTTTATCATATACCAATTTGGTTGACGAGTAATTCGAAAAACTGGGGTCCCAAACCATTTAAGGTGTTCTTAAGTTTGTTTGGACATCCTGAATTTCTGAAATTTATAGAAAGTTCATAGAATTAAATGGATGTCACTGGAAAAAAGGGGTCATTCTTGCACAGAAACTGAAAATGTTTCGTGAAAAGTTAAGAAGGTGGACTAGGCACATATTTGGTTGGGTTGACTTAAATGTAGATGAAAGCGTGAAGGATTTGAATCATATTGAAGATTTTATGCCTGATGAGACAGTCACTATCTAGGAGGAGCAGCAGTAAATGAGAAGCTTTACAATTGAAATAATTTGGAGCAATCTCAGAATTAAAGAGAACATGCTGTGGTAGAAGTCGCGGGCAAACTGGCTTAAGGAGGGAGATGTAAATTCCATGTACTTTCATGTTGTGTTGAAAATAAGAACTAGAAACAACTTCATCTCATTTGTTAAGGTTGGCCAGAAATTGTTGAAGATGTAGATTATGTCAAGAATGTTATTAAAGATAAAATGTCAACAAGGTTTATGAAGGATGGTAGGAAAAGGACAACCTTGGATTTTCATGATTTCCCAAAGCTCACTGTCATGGAGTAAATAATGTAGCCGGAAGAGTTTTCTTGATTCAAACTATGGAGGCTATGAACTTTGAGGAGAGGTGGTTAAGGTGGATGAAAGGTGTTGTGCTGAAAAACCATCTATCTATTATGGTTAATGGAGGAACAACGACAGATTTCATAGGATTGAGAGGATTATGACAAGGTGATCCTTTTATCACCTTTTCTATTTACCATTGTGGATGAAGGGCTAGCTTGTTTAGTGAGAACGACAACTAATAGAAGCTTGTTTAAAGGCTTTGAATTATCTGAGGCTATCGAATTTAGCATCACTCAATTTGCGGATAATACGATCCTTTTTTGTGATACGAAATGGAGTAATTTGTGGGGTACTAAAGCTATACTACGAGGCTTTGAATTAATATCAGGATTAACATCAATTTTGATAAAAGTTGTGTATATGGGATAGGTGTGGATGAAGAGTTCTTAGCAGGGGCAACACAATTCCTAGCGCGTAAAAAGGGCAGGATTCCCTTCAGTTTCTTGGGCCTGCAAGTAGGAGGTAACCACAATAAAACAACCTTTTGGAAACCTATCATGAAAGCATTCAAGGCACGAATTTCCTCTTGGCAAGGCAAATTACTTTTGATGGGAGGGCGTGTTACACTCATTAACTCAGTACTGACTAGCCTGCCAATACACTATTTTTCCTTCTTTTAAATGCCTTTGAACTATGTTAGTTCTATGTTTCTATGATTGTCCATGGTTCTATTATTGGATAAATTTTGGTAAAACATGATTTTGCACTGATGTTAAGCAAGATGTCATAACATCCAAATCTACTGTTATGATAGTACTGTTGTATGTGTTTTAATCAAGATGTCATTACCAATGTCATGACATTGCTGTCTGGTACAGCAGGAGCTGATGACAGTACTGATGTCATGTGTTTTAATCAGGATGTCATTACCAATGTCATGACATCGCTTTTTGGTATAGTAGGAACTGCTATTTTATATCACTTGACAGAAGTGGTTTGGGTTGATGAGATCTTGTTGGATATATCTCATCAAGTGTGTGCAGGTCAAAGATATTCATAACATGAAAGTGCAGATTTAATTGGTGTTCATAAAAAGGATCTCTGAGACTTTTTTAGAAAACTATAATATATTTGTTACTATTGTTATGAAGAAGATTCTGCAGGAGTGTACTGCAGGGTGAGTTTGGTCAGCTAAGAAAAAACTGTGTTGGATGTCATGCTGGACGTTATGAGATCAAGCGTATAACATCAGGGCGCGTGTTTAGGTTTACTGTTATATTGCAAGAGGAAACTCAGGCTATACTTCAGGAAACCTGTTATGACTCCTTAGTTATCTTAAGCGAGATTCTAGTCAGGGCTGGGAATAACATGAAGCAGCTGTGACCTAATTCACAACATCTGAAATATGGAAATTAGGCTAACTTGGTTAAACCCAATTTATGATCAGGCCAAGCCCAGTATGCATTACTATTTAAGGAGGAGCAGAAGCAAGGGAAATTAAGCACTCACAACAAGAAAAACTTGAGTGTAAAATTAAGGTTTAGGGTTTTGAGAGTCTTTTGTGTGTGACCTTGTAAGTCACCCTTTGTATCTTTGAATGCATTGTGGTAGACATGTTCAGGCTGTTATTAGTACAATGTTAATTGTTCACTCAAAGCTTTTAAGCAAGAGTAGTGAAGAGTTTTGTTCTTCACGTGTATTTATGTGTCTTAGGAATACTTGTACACCAAGCAATTATCTGCTGTATGATTGCATTGGTCTAGAGTTCTTAAGTTTTCTGTTAAGTGTGTCACTCAAAGCTTTTAAGAAAGAGTGCATTGTTCTTGATTGAAGTTGTTTTGAAAAATCAAGTATTGTGACTTTGAAGAGTGTCTTCTAAAGTTTTATTTTGCATTGAATTGTTTATCACTGCTGTGATTGAGGGGGAGTGAGAGGGGTCTCTTGTCTAGTGGGTTCTAGGCAGAAATTGCATTAGGTAGAGATTAAGTGAGGGGTTGTAAACGGGGGAGTTTAGCTCTAAATTGATTTTGCTAATAGTGGATTTCCTTCCTGGCTTGGTAGCCCCTAGATGTAGCTGATGTGGCACTGAACTGGGTAAACAATTCATTATGTTCTTTATCTTTCAAAATTTATAATTATGCACAATTTAAATGGTTAGATAAATAGTTCTGTCAGTCTGCAAATGTTACAACAGAGGTCATAATATTGGTAATTCTTAAAGGGATTAAAAATGGTCATGTTTTGTCCTTGTTCTATTTTAGCAGAGATCAATGTTCTTGGGACATCTGAGATCTGTATACCAGAATTTCAATTGGTATCAGAGCAGGCATCTTGTCTGTTCTGGATGAGATCTTGGGAGATACTTTCTGGTGTAAACAAGGAGAAGCTGCAGCTGATTTGCTAATTTTGCCAAATGAGGAGTTTGTGAAGGATTCTATGTATCTACTATTGTGCCCTCTGATATAGGAGCTTCTATGACCTGGTGAATGTGTTGCCAAAGGAAGAGTGGCTACCTATAAGATGTTCTGACATCTTGTTTAGGGCATGTTGAAGATGTTCTTTTGGTGGTTTCGCTGCATATTTTTCTGATGAAAGAACTCTGGTAGCCCTGGGAGAAGATTGCCCTATATCCAGTTTGATGTATGACTGTGGCAAGTGTGTAGATGGTTAGAAGATGGTGTTTGTTGCTGCTCTGTATGGTCTGACAAGCTGTTGATCCTGCTTGATGCTGTTTTGTTTATGCTGCTCTGATTTCTGTCCTACAGACTGCTGAAAGTTGTTGTTGTGTTGGTTGAGTGTCTGAGCTGTTGCTTGTATGCTTAGGCTGCTCTGTTGTGCTGAAGGCTATTTTAGAGAAGATAGTGGGAGGTGATTTATTTTCACCACTCATGACTTGTAAAGGTTCTATTAGTAGAGGAAGTCATAGGTAGGTTGAGTCAAGGGTGTCAGCCTTGATGTTTCAACATTAAAGATACTTATACTAAAGAATACTTATGGTATTACTGAAATATCTATCAGATGGTCTTCTCAACAAGGTGTATGGATTTAAGATCAGTTGATAGTTGTGGACTACACACGTATTTAATTGGTTATCCATGAAGTTTAGAGAAGGATTTATTATAAGGATTTAAGATTCATTGCTATTTGAGATATTCACAAATATTTAATGGATTATCCTTAGTCAATGATCAAGGTGTCTCATCAGTTTTAGCACAAGTATCAGACCCTTGATCTGTTTGAGGATTTGATGTTCAACCAGATGTTGAGACATTCCATCAGCAGAGATTGTACAAAAGTCTGATATAGTTGATGATCTTGTTACCATACTCATGTGTGGTAGGATATGCCTTTATTCTAGTAAGTCTCATGGCAAGAAACTAAGACTAGAATGTAGTGCTGATGGAAGTGAAGATGAAGACATTTTTCTTGGATCAGTTTATTGGAATGCAGCAGGTGTGTTCTAGTAGAGGCATCTAATCTTTATCTAGAAAGTTTCCTGGCAAGAAACTTGTCTAGAATTTGGTGTTGGTGATAGCATTGCTTGAGTCAGTTTATTTCTGATCTAAGTGCATATAAACATGTGACCATGCTCATCTTGGAGGACAAGGATAAGTGGCAGTTATCTCTGACCTTCTGAAGAAGTCTCTACTTAAGGAAAGCGGGATTCCTTTTGTAAAGATCTCTTGTGACTAATCTTCTCTGGAAAATCAAGCTTTGGCATGTTTGGATTCTCTAAAGGGGAGGTTTTGAAGCAAATGTACTTCAAGGGATTTGGTGTGGTACAATAAAGCAGAATACAGGTTGTCTACTCAAACTTGCTATCAACAATAAAGTCTATGTGAACATGGTACTCTTGATGAGGTTCTTCTAAATGGCATAATGGAGGATTAAATTCACCAGCAGGATGTCTTATCAGATGTTGTGACATCAAGCAAACTTCATGGCATTAGTTGATGTTGTGGAAAATCATTGTAAGATAGGTTGATCTTCTCGGTATGAATGGAATTAATACTATCTCATGCAGTTTGCGGGAGCTGAGTGAAGGAGTAGATGTTACAGGTCCAAGTCTTGGTGTATCTAAGATGCCTTGCTATGGAGCAAGTAGGATATGTAACTTGAAAATCAAGCTTTCTTGGTGGATCAGAAGATCTTCTAGAGCTCTGAAAGATGCTGAGTAACCAAACAGTGGCATTTGGTTATTTAAGTAGTGTGCTTGGAGAAAATTACCCTTGTGTAGAAGGGTAGTTGTTTGAATACCAAAGGAGGATCTGGTTTTGTTCATATATTGGTGCTTGTGGTAGAAGCCCTAAGTTGCGTATGGAAGATTACCCTCTTTTGGAGTTGTATTTGATCAAGCTGGTGGAGCTGTGTTCTCTGAAGATCTTCATTTGGATTACTAGGCAGTAGTAAGTCCAGTTGTGGGCATATCAAGAACCATTGGATGTTGTGTCTGTGATATGTTAGGATATCCTAACTAATGTCAGAACATCATTTTGTTTGCTGGTCTTGAAGATCTGTTGTGGAACTTGTGATTCACATCTTGACTAAGAAGTACTCTATCTTGTCATACGGGAGAATGATGAGGTAAACAGACTGTCTTGGAGTATGATGTGAAGGGATTGTACAAGACTGGAGTGGATCATTGGTTGATTGCATGAAAGTCTGGATTCTGATGTGAAGATTCACCAGTTAAATAAGAAGTTTTCTAACTTATAATATTGGAGAATGACGAGAAAAGAATGTCGTGGATTATAGGGTGTCTATCTTGTTCTCTGACTCAGGCCAGAAGTCTTGTGGATAAGTGGTAACTCTAGTAAGAAGTGGAGCAGTTTGGTACCTTCTCACTGTATGAGCATGAGGTTGGTCTTGAGATATTGTGGTGATCTTGGAGCATCTTTTGTAAAAGATAGGGGGAGAGCTTCTGTCTGATGGGTGTACTAGTTGCTTGTGGTTCAAGTAGTAAGTGAATGCGTTCAGCATGTGTGTTGAACAAAGAGTGAGCTCTTGAAGACATGAAGATGATTCTTATGTTTTCCATTCACGTGCTTCTGGAAAAAGAGCACTAGTTATCCTTGATATGGGGAGTTATACTTCTAGGATATGTTGCTACAATAGTACAGTTTCAAGATTGTTTGTGGTTTCAAGCAGGTTATGATTGTATGCCTCTATGAGGATGGAATGTCAGACAAGATGTTGTGACATTATGTTGTTGCTCTAGCTCATGGTGAACCTGACAGTGTCTTTGCTGATTCTGTCATTGGGTATCAATGGATCAAATCAGATCTTTGGGCCTCTATCCAAGTGTTTTGTCTTGTATGACTGGTGAAGATGAAGTTCAAGTTATCATCAGCTTTGTCTTGTGCATATGGAAGTCAAGGAAACATGCCTATCCTGCAACTACTTTTGCTATTTGGTCTAGTATGGGTTGTGAATCAAGGGGTGTAAAGTTGCATGTGCTTCCAGTGTGTGAATATGAAGATGTTGAAGTAAGTCTTCATGTGTTTGGGTTCTTTCTTTCAGGGGGAGTACTGAGTATGCATGACAGGGGGAGCTGTGTACTTGTATGATGTGTAGCTGCATTGCTTATGGTGACTGTGTGCTGATGTGGAGCTGTGTACAAAGTCGGCTGATTCTCAGGTAAGCTTGTGTTCTTGAACCACTGATGAAGTTGTAATGTCAGACAAGATGTCCTGACATTATGTTGTCTGGTGCAAATTTTCCTGACAATGTGACTGTGGGTCTGGCTTTGTAAGACTGTGTTGTTATGAATGACCTAGTAAACAACATTGGTTTGTGTATGGGAGAATTTATTTTTCTCTGCAGAATTTTCTTGTGTCTCGATTTGGGGATTTTAAATCAGTTGCTACTTGGCAAGTATTTGAATGATTATCCTTTAATTGGTAAGTGTCACTCCTAAAGGTGCAGCTTCAGACAAGACAAGAACTCAAGATTCATGACTATGTGGAGTTTTTACTGTGGAGGTTGATGTGTCATGAGCATATGTATGTACATTTACTCCAATTTTTGTCAATTTTTGACTAAACCAAGGGGGAGTAAAGTGTTGTTATCTGTTGCTACTGCTAAGGAAAGAGTTGCTACTGCTAAGGAAAGAGTAGCATTTTGTAGTTGATTACTGAATGCAACTATTAAGAGGGAGCATGATAGTTTCTGAAGCTGGGTGCTTTTGAAAAAACTATTGTTGCTGCCCTGATATTGTTTGGTTGTTTTAGTCAAAATTTTCCAAAGGGGGAGATTGTTAGTTCCATGTTTCTATGATTGTCCATGGTACTATGATTGGCTAAATTTTGGTAAAACATGATTCTGCACTGATGTTAAGCAAGACGTCATAACATCTAAATCTACTGTTATGACAGTACTGCTGTCATGTGTTTTAATCAGGATATCATTACCAATGTCATGATATTATTGTCTGGTATAGCAGGAGCTGATGAAGGTACTGCTGTCATGTGTTTTAATCAGGATGTCATTACCAATGTCATGACATCGCTGTCTGGTATAGCATGAGCTGCTATTTTATATCATTTGACAGAAGTGGTTTGGGTTGATGAGATCCTATTGGATATATCTCATCAAGTGTGTGAAGGTCAAAGATATTCATAACATGAAAGTGCAGATTTAATTGGTGTTCATAAAAAGGATCTCTGAGACTTTTTTAGGAAACTATAATATATGTGTTTCTACTGTTATGAAGAAGATTCTGTAGGAGTGTACTGTAGGGTGAGTTTGGCCAGCTAAGAACAAAGTATGTTGGATGTCATGCTGGATGTTATGACATCAAGCGTATGACATCAGGGCGCGTGTTTAGGTTTAATGTTATATTGCAAGAGGAAACTCAGGCTATACTTCAGGAAACCTGTTATGACTCCTTAGTTATCTTAAGCGAGATTCTAGTCAGGGCTGGGAATAACATGAAGCAGCTGTGACCTAATTCACAACATCTAAAATATGGAAATTAGGCTAACTTGGTTAAACCCAATTTATGATCATCCCAAGCCCAGTATGCATTACTATTTAAGGAGGAGCAGAAGCAAGGGAAATTAAGCACTCACAACAAGAAAAACTTGAGTGTAAAATTAAGGTTTAGGATTTTGAGAGTCTTTTGTGTGTGACCTTGTAAGTCACCCTTTATATCTTTGGATGCATCGTGGTAGACATGTTCAGGCTGTTATTAGTACAATGCTAATTGTTCACTCAAAACTTTTAAGCAAGAGTGTATTTGTGAGTGAAGAGTTCTATTCTTCACGTGTATTTATGTGTCTTAGGAATACTTGTACACCAAGAAATTATCTACTGTATGATTGCATTGGTCTAGAGTTCTTAAGTTGTCTGTTAAGTGTGTCACTCAAAGCTTTTAAGCAAGAGTGCATTGTTCTTGATTGAAGCTGTTTAGCAAAATCAAGTATTGTGACTTTGAAGAGTGTCTTATAAAGTTTTCTTTTGCATTGAATTGTTTATCACTGCTGTGATTGAGGGGGAGTGAGAGGGGTCTCTTGTCTAGTAGGTTCTAGGCAGAAATTGCATTGAGTAGAGATTAAGTGAGGGGTTGTAAACGAGGAAGTTTAGCTCTGAATTAATTATGCTAATAGTGGATTTTCTTCCTGGCTTGGTAGCCCCCAGATGTAGGTGATGTTGCACTGAACTGGGTAAACAATTTATTGTGTTCTTTATCTTTCAACATTTATAATTATGCACAATTTAAATGGTTAGATAAATAGTTCTGTCAGTCTGCAGATGTTACAACTGAGGTCATGACATTGGTAATTCTTAAAGGGATTAAAAATGGTCATGTTTTGTCCTTGTTCTATTTTAGTAGATATCAATGTTCTTGGGACATTTTAGATATGTATACCAGAATTTCAAACTATGCCAAAAATGATTTTTGGCAGTGAAGAAAAGACAGCGTTTTCTATAAAACCGCTGCCAAAGAGTTAAAAAAAAAGGAAAAAATCCACTGACTTTAGAAAGCGCTTTTAATAAAGCGCTGCTAAAGGGAGGGTTTAATACAAAATATAGCGCTTTTTAAAAAGCGCTGCTAAAGAGGGGGGATACGAAAGCGCTTTTAAAAAGCGCTGCTAAAGGGGGGGTATACGAAAGCGCTTTGAAAAAGCGCTGTTAAAGGTATACGAAAGCGCTTTGAAAAAGAGCTGCTAAAGAGGGGTATACTAAAGCGTTTTTTAAAAGTGCTGCTAAAGGGGGGAGGGGTATACGAAAGCGCTTTTGAAAAGCGCTGTTATAGGTCCTGCCTAAGACAGACCTTAGAGAGCGCTTATTAGATGAAAGCGGTGCTATATGTGTGGGTTTCAACAACGCTTTTCAAAAGAGCTGCTATATGATTCCTCAGTTTTTGGACCGTCATTTGATCTTTGTTTGAAAAATCTTGATGTCGTCTTGGAGAGGTGTATGGACACAAATTTGGTGCTTAATTGGGAGAAATGCAACTTCATGGTTACGGAAGGCATTGTGCTCGGGCATAAGGTTTCTTCAAAGGGACTTGAAGTTGACAAGGCTAAAGCGGAAGTGATTGAAAAGCTGCCACCACCTCTGAATGTGAAGGGAATTCGAAGTTTTATGGGTCATGCAAGATTCTACCGAAGATTTATCAAAGACTTTGCGAAGATAGCAAAACCATTGAGCAACCTGCTCAATAAATATAAGTCTTTTCTTTTTGATGATTCTTGTATGAAAACTTTTGATTCTTTGAAACAAAGCCTAATAATTGCACCCATTATCATCGCACCGAACTGGAAAAATGATTTTGAACTTATGTGCAATGCGAGCGATTATGCGGTTGGCGCAGTGTTAGGCCAAAGAAAGACCAAAATTTTCATGCGATACATTATGCAAGCAAGGTTCTTAACGGTGCTCAAACTAATCATGCAACAACTGAAAAGGAATTGCTTGCTATAGTGTACACATTAGAAAAATTTAGGTCTTATTTGATTGGATCCAAAGTTGTGGTGTACACCGATCATGCGGCGATCAAGTATCTACTTACCAAACCGGATTCCAAACAACAGTTAATTCGTTGGATTCTTTTACTTCAAGAATTTAATCTTGAAATTCATGATAAAAAAGGGTCCGAGAATTTGGTAGCAGATCACTTGTCCCAACTTGCTAATGATGAAGTCACAAAACATGAAAAAGAGGTGAGGGAAGAATTCCCTGATGAAAAGTTGTATATGGTGAAGGTTAGACCTTGGTTTGCTGACATGGCTAACCATAAAGCCACCAGATTAATGTCGGAAGGTCTAACTAGTCACCAGAGAAAAAAAAAATTGTCTGACGCCAAGTACTTTGTATGGGATGAACCACATTTGTTCAAACTTAGTGTCGACAATGTTTTAAGGAGATATGTTTCTGAGGGGGAAGCCAAAGACATCCTGTGGCATTGTCACAGCTCTCCGTATGAAGGTCATTTTAACAACACAAGAACGGCCACTAAAGTCCTCCAATCGGGATTTTATTGGCCGTCCTTGTTTAAAGATGCGCATGCGCACACAAAAAGTTGTGACAAATGCCAGAGGATTGGTGGGATAACGCAACAAAATAAAATGCCACTACAAAGCATGATAGAAGTCGAGGTTTTCGATTGTTGGGGCATTGATTTTGTTGGTCCATTCCCATCGTCATTTGGAAATGAGTACATTCTTGTTGCGGTGGACTATATCTCAAAGTGGGTGGAAGCCATAACTAGCGCTAAGGTAGACGGGAAAACCGTAATAAATTTTTTGAAAAAAAAACATATTTTCTCGCTTTGGTACTCCGAGAGTGTTAATAAGTGACGGAGGTTCACACTTTTGTAACACTCAGTTAGCAAAAGCTTTGGAACAGTATGGTGTGTGACACAAAGTTGCTACACCATATCATCCTCAAGCTAACGGACAAGCGGAGGTATCAAACTGAGAAATTAAAAAATTGTGTCTACCTCAAGGAAGGATTGGTCAAGCAAGCTTGACGATGCCTTGTGGGCCTATCAGACAGCTTTCAAAGCTCTGGTTGGTCTCACACTGTTTAAAATGGTCTACGGAACAAACTGTCACCTTACGGTTGAATTGGAGCACAAATCCTTTTGGGCGTTGAAGTTGCTAAATTTTGATCATAACTTGAATGGCGAAAAAAGAAAAAGCCAACTTCATGAGTTGGAAGAAATACGCCTTCAAGCTTATGAGTAGAACAAAATCTACAAAGACCGAGTGAAGGGGTATCATGACAAAAAGATTGTGACCAAGAAATTTGAGGTAGGGCAAATGGTGTTGTTATTCAATTCGAGGTTGAGATTTTTTTCCGGAAAGTTAAAGTCCAAGTGGTCGGGTCCCTTTCGGATTCGCAACATTTTGAGTTACGGGGCAATTATTATTGAAGACATCAAAACTAACGAGAATTGGACTGTCAACAACCAATGGTTGAAGATTTATCTAGGTGGTGATTTCGAGCGGGACACCACCTCTGTGCCTTTTTGCGATCCGTGATCACAGTGGACCGTCGAGCTCCAACGATGTTAAACAAAGCACTTGTTGGGAGGCACCCCAACATTGTAAGTATTTTCGGTTTTTTTGTGTGGTGTAAATATTGTGCTTGTTGTGTGGATTTTGTTGAAATTGATTTGGAGTTACATGTGAAAAAAACCAAAACCGGTCATGTTCGCTAGCACCTTCGCTAGGCGAAGACAGTAGCGAACATGTTCGCTAGGACGTTCGCAGTGTGAACAGAGCGAGGCGGGTTGGGTATTTTTAATTCAGTGGGCCACTCAATTGGGCCCAAAACCCTTTTTGTTAGTTCTGACGGATTTCAGGGTTTCCACTTCATACTCACACTTACCACACTTCACTTTCACTCACATAGCACTTGTGCATCTCTCCTTGCAATCCCTAATTGTTCCTCTCAGACCCAATCAAGCTCCTAAATCAGGTATGTTCCTCTGTTTCAATTCTTTTATGATTAAGATGCTATAATTTTTAGTAGAACATCCCATTTGGGTTATTTGGGGTAAAGTAGCATAACTGTAGAATTTAGGGTTGCATGTATGCTTAGAACTGATCTTATCATGACAAAATATTGGGGTGCATGAATTGTGGGAGTAAAAATTGGTTTGTCTGGAGTTTGGGTTGAAAATAGCGGGAGAATTTAAAAACCCGCGGCCTTCGCTAGGCGAACCTGTAGCGAGTATTCAATAGGTCTTCGCAAAGCGAAGCTTGCAGCGAACATGGCAGAGTTTTATTTTTCTGCTTTGATTGTTGATCTGTTCTGTGGATGCTTTTGTTTCTCTTCTGTGTTGTGTTTGCAGATGGCGTCCAGGTCGATTGCTTCTAAAAAGAGAAAGGTTAGAAGCACCTCTCGTCCTCACCCTATCTAGTATGACACTGAGCGATTCGTGGGTCCGAAGCAAGCCGCCCGCTATGTGGCTTTCGAGAAACGAAAGATTCTTTCTGAAAAGAGGTTTCTTATTCATCACGAGGAATCGTACAAAACTTTTTCCGGAATCATCAATAGCAAAAAGTGGGACGTACTGGTGAGTCCAACTGACAGTTATAACATCGAGGTGGTGCAGAAGTTTTATGCTAACACACTTCCTAATGATGATGAGCCTTTTACTTGGACCACACAGGTGGCAGAACGACCGGTGAGTTTTGATAGAGATGCCATTAATAGGGTGCTTGGAAGACCTCTCAACTTGGGTGAGGATGAAATTGATGAGTACCACCACGATTTGAGACTTCATAGGAACACTGATGTCATTTCCGAGGCCATATTGATGGAGGGAAAAATGGTAGAGTTGAACCCATCTGGGGTTCCAAGGAGGTATCATTGAGAGGACATGAAACCTCTACCTCAGTTGGTGTTGCTACTGATTCTGGCAAACATCAAGCCAAAATCCCACACGTCAACAGTGTCGATCCTAGTGGCACACTTTGTCCATTCTATTCTTACCAATGTGCAGATCGATGTGGCTCAGATAATTGCTGATGAGCTGAGGTCCATAGTAGAGAGTGGCCTGAAAGCGGGGGCACAAGTTAATTGCCCCCTTGCTTTCCCCTATCTCATTATGGCCTTGTGTGTTCAGGCGAGGGTGAGATTACCTTCCCAAAGACAGGTGACTATTTCGGCCGTGATTGACGACGGATACGTGGACAAGTATTGCCGACCCAAGGGGTTCAAAGCAAATTCAGCTGTTGCAGATACCGGGGCTATTGATGGCCCTGGTGTTGCTTTTTCACAGGGTTTTGATCCATTCCAGCAAGTTGTTTGTAATTACAACTGGGATTGGATGGTGGCGACTCAGTGTGCCATGGTGGATATACATGATTCTACGTAGGTACTTCAGCTGCAATGTCGTGACCCCTCAGTGGAGCGCACTATGATGATGCGTGAGCAGTTCTTGCAGCACGCGAGCTGGCCTAAGGTCAGGCCTGTTTTTGGAGAGGGGGCGGGTGCCTCTGGTCCTGATGATGGTGGCGCTGAGGTGGATGACGATAATGATGATGGTGATGATGATGATGATGCTGGTTCTGAGAGCGTGGAAGAGACCGAGTCCGAGGAGGACTGATTCTTTTTGATATTTTGATCTTGTGAGCTTGAATTCGAGCAACTTCCTTTGGTTGTCAAAGTGAAATACTTTTGTGCTTGAATCATTGCTTTTGTTGTTTTTTATTATACTGTTATTTCAGATATTTGGCTCTTGTACTATTTTGGGGTGTTTTTTTCCCCATGCACATTTTATTAATGTTTAAGTAATGTTAAGTTTTTATGTTTAAAATATTTTTTTTCTTTTCAAGTGGTTGTTAATATTCTGGTTGTTGAGCTTTCTAAAAACCTCTAGATTGGTTGCTCTCTGAAAAGAAGTATCCAATGAAGGTGCATCCGAGTTTGGATGGCGATGATAATAATTAAACAAGCGAATAATGTCAAGGTAAATGGTTACCTTTGGTTAGAATTTTAAAATGCTTAAGGACTTTAATCTTTTTGTAAATGAATATTATTCTTTTGGCAACATTGTTGAATGGATGTTTCACTAGGACTTAGAACCACAAATTGTGAGGAAACCTCCATTGTACACTAAATGCTGGATTCTAATAAACTTTGTTGATTCATTTGATTCATGTTGTATCTTTTATTATTGTGAATTTGTGGAAGCAATTAGAAATAATCAAGGCACTTGCTTTTATCGAGCACAACCAGTTCCAAATGCAACTTACCCATGAGCAAAGAGTATTTGTGAACCCCTTGAGCCTAAACACTGTGAATCTCGGCCTGAAATTGTGCGGGATTCCAAAAACTTTTCTCTTAAACCCTTGAATTTTGTGTTAATTGTTCTCTTTGCCTTAATAGTCAAGAGCATTCACTTGAGGGTTGAGTAAAAACTAAGTTGGGAAGAACGAAAAAGAAGTATGGTAGGTTACTACAACTCTTGAAAAATCAAGCAAGCATTGGAAAAAAATTTGTTGTGTTGTGAATATGATTGTAAAAGAAAAAAAAGAGAGAATGCTTGCTTGGAAAAGAAAAAAAAGTTGTGAACTAAGAGTTGGGAAGGTTTTCAAATGAGAAACAAGTGGAAGGAAGTTGTGATGTGTAAATAACTTGTACAGTGAATGCCTCTTTTGCATCGACAATTTCGTTTCAATGGCCTAAGATATGTCCCTTGTTTGTAAACCCGACTAAGCTACAATCATAAAAGACCTTAGTGATCTTCTTGCTTCCATATTTTCATCTATAATTGTTAGATATTGTATGAATTGGATTGATTTTAGCATTGTTTGTTAGTTGACTGAAATTGTCCCCGCGGTTGCAAACGCGTAATTTCTTCAATCCTTATTCGAAGAGGAGATATAGGTTGATTCATTCAAGATAACATTTTTGTTGATTGATAGATGTTTCGATTTGCTTTAAGACTTTAGTTCTTGTGTGTTGTTTTATTCTAACCATTGGGAACTTGTGTCTGGTTGCATTCCTTGTGTTTTGAGCCATTTAATCCAATTTCGGAGAAATTTTTTTCTTAAGCAAATCCTCTTGTTTCATCAAGAGGCATACTTTTCTTGAGGGAAACCAAAAATCTAGTTGGGGAGAGTTGTTAGATGCCCAACTTTGCTTATTTGATCTATCAAATGTGGGCATCTTTCACTCCTTTTTGTCAAGAAAGTGCTAAAAATCACTCTTGCTTTGGTTGTTTTGTAACATTATATGAAAATATCTTGGTACCTTTCATTTGTGTGTTATTGTGCAAGAATTAGGCAGGAAAGAGTGGAAATTAAGACACAAGAAAGATGACAAAGAAACCAAGACAGCATGCAAACAACAGCAAGTTCGCTAGGCGAACTTGCTAGCGAAGCTGCCACCAAAACATCATAAAGTTCGCTAGGCGAACTATGTAGCGATGGCCAGGAATCCAAAACAGTAAGGAAAGGGCCATAAAATCGCTAGGAGAAGGAGGAAGTGAATAGCTCGCTAGGCGAAGTGTCAGCGAAGAGGTAGCAAACACTCCCAGACTTGAGACAGTAAGGAAAGGGCCATAAACTTATTGTGCAAAGTTTGCAGCGAAGGCTTCGCTAGGCGAACAATTCTTTGCACAACGAACATTGGGATTTCTGTCTGGGGAGCTTTCACAGGACATAGGCACTTCAGGTGCCACTTTGGGTGTTTGCTAGGCGAACAATTCGTTCGCACTGCGAACGTGACAGCTCAGCAGTCACTTCTATAAGTAGTTTGAGCTACTTTTTGTAAAAATGTCTAATTGTTTTGTACTTGCATTTGAGAGGATTTTCTGACCTAAAAAACTCATTCCTCCATTTCTCATCACCTCTTAGCAATATTTCAAAAACAGAATGTGGATTCCCATCCAATCTCGATTATTTGACTCGGATGTTGATCGACCTTCTTTCAAAATTTGTTGCTCATTGTCATACCCTAAATTTGCCCATACTTTTTTTTAATCAAAGGCATTGGTACAAACCATCAGAGGGTTGTCAAGAAATTTTGAGATTGTTTTTATTGGTGTGAGCATGAGGTAGAAGCTTGTTGGGTACCTCAGAGGCCATGGTGGAGTTGGAATGATCACCCAGTTCATCTGCACAATGCCCAGGTAAAAGGGTTGAAATTAGGGTTTCAATTTTAATCAGGATAAATTTGTTTTGAAGGGAAAAAAATTGTTTCCATTGCCTTCCATGTGTCCTAATGTGTGTGAAGATGGGAGATTGACCATCAATTTTAATCAGAAAAGCTTCAATTGATCAGTCAATTGAGAATCAGGAGATTTGGGGAAAAAGTCAACTGTAGTTTGACTTTTGATTTAAATGGTGCTCCAATGGTGGGATCATGGTCCATGAAGTTCATATGGCATAGTGAAGTCTACTCAAGAAGTTTCAAGGCCTCAGAAGACCCGGAACATCAATAGTCGACTCGGTAGTCATCGATCGATTGTTTCATTGACCAAAAAGTCAACTCTTCAACCATAAGGAATTTGACCTCAAAGTATGAAGCAAAAATGTTCCTAATGCCATATTACATCTACCCATGAAGTTTCATGACCATTGGATCAAGGATGGAGGAGTAATTGAAAAATCGGGAAATTAGGGTTTTAAAATGGGCAAGACCATAACTCCCTAACCACGCATCCAATTGAGTTGGTTCAAAGCTCATTGGAAAGCTCTTGACAAGTCCTACAAAATTCCTACAGTGGTTCATGAGCATAAAATGCATAGATTTGGAGTTATGGCCAAAGTCATTACAAGAGGGGAAAATAACTTAGAAAAATTCCAAGTTATTGGACTTTTTAGGCATGTTTTTCAGCAACTTTGAAAGGCTTTCTGACCTAGTTCCATTTGGAATCTGAAGATCATGAAAACATGAAAGTTGTAGAGATTCATGAGGGCTTTCTAAAATGTACTAGAACTCCTCCATAGCCCTTATGAGTTGAGAGTTATGAATTCAACAAGATGAGGTTTCAACATTTGAGTTCACCACTTCCATTTTTCACAAACTCACCTTTTGATCACTTGAACCATTCTCAGCCCTTGGATCATGTTTCTATCTGATATTTAGAGAGTATGATGAATGAAAATACAGAAAACTAAGGGGTTTGATGGATTTGGCAAGTGATAGGCAAGTGGCATTATTTTAATGAAAGAAATGAGGAAAGAGAAACTTTATGGAAGAAAGTCTTGCAGCTGCAGTTCTCCTACTCCCTAGCCATACTTCAGTCACTTCTATGTCATCCTCACTGTAACACCCCCTTTCTATAACCCCAAATAAATAATTAAATCATTTAGGAACTTAATAAAAATTTCATCAGAGTATAATTATAACATGGTATAAAAGGGGCGCATCACATTATCATCGAAACGAAACATAAATAATACCAGCTCATGAAGATATGTAACAAAAGGGGTAAATCTCAACTAAAAACAAAGCATAGCGCTTAAAACCCACATATCAACATTTAGAATAAAGCGGAAACATCTAAACATTGAAATCACTTCATTAACATAATCATCATATACATCGTTCAGATTAATTCAATTCATCAGTTGAGTTTACAAAAAATTCAGCAGCAGATACATACACAGATGTATCACAAAAGAATAAAAACAATTCCTAACTACCCAGTGTTACATATCAGAGCCATCTGACCAAAAGAAATGAAGACTCGCTTCACAAAGACTCCACCAATCTAATCTGCAATGCCTCATAGAGCATTATAAAACAGCAGAAGGGTGAGAAACAATATCACAATACATAATGCACATAAACATATATATATATATATATATATATATATATATATATATATATATATATATATATATATATATATATATATATATATATATATATATATATATATATATATATATATATATATATATATATATATATATATATATATATATATATATATATATATATATATATATATATATATATATATATATATATATATATATATACACACACACACACACACACACATAACGTCCAAAAACGTCTTCCGCATTCTCACCGCAACTCATCTCCCTACATGTACATCGCAATGTATTCACAATAACTATTTACAAATAGAGCACCAAGCATATACAATATGTATCAACAATGTTTATATCAATTCATAAACATGCACACATATACATATATATTCACACATACATTTATCTTCAAGCCTTCCATTCATGCCAATTATCAACAATCTACATAAACATCTACATTCATGTTTATTCACCATAAATCATGCACAGATGTCTACATGAAACTCATAGAGACCGACACACGACTCTATGCAGATGCAAATGCGGTACCGACTCATTTCAGCAGGTTCAATTGAAGAAGCAAAATAACCATCGCTCACATCCCACATGGGCACACGAGGTTCTGCAGATTCACCGAGGAATTAAATATAACCGTCGCAGCATACGAGGTTCTGCAAATCCACCGAGGGATCAATAAATAACCATCGTTCACACCCCACAAGGGCACACGAGGTTCTGCAGATTCACCGAGGAATCAATAAATAACCATCGCTCACACCCCACAAGGGCACACGAGGTTCTGCAGATTCACAGAGGAATCAACCAACACAAGAATGCATACCATGATGCTTCACATGCAACATGACTCATGGCACTCTTGAAATGCATACATGTTTACAAACATACTCATGCATTCATCACATTCTTCGCATACATTCATTATGCATTCAAAATATATGTATCACAAAACATATATATATTCATCACCCATTCAAACCATTTTTCATACATGGTTCACATTCACAATCAATCTCGCTATGCATTTCTATTTAATTCAAATAAATGCACAAAATTTCCAAACGGCCACATTTCACACCTCACAAATCACAAACTAGGATTCACACCATACGGCTACCCACACCACGCATAACAGCATATAATTAGTCATTTCGGACAAGGAATGATCGCAACCAAACCACACAACCAATCCACGAATAGAAAACACAAGAAAAGAAAATATGCTGCTGTGTTCGCTAACCTTCGCCTGGCGAAGCCTCTGGCGAACCTTCGCTACCTCGTTCTCCTGGAGAACTTGCCAGCGAAGACCACTGGGAGTTATTCTGGAATTACTTGCTAGCTCTCGCTAGCACACTCGCCTGGCGAACCTTCTCCATACTCATTCGCCTGGAGAACTTGCCAGCGAAGACAGGATGTTTACTACTGACTTGGTTCGCTGCTGCTCGCTGGGCTTTGCCTGGAGAAGCTTCGCTACCATTCGCCTGGAGAACCTGCAAACTCAGAACTCCCATGGCTGTCCAAAAGCCCAAACCTCACAAACCGACCGATTTAATCCAAATCAGTTCCAGTAGCACGACCCACTCATCACCCGACTATACTACACCGTCTATCCCAAATTCTAACCGATAAAACTCAATTTCTACCGATTAAATCAACTTCCGACCTAGAAATAGAAACATAGAAAACGATCCAACAAACCCAATCTAGCACATACATGATCATATACATTATTAAGATGATAAAACCTCTCACCCTTACTTGATTAATCGCAAGATAAGGTTGATTCTTGATGATTCTAGGTTTTGTTCCACTTTCTCTTCTTTTCTCTCCTCCTCTTTTCTTTCTCTTGTTTTTCTCCTTAATGTTTCTATCTTTCTCTTTTTTCTTTATACCACATATTCTATTTTCTTTCCTCCCAAATTCTTTACACACACTTATCAATTAATTCTCACAAAATATCCACTTAATATTATCACTAATGCCCAAAATACCCTCCAACCTATTTTTACCCGAAACTCCCAAAGTCGGCAAAAATAGCTCAATATGTAAACATAACATATTATCACACAAATTCCACATAATTAAAACAATCACTTAAATAAATCAAATAAGTACTCAATAAAAAAGGGAATTCAGAATCGGGGCGTTACAACTCTCCCCCACTTTAGAAATTTTCGTCCTCGAAAATATTACCTGATTCAAACAGTTCTGGATGCGACTCACGCATCTTACTCTCCAATTCCCAAGTCATATTGCCTTTCGCATCACCTCCCCATACCACCTTCACAAGTGCGATATCCTTACCCCTGAGCCTCTTAACTTCACGGTCCAAAATCCTAACCGGTAAAACCTCAACTGTAAGATTATCCCTTACTTCCACATCATCCATCGGAATCACATGTGACGGATCTGGAACATACTTACGAAGTTGCGAAACTTGAAACACATCGTGCAATTTCGAAAGGTTCGGAGGCAACGCCACACGATAAGCCATAGCACCAATTCGTGCAGTAATCTGATACGGACCAATGAAACGAGAAGTCAACTTCTTCGACTTCAAAGCACGACCCACACCCGTAATCGGTGTAACCCTCAAAAACACATGGTCCCCTTCTTGAAACTCAAGATCCTTTCTTCTCTTATCATGATAACTCTTTTGCCTACTCTGAGAAACTCTCATCTTTTCTCGAATGAACTTCACCTTCTCCGTCGTTTGTTATACCATCTCCGGTCCAACTACCGACTTCTCTCCGGTTTCATGCCAACACAAAGGTGTTCGACATCTCCGACCATACAAAGCCTCAAATGGTGTCATACCAATACTTAAGTGAAAACTATTGTTGTAGGTGAACTCAATCAATGCCAAATAACCGTCCCAAGCACCACCTTGCTCGAGCACACAAGCACGCAACAAATCTTCCAATGATTGAATCGTCCTTTCGGTTTGACCATCCGTCTGCGGATGATAAGCCGAACTCAATCTCATCTTAGAACCCAAAGCCTTTTGCAAACTTTCCCAAAATCTCGAAGTAAATCTAGGATCCCTATCCGACACAATACTCTTAGGAACCCCATGTAACTTCACAATCATACCAACATAAATCTCGGCTAACTTCTCCAAAGGATAACTAATATCAATCGGAATAAAGTGAGCAGATTTAGTAAGCCTATCAACAATCACCCAAATAGCATTGTGACCTCTTTGCGTATTAGGCAATCCCGTAACAAAATCCATCGATATACTATCCCATTTCCACTCTGGAATGTCCAACGGTTGCATCAAACCACTAGGCTTCTGATGTTCCACTTTAGACTTCTGACAAGTCAAGCACGAATACACAAACCGAGCTACATCCCTCTTTAATCCGGACCACCAAAAGATTTTCTTCAAATCTTGATACATCTTATTCGCTCCCGGATGAATACTTAAGTTACTCCGGTGTCCTTCCTCCAATATAATCTTTTTCAACTCTACATCATCAGGAATACAAATACGATCACGAAATCTCAAAACTCCAAAATTATCAACCTTGAAGTCCTCATTCTCATTCATCATCAAATCAACAAACTTCAAATCAAAACTTTTGGTTTTCGCACACGGTAGCAAGAAAATCATTCGTAACATACAACATACCAAGTTTCACACTACTCGGCGTTATCTCACAAACCAAACTCAAATCTCTAAAACTTTCCAACAATTCCCATTCTCTTACCATCAGTGTTGACATATGAACCAACTTTCGACTTAAAGCATCGACTACTATATTTGCCTTACCCGGATGGTAATTCAAACCAAAATCATAATCCTTCAAAAACTCTAACCATCTCCTCTGCCTCATGTTCAATTCCTTCTGGTCAAACAAATATTTCAAACTCTTGTGATCACTAAAAACTTCAAACCTCTCACCATACAGATAATGCCTCCAAATTTTCAAAACAAACACCACAGCCGCTAACTCCAAATCATGCGTAGGGTAGTTCTTCTCATGCACTCTCAATTGTCTCGAAACATAAGCCACAACTTTCCCATCTTGCATTAAAATACCACCTAAACCGGATAAAGAAGCATCACAATAAACCACAAACGACTCCGTCGGATTCGGCAAAATCAAAACCGGCGCCGTTGTCAACCTTCTCTTAAGCTCAACAAAACTCTTCTCACACTTAATATCCCAAACAAAGGCCTTTCCCTTACAAGTCAATTGAGTCAACGGAAGTGCTAACTTCGAAAATCCTTCAATAAACCTCTGATAATAACTGGCTAATCCCAAAAAGCTTCGAATCTCCATAACTGACTTAGGAGTTTCCTACTGCATTACCGCATCAATCTTGGACGGATCAACACTAATACCATTACCAAAAATAACATGCCCAAGAAAACTCACTTCCGATAACCAAAACTCACACTTCGACAACTTAGCATATAATTGCTTCTCTTTCAAAATCTGCAACACAACTCTCAAATGCTCTACATGCTCTTATTGGGACTTAGAGTAAATTAAAATATCGTCGATGAACACAACCACAAAACGATCCAACTGATCATGAAAAATACGATTCATGTATTCCATAAACACACATGGCACATTAGAAACTCCGAATGGCATCACTAAAAATTCATAATGACCATACCGTGTCCTAAAAGCCGTCTTTTGAATATCCTCCTCTTTAACACGAATCTGGTGATAACCCGACCTTAAATCAATCTTACTAAAAATACGGGCACCAACCAATTGGTCCATCAAATCATCAATTCTAGGAAGCAGATACTTGTTCTTAATAGTTACCATGTTCAACTGCCGATAATCAATACACAACCGCATACTCCCATCTTTCTTCTTAACCAACAATACTGGTGCACCCCAAGGAGAAACACTCGGCCTAACAAACCTCTTTTCTAACAAATCATTCAACTGTTTCTTCAACTCTACCAACTCCGATGCCGACATACGATACGGTGCCATCAAAATCAGTCTAGTACCCGAAACTAGATCAATCGAAAACTCGACTTCTCTTTCTGGCGGTACGTCCGCAATATCCTCCGGAAATACTTCTGGAAAGTCGCACACCACTGGAACCATATCCAGTTCAACCTTACTCTCTTCTGACAATGATGCAAACAAACAAAACACTTGAGCCTCATCTGCTAAAAGTTTCTTCAACTCTTTAGTAGATAGAAAACTCTCTTCCTCACCCTCCTCCAAGGAAGGAAACCTTACCAACTTGTGATAACAATCAATACGGACTCTATTATACTGCAACCAATTCATACCCAAGATCACATCTAATCCTTCTAACGGCAAACATACCAAGTCCATAATGAAGTCTTTACGATATATGGTCAAAGGACAACTTAAACATACTAAAAATGTAGTTACCGACCCCGAAGCAGGTGTCTCAATAACCATATCACCCCCACAATGAGACAAACACAAATCCAAATGCTTAGCGCACTCAGAAGAAATGAATGAATGAGTCGCTCCGGTATCAATAATAGCAACTAAAGGCATATTATTAATAAAGCATGTACCTTTAATCAACCGATTCACATTAGTAGTGTCTGCACTGGCTAATGCAAATACCTTCCCACTTGTTAGAGCTTGCTTTGGCTTAGTACACTTTGTACTAATATGACCAACTTCCCCATAGTTGTAACACTTCACCATGTTCCTTCTACAATCAGTTGTAGTATGGCCGATACTTCCACAGTTAGCACACTTCGCTCCATCCTCCTTACACTCAAAAGATTTGTGCCCCACTTCACCGCACCTATAGCACTTAATCACTATGCCAAAAAAGACCTTTAGCAGCGCTTTTTTTGGCCTTTAGCAGCGCTTTAAAGCGCTGCTAAAGGTAAAGGCAGCGCTTTTTTTCAACGAAAAAGCGCTGCTAAAAGCTCCCTTCAGCAGCACCTTTAGCAGCGCTTTTTTAGCCCTTTAGCAGCGCTTTTGTAAGCGCTGCATAATTCCCCCAACCATCCCCCCCTTTAGCAGCGCTTTCAAAAAGCGCTGTCTTAGACTCCCCCTTTAGCAGCGCTTTTGCAAAGCGCTGCCATAGCCCACCCTTTAGCAGCGCTTTTTATAAGCGCTGCCTTAGACCCCCCCCTTCCAAACCAATAGCAGCGCTTTTGTAGCGTAATATTTGTGACCTTTAGCAGCGCTTTTATGTAAAAGCGCTGTCTAATGTCCCAGATTTTAAAATTTTTTTTTAAAAAATATTCACCCTGTTTTGTATATTTTACCAACAACCTGCTTATATTACACAAACCTGCTTATAATTCAGGCCTTTATTTCAACACTTTGGCCTTATATGTACAATTCAAAACTTTGGATACATTGTAACTCATGACTTTGTTCATAAACATTTTAATATACACATAAACCTGTTTAAATATGTTACAACAAAATTCGATCCTCAGAATTACAACAACACAAATACATTCAATTCACATATAATTACAAGTCTTCCAATCCGATAACTCTATACAATTCTCAACCCAAGAATAAATTGACACCATTCCTCTTTAATTTCTTCCAATTTTGCTTTCGTGTAAGTAGCGCACTTGAATTCATCATAATACTACATAATATAACAGATCGAATAAGATTTAAGTTTAAAACTAATTACTCAGATGAAGTATCGGATAATTATCAAAATGAATCATATAACTTATATAATGAATTGATCCATACCAGGACTGGAATCTCAAGTTGACTAGAAAGAATAATTTCTCTCATAAAGCGTAATACAAAATATCCACAGTCAATACCATTGTGCTGCCGAGGACACTGTAAATGAAAAAAACAAACGAACATTTATCCGGATATATAGTTTAAATAGTTTTATCAAGTAGAAACATGCGAGAATATACCTCCACTCTGATCCAGTTGATGTTGTTAGCCTTACTTTTTGGCACCGTTGCATCTCTTTGTGCTCTGAATATTTGTATAACTCTAACATAATATAAACGCATATTTAGAACAATGTCACATAATAAATAAAGATATATAATTAAAGACAACAGTATATGTCATCACTTACGTATCAACAAAGTTCCTCAGATTTTCATATTTTGTTGTATCGCCATCCAATGAATCTATGTAATCAACAACCAATGTCCACTATAAAATAAGACAACAGTAGAATATTAAGTTAATTCATTCAAGACCAATAACTTGTCATACAAGAACCTAAAAAAACATAATCAACATTAGAATATTAAGTTAAACGAGCAAATTTTAAAATGTTCAATTATTTAATTAAAAAGGATCGAAGTACCTGATGTATGAATGCATAACACCGACGCCCAGTTCAGAATGGTTGATCCTTTAACATCTCTTTCTTTTTTTCGTTGTAACGGGGTTTACTTGTCTCTTAACAACACGGACAGATGGATTGATCCAAATTCCCTCGTTATGATCATTTCTAATATATGATTTGTCCGCTCTAATATTCTCATCTGGATCATCTATAATATAAGATTCATTCTCAACATAAACATCCCCCTTTTCTCCAATGTTATCATCGATTACTTTGTTGGAAAAAAGAACTATAGACCATTTCGTACTTGTCGGATCAGTGACATAGAACACTTGTTTAGCTTGCGTGGCTAGAATAAAAGGCTCATCTTTGTACCCCACCTTATTAAGATCCACTTTCAAAAAACCTGATTTATCCATTTGTATGCCACTGTTATTTTCAACCCACTTGCATCCAAAGATAGGAATCTGAAACTTCTCATAATCAAACACCCAAATGCGCTCGATAACCCCATAATACGAGGAAATATGCATTGCTTCGGCAAGCACGGTGACACCACTATTATGCATTGTACTTTTATCATCTTGTTCCTTGGTATAAAATGTGTATCCATTAATTGCGTATGCGCTATAAGAAAACACATGCAAACTTGGACCATATGCTAAACATCTCAACCTTTCTGTTATTGAAGCGAGATCAGAATAAAACTTTGAAAAAATATGCTCCTTGAACCATGTTATAAAACTTCAATTATGCTCACGCACTATCTAATTTTCATTTCTATTCAGATTTAAACCTCGGAGAACGTCCTTGTGCATTTTAACATACGACTCAACCTCAATGTCATTGTGCAGAACATACAAATGCACTTGCTCCCGTTCATCCCTTGAAACTGTCACAACTTTATTTCCAATTAATTGTTTACCATCTATTTTTTCAACAACATGAGATTTTGGGAGGCCAATGGATTGAACGTTGGACAAATATTCAGTACAAAACTCAATAACTTCTTCAACAATGTATCGTTCAACAATACATCCCTCTGGTCGACTTCAGTTTTTCACATACCCTTTCAATATTTTCATATAACGTTCAACAGGGTACATCCATCTCATATAGGCAGGTCCACACAGTTGTGTCTCTTTCACAAGATGAACAACTAGGTGTACCATTATGTCAAAAAATGATGGAGGAAAATACATTTCAAGCTCGCACAAAGTAATAACTATTTCTCTTTGCAATGTTGGTAAGGTCGCAGGATCTATCACCTTACTACAGATTGACCTAAAGAAAAAACACAATTTAGTTATTGCGCCTCTCACATTTTCTGGCAAAATAGAACGTATACCTATTGGTAGAAAGTGTTCCATTATAACATGGCAGTCATGTGTCTTTAAACTTTTTAACTTGAGGTCTTTCATAGAAACAAGTCTTCTAATATCTGAAGAGTATCCTTCTGGAACTTTAACTTCACTCAGAAACTTACACAGTATCTTTTTCTCCTTTCTAGATAGAGTATAAGCAGCAGGTGGTAGATATGTGCAATTTCCTTTCTTCAAGGGTCCTAATTCATTCCTTATTCCCATTGCTACCAAGTCCTTTCTTGCTTTAAGGCCATCCTTAGACTTTCCTTGTATATTGAGTAACGTACCAATAACACTTTCGAATACATTTTTTTCAATATGCATAACATCAAGAAAATGTCTTAGATACAACGACTTCCAATACGGCAACTCAAACAAAATTGACCTCTTCTTCCACCCACGCGTGACAAGCGTATGAGCAAAAGGCTTGCCAAACTTAGTACTCGCATCTTTCACCTTTTCAAAAATTTGTTCGCCGGTCAATGTAGGTGGAGCTTTACGTTGTTCTGAATCTCCATTGAATGCTTTTCTCCACCCACGGTAATGATGACTAGAATTTAAGAATCTACGATGACCAAGAAAGACATTCTTTTGACCAAATTCCAACCGCGTCCAATCTGTGTTTTCTTCACAGATAGGACACACACATTGACCTTTAATGCTATACCCCGATAGATTTCCGTATGCTGGGAAATCATTAATTGTGCCAAACACCATCGCCCTCAAATTGAAACTTTCTTTCCTATATCCATCATAAACCTCCACACCGTTCTCCCACAAACTCTTTAAGTCTTCGATTAGAGGTGTCAGGTATACGTCTATGTCATTCCCTGGTTGTTTAGGGCATGAAATTAACATAGATAACATCATGTACTTACGCTTCATACATAGCCATGGAGGTAGGTTATAAATCATAATAATTACAGGCCAGGTAGAATGTGAGATACTCTGCAGACCATGCGGATTCATTCCATCAGTCGATAATGCCAAGCGAAGGTTTCTAGCTTCTTCTCCAAAATCAGGATAATCATTATCAATTTTCATCCACAGTGGTGAATCTGCCGGATGTCAATACTTCCCAACTACAATTCTATCATCTGCATGCCAAGTCAGGTGTTTTGCATCTGTTTCACTACGAAACATGCGTCTGAATCTCGGAATTATAGGAAAATACCATAATACTTTTGCTGGTGACAATTTTTTCTTATACCGAGATACACCGCATTTAGGACACTCGTTTAATGATGCATATTCATTTCGAAACAAAATGTAATCATTTGGACAAGCATGTATCTTATCATAGCTCATGCCAATAGAGCATAACATTTTTTTAGCTTCATAGGTTCGATTGGGAAGAACATTATCCTCCGGAAGCATCTCTTGAAGTAGTGCTAACAACTCTGTGAAACTTTTATCCGACCATCCATTACCCGCCTTTAAATTGTACAACTTTAATACCGCGGACAATCTTGTGAAAGTAGTGTAACCTTTATACAACGGTTTCTCTGCATCGCTTACCAACCTCTCAAACATCTTGGGACAATCTTGAAGATCTTCTTCAAGTGCTTCTGCAATCTCTTCGACTCGATCACAATCATATGTATCTCTGTCATTGTCCTTTGAAGCACATGTCGTATTATTCCGGGGTTCAACATTCTCGTTACTTATCTTACCATGTAATGTCCAACATGTGTAACTTCGGTCAATTCCATGTCTCATTAAATGAGATTCCAACTGAACGGCGTCAACTCGACGCCCATAACAGCATCCTAAGCAAGGACATGTGATCCTACTGGGGTCTTTGGCGTGTTCAACAGCAAACTTAACGAACTTCGATACCCCATTCTCGTACTCTTTTGACAATCGATTACCAGACATCCATTTTTTATCCATACTAATTGAGTAATCTACACTAAATTATAAAAGTTAAACAAAACAGAGAATACCTGTAAGGAAATCACTAACTTCTAAGAATGCTACGCAATAGGATGCTTGGAAACGATCACAGCTTTGCTCTTCACAGGTAACCCCTATAGCAGACAAAATATAAATTTTATTAAAATCATATTAATAATTAACCAAGACAAATCATATTAAAAATACTAGATAATCCACCAAAACAAATCATATTAAAATTACTAGATAATCCTTAAACCAAAATGACACCCTTACTAAACATTGAGAAATCCTAACTAAACATATAAAACCATAATAACATATATATCATATAAACATTGAGAAATTCATCATAATAACATAATAACATATCAACATATAAAACCTTCACTAAACCTTCAATAAGTCATTTCTACACAACAACAACACTAAAATTTACTTGCATGCATGTCCTCAAACCTTCAATACAAAACAACAATATACGTATCATACTTGAACGCAACAACAAAAATAATTACTCAACAACAGTATACGTTATCAACACTAAAATTTACTTGCATGACCTCAAAAGAAACATATCTACACAAAAACAAAAACAATAGTATACCAACAATGGTGAAAAGAAAAACCATCAATATTTAGATAACAAAAACAATAGTATACCAACAACAAAAACAATAGTATACCAACAATGGTGAAAACAAATATTTAGAAAAACCATCAAATACCAACAATAGTGAAAAGAAAAACCAGCAATATTTAGATAACAGTATTAACAAAAACCTTCAAAACCTTTAATGTCTTCAAATACCAACAATGGTGAAAAGAAAAAAAAAACAAGAAAATCCCTTGAAACTGTCACATACCTTAACAATGATGGAAATGCAATGCAGACGGACGGATGCACTCGAAAACGGATAGAGAAAGGACGGTGAACGGACGGCGGGCGACGGTCGGACGGCGGATGACGGCACTTGAATAGGGCAAGTTCGTTCGCCAGAGGAGAAAGACAGAAGAAAAGAAATGTACGCGACTGTTCTGTTTCTCTTAAAATTCTGGAGGGTATTTAAAAATTATAATACTAATACCTATAGCAGCGCTTTTAATGGCCTTTAGCAGCGCTTTCTTAGGGTGCCTTAGCAATGCCATATAGCAGCGCTTTATAGAAAAAGCGCTGCTAAAGGGCCCCCTTTAGCAGCGCTTTTTAAAAGCGCTTTCTTATGTCCCCCTCTAGGTCCCCCTTTAGCAGCGCTTTTAAATGCCTTTAGCAGCGCTTTTAAAAGCGCTTTCTTAGGGTTCCTTAGCAATGCCATATAGCAGCGCTTTATAGAATAAGCGCTGCTAAAGGGGGACATCTTTAGCAGCGCTTTTTAAAAGCGCTTTCTTAGGTCCCCCTTTAGCAGCGCTTTTTAAAAGCGCTTTTTTAGAGCCCCCCTTTAGCAGCGCTTTTTCAAAAGCGCTGTCTTAGGTGGGACATTTTTTTTCTTTTTTTTACCCACCCTTTAGCAGCGCTTTTTAAGAAGCGCTGCTAAAGGGTGCGCTGCTAAAACTCATTTCTGGCGTAGTGAATGGGACCAGAACTTCCACCTCCGGGCCTATTAACAAAGTTTTCCATATGCTTGCCTTTATCAGCAAGCATCACATAAGGTCCACTCCTTACCGGTTGCTTCCCTCTCTTCTCATTCAAACTTTTATAGTGAGTAGAACGAGCTTTACTATCTTCTTCAAAGATTCTACAGCATTCGGTCAAGTCCGAAAATCTCCTAATCCTATGATAACCTACCGTTTTCTTGATCTCAGGGCGCAAGCCGTTCTCATACTTAACACACTTGGAAAATTCCGCCGTCACCGCATCATAGTGAGGATGGAACTTCACCAACTCTGTGAACTTAGCCGTGTAGTCTATCACAGACATATTGCCTTGTTTCAATTCTAGGAACTCCATTTCCTTCTTTCCCTTCACACTCTTAGGATAATACTTTCTCAAAAATTCGGTACGAAATAAATCCCAAGTGATTTCCTCATCGTCTACTTCAAGAACTTGTCTCATACCGACCCACCAGTCGTCGGCTTCCTCTCTCAGCATGTGAGTCCCAAGTCTCACCTTGTTGCCTTCAGCATAATTCATAACTCTAAAGATCCTCTCAATCTCCTTTAACCAAATCTGAGCACCGTCTGGATCAAACCTTTCCTTGAATACCGACGGTTGATTCTTTCTAAACTCATCATTAGCGTTCACATTCGGCGCACCCTGCACCGCCCTAGCCATTGCCTCCAATGCAGCAGCCATCACATTGTCATTACGACCAACCATATTCTGATTATTCCAAAAATAACAACAAGGTTAAACAACCGTTCAACCAACAAAACAACGAGACAGACACAACTGACTCAACACTGACTCTGATACCACTTAATGTAACACCCCCTTTCTATAACCCCAAATAAATAATTAAATCATTTAGGCACTTAATAAAAATTCCATCAGAGTATAATTATAACATGGTATAAAAGGGGCACATCATATTATCATCGAAACGAAACATAAATAATATCAGCTCATGAAGATATGTAACAAAAGGGGTAAATCTCAACTAAAAACAAAGCATAACGCTTAAAACCCACATATCAACATTTAGAATAAAGCGGAAACATTTAAACATTGAAATCACTTCATTAACATAAGCATCATATACATCGTTCAGATTAATTCAATTCATTAGTTGAGTTTACAAAAAATTCAGCAGCAGATACATACACATATGTATCACAAAAGAATCAAAACAATTTCTAACTACCTAGTGTTACATATCAGAGCCATCTGACCAAAAGAAATGAAGACTCGCTTCACAAAGACTCCAGCAATCTAATCTGCAATGCCTCATAGAGCATTATAAAACAGTAGAAGGGTGAGAAACAATATCATAATATATAATGCACATAAACATATATATATATATATATATATATATATATATATATATATATATATATATATATATATATATATATATATATATATATATATATATATATATATATATATATATATATATATATATATATATATATATATATATATATATATATATATATATATATATATATATATATATATATATATATATATATATATATATATATATATATATATATATACACGCACACACATAACGTTCAAAAACGTCTTCCGCATTCTCACCGCAACTCATCTCCCTACACGTACATTGCAATGTATTCACAATAACTATTTACAAATAGAGCACCAAGCATATACAATATGTATCAACAATGTTTATATCAATTCATAAACATGCACACATATACATATATATTCACACATACATTTATCTTCAAGCCTTCCATTCATGCCAATTATCAACAATCTACATAAACATCTACATTCATGTTTATTCACCATACATCATGCACAGATGTCTACATGAAACTCATAGAGACCGACACACGACTCTATGCAGATGCAAATGCGGTACCGACTCATTTCAGCAGGTTCAATTGAAGAACCAAAATAACCATCGCTCACACCCCACATGGGCACACGAGGTTCTACAGATTCATCGAGGAATCAAATATAACCATCGCAACATACGAGGTTCTTCAAATCCACCGAGGGATCAATAAATAACCATCACTCTCACCCCACAAGGGCACACGAGGTTCTGCAGATTCACCGAGGAATCAATAAATAACCATCGCTCACACCCCACAAGGGCACATGAGGTTCTGCAGATTCACCGAGGAATCAATCAACACAAGAATGCATACTATGATGCTTCACATGCAACATGACTCATGACACTCTTGAAATGCATACATGTTTACAAACATACTCATGCATTCATCACATTCTTCGCATACATTCATTATGCATTCAAAATATATGTATCACAAAACATATATATATATATATATATATATATATATATATATATATATATATATATATATATATATATATATATATATATATATATATATATATATATATATATATATATATATATATATATATATATATATATATATATATATATATATTCATCACCCATTCAAACCAATTTTCATACATGGTTCACATTCACAATCAATCTCGCCATGCATTTCTATTTAATTCAAATAAATGCACAAAATTGCCAAACTGCCACATTTCACACTTGACAAATCACAAACTAGGATTCACGCCATACGGATACCCACAACACACATAACAACATATAATTAGTCATCTCGGACAAGGAATGATCGCAACCAAACCACACAACCAATCCACGAATGGAAAACACAAGAAAAGAAAATATGATGCTGTGTTCACTAACCTTCGTCTGGCGAAGCCTCTGGCGAACCTTCGCTACCTCATTCGACTGGCGAACTTGCCAGCGAAGACCACTAGGAGTTATTCTGGAATTACTCGCTAGCGCTCGCTAGCACACTCGCCTGACAAACCTTCGCCATACTCATTCGCCTGGCGAACTTGCCAGCGAAGACAGAATGTTTGCTACTGACTTGGTTCACTGCTGCTCGCTGGGCTTCGCCTGGCGAAGCTTCGTTGCCATTCGCCTGGCGAACCTGCGAACTCAGAACTCCCATGGCTGTCCAAAAGCCCAAACCTCACAAACCGACCGATTTAATCCAAATCAGTTCCAGTAGCACGGCCCACTCATAACCCGACTATACTACACCGTCTATCCCAAATTCTAACCGATAAAACTCAGTTTCTACCGATTAAATCAACTTCTGACCTAGAAATGGAAACATAGAAAACGATCCAACAAACCCAATCTAGCACATACATGATCATATACATTATTAAGATGATAAAACTTCTCACCCTTACCTGATTAATCGCAAGCTAAGGTTGATTCTTGATGATTCTAGGTTTTGTTCCACTTTCTCTTCTTTTCTCTCCTCCTATTTTCTTTCTCTTGTTTTTCTCCTTAATGTTTATATCTTTCTCTTTTCTCTTTATATCACATATTCTATTTTCTTTCCTCCCAAATTATTTACACACACTTATCAATTAATTCTCACAAAATATCCACTTAATATTATCACTAATGCCCAAAATACCCTCCAACCTATTTTTACCCGAAACTCTCAAAGTCGGCAAAAATAGCTCAATATGTAACCATAACATATTATCACACAAATTCCACATAATTAAAACAATCACTTAAATAAATCAAATAAGTACTCAATAAAAATGGGAATTCAGAATCGGGGCGTTACACTCACCACTTGATTTATGCATAAACTTGAGCCAAGAGCCTGAATTTGCAGCTGTCCACAAGCTTAAACAAAATTGTATTTTACAAAATCCCTCCAAAATGCCAAAAGACCAATCTGCCCCAAGCCTTGCCTTGCCTATAAATAGAGGTTTCCTCTATGTTGAGAGGTACACCAGAGCACTCTAAAACCCAAGAGAAAACCCTTGCTCTCATCTTGCATTGCATTTTCTTACAAGTGAAGAAAACCATTCCAAAATACCTAAAAATCTGCCTTGAGCAAAACACCTTCCAAAATCATTTTCACCCACTCAAAATCACCGCAAACCATCCACACAATCCACAAAGATGTGTGGGAGGTGTTCAAGCCTTTAAACTAGTCAAAACCCTCATTTCCCCAAAAGTCAACTTTCAACCAAGCAAAGTTTGACTTCACATACAAAATCTGCCAAAACACATACTAGGCCCGTTTTGATCATTGTAAACTTCCAAACACCTTAGGTTTATGATGTAACAACTGTCCATAACCTAAAATACCATCATCATCACTTGTTTCAAGTTCTGGTCCAAGATTCACTTGTTTACTTCAAGTGCAAGAAAAGTTGTCATCTTCATCAAAGCATTGGATTGGATCTTATTTGGAGGCTTCAAGGTTTTCCATACTGCACAAACTTGCTTGGAAGTCTACAAGAGGTTGGTAGTTACTATCCTCCTTGAAACTGTCATGGATGTGTTTGATGTGCATTAGTGATTACAATGTGTTTTGAATCCAATACAGTCCATATGTGAATCTGCCAAGTTTGGTTTTGTTACTCATCAATATGGTTGACACTATTTTAATCATCATACAATGTTGTGTTGCTGTGTATTAAGCCTTGAGATTCATTTAGATGCCACTCTTAGGTCATGTATGAACATAGGTAAAGTTGACTTGTAGCTGTTATGAAGTTGTTTTGCTGTCTTGTTTTTTTGGTTCTGTTTGGGAAGGATATTGACTTGCTTCTGTTGCAGCATCATTTTCATGTCATGAACCTGTTTGTTATCCTTTTGATTTGGAAATACCTATATGTTGGATCCATGTGATGTTTGTATCATTTGGAAATAGTTTGGTTTTGGTTCTGCTACATTTCTGTTTTGGCCATTTTTTATACTCATAGGCACTTTTCCAACTCATAGGTCATTTTTAGTGCTAGCTTCCTTTTGGGTCATTTGTGTGCTTGAACTTGGTCTTTAACATATTTTAAACATCCTCATTGAACTTGTCAAAGGTCATTGGAATGACTCATGTGAATGTTGAGGACCAATACCTATTTTTGTTGTCTTAATGTTTGTAACCATCATGATATATGCATTGACACTTGATACTTGCCATTGTTATGTTAAGTACGCCTTTATGATAATATTACTTTGTGTTTGGCCTATGTTTGTTAACATGAGAATCTTGTACCATTGAATCTTGTTAATTGGCATTGTCAGGTTTCATCTTTTGCATCAACTGTTGTCATCCTTAGGTTTATGAAGTAGAGTTGTTTCAATGATAGCATATGCATATTTGGTCTGCATTTGTCAAATGTGATAAACCTATGTGTATTGTGTTGATGTTTTGAAAAAGCATTGTGTGCATTGTCTTAAATTGCTTGTAGGCACCTTTGATTATTATTTTGTTTGTTTGCATCAAGATACCATGTTTTTTCTGTTGTGACTCCAAACTGCCTTAGCCCTAAGTGATTTGAATTGCTAATTGTCATTGGCCTGAGTTGTTTGATGCATGTAGCATTAGGGCTATCTGTTGATTATGCTAGCATTGTCATGCTCACTATGTTGCTGTCATGAACCATTGTCATTGTAATGCATGTCACTCCTTACTTTCAAAATTTGTCAAGTTCTGTTATTTTGATGTTGTTTGTGAAAAGAGCATGCTGTTTGGTGATAATTAACATGCTAGAACTAGGTTTTCATGATGTACTTGTTTGTATTCATTACTATGGTGTTGTAACTTCCATTGCAAGGCATGAGTTGATTGATGTGTTTGATGCTACTTCTGTTTTTATGTTTGTTGTACCAAAACCAACTTCCATGATTAGCTTGTTAGGTCCTGTTGTTTAAGGTTAATCTGTCTTGGTGTGTAAGCCATATGTGTATGCATGCTGTTATGATAACCAAGATTGGTTGTTGTCTTGCTATGTGATCTGCTGCAAACCGTTGAACCATGTTTAGCTTGTTAGGCTATTTTGTTTGAAATCACTTTGTCATGGTATGTGTTTGTATGTATATGTGTAGGGTGCTTTATGCATGATTTGTTGATGTTTTGGTTTGGTAAGAGTATGTATGCTATCAATTACTTTGTTAAGTCTTCTTGCAAGCAGTTTGGAATCCATGATTTAATGTATATGGATTACTTTAGGTATGATGATTGAGTTGAATATGCCTGCTACATCATGAACTGTGCTCATTTTCCCAAAATATCATGTCAAGCACTTTTGTTTAATTCTTGCCACTTGCATACCAGTTTTTGGTTGGAACTGTTTCTGATTAACCTTTGCATCTAGAATCCATAGGTTATGTGTTTAAAAGATGTGCATACCTTCATTTAACCATGATCACTTCTATTTTGCATCACAACCACCATAATGCACATCACAAGCCATAGTTGCAACTTGCATACCAGTTTTTGGTTGGAATTGTTTTTGTGTGATCCTTGCACCTAGAATCTATGAACCACATATTTGAAACTTGTGCATACCTTTACTTGATCATAAGCACTTCTGTTTTGAGTTGTGGCTGTCATGTTCACATTATTGACTGTCAAGTTTCTGTTTTATGTTTTCATCACATGTGCCAACTGTTTTGATTGTTCTTTCTTGCAAGATATTAGAATTCATGTTTTGACATAGGAGAATCATTTAATGCGTGTTGATTAAATAGAGTATGTATGTTGTCTCATGAACTGATTCTTATTTTCCAAAACAACCTTTTAGCATTTTGGTTCATTTGTGCAACTTGCATATCAGTTTTTGATTGGAGTTGTTTCTGTCTGATCTTGGCATCTATAATCCATGAATAATATATTTGGAAGTTGTGCATACCCTCACTTGACCATATTCATTTCTGTTTTGAGCTTTGGTTTTCAAATTGCATTTCCAAGCTTCACCTTGCAACTTGCATACCAGATTTTGATTGGGATTGTTTTTGTGTGATCTTGGCATGTAGATTCCATGAATAACATATTTGAAACTTGCCCAGGCCATTACATGACTTTAAATACATCTGGTTTGGTCCTTTGATTTCAAAATGCACATCCAAGCTTCACATTACAGTTACATTCGAATTTTGATTTGTGTGCCTTATCTTTAAAAATTGACATTGCCATTGCATTCCTTGTTGAATTTCACGCAAGTTAGACCTAAATTTTGTCAAAAATGGTTGAGTTTTGAGTGAGTTGTGATGTTCTCGTTTTCATGTTATTGCCTTGTTCTTGCTTGCTTGCCTTGGCCCAGAATTGTAGCATTTTAGGCTTATGTATTTAATGGGGTGGTATAATACTTGGATGTATCGCCACCCCAGTGGTTATGCCTTAAACTTTCACACGCCTTGCACTGCCATGTCCTGGGTTCGATCCATTGTGGAGATCAACCCTTTTGTTTTATTTTTCCATTCTTCATGTTTTCAATACTTTGCTCCCTTTTTCCATCCACTTGCACGCGCGCGCCTGTAACACGGTGGGAGAACTGACTTTAAACAATGTTGCGGATAGCAAGAGTCGCCACCGACTTTTATTTTATCCATAAGGAAAGGTTATAAAAGAACAGGAAAGACCTTAGAGAATATTTTGGGTCCGGGGGGTAGGTTATGAAAAGGGAAGGTGTTAGCACCCTTTTCATCCATGGTTATCCATGGGCTCTTAGGTACTTAAGCTCACTTTTGAATTGTTTTGAAATTGTAGTGTGTGAATAGCAAAAAATTTCAGAATAGTTTAATAATAATCCGTGTATGGATGTGAAAAAAACTTGTTTGAAAATTTTGTTGGAAATTTGTTTAAGTGTGAAAAAGTTTTGAAGTGAGCAAGTATCTAGGAGTAGCCTACCCTAATGTTTCAAGGTCTTTCTTATTCTTTATCCTTTCCTTAGTAAGACTATCCCTACTATAATGGAGTAGGTAGTCCTTACTTTGGATGTTAAGGGACATGCGAGGGACAATTGGATTTTTGAAGGCCATTGTGGGGTGTAATAAGCACATATAAGGGACCATCATCATTTTTCGAAAGGGACTTGATTCGTAAAGGCAACCATAAGGGACTTTGATGATTTTTTTATTTGAGGGACTTGCTTTATACACCCCACTTAACCATTATTCGTAGGCAACTTGAGGGATATCCTTAGGAAGTGAGACGGCGATTAAAATCGACTTACGTGTGTGACGTGCTTATTTTAATTATCTTTATTTAAAAGTGATCTAAATTTATTTTAATATTACATACATGTTGTTACACTCCCTAATTACTAACCATAATAATAATTAAATAATTAAACAACTTTACATCCAAGAAACAATTACAAAATAATAAGCAAAATAATTAAATAGCAAAGATAAATAAAATATAAATAAGCAATAATAAATAATAAAGGGGGTTAATTCTAAGTTTACTCGGCAAGACATCGCATCTTGTGCCTACGTATCCTTACGGGAGTGGAATCAGAGTAATCGTAGTTCCCCTCAATAGGGAGGTTAGAAACTTCTTGACTATGGTCAAGGTCTCAAGGGGAATAAACGCATCTTAAGGACACGCTTACGTGGAGTGTAGAAACTCCAAATCTCTACGTTGAAATGTTAAGTTGTAATTAGGGTTAAATTAGGGATTCCACGGCGGGAAACCCTAAAATGAGCGCGGCGGCTCTTTGACCTAATGCTAAGGGTAAAATTGTAATTTTGCCTGCGGCGAGGCATTTGTGAAAATTAGGGTTTGTAGTTTGTAGTTTTGAGGATTTGAAATTGAATGTGTGAAGTTTTACGGACTATTGGCGCGGCGGCCAAACAGTTAGACCTAACCTTCGGATGTGTGCAATGTGACAGAAATAATAGTAAACGCGTGAGATAATTGAATCATGCAAACAGAGAGATAATGTCATAATTTAAACCATGCAAGCAGAAATTTAAAGGCAGAATTTAAAGAGCGATTGTTAAGTTCGCGAGGTTACATGAGAGGAGCAGATACAATATGATAATGAAATTTGAATTGAACAATAATAAAATAAAATAAATAACGGTTCTAGTTATTATTTTAAAAAAAAGATTTTAGTTATTATTTTAAATTTATCTAAAAAAAAGTTTTTCTTAAAAATAATAGGTTTTCATATTAATTTGGAAAAGATGTTAATGTTATTTATTTTAAAAAACAGATTTTTATATTATAACAAATTTTAATAAATTAATGATAACAATAATAATAATAATGGTAATAATAATGATAATAATGATAATAATAATAAATAATGATAATAATAATAATAATAATAATAATAATAATAATAATAATAATAATAATAATAATAAAGCAATAATGAATTTTAAATGTGCCAAATAACCCAACAATGTTGCTAACGCAGAAATGCGCTCATCGCAACCAGATCTAAATCGGACGAAACAAAATTTATCGCAAAGAAAAAGAAATTAAGCAAAAAATAGTATTATTGCTCACACAAAAATGCGATCATCGCAACCAGATCGAACTAACACAAATGTCACGTGTCATGCACACAAATGTGCAAACATCGTATCGACATAATTCGATCAAAAATCTTATATATATAAACTCTAACAATTTAAAAATTATATATATATATAAACGTAACAGTAATAGATAAAGAAAAAGAAATAACGGTAATAGATGAAGAAAAAGAAATAACGGTAAAAGATGAAGAAAAAGAAACAACAGTAATAGATGAAGGAAAAGAAATAACGGTAAACGATGAAGAAAAAGAAACAATAGTAATGGATGAAGAAGAAAACTAAATAACGGCAAACGGCACTCACTCCTCTTAGGTTTTTTTCATTCTCTCCCCTTTTTCCAACAAGGCAACACATGTATATATAGGGAACAAATTAGGGTTAACACCAAATTGTCAATAATGTCCCTAAAGCCCATTTTAAAGCCCAAACTAAATAATTAGTTAAGAAAAAATAAAATTTAAATAATTTAAAATAATTAAAATAAACTTAAAATAAAAACTAATAATCCTATTGATTCCTAAAATAAAAAATATTATAAAAAGAACAAAAAATTTTCAATATTTTTTATTTTATGATTTTTTGGATATTTTTATGAATAATTTAGAAAAAAGTGAAAAAAATAATATTTTAAAAAATGATTTAATTAAAATACGAAAATAATAATTAAATAATAATAAAAAACTATTTTTGTTATTTTTTTTAATGAAAGATAGAAAAATTTAGAGTAAAAATAATAAAAAACAAAAAAAATGACAAAGGTGAGATTCGAACTCTCAACCTCTCACACTCATAACTCCTTACACATGTCCTCCTGCCAATTGTGCCATTTTTACTTTTTAGAAAAAAAATGCATGCCATATGATATTTACCTGCAAAAAGTCAAACGACTACACAAATTTGTTAGTAATTGATTAAATGCAATGAAATGCGACGACAAATCTTAGGGCAAAATTTAGGGTATTACAGTTATTATGATAATATTTCTCACCCAACCTCTCTTTGATGTTGGCAAAAAAAATCATGAAGTTTGACTTTGGTTTGACCACAGTTGACCTCAGTTTGACCTTTTAACTGCATTGACTGCTTTTGACTTATCTGATCATCTGACTGAGCAAACTTTTGAGAAAAGTCTTGAAACTTGACATGGGGGTTCTTATACACATATAAGATGTTATGAAGCTCACTTGAAGTCTTGGAAGTCCATTTAGCCTGATTAAAGTCAAAACCCTAGTTTTGGATGCACTGCTTAGGAGGTGCATTGTCTGAGGGAATTGTCAACTCTTCTGACCAATTGTGAATTTTGTGAACCTTGTGAACCTTCTTGGAACACAAAGTCTTGTATTGTGAGGGCAAATTTTGGGGTGCAACAGCTGCCCCTGTTCAATTTTCTGAAACCTGAGGGGTTAGATTGGTATATTTGCCAGTCGTAACCTGGAAGGTTGAAGGGGATTGAACACAAAAGCCCAAAAATTTGCACTCACCAGTGCATGGAGTGATATTGATGGTTGGTTGAACATGATTGAGTGGGCTTAAAGATGCCACTAGGGGAAAGTTCTTCAGTAGTATAATGAGAACTGTCAGGAGTCTGGAGTAATACTGATGTAACAGCATGTCTTCATGAGGATAGAGCAATCAATAATGATAACCCTAAAGCAGTCTTGAAGTGATAAATCTGACCTCAGGAGGATAGAGCAATCAATAGCTCTAAAGCAGTCTTGAAGTAATAATGGCTTCAGGAGGATAGAGCAATCAATAGCTCTAAAGCAGTCTTGAAGTAATAGAATGGCTTCAGTAGGATAGAGCAATCAACAGCTCTAAAGCAGTCTTGAAATAATAATGTGATATGTCTTCAGGAGGATAGAGCAATCAATAGCTCTAAAGCAGTCTTGAAGTAATGATTTCAGGAGGATAGAGCAATGGATAGCTCTAAAGCAGTCTTGAAATAATAATGTAATTTCAGGAGGATAGAGCAATGGATAACTCTAAAGCAGTCTTGAAATAATTAGATGGCTTCAGGAGGATAGAGCAATGAATAGCTCTAAAGCAGTCTTGAAGTAGTAATATGACCTCATGAGGATAGAGCAATGAATAGCTCTAAAGCAGTCTTGAAGTAATAGGATGATTTCAGGAGGATAGAGCAATCAGTAGCTCTAAAGCAGTCTTGAAGTCATGAGAGGCTATCAGGAGGACAAAATAACCCTGAGGTTACAATAAAGCAGTCCAAAGTAATAAGAAGCTCATCAGGAGGATAAAGTAACCCTGAGGTTACAATAAAGCAGTCCCGAAGATCATAAGCTTGTTTGTTGGATAATTAACCTGAAAACAAGGTAGCACTCTGTATAACAACATTAGTTTATGCTTTATGTATGCATGTATGACATGATGCACTTAGGTAATGTACTATAGACATATATGTTATGGTATGATGTAAATGATGTATGTATGATATGACACTGCTGGAAGTGTCTGGATATCCTTGTATAACAACTGCTGGCCAAGGAAAATAAATCTCGATTCGTTGTTGAAGAATATATAACCCTCCGTCTGCTGGGGATAACAAGGTATAGATAACCTCCCGTTGTTGGGGATAATAAGGTATAGATAACCTCCCGTTGTTGGGGATAGTAGGGTATAGATAACCTTCGTTTTCGTTTGATAGTAGGATAAGTATAACATCCCGTCTTCGTTCATCGTGCCTTTATTGGAAAGTAATTTCCCGTATATCCGTATGAGGATAAAAGAGATGGATATAAATTCCAGGGGAGATTAGACTTTGTGAAAATGGATTAGTCCTACTGATGGTTTGTAACTGTCTTGTAAAGATGAACCGGCGAAGCTTCGTTGAAATCCTTCCCTCGTTCGTCCTTAGTAAATATTATTACTGCATTTTCATGCATTTCTGGTAAACATCAATCATATTAAAAGGCATACATACATTCAAACACAACCAATGGACGTTTCGCTTATGTAAATAGGGTAAAAGTAAATCTGGATTCAAAAGATGGAATTTATTTATATCAAAAGTGACCCATACACGGGTAAGTTTGTACAAGGAGACATAAACCCTAGTAAGAGAATTTTGTCATGAAGTTTTACAAAAAGAATCAGCTATGTGGGAAATAATCCTATTGAGTTTCAATTCTACTATTGCCACTCAAGTATCTCATCTTCTTGCTGTTGAGACGGAAACGATTGGATTGAGCTTCATCTGTTTGAGCTTGAGTAAGTAGTACAACTGGTTGCAATTTCATGAGTGATCCAAACGAGACATAGTCATACGCTTTAATCCCTAACTTTTGCCTGGATTGCCCTTTCAGGTTTTCAATCCACCGGGATACCCTTTTTTGCCCAAGCCGCCTTTTCAGGTTTTCGACTTGCCGGGTGTACATCTTTTTATATATATATCCCTAATTTTTGCCCAAACCCTTTTGGTTTGCCGGGATGCCCTTATTTTTGCCTAGGCCTGTCAACCTAGCGGGTCTCTTTTTATGCGTAGTATTTTTTAACTATGTCTGCGTTTACAGGTTGTGGGAAGTCTTCACCATCCATTGTAGTCAGTATCATGGCACCTCCTGAGAACACTGTCTTGACTACAAATGGTCCCTCATATGTTGGAGTCCACTTGCCCCTAGGATCACCCTGTGGTAATATGATACGCTTGATTACCAAGTCACCAGCCTGATATACCTTTGGCTTAACCTTCTTGTTAAAAGCTTTGATCATCCGTTTCTGGTACATCTGGCCATATCTGACTTACTACCAGAGCTGAATCTCCATACACCTCAAGGAACTGAATCTTCATATCAATAGCAACTTGCATACCCATGATACATGCCTCATACTCAGCCATGTTATTGGTACAATAGAAACAAAGTCTGGCAGTAATCGGGGTATGACAACCTTCAGGGGAACTAATCACAACACCCACACCATTACCATGTGCATTGGAGGCACCATCAAAAACCATAGTCCATCGGGATCCTTGTTCAGGTCCGTCATATTGTCCAGGTTCTTTGGTAACAGACATAATGTCTTCATCAGGGAACTCAAAATTCATTGACTGGTAATCATCTACTGCTTGATGAGCCAAATGATCAGCAACAACACTCCCCTTAATGGCCTTCTGAGTAGTATACTGTATATCATATTCCGTCAAGATCATTTGCCATCTTGCAATTCTTCCGGAGAGAGCAGGTTTCTCAAATATGTACTTGATTGGATCCATCTTCGAAATCAACAAGGTAGTATGGGTCAACATATACTGTCTTAGTCAGCGAGCAGCCCATGCCAAAGCGCAACAAGTTTTCTCGAGCAGTGAGTATCTTGTTTCACAGTCGGTAAACTTTTTGCTAAGGTAGTATATTGCCTGCTCTTTTCGACCAGACTCGTCATGTTGCCCCAACACACACCCCATTGAGTTGTCTAATACTGTTAAATACATAATCAAGGGTCTTCCATCAACTGGTGGCATTAAAATTGGAGGTTCTAGCAAATATCTCTTGATTTCATCAAAGGCAGTCTGGCACTCATCATTCCATTCCATCACCTGATCTTTCTTCAACAACTTGAAGATTGGCTCCCAGATGGTAGTTAATTGGGAAATAAATCTTGCAATGTAGTTCAATCGTCCCAAGAAACCTCTAACCTCCTTCTCAGTACGGGGAGCTGGCATCTCTCGTATAGCTTTCACTTTTGCAGGATCCACTTCAATACCTTTTCCACTGACAATGAAACCCAGGAGCTTTCCAGATCTAACTCCAAAAGTACACTTGTTTGGATTTAATCTCAACCTGTATTTCTTCAACCTCTCAAACAACTTGTGCAGATGATCAAGATGTTGTTCTTCATTCTGAGACCTGGCTATCATATCATCCACATATACCTCTATCTCATGATGAATCATATCATGAAACAAAGCCACCATAGCACGCTGATATGTTGCCCCTGCATTCTTCAAACCAAATGGCATTACCTTATAGCAAAAGGTGCCCCACTGTGTCACAAATGTTGTCTTCTCCATATCTTCAGGTGCCATCTTGATTTGATTGTAACCAGAGAAACCATCCATAAAAGAGAATACCTTATGCTGAGCAGTGTTGTCTACCAGAATATCGATATGAGGAAGTGGAAAGTTGTCTTTAGGGCTAGCCTTGTTCAGATCTCTGTAGTCTACACACATACGTACCTTACCATCTTTCTTAGGAACTGGTACCACATTTGCAACCCACTGAGGATAAGAAGTTACGGCCAAGAACCCTGCATTGAACTGTTTCATTACCTCTGCTTTGATCTTTTCTGACATTTCAGGACGCATACGACGAACCTTCTGCTTCTTCGGACGACAATCTTCTTTCACTGGCAAACGGTGAACCACAATGTCCGTATCCAACCCTGGCATATCTTCATAAGACCAAGCAAAGATCTCCACATAGTCACGTAGCATCTGAACCAACCTGCTCTTGACACTGTCCTCTAAATCAGCCCCTATCTTGACCTCTTTTCTGTTTTCTTCAGTTCCCAGATTCACAACTTCGACTGGCTCTTCATGTGGCTGTATAGCTTTCTCTTCTTGTTGTAACAACCTAGCAAGCTCTACAGGTATTTCACAATCGTCCTCGTTTCCGTCTTCAGTTTGATAGATCGGATTCTCGAAATTGTAATTGGCAATAGTAGAACTGTTATCAACTGGATCCAGAGTGGATGAGGATCTGCATTTTAGTGACGTGGGTGTGTGTAAGAACACATAGCTGATAAAACAAAAATAAAAGAAAAAGAAAGACAAGGAACACAATATTTACGAAAACGAAACGTCCACTGATTTTATTGAATGCAGTATGCAAATGAAATGACAACCCGTAACAAGCACACCATTGTGCCCCGGGTAAGGCACAGGGCTTGAAAGTTTTAATTGTTCCAGAAATTATAAATTTAAAAACATAACACAGTAATAGTATTTACTCCTGACTAAAGGAGATAGGGATAACATCTTCAGCTGTCCAATTATTGAGTCCAGCACCCACAGTAGGAAAAATCCATGCCTCCAGGTTGTAGTCTTCATCTTGATCTCCCACAGCATTGATAACCCCTTGATTGGTGATACGAACAGCACGAGCACGATGAACAGCCTTCTGGGACTCTGCAGTGAAACCCAAACCAAACTTGTCAGACTTGTATGGAATATCAGGAAGCTGACCCCAAATAGTACAACCACCTTCTTCCACCACAGCTTTTGCATCATTGAGGGAGGCCATTGCCATTGTTGGAGGGTTTCTGATGACCACAGGAACCTTCTTTACAGCAGGAGGAGTCACACAATCCTTAACAGCCCAGGGAACCACTTCAAATGACTGACATGGAGTTTCAATGTATTCACCTTCTACTTCCAGATACTTGAAAGTGTTTACATGGCTGACAAAGTATTCTTCCTCTCCAAAGACAGTAACAACTTTTCCATTCACCGGATATCTCAACTTTTGATGTAATGTGGAGGTCACAGCACCTGCCCCATGGATCCAGGGACGACCAAGCAGACATGAGTACGAAGGACGAATATCCATCACATAGAATGTAGCGGTAAACACCTGAGAGCCAACCTTGATTGGAAGATCAATTTCCCCATGCACTACTCTTCTAGAACCATCAAAAGCCTTTACCACAATATTACTGGGCTTCAATACCGTATCTTTAGGACTCAGCTTGTTCAGGACTTCCTTAGGCAACACATTCAGAGAGGAACCATTGTCTATCAGCACATGAGACAGGGTAGTGCCCCTGCATTCAATTGAAATATGCAAGGCCCTGTTATGATCCCTCTTGGCAGGGGTCAAGTCAGCATCAGAAAATCCTAACCCGTTGTCATAGGTCAGGTGAGCAACACAATTCTCAAACTGGTCCACAGAAATTGCACTGGGTACATGAGCCATCTTTAGAAACTTGATCAATGACTTGGCATGAGCCTCAGAACATAATAACAGGGAGAGCATAGAAATCTTTGAGGGAGTATGCCCCAGCTGATCAACAATATCATAATCACTCTTGCGAATGATTTTCAATACTTCTTCCATCTGCTTAGAGAGGTCATCAGCAGCTGGCACATCAGTAGATACAGGCTCAATAACAGGACCCTTGCCCCGAGCATCAGTGGTGGAAGTAACAGCAGGAGTAACTGCACTCTTAGAAGCAACTGGAGGAGAGAAGACTCTTCCACTACGAGTGATCTTGCTAGATCCAGCAATATTATCAATGTCAACAGGCATATCAGGTAAAGGCTCCTGCTTGACACCATGGATGTAAACATCAGACCCATAGTGCCAAGGCACAGCTTTGTCAGATGTATAAGGAATAGGACCAGGAGTGGTAATGATCAGAGGAGCTACTCTGGCTTCAGCAACAACTTTCACAGGACCTTCAGCAGTAATCTTGATTGGGCCCTGATGAGTGATTTTAATGGGACCCTTTGAAGTGATTCTTAGTGGTACTTTGTCAACCATGTCAACCTCTTCAATCTTCTTACCCTGAGTCAGATGATCCACCATACTTTCTACAGATGCTGGTCTTCTTTCAAACACTATAGTATATTTATCCATGAGACGTTGAATCCCATCTCTCAAAATGAAGCAACTATCCGGTTTATAGGTACAATATAGACAATCTTCATGACAACCTGGAAAGATCCCAGCTTGTACTAACCTCTTTTTGATAACAGACAATGGTGTGCTCAACTCCATAACCGAATAGACATGCAGATCTTCATCAATATCTTCATCAATGGCGTTGACAGTCTTCTCGTGATTTGGCATTGGAGCTGTAATCACATTTGGAGTACCTGGTGGATCAAACTCAATTTCTCCAGCATCAATCATATCTTGAATTTTGTTCTTCAAGACCCAGCAGTTATTAGTATCATGTCCTGGACAGTTTGAATGATATGCACATCGTGCATTGGGATTGTACTTGGGAGAGGTAACATTGGGATTCTGAGGAGCCTCCCTCAGGGTAATAAGTTCAGCTTTCAACAAGTGTTGCAATGCCTGAGCCATTGACATGTTGATCTTCGTGAACTGTCTTCTAGCCCTCTGTTGGTTGCCTTGAGGCTGCTCTGTTGTTGCAGGAGTCGGATTTGAAATATGAACTGCACTAACAGACTGATGCCTTCTGTTACGATCAGGCTGACCATACACAGCATTAGATTCTTTCTTCCCAGTGGGAGGCTTCTTTGCAGCACCTGATGAAGAAGTGCCCACTTGGATCTTACCACTCTTGATACCATTCTCTACTCGCTCTCCTGTCATGATCAACTCAGTGAAGCCAGATGATGAGCTTCCAATGAGATGACTGTAAAACGGACCATTCAACGTACACATGAACATATCAACCAACTCCCTATCAGTCAAAGGGGGTTGAACTCTTCCAGCTAAGTCTCTCCACTTCTGAGCATACTCCTTAAAGCTTTCTTTGGCACCCATAGACATGCTTTGAAGCTGCATGCGAGTGGGGGCTAAGTCAGCATTGTATTGATACTGCTTGTAGAAAGCTTCAGCAAGGTCATTCCAATCTCTGATGTTGACACTCTCCAACTGATAATACCACTCTAGCTGAGCACCAGATAAACTCTCTTGAAAGAAATGGATCCACAACTTTTTATCAGCAGTGTGGGGTTGCATTCTTCTGACATAAGACCTCAGATGCAATTTGGGACAAGAGACCCCATCATAGACAACAAATGTAGGAACTTTGAACCCAATGGGTATGACCACCCCAGATATCAAGCTCAAATCCTCAAAATCCAGCCCAGATGATTTCTGTAATTCCATAGCATCCATTCTATCCACCAGCATCTTGAATTTGTCTTCGTTAGGCTCATGGTAGTAGTTAGCCTCAGAATCAGAGTCCCCCATAGTGTTGTGGAGACTGCCTCTCTCCTGCTCAGGTTCTTCAGATTCATAGTCTTCAACATGTTCCTTGGTCTTGACAGGACCTTTGAACCTTCTTCCCATGTTGAGCAACCCAGCAGACCTTCTAGCCTTCTTAGTCTTCTTGGCCAGCAGTGTCTTCAATTCATCCTGCCCCTTGGATAGGTTCAGGATCAGCTCTTGGAGCTGTGCATTCTGTGCCCGGAGATCCTTAACTGATTGTTCAAGAGCCATTGCTGAAATAAACAGCGAGAAGATGAGAAACCTGTGCACAATTATAAACCTGTGATGCAATGATATGGGAATGCATATGCAATGTTTTCAAGGACCGCAGGATTTAAATTTGCTTAAACAAACAAGAAAGTAACTTTTTATTAGTAATAACTTGTTTTGCCTTTTAGGCTTACAAAAAATGAAAACGAAATAAGTACAAAAGATGGGGTTTTAAGTCTCCCATGGACGTTTCCTCTTTGTGTTGAGGTATGAGTTGAGGTTTCGTTCCTCATGAAGTAGCTTTGTTAGCTCTAGGATCCTTGCTTGGCTTGCTTTGTAATGAGCCTCGAAAGTATCCCTTTGCTCTTTCAGTTGGATCCATGATCTCTGCAAGTCTTCCATATCAGTAGGCATGTCTGGGTGAAGGATGGTATAAGCTGTGTCTCCTTCAGCAACAGGTTCCATGGTAACTGGTAGGACGGCAGGATATGGCATCATGAGTGTCTGAGCACGAGATCGTACCCATCTGAGATAAGCCTCCATAGGAATAGTGTACTTAGGCTCCAGTGTCTTGCTGTCAATCCTGTTTACCTTTCCCCAAGCTCGGATGAATCTCTGACGGTAACCCTGAAGATCGTTGTCGTAATCAAACACAATGCCCTGAATCAACATGTCATGTGGACCATCGCTCCGGGCGTAACCAAACTGTCGTAAAGCTAGAGATGGGTTGTAGGTGATGCCTCCTCTTATGCCTAGAAGTGGCACATTAGGAAACTCCCCACAATGGTCAATGATGGTGACATTCTCCATAGATCTGGAGCACCAATGGATGTCTGAGTGAGAAAGTGACATGATCCTCTTGGACCATCTGAACCCTTGCTCATTCTTCATTACTGAGCGAGGAAGGTGAGAAATAAACCACCTAGAAAGTAAAGGTATGCAGCACATCAAAGTTCCTCTCGCCCTTGTAGTACGGGTGTGAAGAGAATGTAGGATGTCTCCAAGTAAGGTAGGCACTGGATTGTGACTCAGGAATATGTTGATGGCATGAACATCTATGAACTGATCAGGATTGGGGAACAACACTAAGCCATAAATCAATAAGGCTAAGATCTCCTCAACAGCACCGTAGCTCATAGCCTTCAAGGACATTTGAGCTTTATCCACTAATACCTTGGCAAGAATACCTTTAACTCCACTTCTCGTCTCTAGAACAATGTCAGACTTCTTCAGATGTAGAGTTGCAGCAATAACTTCTGGTTTAAGCTCCTTCTCTAAGCCTGTGAATGGCTTCTGATCAAGAACAGGTATACCCAGAAGTTTAGAGAACTCCTCCATGGTTGGAACCAGTTGATAATCGGGAAATGTAAAGCAATGGTGCTTAGGGTCAAAGAACTGAAACAGCACACTCATCATGTCTTCACTGAACCCTGAAGTAACTAGATCCAATAAGTGACCATGTCTCTTGTTGAACTGGGAATGATCAGGCACTAGAGAAACCAACTCCTTGAGCTTAGCAGGTATCCCTACAAAGTTGATCCTGATGGTGTTTCTACGAGCAGAAGCCATGACCTGCAACAAAGAACAAAGATAAATCCTTTGGTCCTTGAAATGGTTAGGGAAAATGATATGCTTATGATGCATGATGATGTCATGATGTTATGTTCAATCACAAACATGTGGCACACACAAACAAGTCACACAATTGCCCTAGGTTTAAAGGCTTGCATGAGGTTTAAAGGTAAGTACCCTCCCCTGAAGTTAGATGGTTCATCCTGTCCTACAAAAGTAACCAGGTTCTAAGGGATCTCAATATCATTGACCCTTCACAAGGGTGGTTGTTCAGAAGGCAACTTACTTGCCAACCAAAACCCTCCAAGTTTAAGATCTCAATGAGCGTAGCATCGAGTGTCAACCAACTTCAGTCTGCACCAAAGCCGGTTACCTCACTACTTTCTAAAGGCCAAGATGAGTTAACTAGGGTTCTAAAAGTCAGTTAGTGCATTGACAACATATGGCAGCCTCAATATTATCCTCAACTTGACTTAAGGAATATAAGCACCAACCAAGAAGTCGCACTAACTATGGCCACCAGATCAACCGTATCGATATACGTCGTACAGTTTCCTTGGTCTATTGCCATTTACCTAAGGTACACTAGATCCGGGTTAGGACCTTTCACACATAAGAGCACCCCAACAATATAATAATAAAGCAAACAAGGCAAACAATTTAAAGTGATCTTAATTCCTAAGGGTACCCCTCTTAAATAGGTCCCCAGCAGAGTCGCCAGTTCTGTAACACGGTGGGAGAACTGACTTTAAACAATGTTGCGGATAGCAAGAGTCGCCACCGACTTTTATTTTATCCATAAGGAAAGGTTATAAAAGAACAGGAAAGACCTTAGAGAATATTTTGGGTCCGGGGGGTAGGTTATGAAAAGGGAAGGTGTTAGCACCCTTTTCATCCATGGTTATCCATGGGCTCTTAGGTACTTAAGCTCACTTTTGAATTGTTTTGAAATTGTAGTGTGTGAATAGCAAAAAATTTCAGAATAGTTTAATAATAATCCGTGTATGGATGTGAAAAAAACTTGTTTGAAAATTTTGTTGGAAATTTGTTTAAGTGTGAAAAAGTTTTGAAGTGAGCAAGTATCTAGGAGTAGCCTACCCTAATGTTTCAAGGTCTTTCTTATTCTTTATCCTTTCCTTAGTAAGACTATCCCTACTATAATGGAGTAGGTAGTCCTTACTTTGGATGTTAAGGGACATGCGAGGGACAATTGGATTTTTGAAGGCCATTGTGGGGTGTAATAAGCACATATAAGGGACCATCATCATTTTTCGAAAGGGACTTGATTCGTAAAGGCAACCATAAGGGACTTTGATGATTTTTTTATTTGAGGGACTTGCTTTATACACCCCACTTAACCATTATTCGTAGGCAACTTGAGGGATATCCTTAGGAAGTGAGACGGCGATTAAAATCGACTTACGTGTGTGACGTGCTTATTTTAATTATCTTTATTTAAAAGTGATCTAAATTTATTTTAATATTACATACATGTTGTTACACTCCCTAATTACTAACCATAATAATAATTAAATAATTAAACAACTTTACATCCAAGAAACAATTACAAAATAATAAGCAAAATAATTAAATAGCAAAGATAAATAAAATATAAATAAGCAATAATAAATAATAAAGGGGGTTAATTCTAAGTTTACTCGGCAAGACATCGCATCTTGTGCCTACGTATCCTTACGGGAGTGGAATCAGAGTAATCGTAGTTCCCCTCAATAGGGAGGTTAGAAACTTCTTGACTGTGGTCAAGGTCTCAAGGGGAATAAACGCATCTTAAGGACACGCTTACGTGGAGTGTAGAAACTCCAAATCTCTACGTTGAAATGTTAAGTTGTAATTAGGGTTAAATTAGGGATTCCACGGCGGGAAACCCTAAAATGAGCGCGGCGGCTCTTTGACCTAATGCTAAGGGTAAAATTGTAATTTTGCCTGCGGCGAGGCATTTGTGAAAATTAGGGTTTGTAGTTTGTAGTTTTGAGGATTTGAAATTGAATGTGTGAAGTTTTACGGACTATTGGCGCGGCGGCCAAACAGTTAGACCTAACCTTCGGATGTGTGCAATGTGACAGAAATAATAGTAAACGCGTGAGATAATTGAATCATGCAAACAGAGAGATAATGTCATAATTTAAACCATGCAAGCAGAAATTTAAAGGCAGAATTTAAAGAGCGATTGTTAAGTTCGCGAGGTTACATGAGAGGAGCAGATACAATATGATAATGAAATTTGAATTGAACAATAATAAAATAAAATAAATAACGGTTCTAGTTATTATTTAAAAAAAAAAGATTTTAGTTATTATTTTAAATTTATCTAAAAAAAAGTTTTTCTTAAAAATAATAGGTTTTCATATTAATTTGGAAAAGATGTTAATGTTATTTATTTTAAAAAACAGATTTTTATATTATAACAAATTTTAATAAATTAATGATAACAATAATAATAATAATGGTAATAATAATGATAATAATGATAATAATAATAAATAATGATAATAATAATAATAATAATAATAATAATAATAATAATAATAATAATAATAATAATAATAATAATAAAGCAATAATGAATTTTAAATGTGCCAAATAACCCAACAATGTTGCTAACGCAGAAATGCGCTCATCGCAACCAGATCTAAATCGGACGAAACAAAATTTATCGCAAAGAAAAAGAAATTAAGCAAAAAATAGTATTATTGCTCACACAAAAATGCGATCATCGCAACCAGATCGAACTAACACAAATGTCACGCGTCATGCACACAAATGTGCAAACATCGTATCGACATAATTCGATCAAAAATCTTATATATATAAACTCTAACAATTTAAAAATTATATATATATAAACGTAACAGTAATAGATAAAGAAAAAGAAATAACGGTAATAGATGAAGAAAAAGAAATAACGGTAAAAGATGAAGAAAAAGAAACAACAGTAATAGATGAAGGAAAAGAAATAACGGTAAACGATGAAGAAAAAGAAACAATAGTAATGGATGAAGAAGAAAACTAAATAACGGCAAACGACACTCACTCCTCTTAGGTTTTTTTCATTCTCTCCCCTTTTTCCAACAAGGCAACACATGTATATATAGGGAACAAATTAGGGTTAACACCAAATTGTCAATAATGTCCCTAAAGCCCATTTTAAAGCCCAAACTAAATAATTAGTTAAGAAAAAATAAAATTTAAATAATTTAAAATAATTAAAATAAACTTAAAATAAAAACTAATAATCCTATTGATTCCTAAAATAAAAAATATTATAAAAAGAACAAAATTTTTTCAATATTTTTTATTTTATGATTTTTTGGATATTTTTATGAATAATTTAGAAAAAAGTGAAAAAAATAATATTTTAAAAAATGATTTAATTAAAATACGAAAATAATAATTAAATAATAATAAAAAACTATTTTTGTTATTTTTTTAATGAAAGATAGAAAAATTTAGAGTAAAAATAATAAAAAACAAAAAAAATGACAAAGGTGAGATTCGAACTCTCAACCTCTCACACTCATAACTCCTTACACATGTCCTCCTGCCAATTGTGCCATTTTTACTTTTTAGAAAAAAAAATGCATGCCATATGATATTTACCTGCAAAAAGTCAAACGACTACACAAATTTGTTAGTAATTGATTAAATGCAATGAAATGCGACGACAAATCTTAGGGCAAAATTTGGGGTATTACAGTTATTATGATAATATTTCTCACCCAACCTCTCTTTGATGTTGGCAAAAAAAATCATGAAGTTTGACTTTGGTTTGACCACAGTTGACCTCAGTTTGACCTTTTAACTGCATTGACTGCTTTTGACTTATCTGATCATCTGACTGAGCAAACTTTTGAGAAAAGTCTTGAAACTTGACATGGGGGTTCTTATACACATATAAGATGTTATGAAGCTCACTTGAAGTCTTGGAAGTCCATTTAGCCTGATTAAAGTCAAAACCCTAGTTTTGGATGCACTGCTTAGGAGGTGCATTGTCTGAGGGAATTGTCAACTCTTCTGACCAATTGTGAATTTTGTGAACCTTGTGAACCTTCTTGGAACACAAAGTCTTGTATTGTGAGGGCAAATTTTGGGGTGCAACAGCGCCTCCATTTGGTTTGGCTAGGTTTTGGGCTGGTAATCATGAGGTGGTAGGTTCAATACCCACCAAGTGTATTTCCTTTACTTTTTATGACTTAAATGTTTATTTTTCTTTTAAAATTCTAAATTTCATAACTTTGTCAATATTTATTATTTTTGGTTGGTTCTTTTTGCAAATTGCTCATATTTTTGCATGTTTTCATATGATATTTTAATATCCTAAGAATTTTCATTTTTGAAAACACTTTGCATTAAAAAAATTGTCATGCTTCTTTTAGGGTTTTTACCCTCCTAATCATTCAAAAATTTTGATTCATTTTTCTTAAGTTTGTTGTTGTGCTTGATGTGAGTTTTTGTTTGTCAATCCTTTGTGTATGTGATTGTATTTGCTTGTAAGCATCATGATTGTTTCATTTAGAATTCCCTTGAAGTTTTTAAACTTCACAATTACATTTGTTGCAACTTTGTTTGTTTAGGCATGACACCTGTAGGTATACACGTCATCTTGTAATCCCTTTTCTCCTAAAAACCTCGGTCCCGTACCGAGTCCATTTTTAAATCTCTTCAATAAGTTAATATCTCTTTGTATTGAATTAAAAAGAGAAGATTAAGTGTAGACTTCTTCCTCTCCGAGTGTAGGGATGCTCACTGTAGTGTGGGTGGTCTCAATACTCGTCTTTTAATATAAAGACGCGACTTTATCCATCACCTATCTCTTTCTACCACCTCATTTCCCACAACTTCCTTTCGCAACCTTTCTCACTTAAAACCTCGGTCCCATACCGAGTGCATTTTCAAACTTCTTTTCATAACAAAAATTTGAATGGTCGTGGAGTGGTTAGGCGTAGACCTTCTCCTATCCCGAGTGCTGACGTTTACCGTAGGGTTCTCCGTCGTAAAGCACTTACCATTCAAAACCAAAAAAACACCTTTAATAAGAGAACAAAGTTCTCTTTGCATTAAATTAAAAAGAGAGGATTAAGTGTAGTCTTCTTCCTCTCCGAGTGTCAGGATACTCACTGTAGTGTGTGTGATCTTGATACCCGTCTTTCAATACAAAGACGCTACGTTTGCCACACCTTTCATAACAAAAACTGTGAGATAAAGAATTGGGTACTACCCGTAGGGGTTACTATCCGAGGACTTATCTCGCCCCTAAAAATAAATCAACCAATCAAATGTGACATCTTGCCTCGTTGGCGAAAACCTAATCATTTCGAAAAGGATATTTTACGTCCGTTCTACCGCAAACAGGTAATGCTTAAGTCTCCTCACATGCGAGCAGCAAAAAAACACCTAAACTGCTAGAATGCGTACGATAACATCATCCATAAAAACATTAACAAACCGTAGGCCGAACTACGACTGCTCTGATTCTTTACTTCTTTTAAGTAAAGATACGTAGGCACAAGGGCCACAATCCTTGCCGAGCACATTCCCCTCATATATCCGTAGCCCCGAACTATGTCGACTCTGACTTTCTCATGCCTTTTGAGAATACGTAGGCCTAGGACTGCGAAGTCCTGTCGAGTCTGTTCTTTCTCTTTCTTCCTCGTTCTCTTCTTCCTCATAACCTCTCATTTCTCCTGTTTCAATCCCTTTTCTTTTACCCCGTGGAACACTTTTATAGCATAATATTTAAGCAAATAAACTCACACATCGACAAGCAAATGGTTCCCATCGAGTATGTTGGATGCGAGGGGTGCTAATACCTTCCCCTCATATAACCGACTTCCGAACCCGTTCTTGGTTGCGAGACCATCTTATCCATTTATTTCTTAAGGTTTTCTCGATATTTTCCTTTCCCCTCACGGGATAAATAAAGTTCGGTGGCGACTCTTCTGTCCTTTCTTTTTCGCCTCCCCGTTGTTGCACGATGCATTTTTTGAGTAGCGACAGCTGGCGACTCTGCTGGGGACCCCTAGCGAGCCAAACCTAGTTTGCTTGTCGCATGTGTGTTTTGTTTGCTTTTATTTTTTGTGTTATGTTCTTTCTAACCTGTTGGGTTTATTTGGGATTGGTTTGTGAGAATAGAGCTTTCTACCCGAGCTTTAGAGTATACACTAAGTTAGGAGGTGGTTTTCTTTCTGATTTGCGAGACTTAGGACTCGTTGAGTTGGATCGAATTCCACCGCTCAGATGAGACCCCGTTGGGATGATTATGTCTTACGTGTAGTCGTAATGGCATTTCTATTTCCGACGTGGGAGTCTGTGATTCTGAGGACCTTTGTAGAACCTTATTCCAAAGGTTGCTAAAACATAATTCCGTGTTCATCCTTTGAAAGAATTATCGTCTTACGAGTAGTCGTTCTGATGAGAAACTTTTGAGGGTTAGTGCATGGGACTTTGTTAAAGCCTTTTTGGGATACCCTCCCTTAAACCAATAGATTGCCCACCCGATGGGAGAAATACCTTTTGTGTTGTTTTGCAGGACCTGTGACTTCGATCTCGCTTTTGTTCTTTTATCATGTGCATACATAAAACATTGCATTGCATAGCATTTTTGCATATCAAGGGACTTAAGAGACTGTGATTATCTCAGGTATTGAGGAACACAATGACTGATCAGAGAAAGAGAAGCACAAATTCCATCAAGTTTAGAGAACCAAAGTTGGAATTGATTCAAGACATTCTGATTGATGTGCCAAAGGCTATCAAGATCAACTTTTAGGGGAAGTATGGGAAATTTCTTGATCTCCTCCATTCTAAGGTCGACACTTGGGCTTTGTTCGCTATGGCTCAGTTCTATGATGCGCCTCTCAGATGTTTCACTTTTCAAAACTATCAGTTGGCCCCTACTCTTGAGGAATATTCTCACATTTTGAATATCAAGATTAAGGATCAACCTATTTACAGCGGCTTGGAAGAAGAACCAAAGCCTTCTGCCATTGCTCTTACTCTTCGTATGACCAAAGAGGAAGTCAAAGATGGTCTAGCCAATAAGGGAGGGGTTCAAGGCTTTCCTTTGAAATTTCTGCTAGATAAAGCTGCTCAGTACAAGACTGTGGGAGATTGGGAAAGGTTTGGTATTGTTGTTGCTTTAATGATTTATGGGATTGTCCTCTTTCCAAATGTAGACAATTTCATAGACATCGCCGCTATCACTCTCTTCATGCAAAAGAATCCTATCCCTACCCTCCTCGCTGATGTCTACCACTCTATTCATTGGAGAAGTGAAAAAAAGACAGGAATGATCCAATGCTATTCTCACCTATTATTCAAATGGTACACCTCCCATCTACCGAAGGGAGGACCGTTCGTGGAAAACAAGAAAAAGCTGAAGTGGTCTCAACGCATTATGTCTCTAGAAGCCAATGATATTGCTTGGTATTCTTATGAGTACTACGATGTGGAGATTATCTTTAGTTGTGGGGAGTTCAGTAATGTACCTCTAATCAGTAGGGCTGGTTGCATCAACTACAACCCAGTCATGGCATTACGCCAGTTGGGCTATGCTATGGAAGATGAGCCCGAAGCAGAGAAAGTTCAAAGCTTCTTTTTGCTTGCCACAACAGAAGATCCTGCATTTGCCAGGAAGATTGCTAAAGCATGGGCCAAGATTCATACAAAGGGGAGGAAAGACTTGAAGGCAAAGCATTGTGTGGCTAAAGAACCATACAACCAATGGTTGCTAGCCAGAGTGGCTGAGAGATGGCAGTCGTTTCCCACAGAACCATCTATGCGAGAAGGACCTCCTGCTCCCACCTATGTATCTATAGAAGAGTATGAGAAGCTAAAGCTAGAGGTAGAAAGGTTGACTAAAGAAAATCAGAACCTCGAGGCTGAAATTCACCAAGCAAATGTGGAGAAAGGCCAATATAAAAGGAAAGTAGAGTTTGAACAAGACCGAGCGGCTGAGAATAGCAAGAAATTGAAGTTAGAAACAGACCTGAGAGTCAAATACCAGCAGGGTTTCGAAGGGGCTGATACATCATTAACAACTCTTCGACAACGCCTAAAAGAAACTAAGGCTTCTTGTGATAGAGCATGGAATTTCTTTGAACTAGCTTCTACTGAGAAGAAGGAGATAAGAGAAAATCTTGAGGCTGATATTGAGGATCTTGAAAAGCAACTAAGAAATGCCTTGACCCTAGTGGAAGACGAGCAACAACTCAAGGAGGAAGCATTAAGGGCTTCATATGTCACTCCTGACATGTGGAACAACAAATGTTTGGAATTAGAAACCGCCCGAGAAACAACTACTCTGTGGAGGAATCGTTTCGACGCCTTGCAAAGGGATAGTGCACAGTGGCTCAAGAAGGAGGCTCAGCTCAATGAATTGTTGGACACCCATGTGGATTCTATTTGTTACTACCAGTTGACTCTAGACATGTGTAGCACTAGGTATAACAATCTGGTGGAGTATTGCAACCTCATGATCCGTGATATCCCATGGAGGTTGGAAAGCGTAATTCAAGACTTGGAAGGAAATTATATCCCTCCTTCTATTCATCACTTCATCCAGCTCTGCGACCAAATGGTTAGAAGATTCATGTTCGAGACAAAAAAACTTGAAGAACGTCTCTGAAAGAAAGAGTTTTAGTTATTCAGTATTTTCTTGTAGCATGAATTGTTAGTTTCAGCTTATTCAACAATCGTTTGTATTGAATTTTCTCTCAAATTAATGAAATTTTGCTTTTGGTCTAAATTGTGCATTTCTTTATTATTCAGTCACAATTCTATAATACCGATGATAATCATAAGCCTCGAAAGTCTCTTGAACATTGCATACGTTTTTGCATCATTCTTTTTGCATTCCCTACAACCCGACCTTACACGCTGCTTACCCTTTCAGAGAGAGTAAAGCAAGCTGACTTCTCGACATCAGTACAACACAAGGAATAATCAGAAAAGAGTCATGGATCAGCTAGAGCAAGACCAGGCTACTTTGAGGAACGAGATGCTAGGTATGAAGACGCAGATGAATCAACTCATGGAGGTGATTCAGAACATGGCCAGAAGTCAAGAAGAGATAAGGCAAACAACAGAGAGGAACGCTAACTAGACTTTGGCTGGTGCAGTTCCTAACGTAAATGGCGCAGTTCCAACTCCTACCGATGCCACCCCAACCCCTGTTGGGGCAAATCCTACTTCTGCAGGTGCTGCACCTATCAACACAGTCCATCCCCCAGTCGGTACCACTCATCCTCATGGTACCACGGTTCCGCCACCAGTTCACTATGATGATCATGAAGGCTTCTACGAGAATTCAGCTGAGGCATATGCACCACAGACTGCTGAATTAGAGAAGAGGTTCAATGCTTTACAAGAAGTGGTAAGGTCACTGCAAGGCCCCGATGTTTTAGGACTAGATGCCGCTGAAATATGTCTTGTACCCGGAGTTAAGATACCTCCGAAGTTTGTGATCCCAACCTTCAAAAAATATAAGGGTAACAGTTGTCCTAGGACCCATATAAGCTCTTACTGCAGGAAGATGGCTACATATTCTGATGACGAGAAGCTGTTAATCCATTTCTTTCAAGATAGTTTGACAGAGGCTTCTCTGGAATGGTACATGCATCTTGAACGATCCAATGTGAAAAGCTGGAAGGAGTTAGCAGATGCTTTTGTGAGACATTATCAATATAACACTGACATGGCTCCAAATCGGATGCAGCTTCAGAATTTAACCCAAAAACCAAATGAATCTTTCAAAGACTTTGCTCAGAGGTGGAGGGGAGTAGCTGCAAGAGTACAACCCCCTGTTGATAGAGAAAGAGCTGACAGACCTCTTCATGGGCACGCTACAAGGACCGATCCTTGAGTGTCTAGCGTCTACAACCTCTACAGTATTTTCTGAACTTGTCACGGCTGAAGAAAAACTAGAGAGTTTTATGAAGGCAGGAAAGATTCAGAATGCTAGCGGATCTTCAAGTGGGATCAAGAAGCCCTATCAGGGTTTCGTTAAGAAGAAAGAAGGTGAAACTAGTGTTGTGTTCGCAGATAGAGGAAGAACTCATCAAGGTTATCACCATGTTACTGCCGTCGCTCCACAACAACCGTTGTCCATTCCAGCAAGTCAACCCGCCGTTCAACAAAATAGACAACAACAATCCTATCAACCAAGACAAAATCAGTACCAGGGTCAACAAAGATTGAGAAGGCTAGAAAGAAAATTTGATCCAATTCTGTTAACTTACGCCAGATTACTACCATTCTTGTTGAAAGGAGGTCTTGTTCAACTTAGGGAAATGAGGAATCCCTCAGAGGTTCTCCCTTTTGGCTATGATGCCAATGCCAAATGTGAATTCCATTATGGCTCCCCAGGCCATAGCATTGAAAATTGCAAAACTATGAAACTCATTGTACAAGATCTTATCGATTCAAAGGCGATAAACTTCACTCGAAACACTCCAAACATCAAAACCAATCCAATGCCACCTCACCACTCAACAAACATGATTGAAGGCTCTAAGGGGATCTGATTAATTTCAGATATCGACAAATCGAGAACTCCTCTTTCCACTATTAAGGAGCAACTCCTGTTGAGGAACATTTATCCAGGCTGTTCAACCAATTGTCACGTTGTTTGGGCGAATCTCAAGGATGCACTGAGTTGAAGAAAGGCATCCAAAGCCTGATTGATCAAGGTGTATTAGTAGCAGAACAATTGTCAAAGTCTGAAGAAGTTGCTACTCTTGAAATTCCATTTGAAACATTGGAGATACCATATGATGATGGATATGAGCTTTGGATTCCATATGATAAATTTGGCTCGTACACCATTGACCATACCGTGCGATGAGGAAGAATGGGACAACATGTATGGGCAGACTTTTATCCTACTACAAATCTCGTATGATCCGGTTGAGATACCTACGTCTCCACCATCAATGAACCAGCTTATCATTTCAGCCCCATCGTCGTTTCCATACGAAAGCACTGATGTTGTACCTTGGCTATATGATGAGACCGTCTTTCTCAACGGGCAGAAGATAGGAGAAAAGGATATCTTGGAAGAGAAAAAGACTGTTGAGAACATTGTGGGAACCGGAGGTGTCACTAGAAATGGTCGAATCTTCGCTCCAACTGTACCACCTGTCAACAGCAGTGACAATACAAGGAAAGATACTGTCAGACCAAGCACCATTGAACATGGGTAGTCATCTAAACAGAAAGATGTCCCAAATAATGAAGTAGAGGAGTTTCTAAGAATCATTCAGAAAAGCGATTACAAAGTGATTGACCAGCTCAATCAGACTCCCTCAAAGATATCCATGTTATCATTATTAATGTGTTCGAAAGCCCATCAAAAAGCACTGTTAAAATTCTTAAAGGCAGCTCATGTGCCAGAGGAGATATCAGTAGTGCAGTTTGAAGAAGTGGTGGGAAATATAGCATCAGGTCATATTTTGAGCTTTAATGATAGTGAATTACCTCCCGAGGGTAAGAATCATAACAAGGCCTTGCCCATTACTATCGAATGTGTGGATGTTGTATTCTCTAGAGTGCTTGTTGATACTGGATCATCGCTGAATGTGTTACCAAAGAGCTCGTTGTGCAAGCTGTCAATTGAAGGACTTGTGATGAAGCCAACTCAAACTATTGTAAAAGCTTTTGATGGAGCTAAGAGAACTGTGGTAGGCGAGGTTGATCTCCCGATCAAGATTGGACCTCATACTTTTATCATTACATTTTATGTAATGGATATATATCCCGTTTATAGTTGCCTCCTTGGTCGTCCGTGGATTCATTCCGCAGGTGCTGTGACCTCAACCTTGCATCAAAAGATCAAATTTATGATTAACAATCAGATGGTCATCATTGAGGGTGAATAAGATGTACTTGTGAGCCATCTCGCTTCTTTCCTCTATGTGGAAGTAGGAGGTGAAGTGCATGAGACCCCGTTTCAAGCCTTTGAGGTAATCAATGTTGAAATGATTTACGAAAAGCCAGCGTCTTCAATAGTGACTTGGAAAGACGCAAGGACAGTGATAGAGGAAGGACATCCGCGAGGATGGGGCAGAGTGTTGGAATTGTCCGTTAACAAAAATGGAGCTGGTCTAGGTTACAAGCAGAAGAATGCAACTGATAAGGGCAAGGGGCTCGCAACTCCATTGGTTTTTACTAGTGGGGGCCACCTTGTCGATGGTCAAGTCATGTTTTTGGAAACTGAAGCTGAAGATCATGAAGAGCTGTGCATGGTGTATCCTAGGGCGCCTAATCAAACTTTGAACAATTGGAGAGTCGTCGAAATCCCTGAAGTTACCCTAGTAGACAAGTAATTCCCTGTTTTTATTTCACCTAAAAATCCTATGCTCTGCCCAAGTCATATGGATCATGTTGTAGGGCTTTTTGCTTTTAAAGCACAACTTATCATCAATAAATAAACTTTCACATCCAATTACGATCTCTTTCTTTCATTTTTACTTTTTGCACATAAAATTATTTTTGAAAGGCAATGTTTTGTTTTACTTCTTTTTCTTTTCTTCCTTTTGTCAATCTTTTCTAAAAAATAAAAGCATGAAGCCATTCATCGTGCAGATCCTCGCCTGCTCCTGTCGATAACGACCCCGCTATGGTCCGATATGACTTTGATAACCCGATCTACCAAGCCGACAAAGACTCCGAGGAAGATTGTGATCTCCCAGAAGAGCTAGCCAGACTACTAAAGCAAGAGTCAAAGGTCATTCAGCCATATCAAGAAGAGGTCGAAGTTATCAACATGGGAACTGAAAAGGATACTAAAGAGATCAAGATAGGTGCAGCTTTGAAATCAGAGATTAAGTCAAAACTAGTCATATTGCTTCGAGAGTACGTTGACGTATTTGCTTGGTCCTACAAGGATATGCCCGGTCTAGATGAAGAGATTGTGATGCACAAGTTGCCTCTCAAGGAAGGTTTCCCGCCAGTGAAGCAAAAGTTGAGGAGAATGAAGCCAGAGATGCCCTTCAAGATCAAAGAAGAAGTGCAGAAGCAATTAGACGCTGGTTTTCTGGCAGTATCCAGCTATCCACAATGAGTAGAGAATATTGTCCCAGTACCAAAGAAGGATGGAAAGGTGCGAATGTGTGTCGATTATAGAGACCTTAATAGAGCAAGTCCGAAAGATGACTTCCCTCTACCATACATTGATGTACTAGTAGACAACACAACCCAGTTATCTGTCTTCTCGTTTATGGATGGCTTTTCTGGATATAACCAGATTAAGATGGCACCCGAAGATATGGAAAAAAAGACTTTCATCACCCCATGGGGAAATTTCTGTTACAAGGTCATGCCGTTTGGGCTCAAGAACGCAGGCGCGACATATCAGCGAGCAATGGTCACTCTCTTTCATGACATGATACATAAAGAAATTGAGTGTTATGTAGACGATATGATTGCGAAATCCCAGACTGAGGAAGAACACCTCATTCACTTGGAAAAGCTATTCGCCATACTAAGGAAATTCTAGCTGAGATTAAATCCCAACAAATGCACTTTTGGTGTAAGATCTGGTAAACTGCTAGGTTTTATTGTGAGCCAAAAAGGGATTAAAGTCGATCCAGATAAGATCAAAGCTATCCAAGAAATGTCGGCACCCAAAACTGAAAAAGAAGTCCGAGGTTTCCTTGGGAGATTGAGCTACATCGCTAGGTTCATATCTCATCTAACGGCCACTTGTGATCCCATCTTCAAACTACTTAGAAAGGATCAAGCAGTGGTGTGGAATGATAATTGTCAGAAAGCCTTTGAGAAAATAAAGGAATATCTACAGGAACCGCCAATCTTGATGCCTCCAGTACCCGGACGACCCCTGATCATGTACTTGACTGTGCTAGAAGGATCTATGCGTGTTAGGTCATTATGATGAAACTGGTAGAAAGAAGCATTCAATTTATTACCTCAACAAGAAGTTCGACGACTGTGAATCAAGATATTCAATGCTCGATAAGACGTGTTGTGCATTGGCTTGGGTAGCAAAACGCTTGAGACAATATATGCTCACCCATACGACCTTGTTGATCTCCAAGATGGACCCTATCAAATACATATTCGAGAAGCCCGCTCTCACCAGACGAGTGGCTCGTTGGCAAATGGTATTAACAGAGTATGACATCCAGTATGTTACGTAGAAAGCTATCAAAGTAAGTGTACTCTCTGACTACCTTGCCCACCAACCTATGGACAACTACCAGTCTATGTGCTTTGATTTCCCCGACGAAGACGTCATGTTTACCAGAGACTATACCACACCAGGCCCAGATGATGGACCCGAACCAGGATCACGATGGACACTCATGTTCGACGGTGCCGCAAATGCTAAAGGTTGTGGAATTGGGGCAGTCATCACTTCTCCAACCGGTTTTCACCTGCCATTCACCGCCAAATTATGCTTCAAATGTACTAACAACATGGCCGAATATGAAGCTTGTATTTTCGGAATTGAAGCTGCCATTGATAATAAGATCAAGATTCTGGAAATCTATGGAGATTATGCGCTTGTCATATGCCAAATTAAAGGGGAATACGAAACACTTGACCTCAAGTTAATTCCTTACAAAGATCACGTCTTGAAGCTAATCCTGTACTTTGATGATATCACTTTTCATCACATTCCCAGAGGAGAAAATCAATTGGCTGACGCTCTAGCAACACTAGCATCCATGTTTCAAGTCAAGTGGAAGAATGAGGCGCCATCCATCCGTCTGGAGTATTTGGACAAACCCGCTTATTGCCTAGCAGCCGATGCGGAGGAACATAAAGTTGATGATCATCCTTGGTTCTATGATATCAAGTGGTATCTAGAGACACAGGAATATCCAGAAGGCATAACTATCACTGACAAGAAGTACCTCAGAAAGCTCTCGTTGAAGTTCTTCCTCAGCGGTGACGTATTGTACAAGCGGAATTATGATTCGGTTCTACTTAGATGCAAGGATAAACATGAAGCAGAACGTATCATAAACGAAGTACACGGATGATCTTTTGGAACATATGCTAGTGGTCATACTATGGTTAAAAAGATTTTGAGGGTGGGATACTATTGGATGACGATGGAAACAAATTGTTGTCTCCATGTCCACTCATGCCACAAGTGCCAAATTTACGCAGACAAAGTTCTTACTTCACCACTCCCTCTGAATGTGTTGACTTCGTCTTGGCCTTTCACCATGTGGGGTATAGATGTAATTGGACGCATCGAGCCAACCGCTTCGAACGGACACCATTTTATCTTAGTGGCCATCGACTACTTTACCAAATAGGTAGAAGCTGCATCTTATGCCAATGTCACTAAGCAAGTGGTGATTCGCTTCATCAAGAAAGAAATTATTTGTCGATATGGAATCCCGAACAAGATCATTACGGACAACGGTTCAAACCTCAACAATAAGATGATGAAAGAGTTGTGTAAAATCTTCAAGATTGAACACCACAATTCGACACCTTATCGTCCCAAAATGAATGGAGCTGTTGAGGCAGCAAATAAGAATATTAAGAAAATCGTCCAGAAGATGGTGAAGACTTACAAAGACTGGCACGAGATGTTGCCATTTGCGCTACATGGCTACCGCACCTCAGTGCGCACTTCCACAGGGGCAACCCCGTTTTCTCTTGTATATGGCATGGAAGCAGTATTCCTATTGAAGTAGATATTCCCTCCTTGAGGATTTTGGCAGGCGTCAAGCTAGATGAAGCCGAATGGATACAAGCCAGACTCGACCAGCTTAATCTCATCGACGAGAAGCGCATGACAGCCATCTGTCATGGACAGTTATACCAGAAACGGTTGAAGTGGGCCTTTGACAAGAAAGTTCGCCCACGACATATCCAAGTAGGAGATTTGGTACTGAGGAAAATCCAGCCAACTTACGTTGACCTAAGGGGCAAATGGGCACCAAACTACGAGGGTCCATATATAGTAAAAAAGGTTTTCTCTGAAGGATCCTTGATCCTCTCAACCATGGACGGTGACGATCTTCCATCCCCTGTGAATTCGGATGCAATTAAAAAATATTATGCCTGAAAAATAGACCCGGTGGACCAAAAAGAGAATCCACGCAAAAATGGGCGTCCTGGTGGGCCATAAAGATGGTTCAGGAAAAAATTAGGGACTAAAAAAAAAATAAAAAAAGAAAAGAAAAAAAAAAGAGTAAAAATATCCTGGTAGGATGAAAACCCGAAATGGCGGCTTAGGCAAAAGTTAGGGATTCAAAAAGGCAAAACTGCATCTTGAAAAGACGTGCGAACCCTCCTCAATAATCGTCAAGCTCTTGACTGAGAAAGATCAATTCAATCGTTGCATTCAGAAGCAAGGCATGAAGGGTCTTCAAAGACATATGGGCCATAGCGTATTTGAAACTCGGCAGGAATCGTTTCCAACATTGTCTTAGTTTTATATATATATATATATATATATATATATATATATATATATATATATATATATATATATATATATATATATATATATATATATATATATATATATATATATATATATATATATATATATATATATATATATATATATATATATATATATATATATATATATATATATATATATATATATATATATATATATATATATATATATATATCTGTCAAAAGCAGTTACCTCTTTTAGGAATTGTCTCCTTTTGTAATTTTCCCATTTATGGGTTTTCATCAATAAAAATTACTTTCATCAAAGTTTTCTCTGTTCTTTTTATTACCATATGGTTGCAAGTTTCGTTTATTTGATGATGAGTTTTGCATATAATGACATTATGGTAAATTGAATTAAGGGATGACTCACTCTCTTAGGGTAACTAAAGGGTGACCATGACTCTAAGGAGTACACAGGAACACCGTTTTAAATCTTGAAACGACTTGACTGGCAAGGCCGTCAAGCCTAACAAAGCTGGCCCTGAGTTGAAGGTATCAACACCTCCAAGTTTTATTACATCATGAAGAAATGATGTCAAGAAGGCAAGCTTGTCCTCCATTTTCCCACCTGGTCCAAAGTCCAATCCGCATTGGCAACTACAAAAGTCAGCCACGTCGGCATCTACATTTCCAATCACCCGTTTGCAATCATATGCACCATACACATCACATTCGACATCATAAGCATCCTGCTTCATAATCATCTTACATCATATGCATACCCAGAATCATATCATACTCTCCTAGCTCTTGCTTTACCGCACATCAATATTTGCATTTGCATTTCCATTTATGGAACTTTTTTTATCATCAAGCATTCACATATGCGAGTTCAAGTCCAGGATCAGTCTCGAAGATTTCCAAGATCTTAGGCAGCCCAGTCAGGGGCATTCTCCGCAAAACCGTGGGTGTTCCCCACGAAGTTGTGAAACTTTCTGTTGGACAAATTCAAGAGCTCCAAAGTAATCATCAACCCAGTCAGGGGTATTATCTGCAAAGATCATGGGTTCCCCACGGGATTCAAGAATATCAAAGCAATATTCAGCCCAATCAGGGGCATCTTTTCAAGACCATGGGTATTTCCCATGACGTATTTCGACCTCGTGGTTGATCAAATCTTCAAATCAACGTTCAGCTCAGACAGGGGCATCTTCAGCAAAGCCGTGAGCGTTCCTCACAAAGTTGTTCAACCTTTTGTTGACCAAGACAAAACTTCAACGACAAATTCAACCCATTCAAGGGCATATCATTTAAGTCAGCAGGCGTCCCCCGTGGACCTATCTCGATCCAATCTTTCTCTTGGGCCATCCCCAATGAGTTGTTTCGAGCAGACTCGATTATCCTCTTCAGCGATAAGTGGCAATCTCTTCAGAGAAACTTATCCACCTACATCCTTTTGGTGTCAGGGTTGTGTTCGTGGTTCGCTACATCATCCTTTTGGTGATGGGTCAGACATCCTTTTGGTATCATGACTAGCATTTTTTCCATTATCCTTTTGGTAATGGACTCCTTACATCCTTTTAGTGTCGGGTTTGCCTTGTTCCGCTACATCATCCTTTCGGTGATGGGTCTGATATCCTTTTGATATCATGACTAGCATTTTTTCCATTATCCTTTTGGTAATTGATTCCTTACATCCTTTTGGTGTTAAGGTTGATTTTGTTTCTCTCCATCATCCTTTTGGTGATGGGTCTGGCATCCTTTTAATGTCATGACTAGCGTTTTTCATTATCCTTTTGGTAATGGATTCCTTACATCCTTTTGGTGTTTTGGTTGATTTTGTTTTGCTCCATCATCCTTTTGGTGATGGGTGTAACACCCCATTTAAATTATTCAGTCGCTTTTGTATTTTCCGTGATGTGTAGTTGTGTGGTGTCCTTAATTAAGGGTATGAGGTTAGGAGTAAGGAAGAGAGGTGACCTTAGTTGGGGTACTGTGGATCTAGATAAAGAAGTAAGTTAATTATGATATTGAGATCATTATAGTGATTAATATTATTCCAACTATTATTAATAATAATGTTAATGAGATTATCATTATTATTATTATTATTATTATTATTATTATTATTATTCGTATTAATAATATTATTTGGTGGAATATTATTATTATTCATATTATTACTATTAGTATAAATATTATTATTAGTGGGAGAATAATATTAGTATTATTATTATTATTATATGATTTAAATAATAAAATAAGAAATAAGGGATTAAAGGAAATAGAGAAGTTTTTTTGGGGAAAGAGAATTAGAACACGATAAATTGTCAGAGAAAGATTTTGGGAGAAAAAGTGAGAAGAAGAACAAGGAGGAAGAGAAGGAGAGCTAGGGCAGAGGAACCAAATTCTCCATTGTTGATCAAGGAAAAGCTAAATTCTAAGGTAAGGGGGGAGAATGGATTTCAATATGGGTGAATTAACATGAGAGGGTAGTGAGAGGTCCTTTCTCTCATAGGAATTATATGTTCTTGAGGATTCTTGATCTAATTTTCGTAGCATGATAAATTCCATAAATTTGTTGCTGTTCTTGAATGATTATGGTATGGGGAGTAATGCTTTTCATAGTTTTCTATATATACCTTTCGGTATGTTATGGTGATGTAAGGTTTAGGGATTTGGGCAAATATGTAGAAATGAATGTTACAATTGGTATCAGAGCAGGTCGGTCCGTCCGGCCAGTGTTGTAGTAGAGTCTGACTATAGAATGTTTATAGTCATGTGTGTGTTTGAATTGTCCAGTGTCGATCTTTGGTAAGGATTTTGGAGTGGACTTGATTTGTTTACCACTTAGCGAGTTGGATGTTATTTTAGGAATGAATTGGCTTGAGAGCAAGATGCGAGAGTCGTATCCGGAGCTGTTCTCGTCAGATTCATTTTCGAGGACGAAAATATTTTAAGTGGGGGAGAGTTGTAACACCCCATTTAAATTATTTAGTCGCTTTGGTATTTTCTGTGATGTGTAGTTGTGTGGTGTCCTTAATTAAGGGTATGAGGTTAGGAGTGAGGGAGAGAGGTGACCTTAGTTGGGGTACTGTGGACCTAGATAAAGAAGTAAGTTAATTATGATATTGAGAGCATTATAGTGATTAATATTATTCCAACTATTATTAATAATAATGTTAATGAGATTATTATTATTATTATTATTATTATTATTATTATTATTATTATTATTATTATTATTCGTATTAATAATATTATTTGGTGAAATATTATTATTATTCATATTATTACTATTAGTATGAATATTATTATTAGTGGGAGAATATTATTATTATTATTATTATTATTATTATAGGATTTAAATAATAAAATAAGAAATAAGGGATTAAAGGAAATAGAGAAGTTTTTTTGGGGAAAGAGAATTAGAACACGATAAACTGCCAGAGAAAGGTTTTGGGAGAAAAAGTGAGAAGAAGAACAAGGAGGAAGAGAAGGAGAGCTAGGGCAGAGGAACCAAATTCTCCATTGTTGATCAAGGAAAAGCTCAATTCTAAGGTAAGGGAGGAGAATGGATTTCAATATGGGTGAATTAACATGAGAGGGTAGTGAGAGGTCCTTTCTCTCATAAGAATTATGTGTTCTTGAGGATTCTTGATCTAATTTTCGTAGCATGATAAATTCCATAAAATTGTTGCTGTTCTTGAATGATTATGGTATGGGGAGTACTACTTTTCATAGTTTTCTATATATATCTTTCGGTATGTTGTGGTGATGTAAGGTTTAGGGATTTGGGCAAATATGTAGAAATGAATGTTACAATGGGTCTGGCATCCTTTTGATGTTATGATTAGCGTTTTCCATTATCCTTTTGGTAATGGATTCCTTACATCCTTTTGGTGTTAGGGTTGATTTTGTTTCGCTCCATCATCCTTTTGGCGATGGGTCTGACATCCTTTCGATGTTATGATTAGCGTTTTTTCCATTATCCTTTTGGTAATGGATTCCCTACATCCTTTTGGTGTTAGGGTTGATTTTGCTTCGCTCCCTTATCCTTTTGATAATGGGTCCCTTACTTTCTTTTAATGTCAGAGCAGTGTGTGTGAGTGTACTATCATCCTTTTGGTGATAGGTTTGTCATCCTTTGGGTGTCAAGTTTTCTCTGTTAACATCCTTTTGGTGTTAGCGACTTTTGTAAGATATCCAATATTTCATTCCCAAGCAGTTCCTTTCTTTTCGGACAAATCCAGGGTCTTCTATATCTAATCATCTTCTACCTTGAAAGAATGAATGTCGTAGCATTTCGTCTTACCAGGTTTAAGCCGATTAGATAGGGGCATCTGTCATACCCTAAATTTGCCCATACTTTATTTTAATCAAAGGCATTGGTACAAACCATCAGAGGGTTGTCAAGAAATTTTGAGATTGTTTTTATTGGTGTGAGCATGAGGTAGAAGCTTGTTGGGTACCTCAGAGGCCATGGTGGAGTTGGAATGATCACCCAGTTCATTTGCACAATGCCCAAGCAAAAGGGTTGAAATTAGGGTTTCAATTTTAATCAGGATAAATTTGTTTTTAAGGGCAAGACTTGTTTCCATGGCCTTCCATGTGTCCTAAGGTGTGTGAGGATGGGAGATTGACCATCAATTTTAATCAGAAAAGCTTCAATTGATCAGTCAATTGAAAATCAGGAGATTTGGGGGAAAAGTCAACTGTAGTTTGACTTTTGATTTAAATGGTGCTCCAATGGTGGGATCATAGTCCATGAAGTTCATATGGCTTAGTGAAGTCTACTCAAGAAGTTTCAAGGCCTCAGAAGACCCGGAACATCAATAGTCGACTCGGTAGTCATCAATCGATCGTTTCGTTGACCAAAAAGTCAACTTTTCAACCATAAGGAATTTGACCTCAAAGTATGAAGAAAAAATGTTCCTAATGCCATATTACATCTAGCCATGAAGTTTCATTAACATTGGATCAAGGATGGAGGAGTAATCGAAAAATCGGGAAATTAGGGTTTTGAAAGAGGCAAGACCATAACTCCCTAACCACACATCCAATTGAGTTGGTTCAAAGCTCATTGGAAAGCTCTTGACAAGTCCTGCAAAAGTCCTACAGTGGTCCATGAGCATAAAATGCATAGATTTGGAGTTATGGCCAAAGTCATTACAAGAGGGGAAAATAACTTAGAAAAATTCTAAGTTATTGGACTTTTTAGGCATGTTTTTCAGCAACTTTGAAAGGATTTTTGACCTAGTTCCATTTGGAATATGAAGATCATGAAAACATGAAAGTTGTATAGCTTCATGAGGGCTTTCCAAAATGTACTAGAACTTCTCCATAGCCCTTATGAGTTGAGAGTTATGAATTCAACAAGATGAGGTTTCAACATTTGAGTTCACCACTTCCATTTTTCACAAACTCACCTTTTGATCACTTGAACCATTCTCAGCCCTTGGATCAGGTTTCTATCTGATATTTAGAGAGTATGATGAATGAAAATGCAGAAAACTAAGGGGTTTGATGGATTTGGCAAATGCTAGGCAAGTGACATTATTTTAATGAAAGAAATGAGGAAAGAGAAACTTTATGGAAGAAAGTCTTGCAGTTGCAGTTCTCCTACTTCCTAGCCATACTTCAGTCACTTCTATGTCATCCTCACCACTTGATTTATGCATAAACTTGAGCCAAGAGCATGAATTTGCAGCTGTCCACAAGCTTGAACAAAATTGTATTTTACAAAATCCCTCCAAAATGCCAAAAGACCAATCTGCTTCAAGCCTTGCCTTGCCTATAAATAGAGGTTACCTCTATGTTGAGAGGTACACCATAGCACTCTAAAACCCAAGAGAAAACCCTTGCTCTCATATTGCTTTGCATTTTCTTACAAGTGAAGAAAATCATTTCAAAATACCTAAAAATCTGCCTTGAGCAAAACACCTTCCAAAATCATTTTCACCCATTCAAAATCACCACAAACCATCCACACAATCCACAAATGATGTGTGGGAGGTGTTCAAGCCTTTAAACCAGTCAAAACCCTCATTTTCTCAAAAGTCAACTTTCAACCAAGCAAAGTTTGACTTCACATACAAAATCTGCCAAAACACATACCAAGCCTGTTTTGGTCATTGTAAACCTCCAAACACCTTAGGTTTATGATGTACCAACTGTCCATAACCTAAAATACCATCATCATCACTTGTTTCAAGTTCTGGTCCAAGATTCACTTGTTTACTTCAAGTGCAAGAAAAGCTGTCATCTTCATCAAGGCATTGGATTGGATCTTATTTGGAGGCTTCAATGTTTTCCATACTGCACAAACTTGCTTGGAGGTCTACAAGAGGTTGGTAGTTACTATCCTCCTTGAAACTGTCATGAATGTGTTTGATGTGCATTAGTGATTACAATGTGTTTTGAATCCAATACAGTCCATGTGTGAATCTGCCAAGTTTGGTTTTGTTACTATTCAATTTGGTTGACACTATTTTAATCATCATAAAATGTTGTGTTGCTGTGTATTAAGCCTTGAGATTCATTTAGATGCTACTCTTAGGTCATGTATGAACATAGGTAAAGTTGACTTGTAGCTGTTATGAAGTTGCTTTGCTGTCTTGTTTTTTTGGTTCTGTTTGGGAAGGATATTGACTTGCTTCTGTTGCAGCATCATTTTCATGTCATGAACCTGTTTGTTATCCTTTTGATTTGGAAATACCTATATGTTGGATCCATGTGATGTTTGTATCATTTGGAAATAGTTTGGTTTTGGTTCTGCTGCATTTCTGTTTTGGCCATTTTTTCAACTCATAGGCACTTTTCCAACTCATAGGTCATTTTTAGTGCTAGCTTCCTTTTGGATCATTTGTGTGCTTGAACTTGGTCTTTAACACATTTTGAACATGCTTGTAAGTTGATTCAGCCTCATTGAACTTGCCAAAGGTCATTGGAATGACTCATGTGAGTGTTGAGGACCAATACCTATTTTTGTTGTCTTAATGTTTGTAACCATCATGATATATGCATTGACACTTGATACTTGCCATTGTTATGTTAAGTATGCCTTTATGATACTATTACTTTGTGTTTGGCCTATGTTTGTTAACATGAGAATCTTGTATCATTGAATCTTGTTAATTGGCATTGTTAGGTTTCATCTTTTGCATCAACTGTTGTCATCCTTAGGTTTATGAAGTAGGGTTGTTTCAATGATAGCATATGCATATTTGGTCTGCATTTGTCAAATGTGATAAGCCTATGTGTATTGTGTTGATGTTTTGAAAAAGCATTGTGTGCATTGTCTTAAATTGCTTGTAGGCACCTTTGATCATTGTTTTGTTTGTTTGCATCAAGATACCATGTTTTTTCTGTTGTGACTCCAAACTGCCTTAGCCCTAAGTGATTTGAATTGCTAACTGTCATTGGCCTGAGTTGTTTGATGCATGTAGCATTAGGGCTATTTGTTGATTATGCTAGCATTGTCATGCTCACTATGTTGCTATCATGAACCATTGTCATTGTAATGCATGTCACTCCTTACTTTCAAAATTTGTCAAGTTCTGTTATTTTGATGTTGTTTGTGAAAAGAGCATGTTGTTCGGTGATAATTAACATGCTAGAACTAGGTTTTCATGTTGTACTTGTTTGTATTCATTACTATGGTATTGTAACTTCCATTGCAAGGCATGAGTTGATTGATGTGTTTGATGCTGCTTCTGTTGTTATGTTTGCTGTACCAAAACCAACTACCATGATTAGCTTGTTAGGTCTTGTTGTTTAAGGTCAATTTGTCTTGGTGTGTAAACCATATGTGTATGCATGTTGTTGTGATAACCAAGATTGGCTACTGTCTTGCTATGTGATCTGCTGCAAACCATTGAACCATGTTTAGCTTGTTAGGCTATTTTGTTTGAAATCACTTTGTCATGGTATGAGTTTGTATGTATATGTGTAGGGTGCTTTATGCATGATTTGTTGATGTTTTGGTTTGGCAAGAGTATGTATGCTATCAATTACTTTGTTAAGTCTTCTTGCAAGCAGTTTGGAATCCATGATTTAATGTATACGGATTACTTTAGGTATGATGATTGAGTTGAATATGCCTGCTACATCATGAACTGTGCTCATTTTCCCAAAACATCATGTCAAGCACTTTTGTTCAATTCTTGCCACTTGCATACCAGTTTTTGGTTGGAATTGTTTCTGATTAACCTTTGGATCTAGAATCCATAGGTTATGTATTTAAAAGATGTGTATACCTTCATTTAACCATGATCACTTCTATTTTGCATCACAACCACCATAATGCACATCACAAGCCATAGTTGCAACTTGCATACCAGTTTTTGGTTGGAATTGTTTTTGTGTGATCCTTGCACCTATAATCCATGAACCACATATTTGAAACTTGTGCATACCTTTACTTGATCATAAGCACTTCTGTTTTGAGTTGTGGCTGTCATGTTCACATTATTGGCTGTCAAGTTTTTGTTTTATGTTTTCATCACATGTGCCAACTGTTTTGATTGTTCTTTCTTGCAAGATATTGGAATTCATGTTTTGACATAGGAGAATCATTTAATGTGTGTTGATTGAATTGAGTATGTATGCTGCCTCATGAATTGATTCTTATTTTCCAAAACAGCCTTTTAGCATTTTGGTTCATTTGTGCAACTTGCATATCAGTTTTTGATTGGAGTTGTTTCTGTCTGATCTTGGCATCTATAATCCATGAATAATATATTTGGAAGTTGTGCATACCCTTACTTGACCATATTCATTTCTGTTTTGAGTTGTGGTTTTCAAATTGCATTTCCAAGCTTCACCTTGCAACTTGCATACCAGATTTTGATTGGGATTGTTTTTGTGTGATCTTGGCATGTAGATTCCATGAATAACATATTTGAAACTTGCCCAGGCCATTACATGACTTTAAATACATCTGGTTTGGTCCTTTGATTTCAAAATGCACATCCAAGCTTCACATTACAGTTACATTCAAATTTTGATTTGTGTGCCTTATATTGAAAAATTAACACTGCCATTGCATTCCTTGTTGAATTTCACGCAAGTTAGACCTAAATTTTGTCAAAAATGGTTGAGTTTTAAGTGAGTTGTGATGTTCTCGTTTTCATGCTATTGCCTTGTTCTAGCTTGCTTGCCTTGGCCTAGAATTGCTAGCATTTTAGGCTTATGTATTTAATGGGGTGGCATAATACTTGGATGTATCGCCACCCCAGTGGTTATGCCTTAAACTTTCACACGCCTTGCACTGCCATGTCCTGGGTTCGATCCATTGTGGATATTAACCCTTTTATTTTATTTTTCCATTCTTCATGTTTTCACTACTTTGCTCCCTTTTCCATCCACTTGCACGCGCGCGCCTGTCGCTACTGCGAAAATCGGCGCCGGCTTGACAGGAGAGTCGCCACCGTGCGTTATTTATCCCAAAGGAGGGAAAGGAAACGCTCAAAGTAAACCTCGCAAAGACGGGAAAAGGTATGGTCATCGCAACCAAAACCTGGATTCGGGAGTCGGTTACGCAAGAGGAAGGTATTAGCACCCCTCACGTCCATCGTACTCGATGGGATCCACGCTTGGTGTTTATAAGGAAAAGGGTGTGTTTATCTATCTACGCTAATGGTCAGTCTGAAAAGAAAATAAAAGGACAGGACTCGACAGAACATACGCAGTTCTGGGCCTACGTACTCCCTCGTGCAATGGGAAAGTCAGAGTCAACGTAGTTCGACTACCTACGACTAAACGGGGGAAAGGTTGCTCGCCAGGACATCGCGTCTTGTGCCTACGTACTTCCACACAGCATGGAAGATCAGAGCAAACGTAGTTCGACCAACTACGGCTAACCTGGGGGTTCTCACACAGCAGTGAGAAGATAAACTGGTCTCAAAGGTTCGGGGACCTACAACTACGATCTGGCCTCAAATGCACTCGGGCAAGAGAAAAGGGATAACAATTAGTCGTCAGCGGGAAAGTCTCGATCGCACAGTCGCGAGAGAACAAAAGGTTAGTTGTTAGTGTGCTCGCTAGGATATCGCATCCTATGCCTACATATCCTCATCTGGTACGAGGAATCAGAGCAGCTGTAGTTCGGCTAACTACGACACCAGCTACTCAAGAGCTCCTATTGAAAGGAAAGGGAAAAGACACCCTAAAACTATAGCTGAAAAAGGGGAATCTACCTACTGTTATCATGCCTTGTCGACCATCCTAATGTCTATCATAACGACTCCGCAGCGGAGAAGTCAGAGCTCCTAAGGGATCATGGCAACAGGACTAAACGGCAAACAGGAATCAACTGCAAAGTAAAGAAATACTGGAAATATGCATGAATGCAATAACCAAACAAACAAGGCGCAAAGGCCGCAAACCACAGAGGTAAGGGAGCTCAGCTCTACCAAATACCAACAAGCAAAGCCACTCAATAACAAACAAGCAGAAGGAGGACCACCTCAACTTCTCATGCACACAAAGCCTACTTCTAGGATGCACCTACCTCAGAAATATCTATATGAACCCCTAAGTCTAATGCAGCACAACACCACACAAGTCAAACAACACAAAGAGAAGGCGAACCAGCCTGACAAACCTCTATCTAAAACTCAAACAAAACCCTGAGCAAGACCCTTAAACAAAACTCTAATCAAACCTCTAAGCAAAACCCTAATCAAAGCAAATATCTAAGCAAAACTCTAATCAAAACCCTAAGCAAGAGGAATCAATCCCAGTCTCCAAGCTTCAGAACAAGCTTACTAAAGAAAGGGAGCTAAGTAGACAAACTCATAGTGCCTTCCTCAGGAAAGTACCAGGAGGTTACCACTCAGGAATCATATCCTATGCGGCTCGACAACTGTGATCAGTTTACATTCCTCCTCAGGAGAAACTAAACTCACATGAAGGCTCCAGCATCATTGGATATTTAAGAAAGCCTATATGAACTAAGGGAACTAAGTGAACAGACCCATAGGACCTTCCTCAGGAAAGTACTAGGAGGCTTCCACTTAGGAATCGTATCCTATGTGGCTCAACAACTGTGATCGGTTTACGTTCCTCCTCAGGAGAAACTAAACTCACATGAAGGCTCCAGCATCATTGGATACTTAAGAAATCCTAGATGAACTAGAGGAACTAAGTGAGCAGACCCATAGGACCTTCCTCAGGAAAGTACTAGGAGGCTTCCACTTAGGAATCGTATCCCATGTGGCTCGACAACTGTGATCAGTTTACATTCCTCCTCAGGAGAAACTAAACTCACATGAAGGCTCCGACATCATTGGATACTTACGAAAGAGGCGAGAAGAAAGAATGAAAGTCATTCATAGTGCCTTCCTCACGAAAGTACCATAAACTCCCTTCAAACTTCAGGATCTCGAACCTCACAAACAGAGAACAAGCTCCTAGACTAGGCCTCAATCCACTGCATCCTTGCAAGCTCCAACAGGACTTCATCCAGCTTCCATATTCAAAAAGAAACCACAAATCCTCAAACCACAAGAAACTATCTCTGAAGTTCAACCACAGTTGAACTTCAAAGTCAGAAGCCATCAAGACTTCTCCTATCCTCAAGCTCAGACAAAAAATATCAGAACACCCTACAAAAATCTATCAAAAATCTAGGGGAAACCTACATGACTCTATGATCCCAAGACTAAATCTCAAAGCCTAAGTCAACTTCTAAGGCTACTAAACAATCCCTAGCATATGAATGGTCAAGGGTTACCGACAAGTTATGAGGTCTCTATTCTCTAACCCTAAAACAATATCAATCAACCTCTAAAAATCTATGAGAAAATCTATGGGGAACATGCATTAGTCTAGTACAACATACTAAAAAACTAAAGCAAAATTTATTACCAGATGAAAGAACTAAAATCAACAAGGCAGACATGCCACAAACCAATTATTCAATATCAATAACAATGCAAAAAAAATGCAATTAAAATGCAAATGCATGATTAAGCTAATGTTTTTGTATTGTAAAATTCTACATTGAGTTACGAACATATAGAAAAAATAATGGAATTATTTGATCAAACCTACTATTTTTCATGAAGTTTCTAATAACATGCATGCACTAAAAGATATTAAAAAAAGTCATTTAAATGGAAAATATGCTAAAAATAGCAAACAAAAATAAAATGGCATTTTTATTTTTATATACTTTTCTGGACATTTATATTGACCTATAGCAAAAAAGAAGAATTAAAAACATTGATTTTTCTATTTTGTATGATTTTTACAAGATGCAAGAAAATATTAAAAGAAATTAAAATTCAAACTTGGAATAAAATGGGAGGGGGGTTCAAACAGCATGTGCCCCCAGTTCTAATCCTAAGTGGGCCAGAGTGGGGTGGTGCGCCTAGCAAAAGGCGCAGGCCCAAGGGAATCAGAAATCAACTAAAAAATAAAAGAGAAAAAAAAAACGCATGGGGGTGCAGAACGAGTAATTCCTAGTTGGTTTTTGTTGGGCCCACGCTATGGGGGGGGGGGGGGCGCCTAGCAACTCAGGGCAAAGCCCATCCCAAATCATTCTATCTCCTCTCTCGCAGGGGGGTGAAAGAGCAATGAAGGGGGTATGTTTCAGCAGGCGAAATTGGGCCTTGAACCCAATCTGAAACCCTAGCCCAAAACCCTAACAACAAAACATATCTCCTTCCCCAATTCCCTGATCACTGTTCATCCCCAAACTAACCCTAGCCGTTCCCTCATCGTCTCTCTGCAACTCCTCTAACTCTCAAGATCCTTCAACCAAACCCTCTCAGATCAACTAAAAAAAAACAAGCAAACAAACTAAGAAATCCTAATCTCAACGAGACAAAATCATCTAAATCCATACGATCAAGCAGATGAACTAGCTTCACACTTAGATAATGCATACCTGGAGACGAATCAAGAACCAAATCGTGGAGTTCTTGAAGCTTCCAAGGAGGTCGCCGCGAGAGACTAGGATCTGGAGGTTCCCTGGGAGTTACTTGTTCGAACGATCTTGAGAAGGGAGCAGGAGATCTTTCTGGAAAAATCGAGAGTTGCTTGAAGGAGTTGAAGATCGTTGGAAAAAATCTTGAAGCACGATGGAGGTTGGACTTCGTTCTGGAAAATTTCTGGGCGAATCGTATCGCTTGGTGAAGAACGCTGTTCTGGTTTATGAAGATTCTGGGGATTCACGAAGAACAGACGACGTTCTTGACGATCGATGATGATAATGATGATTTTCTGGGATTTCGCTGAAGAACACTGAAGCCTTGATGATTTTCTGGGTGATTGTTCTTGAAGAACGATGAAGGTGCGAGGATTTTCTGGAAAAGAGTTCTTGAAGAACGAAGGGGGTTTGAATGTTCTGGAAAATTGGTTGAAGTTTCCGGCGAAGTGGTTGAGTTCTCCGGCGAGTGGTGATGAAGGGGGACGGAGGAGGAAGAGGGAGAAAGAGGGAGATCGGAGGATTTACTGCAATTTTGCAGTTTCCGGCGAGGGACGGCGGTGGTCCGATGACGGTTGGGGTGGTTCAGGGCGTCTGTATGCCCGGCGACGAGGGGGTCCGGCGAGATGGTGGTGAAGCGACAGGTGGCGTGAGGTGAGGTTAGTGGGGCGCGTGTCAGGGCGTGGAGAGAGAGGATTGAGAGATGGAGTGGAGACGTGGCAGACGCTGGGAATTCTGAGTTGTGTGTTGGTGGGTCCTGGGTGCAACGCGTGGCGCCCCTTTATAGTGACAAGTGTCACTCTTCTGGACAGAATGAACAAAAAATACACTGATGGACTTGATGGCATTCTGGGCCTCCAAAAAAATCTATCTTGGGCCCATACGAAAATTAATCAAAAAAACTTAAAAACTGAATTAACAAAAATATTAAATCCAATTAACCTAATTAAGACTAATCCTAATTAACTAGTGACTAATCCTAATTAAACTAAATGCAGATTAAACTATCCTAATTGATTCAAACAAATTCAATTAACCTAATTAAACCCTGATTTAAATCTAAAAATGATTAAAATCTAATTAACTCCATATTAAACCAAAAATGATTAAAACTCTACTAATTTCTATAACATCTCTTATTAAAATCCTATAAAAAATCTACCATTTATATCTATTTAAAAGAAAAACTATATTAAACATACTCTATTATTAATAAAAGAGAAAAAACTATACTCTTTCTATATTATCTAAAAACAATTTTTAAAATCTATTATATTCTAAAAATGATAAAGAACTATTAAATCTATTTAAAAAATTCTATAAAATTCTAAAAGAAAGATTTAAACTATTTAAAAATGTAAAAAATCTATTTAAATCCTAAAAAAATGATTAAAAGCCTATTTAAAATTCACAAAAGTCTATTAAGCCCTAAAAATGCAAACAGAGGCCAATAACCAACATAAAAGAGCGTGCGACCAGATCAAATCAACCAGTAAACCCCTGGCCTCAGAATATTCCCCAATCACCATGCAGGCTGAAAAGCGCATAATCTCCCGAAAATAAAACCCTGATGCTCTATATTGGATCTGCCATATCCGGTAAATGAAACCCAAATTGTAACTCTGATATCCTCTGTCTGTGCATAAATATCACGCGTCTGGTTTGCGAATATGAATTTAAACCACGAGCCAGATAGGAGAACCGGTTGGTCAAATTTTAGGGTGCAACAGCTGCCCCTATTCAAGCGACTTGGACCTGAAGGGTTGAAGAGCGCTCAGCCTTCAAACATTCGGAGGTACGAGACGGTTGAATACAAATAAAACCCGAAAATTTGCCAACCGCGAGAGTATACTGTAAAACTGCTTGGGGAATAAAGTCCAGAACCGAGTCCAGCCGTCATAGCAACAAAACTGATCAATCATCTGATAAAGAACTCCTGATTTGACTGCCAATTACCGGTGATACCCCCTATAACAAACCCGAGGGTTTCCACAAAACACCTGATCCTTTCACACTGCCTACTGATAGGCAGGAAGAGAAATACATTCACATCGTCCAAAGATGGACAGGAAGACACCCTGATTGATAAAACGAATCAATACTCGCATCGTCTAAGGGTAGACGGCAAGACGCCATTAATCTCCATACTCACATCGTCTAAGGATAGACGGAAAGAAAGCCTGATCGCATACTCACATCGTCTAAGGGTAGACGGGAAGACACCATTAATCTCCATACTCACATCGTCTAAGGATAGACGGAAAGAAAGCCTTAATCTCCATACTCACATCGTCTAAGGGTAGACGGGAAGACACCATTAATCTCCATACTCACATCGTCTAAGGATAGACGGGAAGAAAGCCTGATCGCCATACTCACATCGTCTAAGGATAGACGGAAAGACATTCATAATCTCCATACTCACATCGTCTAAGGATAGACGGAAAGAAAGCCTTAATCTCCATACTCACATCGTCTAAGGGTAGACGGGAAGACACCATTAATCTCCATACCCACATCGTCTAAGGATAGATGGAAAGACAACCTTAATCTCTATACTCACATCGTCTAAGGATAGACGGAAAGACACCCTGATTGATGAAACAAATCAATATTCACATTGTCTAAAGATAGACGGGATCATCCTGATTGATGAAACAAATCAATATTCACATCGTCTAAGGATAGACGGGAAGAAAGCATTAATCTCCATACTCACATCGTCTAAGGATAGACGGGAAGAAAGCCTGATCGCCATACTCACATCGTCTAAGGATAGACGGAAAGACATTCATAATCTCCATACTCACATCGTCTAAGGGTAGACGGAAAGAAACCATTAATCTCCATACTCACATCGTCTAAGGATAGACGGAAAGAAAGCATTAATCTCCATACTCACATCGTCTAAGGATAGACGGCAAGACACCATTAATCTCCATACTCACATCGTCTAAGGGTAGACGGGAAGACATCCTGATTGATTCAATTCAACACCATCCCTCAAATTGCAGAATCCTTCTGTCTACGGGAATTGATGGAAAGATCAATATCCTTGAAGGGGCCACATCGTCAGTATGGACCGACGGGAAGAAAACCACCTTCAAAGAACCATGTCGTCAATAAGAATCGACAATCACGAAAACTGAACATTCTTCGAAGAGCCTCGACATCAATAAGGATTGATGGTCAGAAAAGTCCCTCTTGAAACGTCATCTCATCCAATAAACAGAAAGAAAACCACTATCCGAAATATCGTTTTGAAACCCTTCAACAATCAAAGATAGCCGGAGAAGACTCGCTAGGGGAACACCCCATCTGTATGATCTGACAATAAGAAACCCGCTGAACAATAACCTGAAACTTCACATCGTTTACTGATAGACGGAAAGAAAAGCCACTTGCTAGAGAAACCCCGTCTTGAACCCCACTGAAAATCACCCAAAACTTCACATCGTCTACTGATAGACGGGAAGAAAAGCATATCCTGGGGAAACCCCTTCTTGAAACCCTACTGCAATCACCCGCAACTTCACATCGTCTAAGGATAGACGGAAAGAAAACCACGTTCAAACTCAAGACGTCTAATGATGGACGGAGAAATCCACTTATTGGGGGAACACATCGTCAATATGAATTGACGGGAAGAAAAGCCTGCCGATACCAGATGACTGATTGATCAAAGCACAACTATTGTATGATCTGAAACACAAATAATCCGCTGAATCGTCTGAACACTGCTGCTGGATAAATGCCCCTGAACTGATCACAGAGTAATTCACGCGCCATATGAGGCTGGTAGAAAACCTGGCTTATGCTTCGTATGCATATGCATATGCTTGAATCTTTCTATGGCGTAATGCTCCATTCAGGATGGAAATGCTACGCATTTTGAAAATGAAATGCAAGTATGATGCAAATATGATGATGCATGCAATATGCTAATGCAGGCTCGAGCTGCGGGAGAAGATCGGGTACAGAAAACCACTTCAGCAAAATAAATGCTGAAGACGAAGCCAACTCCGCTGGGGATAAACCGGATATCACAGGATTATCCCAGCAAAATAAATGCTGGGAGAGTGAAATCAACTCCGCTGGGGATATTGGGAACTTAACCGAACACCTCGACGAAGTAATACCCTGCTGGGGAATATAACTCCGTTGTGAAATAGCAGATGTGCCGAGTATGATTGGACTTCTCTGGGGATAGCTCACTCGTACCAATGAAAAATTGGACTTTGCTGGAGAAAATAGAGGGAGTCTTCCCGCGTATTGATGAAGCTCGGATTTGGAAACTGATGCGCCAACACGGGTGGGCCTCACAGTGATTGCCAACATGGATTTGAACTCTTAGGCTATCTGTGATGGGTCAGGTACAACTGACGCTGGAAAACACTCTGTCTGAATACGCAGCCTTTTAGTGGAAGAGTCAAGGGATAGTGACACGACTTCCCGCGTTCGCCTCACACTCGAAAATTGGCCGAATCTGCTCGAATAGCTCTGAATACCCTGTAGATACGGAGAAGAACAATCCTTTCGCTTCTGATATGCCCCCAGCCTGCGGGACCTCTGTGGGGATAGTCCTCGAAAGGAAATCTGAAAATCTGAGCCCTGATGGTCTGATATGACATGCTCCAATATTCTGAACCTCGGAGAGATACTTCACATCAAATGCTCCTCGAATAAAGAACAACCTCTGCGCTCTTAAGATGGCCGCCCCCTGACTGCAATGACCTTGCTCCTGATTATCCGATTCAGAGTAGTGCCCCTGACTACAACACATTTACCTGAATCTCAACCTGATTGCCCCTGGATAACTGACTTCGAAAGGCTGACCTGACTGGGGATCACTATAATAGCTTGCCCCGGCTTGCGGAACATTCGGGCGCTCTGCACTCTATCCTGACCATATCTTCCATGGTAGAAAACTTTCCTGTCGTCAAGCGCTTACTCGCAAGTAAAACAAGTTGTTCTACGTAAAAAGATGTATTAATGCAACACATATGACAGCTTTGACATCCAATTTGTTCACTGGGAAAAGGAAAAAAACAATTTATGACGAATAATGCGCAAAACATTTATCAAGAATATCAACATCAGCACCAACATGGTACGAAGAACCCTTTTAGGAGTCAGAACCGACGCGACCTTTACCAAAGTATGCTTTCGAAACAACCTGCTTCAATTAGGACTTTTGAAGGTTGTAACGTGGTCAGGTTCACGGTTTTGAAGGAAAGGATAAAGGCTCAAAGTTTATTTTAACCCACCCGCTCTCCTTGATGTTCTCCGATCCTATGCTCAGCTAATTCAACCTTAGCAATCACCTCTCAGAGGCCGAAAGATAGGAATGATAGTTCGAGAAACTTTTGGGTTTTGGAGTGACAGTCACTCATTCTTCGTCTTTGACACTTGAGGTCACACGACTCGTATTTCCTTTGAGGATTTTTCTTTTGATCCTTTTCATCTTTTTCTTTTCATATCCCTAACTTTTGCCTGGACTGACTCTTTTGAGTTTCTTTTGATTTTTTTAAGTCCAGCGGGATGCCCTCATTTTTGCCTAAGTCATTTGTTTGCTTTTCGACTTAGCGGGCTTTTGATTCTTTTTCCTTCGCTTTCTCTCTTTTCGAACGAGTCGTGTGACACTGTTGCACCCCAAAATTTGCCCTCACAATACAAGACTTTGTGTTCTAAGAAGGTTCACAAGGTTCACAAGTTCTCCAACAACTTGCATAACCTTTCATGAAGTTCATAAAGTCCACAAGCTACTTTATGAAGGTTCACAAGGTACATGAATGGCAAGATATAAACTCTTACAGCCAAGCATCAGAGGAACATAACCAGTATATTCGAGTCCAAAGTTCATCAGTCAAAAATCCAAGCGGCCATGAGAGCGCTAAGCCTTAAAATTTTGAAATACAAACTACGAGATTGAGTTCCTCCTAAGAAATACACAAGTCGGACTCGTGTAGTCACGTCTCAAGAATTCGCATGATACAATTGAAAGAATTGGAAACGCATTTTAAGTGGGTTCTTACGGTAAATACAACTGGAATTGTTTAACGATAACATACGGCTAGATAATGCAGTCTCGCAATCCATTTCGTCCATTCATCTAAACTAACTTTGTATTAGAGTAATCATTATGCAAGGTTATTGGTAAAGTATTAGATTTCTACAACTCTTGACACTGGAAAATTATCATTGTTATTATTATCGTAATCTTCAACAAAGCTTAAAAGGTCGGGCTTCTAGATGACTAAACATGAGACTATTGTCATAACAATACAAGAATACTACAACTAGGATGCCTACGGGAAAAGACAGGAAATCCTCCAAATTGATGCGTTCGGGTGACAACAATGAGCATCCCAATTTGTTTTGCCCTTCAGGAAAGCCACAAAGGGGGAAGTGTTAGAATCCGAAGGAAGTCTCAAGCCGTCAACAACTCCACCAAAATGCAAGGGCCCTCGAGCGTCTGAAATGGACAGCACGGAGATGGCTTGCACAAGTTTCCGCCATTTCTAGAGATACCATTTCGGTAGGATGTTGTGATGTGCAACAACAAGAAGACAATCTCACGACAGCTCTCACAAGCTCCCTCATCAACACATGCAACAATAAAATACTTTATTAGAAAAGGTACAAGAAGATAACAGTTCATTATCCACAAGCTCTAATTATGAAAGGAAATCATCCGTTAATACAAAACAGACTGACGCCCAAAGGAAGGGATGTCGGTTCTGTCACGAAAAGAGAAGGGCTCACCTCATAGGACATTGGAAATCAGGATGCAGTCATTGCTCAAGAGCTTACAGCGAACAGACCACGACCTTCAAAGATGTTGGTTGGATGCTGGCAGCCGGAACTAGCAGTGGACGTTTGGCTTTCTGTGATGCCCAGGGAAAACCACAACCAGTTGATGTTCTTCACGCATATGGTAGTTCATAAGTTGTCACAATATTAGGTTGGCAAAGATCAAAACCAGTTGCACTACTGAGACTACTCTCGTAGGAGATTCTGTTGAAAATTCAATCCTTGTGCCCGATCATTTACCTCCTTCAACTTCATCAGCATTCCACAATGTTTCTACAAGAGGATAAAATCTACATAACCGTTGAGTTCATGATATTGCTCCCATGCCAAGGAAGATTTGTGCCTTAAGAATCCTGTACCTCTACACCATTCCTCACTCCACATTTCCTCTTCAACGATCTGCAAAACCAAAGGCCACAGCTAATTAACCCTCAGCATACGTGATGGATCAAAGAAGGGAAACAATGTATATATGCCGAATTTACTCCAACGCCGTTACCTCGGCTCAAATACACAATGCTGAACGAGGAGGCCTTCTGTCATAAACTTTTTCATATCCCATTACTGTCATACAAGAGCTATCAAAAACTAAACCATTCATAGCACAAAATCTACCAGCAAATGTATGTCCCAGTTACTAGAAGTTAACTTAATTTTACCTGCAGCGGCAGGCAGAGCAGAGGCATTATCGGACACAAATTCAATCCAACTCCAAGTTTTTCTTTCCAACATTAGTAGAACATGGTTATGAGATTGAGAGACCCTGCACTGAGCTGTTCTATGAAACAGGTATCTGCGAGCACAAAACGAAACAACGAAGGCTTCAATGTCCACCACATGAAATCAACAGTGAAGATAGCAGTTTGGAACCTTTTATCAAAGAAATACATTGTAATACCAGACTGTTTCTCCCCAAAACTTCGCGAGTACCTTCACCAGAGAACATCAAGAGGCATTGCTATTCACCACAAAACGTATTGGTTGAAGTCCATTGCAAACACATCAGATGACAAGAAACGGAATTGGTATTACTCTGGGTTGTTGATGTCTTTTGGCCCAAATCCGTTTACTACCCGCACCTGCCAAACGCAAGCCTTGAATTAGCAGAATCAATTGGAAGAATATTCCTAAAATATCCAATCCAAATCACAATTCTGAAACAAATTGATGCAGTATCAAATATTTGATTTTCATTTAACAAATGTTTAGGAGGGTGGAATGAAAAAGGAAAGATTTCAAATCCGGCTAAACCAAAATGGAAAAACCATCAATCAGCATTCAAGAGATTTTAAGCAAATTCTCACAAAAAATCTTGCATCTGAATCCTATATAAAGTACAGATTGGAAACGAGAGAGAGGGGTTCACACACAAACCAGAAAATCACAAATGACAAAACCCTAAAAATTCGAAGAAACAAGGAGAGAACTTATCTTCGTTGAGATAGTCGAGCCTGTCATCATCATCCACTATAGGCTTCGTCGAAGGTCATCTTCCACCAGAGATCACCACTACCGCTGTCAACCGCAAGTCTCCCACGCCTTTAAAGCCTTCGCGAGACGCGAATCACCGTGAAGCCTCGATTACCGCCGCAAACTACCATCGGCTCCCATTCTCGGTAATCTCGTGAATCTATTTTTCTTTGAATCGTTTGAGGTTTTCATTTCCTTTTACAGGTTACAAATTAGAGACAATAAGGAATAATAAAAAGGCTTGAACGAAAAACAACCAAGAGGAGCGGCGGGCGGTAGAAGGAGGAAGTTGACAACGGCGCTTTGGGGTTTTGGGGGAAATTAGGGTTCTTTTGTTCCTTCTGGGTTTGATTCGTGTAACATTGTAATCACCTACACTCACACACGCAGTGCACACCCACCACATACACACTAACCTTTAATTAACTCGCCTAATTAAACCGCTAATCAACCCATCAATCCCTAATCAACCTTTTTGATCAGTTTTTTTTATTTAAAATGAATTAACAAATCTTTTTATAATTAACTAAATTAACTTCAATCATTTATGTTTCTAAATAAAAATCAAATTTTATGTTTAATCACGTTATTAATTAATTATTATTGCTAATCATATTTTGTTGCTTATTATTATTTTGAAAGTTCTATCTTATTATTTTTTCTAACTTTGTCTATTTTTCTAATTATTATTGTTTCAACTAATTATTTTCACTAACTCCATATTTCTACTAACCTTATTTAATTTTTTCTTATTATTTACTAACCCCAATATTTTATTTGCTTATTTGTTATTTTTTATTATAATTTTGTAATTGCCTCTTGGATGTAAATTGTAATTATTTAATTATTATTATCATTAGGGTTAGTAATTAGGGAGTGCTAATATGTATGATATTTAAAAAACTAAATTAGATCATTTTAAATAAAGATAATTAAAATAAACACGTCACACACGTAAGTCGATTTTAATCGCCGTCTCACTTCCTAAGGATATCCCTCAAGTTGCCTACGAATACTGGTTAAGTGGGGTGTATAAAGCAAGTCCCTCAAATAGAAAAATCATCAAAGTCCCTTATGGTTGCCTTTACGAATCGAGTCCCTTTCGAAAAATGATGATGGTCCCTTATATGTGCTTATTACATCCCACAATGGCCTTCAAAGTCAAATTGTCCCTCACATGTCCCTTAACATCCAAAGTAAGGACTACCTACTCCATTATAGTAGGGATAGTCTTACTAAAGGAAAGAATGAAGAATAAGAAAGACCTTTAAACATTAGGGTAGGTTACTCCTAGGTGCTTGCTCACTTCAAAACTGTTTCGCACTTAAACAAATTTTCAACAAGTTTTCAAACAAGTTCTTAACACATCCTTACATGGATTATTTATTAACTATTCTGAAAATTTTCTATTCACACACTACAATTTCAAAACAATTCAAAAGTGAGCTTAAGTACCTAAGAGCCCATGGATAACCATGGATGAAAAGGATGCTAATACCTTCCCTTTTCATAACCTACCCCCCGGACCCAAAATATTCTCTAAGGTCTTTCCTGTTCTTTTATAACCTTTCCTTATGGATAAAATAAAAGTCGGTGGCGACTCTTGCTATCCGCAACATTGTTTAAAGTCAGTTCTCCCACCGTGTTACAGAACTGGCGACTCTGCTGGGGACTTATTTAAGAGGGGTACCCTTAGGAATTAAGATCACTTTAAATTGTTTGCCTTGTTTGCTTTATTATTATATTGTTGGGGTGCTCTTATGTGTGGAAGGTCCTAACCCGGATCTAGTGTACCTTAGGTAAATGGCAATAGACCAAGGAAACTGTACGACGTATATCGATACGGTTGATTTGGTGGCCATAGTTAGTGCGACTTCTTGGTTGGTGCTTATATTCCTTAAGTCAAGTTGAGGATAATATTGAGGCTGCCATATGTTGTCAATGCACTAACTGACTTTTAGAACCCTAGTTAACTCATCTTGGCCTTTAGAAAGTAGTGAGGTAACCGGCTTTGGTGCAGACTGAAGTTGGTTGACACTCGATACTACGCTCATTGAGATCTTAAACTTGGAGGGTTTTGGTTGGCAAGTAAGTTGCCTTCTGAACAACCACCCTTGTGAAGGATCAATGATATTGAGATCCCTTAGAACCTGGTTACTTTTGTAGGACAGGATGAACCATCTAACTTCAGGGGAGGGTACTTGCCTTTGAACCTCATGCAAGCCTTTAAACCTAGGGCTATGGTGTGACTTGTTTGTGTGTGCCACATGTTTGTGATTGAGCATGACATCATGACATCATCATGCATCATAAGCATATCATTTTCCCTAACCATTTCAAGGACCAAAGGATTTATCTTTGTTCTTTGTTGCAGGTCATGGCTTCTGCTCGTAGAAACACCATCAGGATCAACTTTGTAGGGATACCTGCTAAGCTCAAGGAGTTGGTTTCCCTAGTGCCTGATCATTCCCAGTTCAACAAGAGACATGGTCACTTATTGGATCTAGTTACTTCAGGGTTCAGTGAAGACATGATGAGTGTGCTGTTTCAGTTCTTTGACCCTAAGCACCATTGCTTTACATTTCCTGATTATCAGCTGGTTCCAACCATGGAGGAGTTCTCTAAACTTCTGGGTATACCTGTTCTTGATCAGAAGCCATTCACAGGCTTAGAGAAGTAGCTTAAACCAGAAGTTATTGCTGCAGCTCTACATCTGAAGAAGTCTGACATTGTTCTAGAGACGAGAAGTGGAGTTAAAGGTATTCTTGCCAAGGTATTAGTGGATAAAGCTCGAATGTTCTTGAAGGCTATGAGCTACGATGCTTTTGAGGAGATCTTAGCCTTATTGATTTATGGCTTAGTGTTGTTCCCCAATCCTGATCAGTTCATAGACGTTCATGCCATCAACATATTCCTGAGTCACAATCCAGTGCCTACCTTACTTGGAGACATCCTACATTCTCTTCACACCCGTACTACAAGGGCAAGAGGAACTTTGATGTGCTGCATACCTTTACTTTCTAGGTGGTTTATTTCTCACCTTCCTCGCTCAGTAATGAAGAATGAGCAAGGGTTCAGATGGTCCAAGAGGATCATGTCACTTTCTCACTCAGACATCCATTGGTGCTCCAGATCTATGGAGAATGTCACCATCATTGACCGTTGTGGGGAGTTTCCTAATGTGCCACTTCTAGGCATAAGAGGAGGCATCACCTACAACCCATCTCTAGCTTTACGACAGTTTGGTTACGCCCGGAGCGATGGTCCATATGACATGTTGATTCAGGGCATTGTGTTTGACTACGACAACGATCTTCAGGGTTACCGTCAGAGATTCATACGAGCTTGGGGAAAGGTAAACAGGATTGACAGCAAGACACTGGAGCCTAAGTACACCATTCCTATGGAGGCTTATCTCAGATGGGTACGATTTCGTGCTCAGACACTCATGATGCCATATCCTGCCATCCTACCAGTTACCATGGAACCTGTTGCTGAAGGAGACACAACTTATACCATCCTTCACCCAGACATGCCTACTGATATGGAAGACTTGCAGAGATCATGGATCCAACTGAAAGAGCAAAGGGATACTTTCGAGGCTCATTACAAAGCAAGCCAAGCAAGGATCCTAGAGCTAACAAAGCTACTTCATGAGGAACGAAACCTCAACTCATACCTCAACACAAAGAGGAAACGTCCATGGGAGACTTAAAACCCCATCTTTTGTACTTATTTCGTTTTCATTTTTTGTAAGCCTAAAAGGCAAAACAAGTTATTACTAATAAAAAGTTACTTTCTTGTTTGTTTAAGCAAATTTAAATCCTGCGGTCCTTGAAAACATTGCATATGCATTCCCATATCATTGCATCACAGGTTTATAATTGTGCACAGGTTTCTCATCTCCTCGCTGTTTATTTCAGCAATGGCTCTTGAACAATCAGTTAAGGATCTCCAGGCACAGAATGCACAGTTCCAAGAGCTGATCCTGAACCTATCCAAGGGGCAGGATTAGGGCTGGAAATGAGTCGAGTCGAGTCGAACCTGTCTTAGCTCGACTCGACTCGATAAGAATATGTTCAGCTCGAAACTCGACTCGAGTTCGACACGAACTTTATTTTAAGCTCAAACTCGACTCGTTTAAAGTTCACGAACAACTCGATTCAGCTCGTTAGGTTCATCTCATTAGGTTCAGCTCGTATGGTTCACGAACTTCAAAGTCATTTTTTAAAATCTATTTTTTTTTATATTTGACATTTTAAATTAATACTGAATTAATATAAAATTTATCAAATTAAAATTTAACTTTGTCTCCAAAGATCTACAACATAAAAAACTACCAAATACCAATCTTCAAGAGATACATTTGAAACTCTAATTCAAAAATTACTCAATTAGAATTTAATTTTGTCTTACAATTTTATCTAAATAATTAGGAACCTTACAACTTTTAATAAAATATTATAACAAAAACTACTAAAAGTTAATACATTCTCATCATAGAATGATTACAATTTACACCCTTTCAACCTTCATTAACAAATGTTATTGTGAGAGCTTTGCTGCTATAGTTACTACATAAGAGACAACCTGCAAAATGCAAGATGTTATTTTTCTAACCAATTAAATTCATATATTAAAACACTTACATAAAATTATCATGTCTTGTTATGCTATGTACCACCATAATTTTCATCATCGGTATATAACAAAATACATTATGATAAAGATATATATTAAATACATTATGATAAACATATATATTCACTTTTGTAGAGATCACTTTTTTCATCATCAATATATAACAAAATACATTATTATAAACATATATATTAAATTTTGAAAGACATGTCATTTGCAAAACAAAACATTCAAAAAATAACTTGGAAGCTTAATCACCTAATTTAGAGTAATTATAACTTCAGCAGCATAAAAAAATTTAGTGTGCTTATTCTTTTGAATTTGTATTATGAAAAAAGTAAAAAAGAACAGTAACTGTTATTGAGCATACTACTCATGATGAAATTAAAACCAAGTCCATTAAAGAATAAGAAAGATAAAAAAAAATGTACCTATTTATCATCATGGGAGTAATGTAATTTCTGTTTGCACTTGCTCCACCTATTAATAAAAAGAAGAAGTTAGTTTTAACAAATTATCATGTTATTTTTTAAAGTTGATATTATACTTAATAATCAAAAGATAAGATAGCATATCACCTTAGGTTTGTTCCTAATTCCATGCAATATTCGAAGCCAATCACCACCACAAATCAAAGCTTCGACAGTAGATGAATGTAAAGAAGCTCGAAATGAATCAATAACTCTCCCTCCGGCGCTAAAGGTTGACTCCGAAGCCACAGTAGATATTGGAATGGCAAGAACATCTGCTGCCATACGGGACAACACTCTATATTTTCCACTATTCAATTTCCACCATTCCAAGGCACAAAATGACATATGCCCATTATCTTTAGGTTTGTAAGTTGGCTCGTTCAAATACTCTTCAATTTCAGATTTTATAGCAGGAATTGCTTGTTGTTCTTCGACATAATTCATTAACAATGACCACCCTGAGGATTTTTGTGGCTCCAAAATAAGTCCATTTTGATAAACATTGGTTCTACTAGATCCTTCTTCACCATGCTCACTGAGTAGATCGGCATACTCTTTGTACATATCATCAAGAGCAATACGCACATTTTCTATATTTTTTCTTGCTTCATCTTCCGCATAAATTAAAGGAAAACACATGTTAACACCCATCATTTTGATCCTAGGATCCAAAACAGAAGCAAGCGACATGACAAGATTACATTGACTCCAATATTTATCAAATTTTTCCTTCATAGCTTTTGTCATTTCTTTCATAAAATCAGATTCATCTTGGATACCATGATCTAAAACTAGCTTAATTCGAAACACCTCAGCAAGTAGGGCTGGCAATGAACCAAACCAACTCGAAGATAGTTCGGAATTCGACTCGACAATTAAATCGTTGAACTAGGTTCATGAACCAAATGAGTTGAGTATGAGCGAAAAATTAAGTTCGTTAACTAAATGAGCTGAACTTGAACTATACATAGTTCGACTCGTTAGGTTCATGAGTCAACTCGATTACATATGAAAAGAATTATACTGTCTTTAAGATTAGGTTTAAATATTTACTTCAAATCTTAGACAAATTTTATCTTCAATTTAGTAGTTTTTGAATTAGACTCTCAAATGTATCTCTTGAAAGTTGTGTAGGTTTTGAATTAGTAGATTTTGAAGATAAAGTTAAATTTCAATATGATCATTTTTATTTTATTTTAATATTTTATTTAAAAATATATATATTTATTTAAAATGTCAAATATACTAAAAATATATATATATTTAAAAAAACAGTTTTTAAGTTCGTGAACCATGTGAGCTGAACCTAATGAGATGAACCTAACGAGTCGAACCGAACTGTTCGTGAACTTATAACGAGTCGAGTTTGAGCTTAAAAAAAAGTTCGTGTCAAACTCGAACTCGAACTCGAATTCGAACAATTCTTAACGAGTCGAGCCGAGCTGAGGTGAGTTCGACTCGACTCGACTCATTTCCAGCCCTATCAGCAAGATATAAGTTAGCAGTTGGATATTCACTACCAGAAATAATATTTGTAACAACATTAAATACCTCTAGCAACTTGCAAACTTTTTCAACCTTTTCCCAATCATCATCATCTGGAAGAGTTTTATAGCTTGGTTCTCGATCTTGAAATCGAGGGAAGACTTCTTTGAACTGCATTGCAACTAACAACATTTGATAGGTGGAGTTCCAACGAGTAGGGCAATCAAGAATTAATTTTTTACCACCAAGCTTTAGTTGTTGAACTATTTGTGAGAATGTTTGCAACCTTGTTTCAGACTGATTGATGAACTTTACACTTTCACGCACGTTTTCAACTATTTTTGCTATTTTCCCAATACCATCTTGAACAAGCAAGTTAAGTATATGCGCACAACATCGCACATGAAATAACTTTCCATCTAGCACTAATTTTCGGTGCCTTAAAATCAGAACTTTTAATTCTTTCAAACATCTGTCATTGTAGTGAGCATTATCCACTGACACGCTAAATATTTTATTTTCAATGCCCCAATCTTTAAGACATTTGAAGATTGCATCAGCGATATCAACACCACGCCGAGGAGGAGGAATATGAACAAAACTAAGAATGCGTTTCTGCAAAACCCAATCAGCATCTATGAAATGACCAGTTAACACCATGTACTCTATCTTCTGATTTTGTGACTTCCATAAATCTGTGGTCAAGCAAATCTTATTTACCATCCTCAAAGTAGACTTTAACTTTTTTCTTTCAGCTTCATAAACAGCAATACAATCATTCTTCAATGTTTTCCGACTAATTTTCTCATATGAAATATTAGAACATTTCATCATAAAAAGAAAACCTTCTTCCTCAACAATACTAAATGCATGTTCGTGCATCATAATCCAATGTGCAGTGGCTTCACGTTGTCTTTCATGGTCATATTTAGCCCCTGAATTCATAAGTAGTGGCCCAGAAAGCTTCTCATCAATCATGCTTTTTGCAGGCTGAAAGTTTAATTTTTTTTGTTGTGCTACTAGCTTCTTGTAAACATGACATATATCTTTTAAATGCCTCATCAAATGACTGGTTGATCCACTAGAAACAACAGCATAATTCTTTTTACAGTGTATACATTGCCATTTTTTCCCATTCTTTAATTCCACTTTTTTGAAGTGATCCCAAACTAGAGAAGTTTTCTTCCTCTTGGACTTTTGAATAACAATGTCACTGCTCTCAACATTTTCTTCATTCACAACTTCATTTGCTGGTGTTGATTCATTTGTTAGTGGTTCTTCATTTGTATTTGCATCTAAATCAATAACAGGATTCAATGCATTTAAGTATTCTTCTCCAACTTCTGGTGGTGAACCTCCTGATGATTCAAGTGAGGTACTATATGACATCTCTGTAATAGAAAAAAAATAAAGTTACAAGTTCCATTAAAAAAAATCATTAAAATTTTCAAACAGAATACAATAAAAAAAACCACAACAAAGTTATCTATTTAGTCCATTCCAAGAAGAAATAATTCAGGAAGAACAGATACATAACAAAGTAAAAAAAATAAAATTCTTATAACAGAGTTATAGTTTATTCTAAGAAGAAAAAAATAATCAAATGATAATGAGGAAATATTATTTACCTCTATTGACAAATATTGTTGAATCTGGATGACAGATAATGTAGAGATGAAAACTAGAAAAGAGACTAAAAGTTGTTTTTCTTCATAATAGAGAACAAACCCTGAAGAGAAGGAACGATGAATAAAATTCTCTTAAACCTAAAAAGAAGATGGAAGGTTTTGTTTTTTGGTAAATGCAATCCTAAAAAAAATTTAGAAGTATTTTTTTAAATATTTAATTTGATAAGTTAAAAGGTTAAAATCTATGTGTTTATAATTTTTTTTAAATGATACAAATTACAATTAAGATATATAAATTTAAAACATTATATATAAAAAATCTATGTATTAATTTTTTTAAATGATACTATTAAGATATATAATTTAAAACATTATATGTATATATATAAAATGAATGAAATTCTCTTAAACCTAAAAAGGAGATTAAAGGTTTTGTTTTTGGTAAATGCAATCCTAATAAATGTGCTTATTTAAAATCTTAAAAATAGTTAATAATAATAAAGTAAAAAAAGAATACAAAAAGATATAAATTAAAAGATATGATAAATGCTGTAATATTTAAAAATTGTTATTTTAAAGATTTTTAAAAGTCATGTGTATATGTTTCTTTTTATAAGATAGAAGATTTTTTTTGGGTAAAAAAAAAGTTAAAAGTATTTTTTTAAATATTTAATTTGATAAGTTAAAAGGTTAAAATCTATGCATTAATTTTTTTAAATGATACTATTAAGATATATAATTTAAAACATTATATATATAAAATGAATGAAATTCTCTTAAACCTAAAAAGGAGATTAAAGGTTTTGTTTTTGGTAAATGCAATCCTAATAAATGTGCTTATTTAAAATCTTAAAAATAGTTAATAATAATAAAGTAAAAAAAGAATACAAAAGGATATAAATTAAAAGATATGATAAATGCTGTAATATTTAAAAATTGTTATTTTAAAGATTTTTAAAAGTCATGTGTATATGTTTCTTTTTATAAGATAGAAGAATTTTTTTGGATAAAAAAAAAGTTAAAAGTATTTTTTTAAATATTTAATTTGATAAGTTAAAAGGTTAAAATTTATGCATTAATTTTTTTAAATGATACTATTAAGATATATAATTTAAAACATTATATATATATATAAAATGAATGAAATTCTCTTAAACCTAAAAAGAAGATTAAATGTTTTATTTTTGGTAAATGCAATCCTAATAAATGTGCTTATTTAAAATTTTAAAAATAGTTAATAATAATAAAGTCAAAAAAGAATACAAAAGGATATAAATTAAAAGATATGATAAATGCTATATTATTTAAAAAATGTTATTTTAAAGAGTTTTAAAAGTCACCTATATATGTTTCTTTTTATAAATTAGAAGAATTTTTTTGGGTAAAAAAAAGTTAGAAATATTTTTTTATATATTTAATTTGATAAGTTAAAAGATTAAAATCTATAAATTAATTTTTTTAAATGATACTATTAAGATATATAACTTTTATATATATATATATATATATATATATATATATATATATATATATATATATATATATATATATATATATATATATATATATATATATATATATATATATATATATATATATATATATATATATATATATATATATATATATATATATATATATATATATATATATATATATATATATATATATATATATATATATATATATATATATATATATATATATATATATATATATGTGTGTGTGTGTGTGTGTGTGTGTGTGTGTGAAATTCTCTTACACCTAAAAAGGAGTTTAAAGGTTTTGTTTTTAGTAAATGCAACCCTTATTTAAAATCTTAAAAATAGTTAATAATAATAATAAAGTAAAAAAAGAATACAAAATAATATAGATTAAAAGATATGGTAAATGTTATAATATTAAAAAAATGTTATTTTAAAGAGTTTTAAAATTCACGTGTACATGTTTCTTTTTATAAGTTAGAAAAAAAATTTTGGGTAAAAAAAGGTTAAAACTATTTTTTTAAATATTTTATTTGATAAGTTAAAAGGTTAAAATATATGCATTAATTTAAATGATACTATTAAAATATATAATTTAAAAACATTATATATATATATATATATATATATATATATATATATATATATATATTAATAACAATCGAGTTGACTCATGAACCTAACGAGTCGAACTATACATAGTTCAAGTTCAGCTCATTTAATTAACGAACTTAATTTTTGGCTCATATTCAGCTCATTTGGTTCATGAACCAAGTTCAACGATCTAGTTATCGAATCGAACTTCGAACTATGTTCGAGTTGGTTTGGTTCATTGCCAGCCCTAGGCAGGATGAATTGAAGACACTGCTGGCCAAGAAGACTAAGAAGGCTAGAAGGTCTGCTGGGTTGCTCAACATGGGAAGAAGGTTCAAAAGTCCTGTCAAGACCAAGGAACAGGTTGAAGACTATGAATCTGAAGAATCTGAGCAGGAGAGAGGCAGTCTCCACAACACTATGGGGGACTCTAATTCTGAGGCTAACTACTACCATGAGCCTAACGAAGACAAATTCAAGATGCTGGTGGATAGAATGGATGCTATGGAATTACAGAAATCATCTGGGCTGGATTTTGAGGATTTGAGCTTGATATCTGGGGTGGTCATACCCATTGGGTTCAAAGTTCCTACATTTGTTGTCTATGATGGGGTCTCTTGTCCCAAATTGCATCTGAGGTCTTATGTCAGAAGAATTCAACCCCACACTGCTGATAAAAAGTTGTGGATCCATTTCTTTCAAGAGAGTTTATCTGGAGCTCAGCTAGAGTGGTATTATCAGTTGGAGAGTGTCAACATCAGAGATTGGAATGACCTTGCTAAAGCTTTCTACAAGCAGTATCAATACAATGCTGACTTAGCCCCCACTCGCATGCAGCTTCAAAGCATGTCTATGGGTGCCAAAGAAAGCTTTAAGGAGTATGCTCAAAGGTGGAGGGACTTAGCTGGAAGAGTTCAACCCCCTTTGACTGATAGGGAGTTGGTTGATATGTTCATGTGTACGCTGAATGGTCCGTTTTACAGTCATCTCATTGGAAGCTCATCATCTGGCTTCACTGAGTTGATCATGACAGGAGAGCGAGTAGAGAATGGTATCAAGAGTGGTAAGATCCAAGTGGGCACTTCTTCATCAGGTGCTGCAAAGAAGCCTCCCACTGGGAAGAAAGAATCTAATGCTGTGTATGGTCAGCCTGATCGTAACAGAAGGCATCAGTCTATTAGTGCAGTTCATATTTCAAATCCAACTCCTGCAACAACAGAGCAGCCTCAGGGCAACCAACAGAGGGCTAGAAGACAGTTCATGAAGATCAACATGTCAATGGCTCAGGCATTGCAACACTTGTTGAAGGCTGAACTTATTACCCTGAGGGAGGCTCCTCAAAATCCCAATGTTACATCTCCCAAGTACAATCCCAATGCACGATGTGCATATCATTCAAACTGTCCAGGACATGATACTAATAACTGCTGGGTCTTGAAGAACAAAATTCAAGATATGATTGATGCTGGAGAAATTGAGTTTGATCCACCAGGTACTCCAAATGTGATTACAGATCCAATGCCAAATCACGAGAAGACTGTCAACGCCATTGATGAAGATATTGATGAAGATCTGCATGTCTATTCAGTTATGGAGTTGAGCACACCATTGTCTGTTATCAAAAAGAGGTTAGTACAAGCTGGGATCTTTCCAGGTTGTCATGAAGATTGTCTATATTGTACCTATAAGCCGGATAGTTGCTTCATTTTGAGAGATGGGATTCAACGTCTCATGGATAAATATACTATAGTGTTTGAAAGAAGACCAGCATCTGTAGAAAGTATGGTGGATCATCTGACTCAGGGTAAGAAGATTGAAGAGGTTGACATGGTTGACAAAGTACCACTAAGAATCACTTCAAAGGGTCCCATTAAAATCACTCATCAGGGCCCAATCAAGATTACTGCTGAAGGTCCTGTGAAAGTTGTTGCTGAAGCCAGAGTAGCTCCTCTGATCATTACCACTCCTGGTCCTATTCCTTATACATCTGACAAAGCTGTGCCTTGGCACTATGGGTCTGATGTTTACATCCATGGTGTCAAGCAGGAGCCTTTACCTGATATGCCTGTTGACATTGATAATATTGCTGGATCTAGCAAGATCACTCGTAGTGGAAGAGTCTTCTCTCCTCCAGTTGCTTCTAAGAGTGCAGTTACTCCTGCTGTTACTTCCACCACTGATGCTCGGGGCAAGGGTCCTGTTATTGAGCCTGTATCTACTGATGTGCCAGCTGCTGATGACCTCTCTAAGCAGATGGAAGAAGTATTGAAAATCATTCGCAAGAGTGATTATGATATTGTTGATCAGCTGGGGCATACTCCCTCAAAGATTTCTATGCTCTCCCTGTTATTATGTTCTGAGGCTCATGCCAAGTCATTGATCAAGTTTCTAAAGATGGCTCATGTACCCAGTGCAATTTCTGTGGATCAGTTTGAGAATTGTGTTGCTCACCTGACCTATGACAACGGGTTAGGATTTTCTGATGCTGACTTGACCCCTCCCAAGAGGGATCATAACAGGGCCTTGCATATTTCAATTGAATGCAGGGGCACTACCCTGTCTCATGTGCTGATAGACAATGGTTCCTCTCTGAATGTGTTGCCTAAGGAAGTCCTGAACAAGCTGAGTCCTGAAGATACGGTATTGAAGCCCAGTAATATTATGGTAAAGGCTTTTGATGGTTCTAGAAGAGTAGTGCATGGGGAAATTGATCTTCCAATCAAGGTTGGCTCTCAGGTGTTTACTGCTACATTCTATGTGATGGATATTCGTCCTTCGTACTCATGTCTGCTTGGTCGTCCCTGGATCCATGGGGCAGGTGCTGTGACCTCCACATTACATCAAAAGTTGAGATATCCGGTGAATGGAAAAGTTGTTACTGTCTTTGGAGAGGAAGAATACTTTGTCAGCCATGTAAACACTTTCAAGTATCTGGAAGTAGAAGGTGAATACATTGAAACTCCATGTCAGTCATTTGAAGTGGTTCCCTGGGCTGTTAAGGATTGTGTGACTCCTCCTGCTGTGAAGAAGGTTCCTGTGGTCATCAGAAACCCTCCAACAATGGCAATGGCCTCCCTCAATGATGCAAAAGTTGTGGTGGAAGAAGGTGGTTGTACTATTTGGGGTCAGCTTCCTGATATTCCATACAAGTCTGACAAGTTTGGTTTGGGTTTCGCTGCAGAGTCCCAGAAGGCTGTTCGTCACGCCCGTGCTGTTCGTATCACCAATCAAGGGGTTATCAATGCTGTGGGAGATCAAGATGAAGACTACAACTTGGAGGCATGGATTTTTCCTACTGTGGGTGCTGGACTCAATAATTGGACAGCTGAAGATGTCATCCCTATCTCCTTTAGTCAGGAGTAAATACTATTAATGTGTTATGTTTTTAAATTTATAATTTCTGGAACAATTAAAACTTTCAAGCCATGTGCCTTACCCGGGGCACAATGGTGTGCTTGTTACGGGCTGTCATTTCATTTGCATACTTCATTCATTAAAATCAGTGGACGTTTCATTTTCGTAAATATTGTGTTCCTTGTCTTTCTTTTTCTTTTATTTTTGCTTTATCAGCTATGTGTTCTTACACACACCCACGTCACTAAAATGCAGATCCTCATCCACTCTGGATCCAGTTGATAACAGTTCTACTATTGCCAATTACAATTTCGAGAATCCGATCTATCAAACTGAAGACGGAAACGAGGACGATTGTGAAATACCTGTAGAGCTTGCTAGGTTGTTACAACAAGAAGAGAAAGCTATACAGCCACATGAAGAGCCAATCGAAGTTGTGAATCTGGGAACTGAAGAAAACAGAAAAGAGGTCAAAATAGGGGCTGATTTAGAGGACAGTGTCAAGAGCAGGTTGATTCAGATGCTACGTGACTATGTGGAGATCTTTGCTTGGTCTTATGAAGATATGCCAGGGTTGGATACAGACATTGTGGTTCACCGTTTGCCAGTGAAAGAAGATTGTCGTCCAAAGAAGCAGAAGGTTCGTCGTATGCGTCCTGAAATGTCAGAAAAGATCAAAGCAGAGGTAATGAAACAGTTCAATGCAGGGTTCTTGGCAGTAACTTCTTATCCTCAGTGGGTTGCAAATGTGGTACCAGTTCCTAAGAAAGATGGTAAGGTACGTATGTGTGTAGACTACAGAGATCTGAACAAGGCTAGCCCTAAAGATGACTTTCCACTTCCTCATATTGATATTCTGGTAGACAACACTGCTCAGCATAAGGTATTCTCTTTTATGGATGGTTTCTCTGGTTACAATCAAATCAAGATGGCACCTGAAGATATGGAGAAGACTACATTTGTGACACAGTGGGGCACCTTTTGCTATAAGGTAATGCCATTTGGTTTGAAGAATGCAGGGGCAACATATCAGCGTGCTATGGTGGCTTTGTTTCATGATATGATTCATCATGAGATAGAGGTATATGTGGATGATATGATAGCCAGGTCTCAGAATGAAGAACAACATCTTGATCATCTGCACAAGTTGTTTGAGAGGTTGAAGAAATACAGGTTGAGATTAAATCCAAACAAGTGTACTTTTGGAGTTAGATCTGGAAAGCTCCTGGGTTTCATTGTCAGTGGAAAAGGTATTGAAGTGGATCCTGCAAAAGTGAAAGCTATACGAGAGATGCCAGCTCCCCGTACTGAGAAGGAGGTTAGAGGTTTCTTGGGACGATTGAACTACATTGCAAGATTTATTTCCCAATTAACTACCATCTGTGAGCCAATCTTCAAGTTGTTGAAGAAAGATCAGGTGATGGAATGGAATGATGAGTGCCAGACTGCCTTTGATGAAATCAAGAGATATTTGCTAGAACCTCCAATTTTAATGCCACCAGTTGACGGAAGACCCTTGATTATGTATTTAACAGTATTAGACAACTCAATGGGGTGTGTATTGGGGCAACATGACGAGTCTGGTCGAAAAGAGCAGGCAATATACTACCTTAGCAAAAAGTTTACCGACTGTGAAACAAGATACTCACTGCTCGAGAAAACTTGCTGCGCTTTGGCATGGGCTGCTCGCCGACTAAGACAGTATATGTTGACCCATACTACCTTGTTGATTTCGAAGATGGATCCAATCAAGTACATATTTGAGAAACCTGCTCTCTCCGGAAGAATTGCAAGATGGCAAATGATCTTGACGGAATATGATATACAGTATACTACTCAGAAGGCCATTAAGGGGAGTGTTGTTGCTGATCATTTGGCTCATCAAGCAGTAGATGATTACCAGTCAATGAATTTTGAGTTCCCTGATGAAGACATTATGTCTGTTACCAAAGAACCTGGACAATATGACGGACCTGAACAAGGATCCCGATGGACTATGGTTTTTGATGGTGCCTCCAATGCACATGGTAATGGTGTTGGTGTTGTGATTAGTTCCCCTGAAGGTTGTCATACCCCGATTACTGCCAGACTTTGTTTCTATTGTACCAATAACATGGCTGAGTATGAGGCATGTATCATGGGTATGCAAGTTGCTATTGATATGAAGATTCAGTTCCTTGAGGTGTATGGAGATTCAGCTCTGGTAGTAAGTCAGATTAAAGGAGATTGGGATACAAAGCATGATAATCTCATTCCTTACAGAGAACATGTGTTGTCTTTGATCCCACATTTCAAAGAGATTACTTTTGGACATATTCCACGAAGAGAGAATCAGTTGGCAGACGCATTGGCCACCATGGCATCTATGTTTGAGATCAGCTGGGATGATGAAGCTCCCAAGATTACCATTGATAGATTTGAGAAGCCTGCATACTGCAATGAGATTGACACTGAAGGGGCAGAGGAGAAGCCTTGGTTCTATGAAGTGAAAAACTATCTTGAAGCTCAGGAGTTCCCTGAAGGGGCATCTGTCAAAGATAGGAAGTTCCTGAGAAGGTTTTCTGCTAAGTTCTTTCTGAGTAATGGCATTCTGTATAAGCGTAATCATGATTCAACTATGCTTCGTTGTGTGGATAAGAAGGAAGCTACAGAAATTATGGAAGAGATGCATGATGGGACCTTTGGCACTCATTCTAGTGGTCATACCATGGCAAAGAAGATTTTGAGAGCAGGTTACTATTGGTCTACCATGGAAGCTGATTGCTATCAACACTCCAGAACATGTCACAAATGTCAAATCTATGCTGATAAAGTACATGTACCTCCATCTCCATTGAATGTGTTGACTGCTCCTTGGCCCTTTGCCATGTGGGGCATTGATATGATTGGTGAGATCAAGCCTACTGCTTCTAATGGGCATCGTTTCATCCTGGTTGCTATTGATTACTTCACGAAGTGGGTAGAGGCAGCTTCATTTGCATCTGTGACTAAGAATGTTGTGGCTCGGTTCATTAAGAATAATCTCATATGTAGGTATGGTATCCCTGAAAGGATTATCACTGACAATGGCTCTAATCTGAACAACACTATGATTACTGATCTCTGTACGCAGTTCAAGATTAAGCATCACAACTCTTCTCCGTATCGTCCAAAGATGAATGGGGCAGTTGAAGCTGCTAATAAGAACATTAAGAAGATTGTATAGAAGATGACTGTTACTTACAAGGATTGGCACGAGATGTTACCATTTGCTCTGCATGGTTATCGTACTACAATACGTACTTCAACAGGGGCAACCCCATTCTCCTTAGTCTATGGTATGGAAGCAGTTCTGCCTATTGAAGTTCAGATCCCCTCCTTGAGAATTATGAAGGATGCAGGCTTGGATGAAGATGAGTGGATTCAGACTCGACTTGACCAGATAAATTTGATTGATGAGAAAAGGTTAGCAGCAGTTTGTCATGGCCAGATGTACCAGAAACGGATGATCAAAGCTTTTAACAAGAAGGTTAAGCCAAAGGTATATCAGGCTGGTGACTTGGTAATCAAGCGTATCATATTACCACAGGGTGATCCTAGGGGCAAGTGGACTCCAACATATGAGGGACCATTTGTAGTCAAGACAGTGTTCTCAGGAGGTGCCATGATACTGACTACAATGGATGGTGAAGACTTCCCACAACCTGTAAACGCAGACATAGTTAAAAAATACTACGCATAAAAAGAGACCCGCTAGGTTGACAGGCCTAGGCAAAAATAAGGGCATCCCGGCAAACCAAAAGGGTTTGGGCAAAAAGTAGGGATATATATATAAAAAAGATGTACACCCGGCAAGTCGAAAACCTGAAAAGGCGGCTTGGGCAAAAAAGGGTATCCCGGTGGATTGAAAACCTGAAAGGGCAATCCAGGCAAAAGTTAGGGATTAAAGCGTATGACTATGTCTCGTTTGGATCACTCATGAAACTGCAACCAGTTGTACTACTTACTCAAGCTCAAACAGATAAAGCTCAATCCAATCGTTTCCGTCTCAACAGCAAGAAGATGAGATACTTGAGTGGCAATAGTAGAATTGAAACTCAATAGGATTATTTCCCACATAGCTGATTCTTTTTGTAAAACTTCATGACAAAATTCTCTTACTAGGGTTTATGTCTCCTTGTACAAACTTACCCGTGTATGGGTCACTTTTGATATAAATAAATTCCATCTTTTGAATCCAGATTTACTTTTACCCTATTTACATAAGCGAAACATCCATTGGTTGTGTTTGAATGTATGTATGCCTTTGAATATGATTGATGTTTACCAGAAATGCATGTATGCTTTTAATATGATTGATGTTTACCAGAAATGCATGAAAATGCAGTAATAATATTTACTAAGGACGAACGAGGGAAGGATTTCAACGAAGCTTCGCCGGTTCATCTTTACAAAACAGTTACAAACCATCAGTAGGACTAATCCATTTTCACAAAGTCTAATCTCCCCTGGAATTTATATCCATCTCTTTTATCCTCATACGGATATACGGGAAATTACTTTCCAATAAGGGCACGATGAACGAAGACGGGATGTTATACTTATCCTACTATCAAACGAAAACGAAGGTTATCTATACCCTACTATCCCCAACAACGGGAGGTTACCTATACCATGTTATCCCCAACAACGGGAGGTTATCTATACCTTGTTATCCCCAACAACGGGAGGTCATCTATACCTTGTTATCCCCAGCAGACGGAGGGTTATATATTCTTCAACAACGAATCGGGATTTATTTTCCTTGGCCAGCAGTTGTTATACAAGGATATCCAGACACTTCCAGCAGTGTCATATCATACATACATCATTTACGTCATACCATAACATATATGTCTATAGTACATTACCTAAGTGCATCATGTCATACATGCATACATAAAGCATAAACTAATGTTGTTATACAGAATGCTACCTTGTTTTCAGGTTAATTATCCAACAAACAAGCTTATGATCTTTGGGACTGCTTTATTGTAACCTCAGGGTTACTTTATCCTCCTGATGAGCTTCTTATTACTTTGGGACTGCTTTATTGTAACCTCAGGGTTATTTTATCCTCCTGATAGCCTCTCATGACTTCAAGACCGCTTTAGAGCTACTGATTGCTCTATCCTCCTGAAATCATCCCATTACTTCAAGACTGCTTTAGAGCTATTCATTGCTCTATCCTCATGAGGTCATATTACTACTTCAAGACTGCTTTAGAGCTATTCATTGCTCTATCCTCCTGAAGCCATCTAATTATTTCAAGACTGCTTTAGAGCCATCCATTGCTCTATCCTCCTGAAATCATTACTTCAAGACTGCTTTAGAGCTACTGATTGCTCTATCCTCCTGAAATCATCCTATTACTTCAAGACTGCTTTAGAGCTATTCATTTGCTCTATCCTCATGATGTCATATTACTACTTCAAGACTGCTTTAGAGCTATTCATTGCTCTATCCTCCTGAAGCCATCTAATTATTTCAAGACTGCTTTAGAGCCATCCATTGCTCTATCCTCCTGAAATCATTACTTCAAGACTGCTTTAGAGCTATTGATTGCTCTATCCTCCTGAAGACATATCACATTATTATTTCAAGACTGCTTTAGAACCATTCATTGTTCTATCCTCCTGAAATCATATCATTGCTTCAAGACTGCTTTAGGGTTATCACTATTGATTGCTCTATCCTCATGAAGACATGCTGCTACATCATTATTATTCCAGACTCCTGACAGCTTTCATCATACACCCATATTTTGAACTGCTCCCCCCCTAGTGGCATCTTTAAGCCCACTCAATCATATTCAACTAGCCATCTGTACCACTCTAGTGCACTGGTGAGTGCAAATTTTTGGGCTTTTGTGTTCAATCCCCTTCAACCTTCCAGGTTACGACTGGCAAATATACCAATCTAACCCCTCAGGTTTCAGAAAATTGAACAGGGGCAGCTGTTGCACCCCAAAATTTGCCCTCACAATACAAGACTTTGTGTTCTAAGAAGGTTCACAAGGTTCACAAGTTCTCCAACAACTTGCATAACCTTTCATGAAGTTCATAAAGTCCACAAGCTACTTTATGAAGGTTCACAAGGTACATGAATGGCAAGATATAAACTCTTACAGCCAAGCATCAGAGGAACATAACCAGTATATTCGAGTCCAAAGTTCATCAGTCAAAAATCCAAGCGGCCATGAGAGCGCTAAGCCTTAAAATTTTGAAATACAAACTACGAGATTGAGTTCCTCCTAAGAAATACACAAGTCGGACTCGTGTAGTCACGTCTCAAGAATTCGCATGATACAATTGAAAGAATTGGAAACGCATTTTAAGTGGGTTCTTACGGTAAATACAACTGGAATTGTTTAACGATAACATACGGCTAGATAATGCAGTCTCGCAATTCATTTCGTCCATTCATCTAAACTAACTTTGTATTAGAGTAATCATTATGCAAGGTTATTGGTAAAGTATTAGATTTCTACAACTCTTGACACTGGAAAATTATCATTGTTATTATTATCGTAATCTTCAACAAAGCTTAAAAGGTCGGGCTTCTAGATGACTAAACATGAGACTATTGTCATAACAATACAAGAATACTACAACTAGGATGCCTACGGGAAAAGACAGGAAATCCTCCAAATTGATGCGTTCGGGTGACAACAATGAGCATCCCAATTTGTTTTGCCCTTCAGGAAAGCCACAAAGGGGGAAGTGTTAGAATCCGAAGGAAGTCTCAAGCCGTCAACAACTCCACCAAAATGCAAGGGCCCTCGAGCGTCTGAAATGGACAGCACGGAGATGGCTTGCACAAGTTTCCGCCATTTCTAGAGATACCATTTCGGTAGGATGTTGTGATGTGCAACAACAAGAAGACAATCTCACGACAGCTCTCACAAGCTCCCTCATCAACACATGCAACAATAAAATACTTTATTAGAAAAGGTACAAGAAGATAACAGTTCATTATCCACAAGCTCTAATTATGAAAGGAAATCATCCGTTAATACAAAACAGACTGACGCCCAAAGGAAGGGATGTCGGTTCTGTCACGAAAAGAGAAGGGCTCACCTCATAGGACATTGGAAATCAGGATGCAGTCATTGCTCAAGAGCTTACAGCGAACAGACCACGACCTTCAAAGATGTTGGTTGGATGCTGGCAGCCGGAACTAGCAGTGGACGTTTGGCTTTCTGTGATGCCCAGGGAAAACCACAACCAGTTGATGTTCTTCACGCATATGGTAGTTCATAAGTTGTCACAATATTAGGTTGGCAAAGATCAAAACCAGTTGCACTACTGAGACTACTCTCGTAGGAGATTCTGTTGAAAATTCAATCCTTATGCCCGATCATTTACCTCCTTCAACTTCATCAGCATTCCACAATGTTTCTACAAGAGGATAAAATCTACATAACCGTTGAGTTCATGATATTGCTCCCATGCCAAGGAAGATTTGTGCCTTAAGAATCCTGTACCTCTACACCATTCCTCACTCCACATTTCCTCTTCAACGATCTGCAAAACCAAAGGCCACAGCTAATTAACCCTCAGCATACGTGATGGATCAAAGAAGGGAAACAATGTATATATGCCGAATTTACTCCAACGCCGTTACCTCGGCTCAAATACACAATGCTGAACGAGGAGACCTTCTGTCATAAACTTTTTCATATCCCATTACTGTCATACAAGAGCTATCAAAAACTAAACCATTCATAGCACAAAATCTACCAGCAAATGTATGTCCCAGTTACTAGAAGTTAACTTAATTTTACCTGCAGCGGCAGGCAGAGCAGAGGCATTATCGGACACAAATTCAATCCAACTCCAAGTTTTTCTTTCCAACATTAGTAGAACATGGTTATGAGATTGAGAGACCCTGCACTGAGCTGTTCTATGAAACAGGTATCTGCGAGCACAAAACGAAACAACGAAGGCTTCAATGTCCACCACATGAAATCAACAGTGAAGATAGCAGTTTGGAACCTTTTATCAAAGAAATACATTGTAATACCAGACTGTTTCTCCCCAAAACTTCGCGAGTACCTTCACCAGAGAACATCAAGAGGCATTGCAATTCACCACAAAACGTATTGGTTGAAGTCCATTGCAAACGCATCAGATGACAAGAAACGGAATTGGTATTACTCTGGGCTGTTGATGTCTTTTGGCCCAAATCCGTTTACTACCCGCACCTGCCAAACGCAAGCCTTGAATTAGCAGAATCAATTGGAAGAATATTCCTAAAATATCCCATCCAAATCACAATTCTGAAACAAATTGATGCAGTATCAAATATTTGATTTTCATTTAACAAATGTTTAGGAGGGTGGAATGAAAAAGGAAAGATTTCAAATCCGGCTAAACCAAAATGGAAAAACCATCAATCAGCATTCAAGAGATTTTAAGCAAATTCTCACAAAAAATCTTGCATCTGAATCCTATATAAAGTACAGATTGGAAACGAGAGAGAGGGGTTCACACACAAACCAGAAAATCACAAATGACAAAACCCTAAAAATTCGAAGAAACAAGGAGAGAACTTATCTTCGTTGAGATAGTCGAGCCTGTCATCATCATCCACTATAGGCTTCGTCGAAGGTCATCTTCCACCAGAGATCACCACTACCGCTGTCAACCGCAAGTCTCCCACGCCTTTAAAGCCTTCGCGAGACGCGAATCACCGTGAAGCCTCGATTACCGCCGCAAACTACCATCGGCTCCCATTCTCGGTAATCTCGTGAATCTATTTTTCTTTGAATCGTTTGAGGTTTTCATTTCCTTTTACAGGTTACAAATTAGAGACAATAAGGAATAATAAAAAGGCTTGAACGAAAAACAACCAAGAGGAGCGGCGGGCGGTAGAAGGAGGAAGTTGACGACGGCGCTTTGGGGTTTTGGGGGAAATTAGGGTTCTTTTGTTCCTTCTGGGTTTGATTCGTGTAACATTGTAATCACCTACACTCACACACGCAGTGCACACCCACCACATACACACTAACCTTTAATTAACTCGCCTAATTAAACCGCTAATCAACCCATCAATCCCTAATCAACCTTTTTGATCAGTTTTTTTTATTTAAAATGAATTAACAAATCTTTTTATAATTAACTAAATTAACTTCAATCATTTATGTTTCTAAATAAAAATCAAATTTTATGTTTAATCACGTTATTAATTAATTATTATTGCTAATCATATTTTGTTGCTTATTATTATTTTGAAAGTTCTATCTTATTATTTTTTCTAACTTTGTCTATTTTTCTAATTATTATTGTTTCAACTAATTATTTTCACTAACTCCATATTTCTACTAACCTTATTTAATTTTTTCTTATTATTTACTAACCCCAATATTTTATTTGCTTATTTGTTATTTTTTATTATAATTTTGTAATTGCCTCTTGGATGTAAATTGTAATTATTTAATTATTATTATCATTAGGGTTAGTAATTAGGGAGTGCTAATATGTATGATATTTAAAAAAATAAATTAGATCATTTTAAATAAAGATAATTAAAATAAACACGTCACACACGTAAGTCGATTTTAATCGCCGTCTCACTTCCTAAGGATATCCCTCAAGTTGCCTACGAATACTGGTTAAGTGGGGTGTATAAAGCAAGTCCCTCAAATAGAAAAATCATCAAAGTCCCTTATGGTTGCCTTTACGAATCGAGTCCCTTTCGAAAAATGATGATGGTCCCTTATATGTGCTTATTACATCCCACAATGGCCTTCAAAGTCAAATTGTCCCTCACATGTCCCTTAACATCCAAAGTAAGGACTACCTACTCCATTATAGTAGGGATAGTCTTACTAAAGGAAAGAATGAAGAATAAGAAAGACCTTTAAACATTAGGGTAGGTTACTCCTAGGTGCTTGCTCACTTCAAAACTGTTTCGCACTTAAACAAATTTTCAACAAGTTTTCAAACAAGTTCTTAACACATCCTTACATGGATTATTTATTAACTATTCTGAAAATTTTCTATTCACACACTACAATTTCAAAACAATTCAAAAGTGAGCTTAAGTACCTAAGAGCCCATGGATAACCATGGATGAAAAGGATGCTAATACATTCCCTTTTCATAACCTACCCCCCGGACCCAAAATATTCTCTAAGGTCTTTCCTGTTCTTTTATAACCTTTCCTTATGGATAAAATAAAAGTCGGTGGCGACTCTTGCTATCCGCAACATTGTTTAAAGTCACTTCTCCCACCGTGTTACAGACACTGGTTGCCTGACTCTTTGGAGAATAATGTGACTGTCTCACTCTTGATTTAACCATTATGGTTTTTTAGGCACGACCTCTAGAGGTGTGATTGATTCTCGAACGGACACTCCTTTTGCAATTTTGACGCTCGGTCAAATTAGCTAACACCTACCCTGCCCCAGGTTAAGATTGAGGGTTTTTCGTTTTCAGAAAGAACTCCTACTACTAGGCTCAAAGGGGTTAACAAAGGATTATCTTCCTTATATCTCCGGTGTTTAGGGATTTGAAACAATGCCTGTACATCATCAGTAGGTTTTATTTCAAAAGCATACAATCGGAATTTTGCACGTCGTTCATTTTCGTCATCCTCCCCAGATTCCTCTTAACCAGGCGTTGGACGTTTGTAAAAACAATTAGTGAACACGAATGGATTCAATCAAAACATGCATATTTATTTCATTATCATCAGTTGAATGAAAACAACAAGTTTTACAAACAAGCTTGCAATTTAAACAGGAAAGAAACTACAAATGTAAAGACATGACAAGATAAAACAAGAAGAAAAAAATGCTAGCTTCCGAGAACTGGGCTTTCACATCTGTCCTGCTGCTGAACCAGCTATCTTCACAATCAGTTATTAGAGGCAACCCGAAGTTGTCCTGATCTGCTTTCAACGACCCAACCAAATTATAGAGCCCCTTCCCCTCATTCAGATGATTTTGGGACCTTCTCGCCCGAAGCTGATTGCTGCACTATCAAGTAGATCCTGCACTTTGTGCTTGAAGGCCAGACAATCTTCAATGTTGTGCCCTTGTGCTCCTGAATGGAAATCACAGCGCTCCTTGATATCATAACCTGCTGGAGGCGTACCTGTCAGTGGAGCTAACTTCCTCTTCTCAACCAACTGCAATCGTAGCAACATCTGAAGAAGTTCGGCATACGGCATCGGAGGCACCTTAAATACCCTCAATGGCTTCTGATTTTGAGCTTTTCGCTGATTGGGATACTGCTGCCTTTTCCACTGTTGAGATCGTTGCTGTTGTTGCTGGTATCGGGTTGACTCTTGAACACCCTTCGTAGCAAATGCAACATCGGTTTCTTGACTTTCACTGTACTGATTAAAGCCCTCCTTATGCTTAGCCATTTTCTTTCTCAGATCTGCCCCAGGAATAGGCAACAGTTGTGGGCAGGGAGATTCTGACACCATGGAGTCCAGGATACGTTTCTGACCTACTGCAGCTTTAGAAACATCTGTCATCTTAGCATCGACTGGGGTAGGAGCAATACGTACAGCTATGCCGCTCGGCGTGAATTCAATATCGTGCGAGTCAATCAGGTCTTGAACATTATGCTTAAAAGCATGACAACCCTCGATGTCGTGTCCGAGTGCCCCAGAATGAAACTCACATTGCTTACTAGCATCGTACCCATGAGGACGCGCTCCTGCTGGTGGTTCCAACGTTCTCTTCTCAACCTTTTTGAACCTCAATAAAGTCTGCAAGAGCTCAGCATATGTTGTAGGTGGCACCTCAAATATCCTCTTTGGCTTCCCCTCCTGAATCCTCCGTTGAGCCGGGTGCACCCTCTGTTGCTGTTGCTCAGGTTCCACAGGCACATATGGCATGAGCTTCTTCACTGCGGCTTCAAATAGCTGATCATCCTCTTTCCTAAGCACATTCTTGACAACCTCCATGATCAAGCTCATTTGGGTCTTCAGCTGACTATTTTCCTCTTTGAGGATCCTCTGCTCCAGACGCATCTCTTGCATGTCTCTCATCATCTGCCCCAGCTGGCTTCGGACTTCAATCAATTCAAACTGATTCTGTTCCATATCTCTGAAGGAGTTCCTGCAACAAACTGGACGATGAGGAAATGAGACCCACGGTTCTGATGTACCTGTTAAACGATAATGCAACGCAGAAAGCAAGCACATATTCATAACAAGACAAAGAGAAACTCAAGCTATAAGCACACAGACGAACATCTCCCACACATGTACAACCAACAAAATCAGCATGTAAGCACAAATGAGTACGAATACAATGACCCCAGCCAACAATCCTGGTGGTGGTCAGGCAAACACTAGTGCACAAAAGCTAAACGGATTAAGCAGGGAAAACAGATGCGACACCCGGCACAGAAACTTCTAGAAACATCTCCCATACCCAACTGAACTCTCCGTTTGCCAACCTTCAGAACACACACTTCCCGAGGAGTCTTCCATGTCATTAACTGACGAACCCACACAACCGGATGACGGAGAATCGTTAATCAGAACAAAACCCTGAGGCGTGATGCAAATCTGGCTAGAGTCTAATAGATCCTGAACCTGACTTCTAAGCACTTTACAATCATTTGTTGAATGCCCCTGTGCCCCAACATGGTACTCGCAGCGGGCGCTGGCATCAAAACCTGGAGGATACGGTGGAATCACCGGCTTAGTCTCTTTCGGCACTATCAATCCACTTCTGACCAGATCTGGCAACAATTGACTGTACGACACCGGTAGCTGAGTAAACTGCCTTTCAGGTTTCCTCAGTCTTTGTTGGGCGTGCTGACGCGATCGACGATAGGATGACCGTTGACTTGAAGTGTCTGAAAACCGATCCTGAGATGCTAGAGATTCTGAGACGACATCATTTCCTTCTTCCCACTCTTCTTGAGAACTGACAACTGACTCATCTTTATCAACTGGGAAATAAGGAGCATCTCGAAGCTTTCCACTCTTGAGTCCTCTCTCAACAAGCTCTCCCATTCTCATCAGGCCCACAAAGCTTGTGCAACCGAACAATTTGTCAAAATACTGGCCTTTCAGAGTACCCAAGAAGATGTCAACCATTTCTCTTTCCAGAAGCGGTGGTTGAACACTAGCAGCCAATTCTTTCCATCTTTGCACATACCCCCTGAATGATTCATTCTTCGCCCGAGATAATTCTTGCAGATGTACGAGACTAGGAGCCAAATCCAGGTTGTAATCGTACTGCTTCATGAAAGCTCTGGCTAAATCCACCCATGATCGAATCTGATTACTCCCTAATTGCACATACCACCTCAAGGATGCCCCAGTCAGACTGTACTGAAAGCAATGGATCATCAACTGGTCATTTCGCACAAACGAAGTCATCCTTCGACAGAACATCATCAAATGCAGCTTCGGACAGCTATCTCCCGTGTACTTTTCGAACTTCGGCACTTTGAACTTGTAAGGCAACACCAGATCAGGAACCAAACACATGTCTACAGCATCCAGGTTAACAACATCTTTCACTTTCAAGGCTTTTATTCCTTCTTCCAACGCTCGGAGTCTTCTATCCTTTTCAAGAGCTCTTGGATCTACCATCCCGGCCATTGGAATATCTCTTCGGTAATTCATCACAGGGAAAGCAACACCTTGATTGTTAACAGGAGGATGACGTTCATTTCGGGCAACAAACTACTCATGTCGATCCCGGTTCTCAACAGTAGGCTGTACGACTTGGTCTGCCGTAAGGTTGTTCGGGAAGTCTTCCATAGAATCATACCGAGGGTGGGACGTCATAGTAAACCCTGTCAAGGTGTTAGGAGCCTGGAAATTGCCCTCAGACATAGCTACCGATTACCTGTAGCTGACTACACTGCTTGATTCTGATCAGATCTGCTTCAACCCCTTGGTCGTCTTCAACACTCCACTCTTGCCTCAAACAATCCCCCGAGAGTCACTCTCTGGTGAAAAACAATGGTCGGATAAGTGCTCTGGCCAGCTAGAGAAATGCTATGCAATATGACTTATGCAGACAGAAATGCAAATATGCTAACGTGCATGTGTGCATTGGAGATATTTCCCCTCCAATTCCAGTGTCAGTGGTAGCAAGACAAGAGAAACCATAAAGACAATATTTAGAAAAACCCTCATACATTTATTGGAATAACAGTCTTGTCAAGATGTTACACAATTATGTTCCATACAACTGATATGATAAAGGAGGATCCCAGCCAACATGCCTGGTGGTGATCTCAACATACAGAATACAAGAGAGAAATCAAGGGCGGGTACGGTCGCGGAAATCCTCGACCATCTTCTTCGTCTCTGCGTGATCCGGTCGATAAATCAAGCCTTCTATCAACTGATCCCTTTTTCTGACCGTTCCCTGGATATCTCTGACAAAGTCTTCCCAAGCCTTATCATGGGCACCATCCCCAGGTTTGGGTCTCTTGGCGTCTGCTCTGTGCTGAAAATCTTCCAAATTCTTCGTGGCATCAATCAGTTTGCGCTCGGCCTCGTATCGGCGGCATGCTTCTTCTTCAAGCTCTTCAGTCTTCACTTTGACCTGTTCTTCTAACTGAGCAACCTGTGTCTTTAGCTCTTCTTCCCGTTCTTTGCGTTTGGCCATAGTGAGATCCCAGTGCTCTCTGAACTTAGCTAGCTTCGTGTAGGCCCTTTCCAGCTCTTGCTTCTTAGTAGCCAGTACACTGCTAACTGAGTCTACATCTAACTCCAGATGCTTCTTGGTTTCAGTCAACTCCAATAACGTAGTCTTCAGATGTTTCAGAGTTTCGGCCTGTTGCTTAGAAAAATATCCTGTTTCAATCTTTTCATGACGAAGCTGGGCATTCTCCTGCTCTAAAGCTTCTTTAGCCTGTGCTAACTCTTCTTTCTCCGCCATCAGCTGCCTGTATACCTGTATGTCTATGGTGGTGGGTTCCTTCACCTGAGAAGGATACAATGGCTGAACTGCAGGATAAGGCATCAGGAATTTCGTAGCTCGCTCACGAATCCATTCCACATACGGGCCAGGAACTCGAGTATCCCCTCTGCTGCCTGAAGGCTTCCCTCTCCTATGCAAGTTTTTCCATGCCTTCTCAAGCTTGGTCAACATCTCTTTCCCTATTGCCCCAGTGAGATACAGAGATTCCCGTATCTCCTCGGGCTTCGGCGCTCCCTGAGGTACATACCCAAATTGCCTGATCAATAAGGAAGGGTTGTAATTGACACACCCTTTCCTTCCTATTAACGGAACATTCGGGAATCCTTCGCATTTGAGTATGACCTCAACTCCGAATACCTCTTCGTTGACCCACACCACATTCTCGGCAGTCAACCCCATCAAGCGCTCGGGCCATCCTAGAGAATCAATAGAGGTGACAAAAGGGCCTGACTTAGGCATATGACTGGTGAACCACCTGCACAGGAGAGATACACAGCAAGACACATTCCTTCCTCTCCGCTTATCATTTTGGTAGTGAGTGGAATGGTGGATATCTCCCAGCAAGGTAGGGACTGGGTTCTTAGCAGCCAAAATATAGAAAGCATCTGAGTCAACAAAATCAGGAATGTTCGGGAACAATACGATGCCATAAACACATACAGCAAGGATGGCGTCAAAAACAACCCAGCCACCTTCCTTGGCATACTCCCGAGCCTTCTCCACCAAGACATCCACTGGAAATCCCCACACATCTCCTCTTTTGATCATCTTCCCTGTCAGCTCAGACTCTCTTAAGTACAGGATGGCAGAAAGCTCAGCCAGATTAGGCTCAGCGTCCGTACGATAGAAAGGCATATGCTCGCGGACCGGTATATCCAAGAGTGCAGAATACTCCTCCAGGGTAGGAGCCAAAACAAAGTCAGGAAATACGAAACACCTGAGCTCCGCATCATAAAACTGTAACAGGGTATAAATGTCGTTGATCTCATAGGCCGATGGCTGATAAACATAGGTCAGAATCCTCCCATATATCTTTCTAAAGTCACCCATTACCCTCTTCTTAGCAATAGTAATCAACTCTAACAACAGACTGATATCTGGAGACGGGAACTTGTAGGGTAATACTCTCTTCATGGTTTCCATGTCTTGCTAAGAAACAAACACCAGAACTGGGAGGGAAAATATGTACCTGCAATACACACACGTTAGTTGAATGCAAATGGTAATGCAATGATGCAATATGATAAATAATGCAATCAGTGAACACAGGGCTATGCTGTAGCCTGAAGAGGAACATCTCTGTGATCAAGAACAGGAAACCACCACGGTCACCAGAACCTCATGACACTAACTATCATCTGATACTCAAAATATCAATCCCCTGGTAAGAAATCCATCTGAACCTCTGTATCTGACGAGAAAACCATCTGATAATAGTATCAACCTCAGACAAGAAACCCATCTGATCCAAACAACACACCTGGAGATTAATTAAGAACACCGTCTGATAAAGGTACTGAATCATGGTTTCTGAAGGCCAGTTTTCCTGCAATAACCCAATCCCCCTCACAGGTATGATGAACCTAATCCACGGACAAAGGTACGGCATCCTATGCGGTCATCAGCGTCACAGACTTTCATGAATGACGATACGATTCCCAGAAGGAGTGGCATCATCAAGTCATGAAGAGGCCTCACTTAGCTGACTTCCAAATGATCGGTCCCCAAAGTCGACAATCCTCACGTCTGGACTCCCCTCAGATCCTCAGGACCGGAAAGGAGCACCTCTGCGAGAACCTCGTCTGAGCGCAGATTTCGTAGGGAACTGTGCCTGCTCAGCAGACAGGTTCGTCTACTACTCTCCACAACTATATCTAGGTGCATACTCAAGCCCAGGTCCGGCTTCTCACTCATAGTAACATCCCCCTTTCCCACAGCAATAATCATAATAATATAGTGCTGAAAGTAAATGCGGAAAGGTAAAGGTACGGAAAAGTAAAGTGCAGAAAGGTAAAACACATATGCACAACACCCAACAAATAAACACCCAAGCGCTAGGATTGACTCGCGTAGGGGATGGGAAACGGTCCCAACATAAGGGATGGGAAAAGTCCCTAGATGCTATAAAGTCCCCAGCAGAGTCGCCAGTTGTCGCTACTGCAAAAATCGGCACCGGCTTGACAGAAGAGTCGCCACCGTGCGTTATTTATCCCAAATGAGGGAAAGGAAACGCTCGAAGTAAACCTCGCAAAGACGGGAAAAGGTATGGTCATCGCAACCAAAACCTGGATTCGGGAGTCGGTTACGCAAGGGGAAGGTATTAGCACCCCTCACGTCCATCGTACTCGATGGGATCCACGCTTGGTGTTTATAAGGAAAAGGGTGTGTTTATCTATCTACGCTAATGGTCAGTCTGAAAAGAAAATAAAAGGACAGGACTCGACAGAACATACGCTGTTCTGGGCCTACGTACTCCCTCGTGCAATGGGAAAGTCAGAGTCAACGTAGTTCGACTACCTACGACTAAACAGGGGAAAGGTTGCTCGCCAGGACATCGCGTCTTGTGCCTACGTACTTCCACACAGCATGGAAGATCAGAGCAAACGTAGTTCGACCAACTACGGCTAACCTGGGGGTTCTCACACAGCAGTGAGAAGATAAACTGGTCTCAAAGGTTCGGGGACCTACAACTACGATCTGGCCTCAAATGCACTCGGGCAAGAGAAAAGGGATAACAATTAGTCGTCAGCGGGAAAGTCTCGATCGCATAGCCGCGAGAGAACAAAAGGTTAGTTGTTAGTGTGCTCGCTAGGATATCGCATCCTATGCCTACATATCCTCATCTGGTACGAGGAATCAGAGCAGCTGTAGTTCGGCTAACTACGACACCAGCTACTCAAGAGCTCCTATTGAAAGGAAAGGGAAAAGACACCCTAAAACTATAGCTGAAAAAGGGGAATCTACCTACTGTTATCATGCCTGGTCGACCATCCTAATGTCTATCATAACGACTCCGCAGCGGAGAAGTCAGAGCTCCTAAGGGATCATGGCAACAGGACTAAACGACAAACAGGAATCAACTGCAAAGTAAAGAAATACTGGAAATATGCATGAATGCAATAACCAAACAAACAAGGCGCAAAGGCCGCAAACCACAGAGGTAAGGGAGCTCAGCTCTACCAAATACCAACAAGCAAAGCCACTCAATAACAAACAAGCAGAAGGAGGACCACCTCAACTTCTCATGCACACAAAGCCTACTTCTAGGATGCACCTACCTCAGAAATATCTATATGAACCCCTAAGTCTAATGCAGCACAACACCACACAAGTCAAACAACACAAAGAGAAGGCGAACCAGCCTGACAAACCTCTATCTAAAACTCAAACAAAACCCTGAGCAAGACCCTTAAACAAAACTCTAATCAAACCTCTAAGCAAAACCCTAATCAAAGCAAATATCTAAGCAAAACTCTAATCAAAACCCTAAGCAAGAGGAATCAATCCCAGTCTCCAAGCTTCAGAACAAGCTTACCAAAGAAAGGGAGCTAAGCAGACAAACTCATAGTGCCTTCCTCAGGAAAGTACCAGGAGGTTACCACTCAGGAATCATATCCTATGCGACTCGACAACTGTGATCAGTTTACATTCCTCCTCAGGAGAAACTAAACTCACATGAAGGCTCCAGCATCATTGGATATTTAAGAAAGCCTATATGAACCAAGGGAACTAAGTGAACAGACCCATAGGACCTTCCTCAGGAAAGTACTAGGAGGCTTCCACTTAGGAATCGTATCCTATGTGGCTCAACAACTGTGATCGGTTTACGTTCCTCCTCAGGAGAAACTAAACTCACATGAAGGCTCCAGCATCATTGGATACTTAAGAAATCCTAGATGAACTAGAGGAACTAAGTGAGCAGACCCATAGGACCTTCCTCAGGAAAGTACTAGGAGGCTTCCACTTAGGAATCGTATCCCATGTGGCTCGACAACTGTGATCAGTTTACATTCCTCCTCAGGAGAAACTAAACTCACATGAAGGCTCCGACATCATTGGATACTTACGAAAGAGGCGAGAAGAAAGAATGAAAGTCATTCATAGTGCCTTCCTCACGAAAGTACCATAAACTCCCTTCAAACTTCAGGATCTCGAACCTCACAAACAGAGAACAAGCTCCTAGACTAGGCCTCAATCCACTGCATCCTTGCAAGCTCCAACAGGACTTCATCCAGCTTCCATCTTCAAAAAGAAACCACAGATCCTCAAACCACAAGAAACTATCTCTGAAGTTCAACCACAGTTGAACTTCAAAGTCAGAAGCCATCAAGACTTCTCCTATCCTCAAGCTCAGACAAAAAATATCAGAACACCCTACAAAAATCTATCAAAAATCTAGGGGAAACCTACATGACTCTATGATCCCAAGACCAAATCTCAAAGCCTAAGTCAACTTCTAAGGCTACTAAACAATCCCTAGCATATGAATGGTCAAGGGTTACCGACAAGTTGTGAGGTCTCTATTCTCTAACCCTAAAACAATATCAATCAACCTATAAAAATCTATGGGGAACATGCATTAGTCTAGTACAACATACTAAAAAACCAAAGCAAAATTTATTACCAGATGAAAGAACTAAAATCAACAAGGCAGACGTGCCACAAACCAATTATTCAATATCAATAACAATGCAAAAAAAAATGCAATTAAAATGCAAATGCATGATTAAGCTAATGTTTTTGTACTGTAAAATTCTACATTGAGTTACGAACATATAGAAAAAAGAATGGAATTATTTGATCAAACCTACTATTTTTCATGAAGTTTCTAATAACATGCATGCACTAAAAGATATTAAAAAAAGTCATTTAAATGGAAAATATGCTAAAAATAGCAAACAAAAATAAAATGGCATTTTTATTTTTATATAATTTTCTGGACATTTATATTGACCTATAGCAAAAAAGAAGAATTAAAAACATTGATTTTTCTATTTTGTATGATTTTTACAAGATGCAATAAAATATTAAAAGAAATTAAAATTCAAACTTGGAATAAAATGGGAGGGGGGTTCAAACAGCATGTGCCCCCAGTTCTAATCCTAAGTGGGCCAGAGTGGGGTGGTGCGCCTAGCAAAAGGCGCAGGCCCAAGGGAATCAGAAATCAACTAAAAAATAAAAGAGAAAAAAAAACGCATGGGGGTGCAGAACGAGTAATTCCTAGTTGGTTTTCGTTGGGCCCACGCTATGGGGGGCGCGCCTAGCAACTCAGGGCAAAGCCCAGCCCAAATCATTCTATCTCCTCTCTCGCAGGGGGGGTGAAAGAGCAATGAAGGGGGTATGTTTCAGCAGGCGAAATTGGGCCTTGAACCCAATCTGAAACCCTAGCCCAAAACCCTAACAACAAAACCTATCTCCTTCCCCAATTCCCTGATCACTGTTCATCCCCAAACTAACCCTAGCCGTTCCCTCATCGTCTCTCTGCAACTCCTCTAACTCTCAAGATCCTTCAACCAAACCCTCTCAGATCAACTCAAAAAAAACAAGCAAACAAACTAAGAAATCCTAATCTCAACGAGACAAAATCATCTAAATCCATACGATCAAGCAGATGAACTAGCTTCACACTTAGATAATGCATACCTGGAGACGAATCAAGAACCAAATCGTGGAGTTCTTGAAGCTTCCAAGGAGGTCGCCGCGAGAGACTAGGATCTGGAGGTTCCCTGGGAGTTACTTGTTCGAACGATCTTGAGAAGGAAGCAGGAGATCTTTCTGGAAAAATCGAGAGTTGCTTGAAGGAGTTGAAGATCGTTGGAAAAAATCTTGAAGCACGATGGAGGTTGGACTTCGTTCTGGAAAATTTCTGGGCGAATCGTATCGCTTGGTGAAGAACGCTGTTCTGGTTTATGAAGATTCTGGGGATTCACGAAGAACAGACGACGTTCTTGACGATCGATGATGATAATGATGATTTTCTGGGATTTCGCTGAAGAACACTGAAGCCTTGATGATTTTCTGGGTGATTGTTCTTGAAGAACGATGAAGGTGCGAGGATTTTCTGGAAAAGAGTTCTTGAAGAACGAAGGGGGTTTGAATGTTCTGGAAAATTGGTTGAAGTTTCCGGCGAAGTGGTTGAGTTCTCCGGCGAGTGGTGATGAAGGGGGACGGAGGAGGAAGAGGGAGAAAGAGGGAGATCGGAGGATTTACTGCAATTTTGCAGTTTCCGGCGAGGGACGGCGGTGGTCCGATGGCGGTTGGGGTGGTTCAGGGCGTCTGCATGCCCGACGATGAGGGGGTCCGGCGAGATGGTGGTGAAGCGACAGGTGGCGTGAGGTGAGGTTAGTGGGGCGCGTGTCAGGGCGTGGAGAGAGAGGATTGAGAGATGGAGTGGAGACGTGGCAGACACTGGGAATTCTGAGTTGTGTGTTGGTGGGTCCTGGGTGCAACGCGTGGCGCCCCTTTATAGTGACAAGTGTCACTCTTCTGGACAGAATGAACAAAAAATACACTGATGGACTTGATGGCATTCTGGGCCTCCAAAAAAAATCTATCTTGGGCCCATACGAAAATTAATCAAAAAAACTTAAAAACTGAATTAACAAAAATATTAAATCCAATTAACCTAATTAAGACTAATCCTAATTAACTAGTGACTAATCCTAATTAAACTAAATGCAGATTAAACTATCCTAATTGATTCAAACAAATTCAATTAACCTAATTAAACCCTGATTTAAATCTAAAAATGATTAAAATCTAATTAACTCCATATTAAACCAAAAATGATTAAAACTCTACTAATTTCTATAACATCTCTTATTAAAATCCTATAAAAAATCTACCATTTATATCTATTTAAAAGAAAAACTATATTAAACATACTCTATTATTAATAAAAGAGAAAAAACTATACTCTTTCTATATTATCTAAAAACAATTTTTAAAATCTATTATATTCTAAAAATGATAAAGAACTATTAAATTTATTTAAAAAATTCTATAAAATTCTAAAAGAAAGATTTAAACTATTTAAAAATGTAAAAAATCTATTTAAATCCTAAAAAAATGATTAAAAGCCTATTTAAAATTCACAAAAGTCTATTAAGCCCTAAAAATGCAAACATAGGCCAATAACCAACATAAAAGAGCGTGCGACCAGATCAAATCAACCAGTAAACCCCTGGCCTCAGAATATTCCCCAATCACCATGCAGGCTGAAAAGCGCATAATCTCCCGAAAATAAAACCCTGATGCTCTATATTGGATCTGCCATATCCGGTAAATGAAACCCAAATTGTAACTCTGATATCCTCTGTCTGTGCATAAATATCACGCGTCTGGTTTGCGAATATGAATTTAAACCACGAGCCAGATAGGAGAACCGGTTGGTCAAATTTTAGGGTGCAACAGCGCCTCCAGTTGGTTTGGCTAGGTTTTGGGCTGGTAATCATGAAGTGGTGGGTTCAATACCCACCAAGTGTATTTCATTTACTTTTTATGACTTAAATGTTTATTTTTCTTTTAAAATTCTAAATTTCATAACTTTGTCAATATTTATTATTTTTGGTTGGTTCTTTTTGCAAATTGCTCATATTTTTGCATATTTTCATATGATATTTTAATATCCTAAGAATTTTCATTTTTGAAAACACTTTGCATTAAAAAAATTGTCATGCTTCTTTTAGGGTTTTTACCCTCCTAATCATTCAAAAAATTTGATTCATTTTTCTTAAGTTTGTTGTTGTGCTTGATGTGAGTTTTTGTTTGTCAATCCTTTGTGTATGTGATTGTATTTTCTTGTAAGCGTCATGATTGTTTCATTTAGAATCCCCTTGAAGTTTTTAAACTTTACAATTACATTTGTTGCAACTTTGTTTGTTTAGGCATGACACCTGTAGGTATACACGTCATCTTGTAATCCCTTTTCTCCTAAAAACCTCGGTCCTGTACCGAGTCCATTTTCAAATCTCTTCAATAAGTTAATATCTCTTTGTATTGAATTAAAAAGAGAGGATTAAGTGTAGACTTCTTCCTCTCCGAGTGTAGGGATGCTCACTGTAGTGTGGGTGGTCTCAATACTCGTCTTTTAATATAAAGACGCGACTTTATCCATCACCTATCTCTTTCTACCACCTCCTTTCCCACAACTTCCTTTCGCAACCTTTCTCACTTAAAACCTCGGTACCATACCGAGTGTATTTTCAAACTTCTTTTCATAACAAAAACTTGAATGGTCGTGGAGTGGTTAGGCGTAGGCCTTCTCCTATCCCGAGTGCTGACGTTTACCGTAGGGTTCTCCGTCGTAAAGCACTTACCATTCAAAACCAAAAAAACACCTTTAATAAGAGAACGAAGTTCTCTTTGCATTAAATTAAAAAGAGAGGATTAAGTGTAGTTTTCTTCCTCTCCGAGTGTCAGGATACTCACTGTAGTGTGTGTGGTCTTGATATTCGTCTTTCAATACAAAGACGCTACGTTCGCCACACCTTTCATAAAAAAAACTTTGAGATAAAGAATTGGGTACTACCCGTAGGGGTTACTATCCGAGGACTTATCTCGCCCCTAAAAACAAATCAAACAATCAAATGTGACATCTTGCCTCGCATGGCGAAAACCTAATCATTTTGAAAAGGATATGTTACGTCCGTTCTACCGCAAACAGGTAACGCTTAAGTCTCCTCACATGCGAGCAGCAAAAAAACACCTAAACTGCTAGAATGCGCACGATAACATCATCCATAAAAACATTAACAAACCGTAGGCCGAACTACGGCTGCTCTGATTCTTTACTTCTTTTAAGTAAAGATACGTAGGCACAAGGGCCACAATCCTTGCCGAGCACATTCCCCCCATATATCCGTAGCCCCGAACTACGTCGACTCTGACTTTCTCATGCCTTTTGAGAATACGTAGGCCTAGGACTACAAAGTCCTATCGAGTCTGTTCTTTCTCTTTTCTTCCTCGTTCTCTTCTTCCTCCTAACCTCTCATTTCTCCTGTTTCAATCCCTTTTATTTTACCCCGTGGAACACTTTTATAGCATAATATTTAAGCAAATAAATTCACACATCGACAAGCAAATGGTTCCCGTTGAGTACGATGGATGCGAGGGGTGCTAATACCTTCCCCTCGCATAACCGGCTTCCGAACCCGTTCTTGGTTGCGAGACCATCTTATCCATTTCTTTCTTAAGGTTTTATCGATATTTTCCTTTCCCCTCACGGGATAAATAAAGTTCGATGGCGACTCTTCTGTCCTTTCTTTTTCGCCTTCCCGTCGTTGCACAATGCATTTTTCGAGTAGCGACACTCATGCTATCATGAAAATGGTTGGCTAAATCCCTCTCTTGTCAAGGTTAGAAGTAGTTAGTTCAGATTTTATGTATTCCATTTGATCTTTTATATGTGAACAAATATTGTGATTAATATAGATGAAGTTATTTGCTACTCTTTGTACATTTATGGTCTGGAATGCTTTAGACATGAACTTTCCAAGTCTTGACCTAATATCTTCATCTATCAACTATAAAAATTCTAGACATAGGTTTGAAAGTTGATATCCGCTTTGTATTGATCTTAATGCTTATTGTTTCGATTGTTACTTGGAGAGATCATTTAACGGCCGAAACAATAACAACCACGAAATCGATTTAGACATGAACGTATTTGTGAGGATACGCGGTTATGTTGGTTAAAACCTCGTTCACATATTTGATCGGATGAATACGTTTAGGAAGGACTAGCGAACCCTAATCTTGACATGTTTTTATCAAACTTAGACCGAATTTTATTCTATTTTCTTTCTTGCAAACTTTAGTTACGAACATTGAAACCATTCTAAAAATCCATTTTCTTAAGACATTAAACTGTTGAACGACAAGCATTTATATTCTCTTCAATACCTGTGGAGACGATAAAACACTACCCCAAAATACTTTCTATTATCTCCCTGACACTAGCCTTCCCAACGAAGAACAATCAGGCCGAATATGAAGCCTTCTTGGCCGGACTCCGCCTGACAGAAGACCTCGGGGCCAAGGAGATAAAAATCTTCACGGACTCCCAGTTGGTCGCATCCCAAGTCTGGGGCGAGTACCAAGAAAAGAGTGACATCCTAGATGAATACTTGGCCCTCATAAGGGATCGCATGAAAAACCTCGAGTCCGTCGAAGTACAACACGTCCCCCGTGAGCGGAACACGCAGGCATACATCCTCTCAAAGTTGGCTAGCACCAAGAAGAAAGGCGTGAACAAATATGTCGTTCAGGAGGTCCTCGCACATCCTAGCACGGAGAGGGGGAAGGAATTTCTCGACGTCAACGCCATCGGGGACAACGACTGCTGGATGACCCCGATACACGTCTACCTTAGCATGGGGATTCTCCCCGACGACGCCAAGGAGGCCAGTATGATCAAACGTCGAGCCTGCTCGTACGTGCTACTTGAGAACATGTTGTACCGGAAAGGCTTCTTAACCCCTCTCCTCAAATGTGTGGACAAAAACCAAGCCTCAACCATCCTACAAGAGGTCCACGAGGGCATCAACGTGCAACACCTTGGAGGACGATCCTTGGCGAGGAAGGCCCCGCGGGCCGGATACTACTGGCCGACAATGCAGGAAGATGCGAAAGAGCACGTAAAGAAGTACAACAGGTGCCAGTGACACAGGGACATGCTCCTTGCGCCCCGAGCGAACTCAAGTCCCTTTCCTCCCTTGGTCGTTCGCCTGGTGGGGGATGGATATCCTCGGTTCGTTCACCTTAGGCTCCTATCAAAACAAATACTTGATAGTCAGCGTCAACTACTTCACCAAATGGATCGAGGCCGAAGCCCTTGCCAAAATCACGGCGCACAACATACTCCGCTTCTACAAGAGGAACATCCTCGCCAAGTTCGGCATCCCTCTGGCCATTGTCACCGACAACGGGACACAATTCACCGGCAAGAATTTCTGAGACTTCGTGACCAAACTCGGGACCAAGCACCATTTTACTTCAGTCGAACACCCGCAAACGAACAGCCAAGCAGAAGTCGTGAACAAGGTTATCCTACGAGGTCTAAAACGAAGACTCGGGGACGCCAAGAAAGGATGGGTCGAGGAGCTCCACAGCGTGCTCTGGGCCTACCGGACGACGCCTCACTCGAACACCGGAGAGACCCCTTTTCGACTTACCTTAGGAACTGAGGCAGTATTCCCAGTGAAAATAAGAGAGCCTTCCAGAAAGACCGAATCTCCCCTCGAGGAGGAGACCAGCGACAAAGCTCTCCGAGAGGAGCTCGACCTGGTCAAAGAGATCCGGTCGGAGAAGCTCTCCGCGAGGCCATGCTAAAGCAAAAAGTCGCCCTCCGCTATGACAGCAGGGTCCTGAAACGCGAACTCCAGGTCGGTGACCTGGTCTTAAGAAGAAATCAAAATGACTCATGCGAGGGCAAGCTCACCGCGAATTGGGAAGCCCCTATCGTGTCCGGGACAAGACGGAGCACGAAGCCTACTACCTCGAAAACCTACACAGGGGATGAGATTGCTCGACCATGGGACACTAAGAAACTTAAAAGATACTAAAATTAAACATTGTCCGCGATGAACGACTTCGCGACCACGGGAGCGTACCCTGGTACCACACGCTTCCCAAACAACTCAACGAAAACAAACGCTTGCCCTATCGTGTGTGCGAGTAGAGCATTTTGTTCGACGGTGACCCCTCAACCGAGAGCCACCGCCGTCGTACCAAGATGGCAGAACACCCAACTCGCGATAGGACGTTCACGTCGCAGAGGGAAGACCGCGACCGCGATCCCCTTCCGTAACTGACCAGGTGACATCCCCGGTCAATCCGGCCAGTTCCCTACACTACCGGACATACATACAAAAGCGTCGAGCAACATTCCCCACAACACACCAAAAACACAGTCATATATAAGCATACAAACATGCAAACATAAAAACGAGCACACACTTAACAAAAAATATTGTATTATAAAAGAGGCACTAGCCCAGTATTCAATTACAACGAAAAAGGGCATGCAGGTCCGACAAAAGAGCTTAGAAAAATTCGGCATGCAGGCCTAAAAACTATGGGCACGCAGGCCCGGAAGCATTTACACTAATCCTCGAGACGATCCGCTTCGGGCTCATTGACTGGGGTGGCATCCTCAGCATCCTTAGGACCAATGGCGACCACCCGTCCCTCGACGACCTAGTGGTAGGGCTCAATCCCGTCGGTGACCAAGACAACCTCTGGATTCACGATCTTGATTTGGTCCACAGCACTGGAGAACCCAACCTCGACAGCTCCCAGACAGTCGTGCTCCAGCTCACGGATCCTCCTCAACAAATCAGCACGGGAAAGCAAAAGCTTCTCCTCTTCTATCTCGTCCTCGGCAGGACGAAGCGAGGTTTTCAGCTCCTCCATGCGGGTCCACAGCCTCGACAGTTCCTCCTTAGCAGCCTCCACCTTACCCTCAATGTCGATCCCCCTTTTGCGCTGCACAGATACTTCTTCCTTGCTCATGTCCAGCTCTGCAGACAACTTAGTCAACCTCGACTGAGTAAAGGCAAGGTCCCCCTGCAGCTTGGCCAGCTCAACAGAGGAGCATCCCTCGTCTCTTAGAACTAGAGTGGTTGAGGAAACTCGCATCATTGCAACCAGATCCTCGGTGAGCACCTGCCTCCGAGCATTCCGACTCGCCCCGAGGACCACCTTCGCCTCCGAGGCTGACACAACTGGCGACCTAGCACCGTGAAGAATCCAGGATTCTGGTGTCAAGGGTGATGAGAAAGCCATCCTCAGAAAATCCCTCCGTGAGGTCGACAATGGCGCCAGACGACTCAACTCTTGCCCGCTTCGTGGTCCCTTGTGATGTCGGGGAGTGGCTTCCTTGAGGTGACGATGAGAACCCCCTTCTCCCTTGGTCGGCGACAACCTGCTGCACCACCTGGGAAACCCTGCCCTTCCCGGTTTTTGCCGCAGCCCTGGAAGTCGCCAATTTCCTCATGCGCTCCTCGATGGACGACATGCTTCCTGCAAAATAGAACAGAAAAGGATTAGCATACAGACAAATCGGGAATAAAATATCGAGCAAATCATCGACAACCACCTAGAAAACGAAGAGCCTCCTCATCGGATGAACACTCGAGCAAAGCCTTCGTGTTTATCAACCTCCTCTGCTGGCAAATGTGCTCGTGGCTGTCGAGGATAAAGTTGTTGTCGGGCGTCACCAGTTTGGTCGGGGGTAAGCTGGCCACAAAGGACACTATCTTCTGGTAGCCCAGCAAGTCGTCCTCGTCCATGGTCCCCGCCCACACAATATAGTGATTCGTGCCCTTTCTGAAGCGCTCCTCCATCCACTCCATGGGCACCCTCGGCACCATGACATCTTCCCGCTGCCCGTTCACCTCACGGGTTTCTCGCTGATACAAGGAGGCACACGCCTCGTAAGAAACGGGTCAGACCACGAAGAAGTGCGCCTTGAAGTCCCGAACAGAATCCTATATGCCCGGAAGAGTCTCCTCGGCTGCTTCAGCGAGACCTAGCCTTGTCGGTCGTCCATCGTTTGCCTCTGCAAGTGGAAAAGGCGGGAAAAAACGATAAAGTGGCCCCGATCTCCAGATGTCGACATACGAGCTCGTACGCCCGGATGAAAGCTATGGTATTGGGATACAATTGCGAAGGAGCCAACCTCAGCCAATCAAAGACGCCCAACTGAAAGTCTGTAAAAGGCAACCTAAGACCGACCTCGTGAAAAAAGAACTCATACATCGGGAACCTCATCTTCCCGTATGTCGAGCATATTCGATGGTGGTCCCGTGGTCGGTACACCTGCCAACTAATAGGAGAGTCCGTGCACCGATCCTCGACAGTCGTGTAAGCACCAGTATTATCATCGACAAAATATGAAGGTGTGCGTTGCGGTTCCTCGGCTACCCAGTCCTCGACCGTGCGAGCACGCACCTCATCAGCTGGAGCCTCTGGCTCCACATCGACTTCCATGCTCCCCGGCACCCGCGAAGTCATATTCATCTGAAAAGCAGAAGGAAATGGTGAATTCGACGTTCAAGACTAAATTCACCCCTCCACCGCAGGTCAAGTGAAAGGGCGATGAGGACGGCGACCACAACTCGGCAGCAGCTCGCGTTCACGCAGCGCCCCATTCTGCCCAGGCGTCCCTCCCCGGAGCGTTCATCCAATCCCCGTCAGCGTCCCCGGGGTATTCATCTGACCCTATACCACGTCCCCGGAGCATTCATCTAAAACTATGCCATGTCCCTGGGATCTTCATTCCCATCATATCAATCGTCCCTGAGACATTCATCCTACAGCCCCAAGTGTCCCCGGGGCCTTCATCCTAAACCTAAGAATACACCGCTGTATTCGACGGAAACCCTCACCCTCCTCGAGGCATTCATCATTTCCCCGACGACGGCGTCAAATTTAAAGAAAATGGAAGAATAGGGGAGAGGAACTTACTGGATCGGAAGAAACGACGGAGTACACGACAGATACTACGGTGGTGTTGGTGAACAGCTGCGTGCGCGGAAACTCAAACTTCGCGTGCGAAAGTGAGAGAAGGCGAAAAATGGTAAATGGGCAGTCGCCTGCCTATTTATACACCCATCGCGGGACTCGAAGCGCCCCTAGGCACTCGAGTACCCTAGGGTAGCCGTCCGCCGTGACCCATTGACTGTTAGACACCTGGCCACCGCGAACAGTCACATCCCTTCGTTCTTCCCCGCGAGCACAGACAGGCGAGGACGCGCCAACCTTCCCCCTCCTCGACCTGATAGCCCGACAAGACCGAGATCCCCGCGCTCCCTTGTCCTTGACACGACAGATCGACAAAGATTCTTCCTCGCGCCTTCTTCCTCCCCGACGCAACTATCGTCAAGTCATCGCTCCTTCACTTTGGAGCTGCGACTTGGGGGGCTCCTGTTCTGGGATGGGCCCAAACCTGCCCCTCCGTCGGGCAGGACCAGCCCAATACTATTCAGGGAAGGTCCAATAAGGCCCAAAGTCCCAGTGTCGGGCACGACTCTAGACACGCCGGACAGACACCCTCCCTCTGTCACGCAGAATAACAGGTCTTCCACACGTTCTCCACGTGCCCCCTCCGCGGGGACACGTCATCAGCCAACTATCCACCTCCGAAAGAGATGGTCAGCCCACCTTTCAGAGATCACAGGACGGTTGAACTAGGGCGAAGACCACGTGATGGTCTTCACTACGCCATGTAAGCTCTAGCAGTCACCTGGGTTGGGCCTGCGCTGGGGTCTCACTATAAATACTCTCTTTCACTAGAGGGTCGGGTATTCAATTCTCTATCTCTCTTTTGTATTTGCTCCCACTCTGATCCACTACTTACTTTGGCATCAGAGTGTCTTGCAGGTACACACCCCTCCTCCTCCCTACTTCCGGTGAACAACCTTCAGATCAACGACACGTGGTAGGTCACTAATTTCTTTCTGATCAAGTAACATCAGTATTCAAAAAACAAATTCATCAATTAATATAACTACATATTAAAAAATATATATTAATATAACTATAATTTTTTTTTTACTTATATTAAGGAAACTATATTAATTTGTTGATTATTATATAATTATATTAATGATTTTTCACTTGAGTCGTCCAAATATATAATTATATAATTTAACAAACTAATATAACTATATAATATTCAAAATCATTTAACATAAGAAAAAAAAATATTTTATAATAAAATTACTAATTTTGATTAATATGTAGTTATATGTTTGTAGCAAATATTTTTCAGATTATTATATAATTATATTGATGGTCTTAATTAATTTTTTTATTTCTTTTTATTCAATAACAATAAAAATTCAAGGTGTGGATATCACTGTGTTATTGGATAGTGGGAGCTTAGACAATTTTCTGCAACCACGTATAGCTAATTGCCTGCAGATACCAATACAATCCACTGCTCAGTTTTCCGTTCTTGTGGGAAATGGAAATTCTTTGACCACTATGGGGTACATTGCTGACTTGCCAGTTGCTATTCAAGGTAATACACTTCACCTACCTGTCTACCTATTACTTATCACTGATGCAGATTTGGTGTTGGGAGCACCATGGTTGAAAACACTAGGACCACATATAGCAGACTGCAATGCTTTGTCCATTAAATTCTACGTTAAAGACACTTTTATCACCCTTTATGGTGATAAACCTACTAGTCCAAGACATGCTCAATTTCATCACATCAGAAGACTTCATAATACATATGCTATTGAAGTTTCCTTTACCCTATAATTTCAGAAAATAGAGCCTAATGAACACATGTCTTCAGTTGAATTACATCCAGAGTTAGCTATTGTCATTAACACTTTCTCTGATATTTTTGAAGCACCTCAGGGATTACCACCGACCCGGTTTTAGGACCACGCCATACCCTTGACAGATGGGAGTAATCTAGTGAAAGTTAAGCCCTATCGCTACCCTCCCAGTCAGAAGGCTTAGATTGAATCCATGGTTGCTGAAATGTTGAAATAGGGAATTATCCAACCAAGAAATAGTCCATTCTCTTCATCAGTGCTATTAGTCAAGAAAAAGGATGGCTCCCGACGTTTCTATACTGATTATCATGCATTGAACTCTGCCACAGTCAAGGGTAGTTTTTCCATTCCGACTGTAGATGAGTTATTGGATGAATTATGTGGAGCTCAATATTTTTCCAAGCTTGACCTTAGATCCGGTTACCATCAAATCTTGGTCAAGCCTGAAGATCGTCATAAAACCGCATTTCAGACACACCAAGGGCTTTATGAATGGCTTGTGATGCTTTTTGGCCTGTCAAATGCACCGACTTCGTTTCAGACCTTAATGAATAACGTTTTCCAAGCACAACTCTGTCGGTCAGTATTGGTTTTTTTGGACGATATTCTCGTATATAGCCCTTCCTGGTCTGCACATGTGACTCATTTGACTGAAGTGTTAACACTGATGCGACACCATTCTCTTTTTGCCAAATTATCCAAGTGTTATTTTGGCTTCACAACTGTGGATTATCTTGGTCACACCATCTTACATCAGGGTGTGTCTATGGACAAATCCAAAGTTTATGCGGTTCTTGATTGGCCTCCTCCACAAAACCTCAAACAACTTCGAGGATTTTTGGGACTCTCTGGTTATTACCGACGTTTTATTTGCAATTATGCCACTCTATGCTCTGAAGCATGCCATCATTGTTACACCGGTATTAGCCTTACCAGATTTTTGTAAGCCATTTGTACTTGAAACTGACGCGTCAGGGACTAGTATAGGTGTTATTCTTAGCCAAGATAAGCATCTTATTGCTTACTTTTCTAAGAAACTAAACCAAACTATGCAACACAAATAATCGAATATCCTTAGACATAGATGGCCACCAAAAGTGTGAAGTAATTCGTGCTTTAGTAAGAGCAATAATGCTGAAATGACCTCCTAGTAAAGAGGAGTGGAATTCTTATAGAATGAATTGAACAATGGAAGTTTCAGGGGTACCACAATACAATTTTTCCAGTAGAGAATCCCTTGCTTCACTTGATAGGATAAATTTAAACAAGCGAAGCAATGGATTCTCTACCGTTAGGTTTAGTTCGAAGCTGTGATGCTGTTAGGTTTGTTGTTTATGGTGCAGAGTTCGAGTTTGGCGTCATGCTTGAGGCATCTGTTTCTGGATGCTTAGGTTTAATTGTGTTTGGATCGTTTTCTCGCCGGACCATTTAACCTGTTATCATGATTTTCTGTAATGTATTTTGGATTGAAACAACTTTGGTGATGTTAATGTCCACCGACAATATGAATGTATTGTTTTGTAACTAATAACACTCCTTATGTTTTGTTTTTCTTATTATTATATTTTATCTTTTAAAAAAACTTTCAATTCCGGACCTTGATTTCAAGGTCTCTATCATATACACATTTTTATTAAGAGATAGCCTTGAAAGCCTATTAAATCAATGCCAGAGTTAGTATTATATCCATTATGAATCACTTTCCTAAGAATATCATCAAACCAATATTCTTTAACAGTGATAAAGCCTTCTTTGACAAGGTTTAAAATTTTCCACCACCTAAAGATCATCGTACAACAAAAGACTGATAAATTTGGGTTTTGAACCATATTTATGAGATAAGACTTTATACCAAACTATCTTGATTAACATTTACTCCCAATCTCTCAAATTATAAATTATTTTATTAAAAAAGATTGTCATAAATTATAAATTATTTTATATTTTTAATATAACATTAAATGATATTTTTTCCACTATATCATCTATCATTTATTACTATACTCTGTCTCACCATAGTTGTTCTCTTTTTTATTTTTATTTATCTTAAATTATTTGTCAATTCATTATTTTTTCCACTAATTTACTCTTATTTATTGTATTTTAATTAATAAAATTATTTTATTAAATAATTCTTATTTTATTATTGAAATCAACATAATTAATGATTATCTTAAAAAATGTAAAAATTTCAAAGAGGACATTTATTTTAACAGGGAGGAAATAATTATTTTTTAATTCTTTAAATTTCTTTTTCATTTGTAATAAATAAAATACAATATTGTAAAATCGTATAATTTTTCTTTCTCATACAATATTAATAATATTTCTTAATTCGTATGAAATATTTAAAATGTCTTATAATTTTAAATAGAAGGAGTAACATATAACATGCAACAAATAATTAAAATCTTTAATCCTTTAAACTCCTCCGAACTCTTATAAATTATTGTGATTTTCTTCACTTTAATTCAAACATTATTAAAAGAGAATAAAATTAACTTTAATAACTTTAACATTAAACATTAATTCAAAGAGAATAGGATTAACTTTAATAAATTAAAGAAAAACAGTGTACATTAGTGCATATAAATAAATGTACTCTTTATTAGGAGTGAATATAGGCTTGATCAAGGTAGGTTTTGTCAAGTCTAAGTTTGACCTGTCTAAAGTCTGAACCTAAGTCTGACTTGTCAAAAAATATAAAGCATGAGTCTAATCTGTAATTTGTTATAAATTTATTTTTAAGTTTGATTAGTCTATTTTTAAAGTTTGATTAGTCTATTAGCCTACATAAAAGTATGTTATTTTAAATAAACTAACAAGTCAAAAAATCAATGAGATTAAAAGTTTGTTTACATTGACTTATTTTAACTTATCTATTAACATAAATTTTGTGAGATTATTTATTTAAACTTACAAAAATAACTTATAAGATTGTTTATAAGGTATTTTTATCTTATTTTTATAAATTCTTCAAAATAATCATTTTTTATTTATGTATTTTAATTTAAAATACAAAAAAATAACATAATAATAATAAAAAATAGATCGGTCTATAAAATTAAAAAAAAAAAACTCATAATCTGATACCTAACATTTTAAATTAAATATATTTATAAAAATATTTAAACCTTTTATATTTAAAAAAAAGTTTGGCCGGGCCTAAATCTCAGTAGACTCGTAGAGCCTTGTTATCATGTGACTTATTTCCACCATTACTCGTCATAAATAGAATTGGATTATATTGCTTTAGTTTTGATTAATTTTATTACAAACAAATACTTAATCAAAAAAAAAAAAGAAACTTACAAAAGAAGCTGCTTCTTTAATAAGAATCTAATCCGTAGCTTTTGAATTATTTTTTTATATCGAAATTGATCATTCAATTCTCACTTTCAGTTGCCTATATAACATATCATTCAAAACAAAACTGAAAGCAATTGTTGGTAACTTTCTACTCTCACTCCCTAATCACACACAACATAACTCAACTCAGGTAATTAATTAATTAATTAACTAATCAATTAATTAATTACTAACTAGTTTATTAATTAGTTTAATTAATGTTCTTTCTCTTCTCTTCAGTTCAATTCTACCAGTGTTGCATTTCGTTCATTTTGTAGTGAATCAATGGGTTTGTTGAATTTCAACACTCGTTTTCTTCGCTATTCATTCAATCTATGATTCTTGCAATTCACATTTACGGTGGAAACGCATTTCGATTTTTTTTCCGTCTAGATTTCATTTTTGCTATTTGATTATCGTTTGATTGAAATGCGTTTCGTTCTTGGTTTTCGGTTTTTCTTATTCGCTTTGTTTCGAACAGTTTCTTGCGTTATTTAACGGTTTAGTTTTCTGATTTTGATGATTTAGATATCCATTTTTTTTAGGCTTTGTTTGGAAAAGAGAGAAAAATTATCAACTTACTTTGGGAAGTGCTTTTATAGGGAATGAGAAAATTAATTTTGAGGGTTTTATAACAATATTGGATTTGAAGATTTATCCAAATAAACCCTATTTCAAGCTAGGGAACTGCATTTCCTTCATTCCCTTTTTATGCATTATTCAAGGATAAACCCTTATTGAGTATAATTTTGAAAAATCGATTGATTCTTTTATAACTTTATATCGGTTTATTTGGCAGTGGTTCGAGTGTAATTAAGATGGAAGTCGCTGGCCAGAATGCTGTCGTGTACGACGAAGACGAGGCGTTGAAACACTTGTATGATGTCTTTGGAGCTTCGTGTACTCTTGACAATATAGCGTATGCGTATTGCAAGGCGAATCGGAATATAGATTTGGCGGGGGAAATTTTGTATGATATGAAGGGGGGTTCCTCGACTTCTGGGAATCACTCGTCTAACTCGGATGCGAAAGTGGAAGAGTTGTCAGAATCATCTGATGGACTTTCCTCTGAAAATTCATTTCGAGGAAGGAAAGGCTTTAAGCCGAAGGTTCGCCCTGTTTCAGCGGGCACTGTTTCGAGCGTTATTGGTAAAAGTTATGTTAAACCCACGGTATCTGGTAATGGGTATAACGGTATGACTAAACCGCCAAAGTTGGATGCGAGGACGATGCCAATGACTGGAATCTGGCGTGAAAAGAGCGCGCCAAAAGCTGATTCTTCAAAGAATCAGCTTCAAGAGGACATGGAGGAGTTTTTGTTTAAAATGCTTGGAGATGGTTTTAAGCTGGAAAGGAATGTCATTCGCGAAGTTCTAGGTACAGAGTACTCTAACTTTATGCTGTTGTTTTTAATATCTTAACACTTTCGATTATTAACTAATGCCTTGAAAGTAAAATTGTATGTGGGTTGGTCTAATGTGAATCTCGAATGCTCCCTGCTTGCACTTAACTATACCAATTTGACCTTCGATTTTATATTAAGTGCCATTATTTCATTGTGGAAATGAATTTGGTTTTACTTTGCATTAATCTGCGCTTACTAGTTATCAAATCGATGATTCAATCTACCGAAAACTAATACGAGTTAGTATTTATTAATTATAAATTTCATGATTGAGTTGGAGACAAGTAATTCATTAGCTGAACTATATCATTGTGACATTATATCTTTTATTTGTATTAACAGCTGCCTGAATTTATTGCAAACATGCAGGTACTTGCGGGTATGACATGAAAAAGGTACACAAGCATTTTACGCTTCCACCGATAATGTATCTTACTTTATTTTCCTCTTGTCCGGTGCTCATAACACAACCTACAAGTTTTCATTTTTTCATATGTAAAATTTCATTCAGGGTTCAAGCAGCTTAAGTTTTAGAGGATATCATCTTTCACTTTTATTTTTTCTGCTTTATCCTAGACTTGCCTCAATTTTTCTAATTTTCTTCTTAGTTTGACATATACACAATTTATATTTGTCACATTCCAATGTCCAATTTCTAATGACATTCTAACTTGCATGACATCATTGTGGTGCTTTGAAAAATATCTTTACTTAATCAATATATAAATTGAAATCATTCAGAGCTTGGAAAACCTGCTAGATCGATCGGCGATGGCTTTGGACAAAAGGCCAGCTGATGTTCGTGATGCATCTGGGAAGGTGAGTATGGAGGCCATTGTTATTTGAATTGAAGCTACACTTGGATTACATATGCTTATTCTTATTTTACTTTATAATTTTAAATAACGTGTGAGGATTTGAGATTAAATTCCATCTTCACCGAGGAAGAGAGATTACTTTCTGTTATGAAAGTTATTTGTTACGGGCCAGCCTTTCTATTTACAGTTGTCTAATGATATACATGAATGTTTATGTAACCAATTGTTTACATGAAGTGCGTAATATGTTGTGAAATGTCTTAGAATGTGTGATTGAGCCTAACTCATCACTACAAAATTGCCTTGTAAATTGAGGGAAGCTTTATAAACACTACACAGACCATATCAGGCCATATCTCTAAGCAATGTGAGGCTAAATCCACCCCTTCAAATCCAACACGATGAAGGTGTTGGAGGCTGCAATGAGCGCAAGCCAAATGCCACGATTTAGGCGACTAGGAGCGGACCACAATGAAGGCGGAAATTTCAACACCCCCCCTCACGCTCAGGACTCAATGAGGCCGAAGCGTGGACGATGCGGGAAGTTCACCAAGTGATCTAGATAGACTCTTATACCATCTTATGAAGTGTGATTAGGTCTAACTCATTCCTACAAAACCGACTTGTTTGACGAGGGTTGTCCAAACTTTATAAACACTACACAGACCATATTTTTAAGCAATGTGAGACTAAATCCATCCCTTCAAATCCAACATAATGAAGGCGTTGGAGGCTGCAATGAAGGCAAGCCAAATGCCACAATTTAGGCGACTGGTGAAGGTGGTATTTCAACAAAATATATATTTATATGCTACCTTTTCCCCTCAAATCTTATGTTATCTTATTTTCTATGCTGTCTATTATATGCTATAGGGAGTATGGATTACTTTCTGTTATGAAAGCTCTTTGTTACGGTCCAGCCTTTCTTTTGACAGTTGTCTAGTGATATACATGAATGTTTGTGTAACCAATTGTTTACATGGAGCGCATAATATGTTGTGAAATGTATATTTCTATGCTGCCTTTTCCCCTCAAATTTTATGTTATCTTATTTTGTATTGCTGTGTATGTTATTTTATTCTTACACTTGATTATCATCAAAGAATAGAAGTATTTTTTGGCTTTCTGTTCTTTTGTGCTCTCTTGGTTTTTGTATTCTCTTGATTGTAATGGTTTTTGTGCAGAAATTATATCTTTCTCTGATGGTTATGTGCTGATTGCTGTTTAAGCTAGAAGTGTTATAGCAGGCCTCTTACCTCATATTCAATCAATGTTCTTTTATAGGTTGCAGATATGAAAAGAAAATCTGAAGCACCAGGATTTGAAAAACAGTCTAAGGATTTAAATTGTATCAGAGGGTATACTTTTTCTCTTTTTCCTCCGGTTTTTTGTTTGTGTCAGTATCCCCTACTTCAGTCATCATCCAATTCTCTTTTAAAGATTAATGAAGTTCTTGTTTATCTTTTGCTTTAATCATTATTATGTTCTTGCATACTCAACAAATTTCAGAGCATACTTTGGGTAATGTATTTTCTTTTTTCCATGCAGTAATGGAAACACAGTTTCAGCTAAAGAAGTGGAACTACATCAGCGGCAAAAAGAGAGACATGACATTCAGAAAGAAGTCTGGTCTAATTTGTTTAGTTACCGCGAGTATGTTGAGGAGCCTCGTAAGAGGTTTGTAAGGGGTGAGAATACAAGTTCAGCCTATGGAGTTGGACATGTGGTGTTTGAACCTCCCGAAGATTCAATGGAGGAATACAAGATAGACACGGACTTCAGGAGACGAGATAATGAAGATGGTACTTCCTATCTATTGTCCTGGCAAACCTAATTCTCAATCTTGGAAATATTGATATTGATTACTAATCTATCTCTTGTGAGAGTATGGATTTTCTTCAATTTATTAAAGTATCTTGTGAGTTGTGATGCTTAAACATGTTTGTGCTTCCTAAGGGTGAGAATTGAGCCTTGTGATTATTTAATTTTTATGCTGCATTCACCGTGGCAGTATCGGAAGTTTTGGTTTTTTTAAGTAGAAGAATTGCTCAATACATTCTTAGAAGCAAAATCCGTTCACCATTCTTTTATTTTTCCCTTTTGGCACATAATATGGATATTTCTGTCTGTCTTCCTTCGAAATATAGTTTTATGTTTTATAAGCTTGAGCATTGTGTGGCAGATGCTGAGGATGAAGCAGATTACCAATGCGTGCGAAAAGCTGTGAAGGAATATCGGGCGACAATGAAGGAATACTATAAAGCTGTATGTTGCATTACTTTTTCCAACTTATGGAGATTATACTGTTGTCCCACATTTGATTGTTAAATACAGTTAACCCGTCGGTTCTGATCTTTGGTTTGGACACTGTAAAGTACACATACACATATACTCAATATACTCATGGTTCACTTGTCACTTTAGGCTGTTGAAGCATTTGCGAAGGGAGACCAAACAAAAGCTGAAAAACTTCTTGAACAGGTAAGGTTTTAATTGAATTGTGCCTGGCCATAATTTGCTTGATGATATGTTAAACATAGAATTTGTTCATGACATCTGAATTTCTGGTTCATTGCCATGTCTGTTCTTTTGTTCTGCACTTCTGTTAGTGCTGCTTTCTTGTCTTCTGATAGGCGTTCTCATATTGCATTCAGTTCTTTCTTACTAATACTATATTGGAAAGGGAAACTCCTTTGAGCATTTATGATTAGACAGATACTTTAGAAAGCGTGTTTGAAATGAGAAAGAGGTTACTGCATTTAATTTATAATATCATAATTTCTTCTCAATGATTATGTATGCCTTAGCCACAGCAGATATGTGTCCAGTTTTTTAACATATAATTACCCGTGTTACTCAAATGTTGCCATTTCACTGGTGTATGCTATGGTCTTTCCCAGGGACAATTTTACAAGAATAAGGCACGTGAAGCTGACGAAGAATCTAGCAAAATGATTCTTAAAACTAGGTGATCTAATTGTGCTTATTTTTCATGTACTTTCTTTTTTCTTCTTTTCAAGGGGGTTAACCTGAAAGTTTCGTATGATACTTGACAATATTTCTTTTATTGTATTTGTTGGCAGGGATTCAGAACCCCTAGAAATGACACTCGACTTGCATGAGCGTGATCCAAAGGATGCTGTCAGGCTACTGAAGTGTCATCTTTCTTCTCTTTCTGGTTGCTCATGTAATGATATTGATTTACTAATAAGTTTATAACTACCGAACCTTGTTAAATTTACTCATGTTAGTTTTATATGGTTATTTTAACAATCCTGTATCTTCATCAGCATTCGACCACCTTAAGGTTATCTTTGATGCAAATGACCAAGCTAACAAAAAAAAGTCTTGCAGACGACTGGTAAGATTGAGTGGTATTTTGAAGCTTAACTTTACGGTTTTATGTTTGTTTTGAATGCACCAATGGTATTTTTAATTTAAAAATCATAATTACTGATGAGTGATCTTTGATTTTGGACAGGTATTAAAACTATTAGAGCAGGAGTCTATAAAGTGGGTCGAAGGAGAAATGGCTGGAACAATATTGATCCGCTTAGATAACATTGACCGAAAACAGTTGAGTTTTTTCAAAGCATAGCAATTTTGTTTTGAACCAAGAGTGGTGGTTTATTGTGCGAAAGTCAGGTTATGTATTAGCTAACAATGAGTGGCCGTCTAACTTCCATGATGTGCTAGCATAGCAGTTAACAGTTGGTCAATTTTGTAATTGAGGTTGTGGGAGTGAGTTGGTTGTTTGGTCCCATAGAGTTTTCATGAGTATAAAGATCCAAATCAATGAGTATAGTTTTGTCTCTTATTTGGCACATGTGTTTCTGTAAACATTGCACATTGATTGTCCGTGCTCGTGAAATGCAAATGATGTTTCACTTGCATGTACGGCTTATGAAGCTTTGACTCAGTTGAGGTCATATGAATGGTTTTCTTCAAGATTATATTTACATGTCGAAAAATACTTTAGTTTGGTTGAAGTCAGTCACGATAATAGTGTTGGTCAAAATATGTTGTTGGGGAAGCTAACGGTTTAAGAATCAAAACAGGTGGTGATTATGGGTTCATTCTAGATGGATGACTATGTCATTGTCGACCTTACCTAATTGAATTATAAAATGGATTTTATATATTCTATATAAATAGGAATTTTACAAGCTGGTTTTATAACATTGTGTTAGATTTAACCACAATTTTAAAATATTCTAACAAATTAACATTAAATTGGATTTAACCACAATTTTAAGATATTCTAAAATAACAAATTACTCTTTAGAGATTTGACAGTCCCTACTTTCAATAAGAAAAAGTTAAAATTAAAATGGTAGAGGTATACTTAAGCTTCTATTTGATTTAAAAAATTAATATAGCCAACTACTATAATCTCCATGACTAAATTCTAAATATAGGCGCTAAGGTCGAGCTTCTAAGGCTTAGATCAATGATCTTCTCACTAGCACTGACTTAATCACATATACTTAATCTTTATTATAGAATAAATTTTTATTGTCCGATAACAAATTTTAAAAAGTTATTTTTTCTCCTTGCAAACATACGTGCGTGCACACATTATATAGATTTTGTAGATAACACTACAATCACATGCAAGAGCTTGTAAGCTTCTTAAAGTAACTCACATAATAATTTAAATAATTACTTTTATCTATAAATTAAAAGTTTTTACATTAATATCGTTGATATTATTTTTAATTAAATTGTTAAGTTTTGTTATAAAAAAATGTTTATAAGCCAAAAATTTATATAAATAAGTTTATAATTAGTTATAATATTTATTTATTAATTTAAATAGTATTCTTAATATACATAAAATAATTTAAATAAATTTTCACTTTATTTTTTAAAATTATTTATAAATTTTCAAAGAAAAACATAACCGTTATAAAAAAATTATATTAATATGTTCTTTAAAAAACAATTTATACTAAAATATTTATTAATAATACCTCAATAAATTTTTTAAAGAAAAGGTATTGAAACCTTACTTTATTTTTACACTTTAACTTTTAGTTTTAAAAATATATATTATCACTTTTAGACAATACATTAATTCTATTTTGATATGAAAAATCAACTAATATAAAAAACTATATTAATATATTCTTTAAAAAAAGTTTACACCAAACACTTAGTAATAATAACTCAATAAAATTTTCAAAGAAAATGTATTAAAACCTTACTTTATTTTTACACTTTATTTTTACACTTTATTTTTTATTGTGTAAAAAACATTAATTTATATATTATCTATAACATATATAAGGCAATACTTGGTTTTTGGTGTAGCTTTTTTTTATACCAAATTTACTCTTAATTTAAAATATATAACTTACACAATAACTTCCATTGAACTACTACTATCATCTTTCATATAACTCCCTACTAATAATCTCCCACATAACTTTCATGTAAAATTAATATTAAATAAAAATATATCATTTATATTTATATGTGTAATAAAAAAGCGGACAGACGGGCACGCGAGTAGGGGTGTTCATGGGTGCGGGTCGACCCGCAAACCCGCCTACCCAAACCGAACCAACCCACTAATTACCCGGACCCATTCATTTACGGGTATACCCGACCCAACCCGTAACAACCCGTATAGATTTGGTTCGGGTATTGGGTTTTAGTTTCTAAACCCATGAACCCGTTGACCCAACCCGTTGACGTGACATAATTAATTATTATTATTATTATATTATTATTTATAAATTTTAAAGTTGCTATAACTTTGTAAATTGTAACGTACACAAAGATCTTTTGCACTTTCCTTCCAGTTTCCAATCACACATTAAATTATAATTATTATTATAATTAAACATTATTATTAATATTAATCATGCTTGCTTGACTTATGCACTTCTAGTTTACACTTTACTTCCTTTTTATTTTTTTAATGAATCTTTATTAACTAATAATAATTAAGTATATATTAGAAACTTACTAAACTAAAGACAATACCACTTAACCTAACCCTATTTTTTTACTACGGCAAATCTCAAACGTCACCACTCCTCATTCTCTCACGATTTTTTTTTTATTTTACTCTCTCACATTCCAATTCCATCTTGCTTTCGAAAATCCACAGTCTATACTTTGACTCTCTCATAGTTTCGTCTCCATATTGAATAAGGTTTTATACTTTTTATAGTTCTACAATATATTTATTTCAATGCAATATATTGTTTTTACAGTATGTACTTTAATAGTTTTATATCAATGCAAAATATGATGATAGGTTCAATGTAATGTACTATTTTGTTTCATATGATGCAAAGTACTATTTTGTTTCATATGATGAAAATATATTTTGATGCAAAGTCCTGTTCTGTTTCATATTATTAATTTAAATATATTTTTTATGACAAAGAAAATACATTTCAAAATTTTAATTGTTATATTTTTAATTATTCTATTTTATATGTAGGATTTGTCTCCACTACGTAAATAATTTAATTGTTTGAAATATGCAAAATTATATTGAATTGTGTTATAGATTTTTTAAATTGAAAATAATAATTATTATATACACAACCCGTGGACCCAACCCTACCCAACCCGTAAATATCCGGGTTGATTCGGGTCGGTTTTTAAAGTAGAATTACGGGTTTGATGATAAACCCAACCCATTAAAAGTTGAACGGGTTGGGTAACGGGTTAAGGCGAACCCGGTCCAACCCAACCCGCGTACACCCCTACACGCGAGTGCCCGTCTGGACGCTAGTATATTATAAAGACATTAAATTATTTCTACTTTGACATGAAAAAACAACTAATATAAAAAATTATATTAATATATTTTTTAAAAATTTCACACTAAATTATTCGATGTTTTTTAGTGATACAAACAATTAGATAAATTTTTGCATGTAGAATCACATGTAAGGACTTGCATGCATAGCTTCTTAAAGTAGCCTTACATGATAAGTTATATAGGTGTGTAAGTGTACTTATATAGATTTTGTAGATATCATGACAATAAATGATTCGCAATTCTCTTTTATATAAATCAATACTTTGCCACATACTTACCACTACCTCTCCATCACCTAACAAACATAAACTACTGGAAGAAATCCAATGGATTCAAACAATCCTTTTGAAAAAGATAGAAAATTTCTCCAGCAGAAAATTATTGAAAAGTTTTTCGATATGAAAGTTGCAAATTTTATTGACGATGAGTACAACACTTAGATAACGAATTTGCTTGTAAGAATGCAAACATATCATATAGAGTTTTACAACGATAGTGTAAGTGATGCCTGCATTTTCTCCAATAAATCGATTATGTTTGCAAATAAAAATTATTTGCATTTTATTTTTTTTCTCATAATGTTTGGCTAATCTATTTAATTTTATTATTTGCTAACTAATTGCATTTTATAAAACACAGATAATGCAAAAACTTCCTTCATGCTTTGCTAAAGAATTTGGAGATGAGATTGTACCATATGTGACTCTTCAGGATCTAAAAGATAATGAGTTTGTGGTACAAGTCCTAAAGAAAAACAGAGAGTTATATTTTAATGATGGTTGAATCAAATTGAGACATATTTTCGACATAAAGTTTGGTGTTTTGCTACCTTCATATATATATATATATATATATATATATATATATATATATATATATATATATATATATATATATATATATATATATATATATATATATATATATATATATATATATATATATATATATATATATATATATATATATATATATATATATATATATAGAGAGAGAGAGAGAGAGAGAGAGAGAGAGAGAGAGAGAGAGAGAGAGAGAGAGAGAGAGAGAGAGAGAGAGAGAGAGAGAGAGAGAGAGAGAGAGAGAGAGAGAGAGAGAGAGAGAGAGAGAGAGAGAGAGAGAGAAATACCTTTTAACTATAATAGTCATAAGTAGGTTTGATGAAGAAATTGAATATCCTACCTCTATTCCTCCAATTAAACAACGCTTGATTAGAAAACCTCTTGAATCTAACTCATCATGTACTATTTATTTTTCCACTGCCCTTTTTGGCTATCATGTACCAAAAGTGTTAACTTTTAATTTTACGAAAGCGTTGACGTCCTTTAATGTCAATTATGGAGTGTTGGTATATTTTTTTATCCTTGATCTTATATTTTTTTTATTGAAACTTATTAAAAATCGATTGCTTTTCTTTGTGATTTAATATATCTTTTTGTGTTGTATCAACAAGAGTTAAGGCCAATCACTTAAATATGTTAAAGTGTATCTGACTCAATTATTTTTTTCTCATAGCTGACGATGAAGGTAAAGATTCAAAATATAACTGAAAATATGATTTATAAAAAAGTGTTTCAGAATGTTTAGAGTTATCTAATAGTATATAAAACTATATAATTTCTTTTATGATATTTAAAACTTTTTTATTTTCATTCAATTATTTATTTTTAAATAATATGAATGTTATATGTGACATTTTAAAATATTTGTGCATCGCATGGGTCTGCGTCTAGTATCCATAATTCTTGATTGATCATTGTACTTCTTTTGTGTTAGAGTTGTTAGTGGGTCAAACGTTAATACATTAAATGTAAATTTAAATATATTTTTGATCTCTCTACTTTGATGTTTTTTAATTTTTAATCCTTTTATTTTAAAAATTATCTTTTTGGTCTCTGAATTTTAAATCACTTAGAATTTATATGACCCCTTCCAATTTTATTAATGTGGCAATGTTGATTAGAAAAAAAGAAATCATTTTTAATGAGTTGGCTCAACCGATAAGTTTACCTTCTGGTATTTCAGGCTCTGAGGCTAGTGAGGAAGGATTTGATACAATTATTTTTAAAGATTTATTTTTTATTTTAAGACAAATTTAGTATTTTAAAAGTTACATATTTTTCTTATTAACTTCAACCTTTAACCCTGGCCTTCGAGTCTTATCGATATGACTGTTGGTAGTGAGTGGTTCCGGTCGTTAGTCTCGTGTTGTGGCCATAAAATCGTTGGTTTAGCTCACTGTAGTTACAGTCCAAGAAGCAAAGTATAAGGCGGTGGAAGAGAGTTAAAAAATACCAGTTTGTTTAGAAACTTTTGTGCTAAAAATAATTTGTATTGAATTATGTCTCAAATCTTAAGAGCATTGAGTGAGTTGGGAAGTAATAGTCGTGGAAGTACTAATAACAAGATTTTATGTACCCTGCTTCTTCTAGTACTATCAATTATGAACTAGATCAAGATAATTTTCAAAACCATGAATTAGAGATTCAAGAAATGGAAACTTGATTAGCTAACAAGTCTATGCCATAAATTAAATTAAAATAAATTTATAAGATGAGTACTTTTGAATTTAATATTCAAAAAATTATTCACATAACTAAATCAACGACTGCTACTAGTAATTAGTATACTAGTAATTAGTATGAAACCATAAACTTATTAAATAAAAAACTATTAGAAAAACATCATCGTGAAGGTTACAATTATATTTAATTAGGATTAATTCAAGTGGCTATAAAACCTTTACATAAATTAGGATCGAATGCTTCTATCCTTCTAGTATTGCAAGATATTAGAATAAAGGATTTTCATAATTCAATTATGGTCGTAGTTGAGTCTTAAATGACGGGCCAATTTATTTTACCTGTCATTCAAACTTTAGTATGAGCTTATCCAACGAGCTTACTCCAAACTTTTTAGTTATTTATGTCCAGACTCTTGGAGACACTTTTAATTGTGGGATTGCCAACATAGATGTCATTAGTATAATAACATATAAAATCTCTAAAGTAAATTATGATCTTATAACCCCAAAAATATTAACCGCTTCAGATATAATTAATAAGCTTCCAGAAGAATGGATGCTAAGGGATGTTGTAAAAACTGATAAAATCGAAGTTAGATCCATTAGAGATGTCATTCAAGACATTGACGGGTCGGTTAGGATTATAATGAATAGGAGCCAATCTCACCGATACTATGCTTCAAGTAGTGTCAATACTTCCTCTAGCACCAGACCCTATGTTGCTAGACGATCAACTGATTCCGCCATTAGAATCAACTTGGCCAGTGTGGACTTAAATCTTGACGTCCCTATCCCAATTTATCAAGAAGAAACTTCTAGGTCACCTTCGCCTACTGCTTCGTAATTTTTAGGTACCCTAACTAGAGAAGATCCATTCATCATAGATAAAACGTGGATCAAAATGAGTTTAACTCAGATTATAATAAAGAAAAGAGAGATTGGTATTTCTCTTCTTTCAATAAAACACTAACAAAATTATATTTAGAAATTTTTTATGAACTTTTAAATTATCATGATGGTTTGAATTATATTGTTTTGAAGGAAAAAATTAAAAATCCCTACGCTAGTATAATGTTTTTAGACGTTAATACCAGGATTACAACTCAGTGGGAAACAATTAAGAAAGAGACTATTAGCTATATACATCCACCTTTAGAAGTTATTAAAATAATATCGCCTAAAGAAAATGTTGAGATAGAAGCATCTCCTTTCAAAATTATTATACATTCGGATGAAACTAGGAAAGATATTAATAACATTCATAGTCAACTTAACTTTATCAACCAAATATTAAGTACTAAGTCAAAACAATTAGAAAGAATTGAGGAGGCTATTCCTCACATTACTAATTTACCCTCTACTAAACTTGAACCTACTAGACCAATATATCATTATGATATTCCCTCGAAAGAAAAACAGCAAGGTATGATGTTAGATCAAGAATCTGATGAGAATAATCATTAAATATATTGCTCATAATATTTTGGAATTCTTAAGGCGCATTCTTCAAACCTAGAGGCATAACATTCCACTCATAATGCCCAAAATGCACCACAAAAGCGGTTTTGTGTTTATCTTCCTCCTTTAATTGAACTTTGTAATATTCGGATTTAAGGTCAAATTTAGAAAATACAATTTTATTATGTAATCTATTAGCCAAGTCTTTCTTATTAGAAATTGGATATCTAATCCATTGCAATGTGGTGTTTAAAGGTTTATAATTAATTACCAGACGAGAACTTCCTTGTTCTAATTCAGAGGCATTGACAATATTAAAATGCAAAGCAACTCCAAGGAGATTTACTTGGTCTGATTAGACCCTTTTGTAAATAATCTTGTATTTCAGTTTTGCAATAATCCATATGTTGTTTGTTCATCTGAATTGGCCTAGCTTTAGTATGTATATTAATTTTTTTGAAATTAGGTTCATAAGGTAAAGATACAACATTAACTTTCCTTTTCTAATAAGCGTTAAGTTATTCTGAACAAAGGTCTTTTGCAAATCTATCTTGTATTTCTTTAATTTTTCTTGAGTTTTCCTAGATTATAATTGTTCACTTATACATTTGAAATGAATTTATTTATTAATAAAATTAATTGTTTTCTTTTTATATTTATTTGATTTACATGGGATATGCAGTTTTGTTTAAGATCCCTAATTTTTGGTTGATTTAAAAATTCAAATTTAATTGTTCTTCTTAAAACATATGTGGTTATTGCGGTGTCACTCACTGTAAAAGGATATAATAAAGTTAGAAATGGTGTTCCTAGTATAATAGTTTCATGAATATTTTTAACTAATAAAAATGAAGTTTTATAACAAATTTGATATTTGCAGATCCTTGCATTAGATAATTTATAAGAAACTTGTAATTTACTACCATTTGCTCTTTACAACGATTCTTTTGGTTTTTTTTCATAATATTGAATCGGGATTAATCCCTCCTGGATATAGTTTAGATTTGCTCCAGAATCTATTATGTAATTAATTCATATGTCTGATCTTTAACAATTAATTGAACTTTAGTATACCATTTATAAAATATAATTCTAGCAATATTATCTATGTAGTTTTCAGAATTGTTAGTACAAGACGGAGAAGGAGTCTCAATTGGTCTAATATTTTGTTCTTGACTAATAACAAAATTTCCTTGTAGCTAAAGCAATTTTAACTCTAAATTATCTCCACGTTCCTTTAAATATCTAATTTCAGTCTTTAATGATTTTATTTCATTATTTAAACCGTTAATAGTAACAGTTTTAGGTGGTTTAAACATTTTCATAATATCTTTAAATTCTATTTTATGAATGTCATTTTTATGAACGTCGTTATCGTCAATAATATCTTTTATCCGACGCATGAAAGCTTCTTTACTTTCAGAGTCTTGCATTTCATCTAAAATAGTGATTAATGTATTAACTTGACTATTGGTGAGAATATTAATTCTTTTATAACAATTGTTACAATTGCAAAAATTAATCCAAAGCATTCATCAGAATCAGAGGTTGATTCTTCTGAGTTATTAAGTTCTTTTGTAAGGTTTTTTATTCTGTGGTTTCTTACCATAATTCTTTTTGTAAGGTTTATTATAAAATTCTTGATTATTTTTTTTCAAATGCTTTTTATAGTAATGAGAGCTTTTTCTTTTGTTACTAATGTGTCTCTTATTTTGAGGGTTACTGGGAACCCTTAGAGGAGCAACTCCATATTGTTCACAAAATGTTCCCAGTTCGCTTTTACTATTTGTTTTCTCATTTTTAATTTTATTTTGTATTTTATAATCAGTACAAATTTATATATCGGTTTCTATAATATAATTGGAAATTTTTCCCATAGACAAAGTATTGTAAGGAACAGTTTCATTAAAATTTTGTTTAATATTGGTTTTAACCTTTTCACAGAATAATCTCAACTGGCCACTAACAAATCTTTCTTTCCAATAATCTTCCACTCCATCAAACTTGAGGCAAAGTTTAGAGAGGAACATGTCTTTATACCTGTTGTGAATCAGATGTCTCTAAACAAAATATAAACAGTTTCTTTATGATCAAGAAACACACAAGGATTAGGGTTAACAAAGATAACAAGGTAAAACAACAACGAACAACAAGGATTGGTTATAAACTACTATTATTTCCTTACTCTTAGAACAAGATTTAGAAGTACACAAGAATAAAAAAATAACCTCTCTCTTGAAATTAGGATTTCATCTTCCTATTTTTCCTTATGCCAAGATTGAGAAACTAGCATCCTATTTATAAGAAAAATAGCATACAAACCTAATGAAATTTTTAACAATTACCCATTACAAGTTAACTTAGGGCACAAGCTAACTTAAACAATTGGGCTTACAAGCAAGGTCCAATTCAACATGATAACAGCCCTAGCAATATTGACTAATGCATGTCAGAACAAACTTCGACTACAACACGCATTACTCTGATAGCAGCATGCGAACATACTTCGACCTCATGTTTAATTCTTGTCAAACCAGAAGCTACCCTTTGACCATACTGTTAGCTCACAAATTCGACGCCTCATACTTAGATCAAAATATTTGAATAAAATATTAAGGTCTTTGAAGAATGAAAAAGGTTTCGAGCAAGGAGACCTTTGAGTGGGAATTCAAGTGTTTTGGGACTTAGAGAAATTTCCAAACATTAAGGAAAATGGCCTTCGACCGAGACATTGGCTGAAGATTAGTGAAATTTTTTGAAATTCAAATAATGAAGGGAGTAGTTATGCTTTTTCATGACTAAGTAGGACAAGTGGCGTTCGTTTAGCAAGTGACTACATGCACTATGACACTTGTCGGAAGTTGATGGTTTTAGGAGATTATTGGTAGTTATTTTTACTATTATAAATAAGAGTTCTAGACATAAAATTCAGTGTGTTGTAATTTACTATTTGTACAAGTTACTCCCAAATTTACTCAAAGTACCCGAGTGTAGAGAAACGAGTTCAAGGAGAATGTACGTTATGTAAACACACCATCTTTACTTTCAATGAAGTTTAATTTACTTGCTTAACTTTAAAAGAGCTTTCCTTTACTTTTCCTGCAATCTGCCCATTCTAAGCTTTTTACTGAAACACTGTCAAAGTGTATAGGTTAGATAGACTAGTTCAAAATATAACTTTTAGCACATATCTTAGGATCAATCTGATCGATCCTGTGAGTCACCAAAGTTAGATTTGGAAGATCAGAGGTTGTTTTCCATTTTTCAAGGGAAACAAATTGGCACGTCCAGTGGGACAGTGCTAAAAAGTTCGCAAAACTGCAGTTTTATTCATCTTTCATAAAAATTTGTTATATGTTACTAAGAAGTGGCAAAATTGCCGCTATAAACGAAGAAAGACCAAGAAGGAAGTACATTAGGGACATGGTGACAAATGCAAATCAGCCAAATAACCCTAATCCTCGAGGAGATGGTTCTAACCCTTAACCTAGCACCATTAATCCTCACGAAGGGTTGAGAAATGACGTAGTTCCACCCTCAATACCTTCAACTGGAAAGTAAATAGCGCCTCCCGCAAGATTGGAACCAGTACCATCAGTATTGGGACCTGGGTCAACAAGTGTAAGGACTTACACCCAGCCTGTGTTGGAGTATACTGGACCTCAAGCGTTGAACCCCCAAACTCCGCCAGGAGGAAATTCGACGTCTAGATAGTTTGTCCCTCCAGGGTTTTCACAACTATTACCAAGAAACCCTCCATATAGAATGCCAACAACCGTAATGCAAGGGCTCCAGAATGCCCCCCCCCCCTAATATTTTCAGATAATGCAATGGCTTCACCATTACAAGGATCAGGGTCTGGGGTGAACATCGGTCGAAACCACCAAAGTGTAGGCTTGAGATATTCCACACAGGGCCCTAATCTGACCAATACTTCAAAAACTTGTTTGAGACAACAAATGGATGAGATAAATTTGCAAATGGTTCAAACTTTGTCCCAGACTATGGGTGAAATCTTTCAACCTTTGATCCAAAATACTACTCAGACCAACCAACAGTTAGCAGTACAATTGACACGGCTGGTTGAATTCGTGGGTGTACCAGCTGTAACACCCCGTTTTATTTAATATTATATTAATATTTTCGAGTTACCGTTTGACGTTTATTTTGCGACGAGAATATTTATACTAACTGATATATCTGTTAATATATTTGGCGACGTATTATTCAGACCGATAATTATTTTATTCGGTCCGGTATTTGTTTTGAGGGACCGGTAATTATTTTATTCGGTCCGGTATTTGTTTTGAGGGACCGGTAATTATTTTATTCGGTCCGGTATTTGTTTTGAGGGACCGGTAATTATTTTATTCGGTCCGGTATTTGTTTTGAGGGACCGGTAATTATTTTATTCGGTCCGGTATTTGTTTTGAGGGACCGGTAATTATTTTATTCGGTCCGGTATTTGTTTTGAGGGACCGGTAATTATTTTATTCGGTCCGGTATTTGTTTTGAGAGACCGGTAATTATTTTGTTCGGTCCGGTTTTCATTCCGTTCGGTTCGGTAAAATATTATTCGGACTGATACTTAATTATTTGGAGTTATTTTAATTATTTAGGTTAATAATATTATTTAGTGTTATGAGTAGTATATTTTAAGAGGGGCTAATTGGTAATTTGAATTATGTCTTGCTACTAATCAAAACCAAATACACCTTGTTTTATGTCATAACTCACAAAACACACTTAGAGGCATTAGAGAGAGCTAGAGGGTCTTGGAGAAGAGAAGAAGAACAAGAACACAAAGCTTGGGTTTTGGGTTGGTTGAATCATCAAGAATCATTTCAAGTATATAAGGTAAGGGGTTTGATTTTCCAATGCCTATAGTTAGAGTTTGATTTGGTATATTTTGATTTGGGATAAAATTGATTTTTAGGGTTTATGAGTTGTGTTGAGTGATTTTGATAGAGGTTAGAAGAATTGATTTAGGTGTTATTGTTGTTGTTGGATTGTTATTGAATTAATTAAGAATAATTAAATTAGAAAAGAAAAGCTAATTATATTAATGTTATAAAAAAAAAAAAAAAGTTATGCAGGAAAACTTATGCAGAAACTCTGTTTCTGCTAAAGTTCTATTTATATTATTATATATATATTAAATAATTATATTAATTAAATACAAATATGAAATAAGTTAGCCAATTTAATTTGGAACCCGATTATGTTCTGATTTCTCGATTTCGGTAATTTCGGCGACGGAGCTAGTTACTCCGAATTGGACGAAAATTGACGTGCTAGCTAACTTTGACGTGTAGAACGTCGTGGTGAGGTTAGTTTTTAGAGATTACGAGTTTTTAACGGAGTGACCCAAAATAGGCCAATTTACGGTTAATTCTAAACGGGTTGCATTTTAGTCGGTTTAAGTCGCGTATGGACAATCCGATTGCGACGTTGATAATTATGATTGATGCCGATTATTATGAATGACTTTTGCGACGATTATTGATGTTTGATTATTTTTCCATGTTTGGAATGAAGTGAATTATTTGATAATGATGTGGTGTGATTAAACATGATGTTTGCGACGGTTTATTTATAATGAATACTTGATGATATGCGATGCGATGATATGTTTATCTTGATGTGGATAAGTATGGCGACGTGGGCTTTATGCCAATCTTGATGCGTGATGATGATGTTTTTGTTGTGTCGTGTTTGTGATGTCGTGTTGTCAAGTCACATACATTGCATTGGCGACGAGGGCTTTTATGCCAAGCGACGAGGGCTTTTATGCCAAAGCGACGATGGGCTTTATGCCAAATGTCCCTAATTATGGACAAAGCGACGGGTACCACATGCATAACATAGTCGTGTCTCATGGAGTCGGTTATGTTTATTTTGAGTCTTTTGGCATTGAGTTTTATTTGATGACTTATGATGAATTGTGATGTTGTAGGATACTTTATTTTGTGATCATTTTTATGTTAAACATAAAGTGATTAAGATTTGATACATTCACGAGGATTATGCGACGAATATAACATGGCGGTAAAGCGACGATATGAATTTATGGCGATGGAGTTTATATCTTGTTTTGATATGATTATGGCGAGTATGTGACGAAATTAAAGTGTTGATTCTATACACTAAATGATGATTTAAAGTGTGTGAGATTTGGATATGTGTTAATATATTCTTATTAATCCTATATCATTTATGATTCCAAACTATTCATATATTTCATCATGCCTTTAATTATATGTTTTGGAGTATCTCACCCTTTACTTGTTTCGCCGTTGCCTTTATATTGGTAACGTGCAGGTGATCCGCGAGGATGATGTGGATTAGCTCGAGTCTCTTTTTTTTTGAGTCGCTCTGCTCTGATAGTAGTAACACTCGGGATTTGGGCGACGTTATTATTTTGGATATGATAGTTTATGTATACTATTTTATGACTTTATGAATTTATGTATTGATGATAACTTGTTGATGCGTATATTTTGTGAATACTCATATGGTTATATGATGTTAATGATATGAATCGGTATATCCGACTTTTGATTTTTGTGTTGTGCATTATATTGCAAAGTGATGAAAATGAATATGTGATACCTCAATTTATGTTTGGATGAAATTTTGAAACTCTGATTTTATTATTTATTACGAGGTGAAGGTGAGAAAATACTTAGAAGGGGGGGTTGAATAAGTATGACAGAAAATAATCAAAGATAAAAACTCAAGTATTTTTATCCTGGTTCGTTGAACTCAACTACTCCAGTCCACCCTTTTCAAGAGTGATTTGCCTTTCTCAACAAGGACTTAATCCACTATTCAAATCAACTGATTACAAATAGCAACACCTAAGAACAACTGTTCTTAGTCTTCTCAAGAGCTACTGATCTAACCTAGATCCTCTTAAGGAAAACTTCCTTTACAAATTAATGTAATACAATGTAAGAGTAATAAATTGCTTCTATGAAAGCTATAAACACAACTGTGTTATTTCTCTAAGTTTAGAACAATGTATGAACAGCAAAGAATATGAGAGCTTTTCGCGTGAGAGAGTTCTTGCAATTGTTTTCGTCACAAAAAATTGGTCACTGAAGAAAGTGCTATGATATCCTTTATATAGCCACTTGAATATTGGAGAGAATATTTTACCGTTGGAGAAGATATTTCCAATATCAAATAGTACTGTCCTTTGTACTATTGCAGCAGAGAGACGGCGCACAAAATGTGGGTGTAGCAATTGTCTGCTGAGCTGTGAGTTTACCATTTGTGGAATGTATCAGAGGAATAATCTTCTTGCAGAGAATTTTGTCTATCCCAATTAAGGAAAGATTTGCTGGCATATTCCAACGGATATATTAAAATAATCTTCTTCAAATAATTCTTCAGATAGTTCAGATCAACAATCAATATCAGAGTCTTCAGTCTTTAGAGTCTTCTGGAAACTTCAGAGCCTAAGATGTTCTTCAGATGTTGATGAATCAGAGTCTGGTGCAGCTGTGTGCTTGAAGCGTAACATGCTCTTAGATCAGAGTCTTCACTCAGATCAGAGTCTTCTCTCATTCAGAGTCTCTTCACTCAGAGTCTTCTTTCATTCAGATTCTTGATAAAATATGCAGCGTGTTGTATCTTCAGAATCTTGATGACTAAGCTCTTATACTTCAGATTCTTCTAATCTTCAGATGCTCTTGAGCCATTCAGAATTTATTGTTCACATCAAATTTGCCCTTTAAGATTAAAATCTTTTGTGCCTGTAGAAAACAGTTTAGAACAAATTTAGAGAGTATAATTCTTGTATACAAATTATCATTAATGTTATCATCAAAACATAGAGATATTACTAAGACACAATCTGTGCTCTTACAATCTCCCCCTTTTTGATGATGACAAAACATGAGCAATTTGTTCAATAAAAATATGAATTAAAATTACTCCCCCTGAGATTAACAATCTCCCCCTGAAATGAATACTCTAATGGAATTAGATACTTCCCTTTCTGGTTGAGTACATTTCAGATTCAGAGCCTGATTACATTTCAGATTCAGAGCCTGATTAACATCCTGATTGAAGCCTGGTTGACATATGTTTGACTTCTAGAGTCAAAGCTTGATGCCATATTAAAGCTTGATGCCAGATGAATAACTTCAGAACACTTGGTTGTTTATCTTGCCATTTCCTGTCTTGAGTTATCTTTTAGATCATAGTACTCAAGGTTAGATATCAGAGTCTGGTCTACTCAGATTTAGCTATTTTTGATCAGGTTCTGAAAAGATAGATCTCAGGAAAAACTTCAATGAAATTTGTCAGAGTCTGGTTAAATTCAAAGAATGTTAGTAACATGTCTGACTTAGTTCAGATAATTGCTTATAGATTTGAACAATCAGATTCTATTTTGTTTCTCCCCCTTTTTGTCATAATCAAAAAGAATTTTAAAAGACAGTAAAGATGCAGAAGAAACACATATCCAGATAAGCAAAAAGATCATTGTCATTAAGATAACATCCAGATTCAGATAAAAGCACACAAAACATATCAGAAGAAAATCAAAACAAAGCAAAACATGAAAAACTTGTGCAAAACATCAAGTAGGTTTAGCAGATGAGGCTTGTTGAGAAGCAATGAGTTGCAGCAGTGCTGTAATCCTTTCTGAATTTTCATCTTGCTTAGCCATCCAAGTTTTCATTTCTTCATTTGTTTTCTTTTGATCAACCATAAAATCCTTAAGTTCTTTGACATCCTTCTGAAGATCTGTAGATTCTGAAACAGTAGAGTCTGAAACAATAGATTTTGAAACAGGCTGAGTAACATCAGGTGCAGGAATTTCTGGAGGTGGAGGAGCTTCTAGAAGAAGAATAGGAGGAGGGTTTCTCTTAATCCGTTTTTGATAAGCAGCAAGCCTTACTTTTGACAATCTAAGACATTGAGTCCTGATTTTCAAAGCCTCCCTATTCAGTCTGTAAAGATATTTCTTCCAAACAGCATTAGCAGCCTCTTTGTCCATAGTAGTCATGCAAACATCCATAATGTCAGCAAAGTCTGAGACATTATCCTTATCAAAATTTCTTAACAGAGTATAAACACTTGATCCCAATTCTGCTTCATCAGGGATTCTGGGTTGGGTTGGTTGTGTTTGTGGTGTTTGTTCAGAAGGTTTAGGTTGTGAAGATGGATGTTCAGATGTTTGTGGTTCAGAAGGTTGAGGTTGTGAAGATGGATGTTCAGATGTTGGTTGGTTGTTTTGTGGTTCAGATGTTTGTTGGGTTTCTGTTGGTTGTGGAGTGTTTTGAATTTCAATAGGTTGTGGAGTGAGAGTTTGAGTTGGGGAATTTTGTGGAGAAGGTGGATGTTCAGAAGTTGGAGATTTAAACAGCTGTTTCCAAACACTCTCAGAACGAGGTTGTTTGAGATCATTCAAGCATTCATTAATGTAACCAGATGATTCATCATCAGATGATGTATCAGAGTGGTTAGATTTTTCAGAAGTTGAAGATAAAATGACAGACTGGTTTAAAGGTGTGACATCTAATATCTCATTAGGATCAATGAGATTTTCAGGTTGGTCAGAGTGTTCAGGGTGAACATCCTCTGGAATGGTATATTTTGGGATAGTGTTTTGTGGTTGTGGTGTTGTTTGTTGCGTTTGTATGTTTGTTGGTTGTGGTGAATGGGTCTCAGATGGTCTAGATCTTTTAAATATGAGGGGTGAGTCAGATGGTGTGGGGGTAGCAGAATGATGAACAGGATTAGAATCAGTGTTAAATACCTGTTTCAGAGTATCTCTAATTTCTTCAAAAGTTGCTGCAGGAGGATTTGGTTGAACCTTCTTCAGCTTCTTCTTTTTCTTCTTCTTTTCAGCATCTGAATGCTTCCTTTTCTTCTGATGACCTTCACTATCAGCTTTTCTCTTACGTCTTCTTTCCCTTGTCAAATCAGGAAGAACTTGGCCTTCCTTCTGCACAAGATTGGCAGGAATCTCAACACCATCTCTTATGCAGCGAGCAACATACTCAGCAATAAGTTCTCTAGGTTCATCTGAGGTGAATAAAGGAAAATCCTCAACAGGAATCCTTCTTCCCCTAACTTCTTCAGAGTTAGTTTTCCTTGGTTTCTCAGATAAATCATCAACCAGTTTCATCCTTCTCAGAGTCAAACCGTTTATTTCAGAGCCAATGATATAATTCAGATCTTCTGTCAACCCAGCCTCTTGCAGATGCGCCACAAGTTGGTTTTCTATCAGAATATCTGAAATCAGCCTTCCCATAGGAATCCATGTTCTGACTTTTCCAAATTTATCTCTAGCTGTTTCCCTTGTTTCCTTGACATGAGACACCAGATGATTAAACAATAAATATGGAAGATCAATCTGAATGTTTTGGTGTAAACAATACATGAAGTAAAGTTGTTCAGCATTAACATAATCAGATGAGTTTGAAGAGGGTCTGTGAAAGATGGTGTTCATGAAAATCTTAGCCCATATCTTGTAAGTGGGTTTCAAGAACTTAACCTTCTTACAAGGTTCACCAGTAGTGCAGATTTCTTGACAAACATCTTTCAGATCTTCACGCGCAGAAGACAGAGAGGTTACTCCATCAGTTGCCTTAAAACCTATGAGTTTCCTTATCAGGTTTTCAGTGATAACTATCTTCTTACCCAGCACAGAGGAATGAACGAACTTTGGAGTAGCAAATGCATGGATCCAGAACTCCTTCACTAACTTTGGATACACAGGACCCATAAGCCTGTCAAAGTAACCGTCCCAGCCTTGTGCTTTGATTGAAGAAATCAGATCAAACCCATTTTCAGCAAGATCTTCTAAATCCACGAAACTTTCACACAGTACTTCTAGTGAATCAACAGGAGTTAGGAGAGTGCGTACTGGTTCTATGACAGTGGTAGCATCTTTGGTAGTAACAGCTTTTGAAGTAGATGCCATTGTTGACGATGATGAAGAAGATGAAGGTTTCTGAGTTCTTTTAGGGTTTGCAAAGAGAGAGAACAACAAACAAAAACGCATATGTGTTTGAGAATGTGAAAAGTGTGAATGTGTTATGAGAGTGGTTTATATAGACAAATAAAGCAAGCATGGGAAACACAACAGACACACATAGGACACATACGCACGTTTGCATTAAATGAAAAGTAATCATTTTTAATTATGATATGACATTTGGGGGAAAATCAAGACAGATTGAGATTTTCAAAGCAATACCTTAAACGTCATAATCAGTAGGTGTACTCCATCTTTTCAGATTCTGAGTGACACGTGTTTGCTTGCATGTGATTCTATAACTCTTAAGAAATGAAACGTTTTCAACTTTCAGATCCTCTGAGATGGTCAGTACAGAGTTTCACACAAAAAAAAAATTCACAGATAAATTAAACAGGCAAGACAGATGAAATACTTTAGAGTGTTAAACACTTAGCATCTGAGAAGTTGACTCTGAGAAATATTACTCTGGACAAAAATCCATACAAATATTTTTCAGAATGAACTTAAACCTATCTTCAGCAAGGGGTTTTGTGAAAATATCTGCCCATTGATGATCTGTATCAACAAAGGCTAAATTTATTACACCCTTCTGAACATAGTCTCTGATGAAATGATGTTTAATCTCTATATGTTTGGCCTTAGAGTGTAAAATTGGATTTTTGGATAAACATATAGCAGAAGTATTATCACAGAAGATAGAAAGATTACTCTCATAGATTTGATAATCTTCTAGTTGACTCTTCATCCAGAGCATCTGAGTGGAACATCCAGCAGCAGCAATGTATTCTGCCTCTGTGGTTGATAGTGCAATTGTTGGTTGCTTCTTGCTGTACCAAGAGATCAGATGACTTCCAAGAAACTGACAGCTTCCAGAAGTACTTTTGCGCTCAACTCTATCTCCAGCATAGTCAGCATCACAGAATCCAACTAGTGAATATTTGTCAGATCTTCTGTAACACAAACCAACATTAGCAGTACCTTTCAGATACCTTAGAATCCTCTTAACAGCAGTTAAGTGTGATTCTCTAGGATCTGATTGGAATCTAGCACATAAACAAACACTAAACAGAATGTCTGGTCTAGAAGCAGTCAAATAAAGAAGAGATCCTATCATACCTCTGTAGAGTTTCTGATCTACCTTCTTACTTACCTCTTCCTTACCTAGAGTGCTTGTAGGATGCATTGGAGTCTTTGCCATTTTGCTATCCAGCATGTTAAACTTCTTCAGAAGCTCTTTAACATACTTTGTCTGATGTATGTAGGTGCACTCTGGAGTCTGATTTACTTGGATTCCCAGAAAGAATCTCAATTCTCCCATCATGCTCATCTCAAATTCTTCCTGCATACATTTAGCAAACTCCTTTCCAAGCATAATATTTGTTGATCCAAAAATAATATCATCTACATAAATTTGACAAATCAACAAATCTTTCTTAATGGTTTTACAAAATAGTGTGGTATCCACTTTTCCTCTGATGAAATTTTTCTTCAGAAGAAAATTACTCAACCTCTCATACCAAGCTCTGGGAGCTTGTTTTAGTCCATAAAGAGATTTTTTCAGTTTGTAAACATGATCTGGAAAATTTTCATTTTCAAAACCAGGAGGTTGGTGGACATACACTTCCTCTTCTATAATTCCATTAAGAAAAGCACTTTTAACATCCATCTGATAAAGAGTGATGTTATGTTGTGCAGCAAATGAAATAAGCAAGCGTATAGACTCTAACCTTGCAACAGGAGCATATGTTTCTGTGTAGTCTATGCCTTCTTGTTGACTGTAGCCTTGAGCAACCAGTCTTGCTTTGTTCCTTTCAACTTCACCTTTCTCATTAAGTTTATTTCTGAAAACCCATTTTGTTCCAATGACATTGAAACCTTTAGGTCTTGGAACCAGATCCCAGACTTCATTCCTTGTGAATTGATTCAGCTCCTCTTGCATAGCTAAAATCCATTCATTATCTTCCAGAGCCTCATCAACAGATGTTGGTTCTATAATTGACACTAAGCCACAGAAGGAAGATTCAGAAGTTCTGAGAAATGCTCTTGTCCTTATTGGATCATCTTTCTTTCCAATTATCACATCCTCTGGATGAGAAGCTTTCATTCTGGAAGAAGATCCTCTGACTGTTGGTCTTTCAGAAATATGCAGATTGTCAAGTTGGGAAGTTAGAGGCGTAGCATCTGGATTTGCTTCAGAGTCTTTGTCTTCAGTCTTGTCTGCCTCTGAGCCTTCAGAGTCTGTGAGAATAACTTCTCTATCTGCAGAACTTTCAACTTGCTTTGGCTTTTCAGAGCCAAGCTTATCATCAAATCTAACATGAATAGATTCTTCCACAATCTGTGTTTCAGTATTGAATACTCTGTAGCCTTTAGAGCGTTCAGAATAACCAAGCATGAAACACTTCTGTGCTTTGGAATCAAACTTGTTCAGATGATCTTTAGTGTTAAGCATATAACAAATACATCCAAATGGATGAAAATAAGCAATGTTGGGCTTTCTGTTTCTCCACAATTCATAGGGAGTCTTTTCCAGAAGAGGTCTTACAGACACTCTGTTCTGAATATAACATGCTGTATTTATTGCTTCTGCCCAAAAGTATTTTGCCAGATTTGTCTCGTTGATCATGGTTCTGGCCATTTCTTGCAATGTTCTATTTTTCCTCTCTACAACTCCATTTTGTTGTGGAGTTCTAGGACAGGAGAAATCATGTGCAATTCCTTTTTCAGAAAAATATTTTTCAAAATATTTGTTTTCAAATTCACCACCATGATCACTTCTGACTTTAATAATTTTGCATTCTTTTTCAGTCTGGACTTGATTGCAGAAGTCAATGAACACAGAATGAGACTCATCCTTGTGTTTTAGAAACTTTACCCATGTCCATCTGCTGTAGTCATCTACAATGACTAACCCATACTTCTTGCCTCTGATGGATGCAGTTTTCACTGGTCCAAACAGATCAATATGAAGTAATTCCAATGGTCTAGAGGTGGAAACAACATTTTTTGGTTTAAAATGAGATTTTGAAAATTTACCCTTTTGACATGCGCCACACAGAGCATCTGAATTGAACTTCAGATTAGGGAGTCCTCTGACCAGATTGAGTTTATTAATCTGAGATATACGTCTCATATTAATATGTCCCAATCTTCTATGCCAGACCCATTGCTCATCATTCACAGATAAAAGGCATTTTACATTTTGAACTTTAAGTTCTGAAAGGTTAATTTTGTAGATGTTGTTTTTCCTCTTTCCACTGAATAGGATTGAACCATTCTTTTGACATACAGCTTTGCAACATTTTTGATTAAAGATGATATCATAACCATTGTCACTTAATTGACTTATGGACAATAGATTATGTTTCAATCCTTCAACTAACAGAACATTAGAAATAGAGGGTAGGTTACCATTACCTATTGTACCAGAGCCAATGATCTTGCCCTTCTGGTTCCCTCCAAATTTCACGTCCCCTCCAGATCTAAGTTCCAGGCTTTGGAACATAGACCTTTCGCCCGTCATATGTCGTGAGCATCCAGAGTCCAGGTACCATGATTGGTGTCTGGATTTTGCTGCTAAGAACATCTGCAACAGGTATAATTTTACTTTTAGGTACCCAGATCTTCTTGGGTCCTTTGGGGTTAGATGTTCTGTGGTTTTGCCTAAACTTCTGTTTTTCAACATAGTGTTTATTCTGGCTAACCCTTGGCTTAAACACATAAGTACTCTTTTCAGAGCTTGTGTGTTTAATATCATTCAGATGACCAAACTTAAAATGAGAATACAGAGGAGTCTTCTTGATGAAGAATTTATCAACAGATTTTGGATTGCTTCCAGAGGAAGATTCACATCCAATGCCTCTTCTGTTGTTCCCACTAACACCATAGATCATAGAAGCCATTTTGCTTCTGTCTATGCTTTTAGTGAGGAATCTTTTAAAACTAGAGTCATATTTTTCTAAAATATTTTCACTTGACTCTGTTTCAGTATCAGATTCTTGTTGAGTTGTTTCTAAATCATTTTTGAGTTTTAAATTTATTTCTTTCTGCTCAACAAGTTCTGTTCTCAGAAGATCAATCTCAGATTCAAGATTGCTTTTTAGCTTCTTGTATTTGAGTTTAATCTTGCTGTAGCTTTCCAACATGTCAGATAAACTTTCAACAAGTTCAGCTCTGGAGAGTTCAGAAAATACCTCTTCAGAGTCAGAGTCTGATTCTGACTCAGATTCAGATGATGACGTTCCTTCATCTTGATCATTTGTGTTGGCCATCAGCGCAACATTTGCACATTCTTCCTCAGATTCAGAAGATGATTCAGATTCATCTGAGTCATCCCATGTAGCCATCAGAACCTTTTTCTTTTTATCAAACTTCCTTTTGGGTTTTTCCTTTTGAAGTTTGGGACATTCACTCTTGTAGTGTCCAGGTTCTTTACATTCAAAGCAAGTGACCTCTTTCTTGCCAGATCTTCTGTGTCCAGAAGATTCTCTCTTTTGATCAGATCTTCTGAAGTTGTTGAACTTCTTCCCTTTGTGCTTCCAGAGTTTGTTGATCCTTCTGGACAGCATGGATAGTTCATCTTCTTCTTCAGAAGAAGATTCCTCAGAGCTTTCTTCATTTACCTGCAAGGCTTTAACAGATTTGTTAGATTTAAAAGCTAAGGATTTACCTTTATCTTTCTTCTGGGGTTCATCTTCCTCCAGCTCAATCTCATGACTTCTCAAAGAACTGATGAGTTCTTCTAATGAGATTTTGTTCAGATCCTTGGCCAGCTTCAATGCAGTCACCATAGGTCTCCATCTGGTAGGAAGACTTCTGATGATCTTCTTGACATGATCAGATGTTGAGTAGCCCTTGTCCAGAACTTTCAACCCAGCTGTTAGAATCTGAAATCTGGAAAACATAGTCTCAATGTTCTCAGATTCTTCCATCTTGAACGCTTCATACTTCTGTATCAGCGCCAGAGCCTTTGTTTCTTTCACCTGAGAATTTCCCTCATGAGTCATTTTGAGAGACTCAAACATATCATGAGCAGTGTCTCTGTTGGTAATCTTCTCATACTCTGTATGAGAGATTGCATTAAGAAGTATGGTTCTGGCTTTGTGATGATTCTTGAATTCTTTCTTCTGCTCCTCAGTCATTGATTTTCTATCAATCTTTTTGCCATCCTTAGTAGGATGTTCATATCCATCAATGACTAAATCCCAGAGATCAGCATCATACCCCAAGAAAAAACTTTCAAGTCTATCTTTCCAATAATCAAATTTTTCTCCATCAAACATTGGAGGTTTGGTGCTGATTCTGTCTCCTTCATATTTGTTGCTTGATGTAGGAATATCACCCATATTAGCAACCAAATAAATAACAGAGTATTCTTCTCACTGGATCTTTATCTGTCACGATTAAGTGAATGCACACTCAGAACCGGAGCTCTGATGCCAACTGAAGGTGAGAAAATACTTAGAAGGGGGGGTTGAATAAGTATGACAGAAAATAATCAAAGATAAAAACTCAAGTATTTTTATCCTGGTTCGTTGAACTCAACTACTCCAGTCCACCCTTTTCAAGAGTGATTTGCCTTTCTCAACAAGGACTTAATCCACTATTCAAATCAACTGATTACAAATAGCAACACCTAAGAACAACTGTTCTTAGTCTTCTCAAGAGCTACTGATCTAACCTAGATCCTCTTAAGGAAAACTTCCTTTACAAATTAATGTAATACAATGTAAGAGTAATAAATTGCTTCTATGAAAGCTATAAACACAACTGTGTTATTTCTCTAAGTTTAGAACAATGTATGAACAGCAAAGAATATGAGAGCTTTTCGCGTGAGAGAGTTCTTGCAATTGTTTTCGTCACAAAAAATTGGTCACTGAAGAAAGTGCTATGATATCCTTTATATAGCCACTTGAATATTGGAGAGAATATTTTACCGTTGGAGAAGATATTTCCAATATCAAATAGTACTGTCCTTTGTACTATTGCAGCAGAGAGACGGCGCACAAAATGTGGGTGTAGCAATTGTCTGCTGAGCTGTGAGTTTACCATTTGTGGAATGTATCAGAGGAATAATCTTCTTGCAGAGAATTTTGTCTATCCCAATTAAGGAAAGATTTGCTGGCATATTCCAACGGATATATTAAAATAATCTTCTTCAAATAATTCTTCAGATAGTTCAGATCAACAATCAATATCAGAGTCTTCAGTCTTCAGAGTCTTCTGGAAACTTCAGAGCCTAAGATGTTCTTCAGATGTTGATGAATCAGAGTCTGGTGCAGCTGTGTGCTTGAAGCGTAACATGCTCTTAGATCAGAGTCTTCACTCAGATCAGAGTCTTCTCTCATTCAGAGTCTCTTCACTCAGAGTCTTCTTTCATTCAGATTCTTGATAAAATATGCAGCGTGTTGTATCTTCAGAATCTTGATGACTAAGCTCTTATACTTCAGATTCTTCTAATCTTCAGATGCTCTTGAGCCATTCAGAATTTATTGTTCACATCAAATTTGCTCTTTAAGATTAAAATCTTTTGTGCCTGTAGAAAACAGTTTAGAACAAATTTAGAGAGTATAATTCTTGTATACAAATTATCATTAATGTTATCATCAAAACATAGAGATATTACTAAGACACAATCTGTGCTCTTACACGAGGGGTTGAATTGGGGTGTTACATTAGTGGTATCAGAGCAGGTCGGTCTGTCCGACCAAGTTGTTGAGTCTTTAGTTGTTTAACAATCAAGTATTGTTATTTGTTGATTCTAATCCTTGTTTATGTGGTGAGCAGAAGTGTGATGGCCGGGAGAAATGCTGGAAGAAACGATGAGGCACTTGCTGCAGCTATGCATGCAATGGCTCAGGCGTACCAGAATCCGCCAAACGCTGACGAGAACATAGGGTCTCGTAGTTTGGCAACCTTTCAGAGGGAGAACCCTCCTACTTTTGAAGGAAAGTATGATCCCGAAGGAGCACTGGCGTGGCTGAAAGAGATAGAGAGGATATTCAGGGTGATGGATTGTACCCTTGCTCAGAAAATCCGTTATGGTACACATAAGTTGACATTGGAAGCTGACGACTGGTGGGTCGAGACCCGTCAGAGGCTAGAGCTTGCTGGAGAAGAGATCTCGTGGGAGGTATTCCGAAGGGAATTCTTAAGAAAGTATTACCCGGAGGATGTAAGAGGAAAAAAGGAGATTGAATTCCTTGAGCTAAAGCAAGGAAACATGTCGATCACTGACTATGCAGCGAAGTTCACCAAGCTGGCTAAGTTCTATCCGCATTATGATGGACCCAATGCTGAGTTCTCTAAATGCATTAAGTTTGAAAATGGCTTACGTCCTGAGATTAAGAAAGCAGTGGGTTATCAAAAGATTCGCGTCTTTGCGGATTTGATTGATAGTTGCAGGATCTTTGAAGAGGATAGTAATGCCCATTATAAGATCATGTCTGAAAAGAGAAACAAAGGTCAACAAAATCGTGGGAAGCCGTATGATGCCCCGGTTGGAAAAGGGAAGCAAAAAGTAGTCCAAGGGCGAAGGACTAGTGGGGGAGATGCCCCTGCTGGTATTGTTTGTTACAAATGTGGGAAGGCAGGACATAAAAGTAATGTTTGTAGAAGTGATGCCAGGGTTAAGGAGAATGAAGTGAGATGTTTCCGATGTGGAGAAGTGGGGCATATAACCCGTGATTGCAAGCATAAGGATGTGGTTTGTTTTAATTGCGGTGAGGGGGGTCACATTAGTTCTCAATGTAAGAAGCCTAAGAGGACTCATGATTCGGGAAAAGTGTTTGCCTTGTCGGGAGCTCCGAAGGCAAACGAGGATGGACTTGTTCGAGGTACTAGTTTCATTAATAGCATTCCTCTTATTACTATTATTGATACTGGTGCTACTCATAGTTTTATTGCTGCTGATTGTGTTAAGAGATTGGGTCTTACTTTATCCTCCTTGAATAGAGATATGATTGTAGAGGTTCCAGCTAAGGGAACGGTTACTACCTCCTTTGTGTGTTCAGATTGTCCTTTATCAATCTTTGATCGAGATTTCCTTGTGAACCTTATTTGGTTGCCGCTTGTCGGAATGGATGTGGTCTTAGGTATGGACTGGTTAAAATCTAATTATGTTCATATCAATTGCTATAACAACTCGGTGATGTTTTCTTCCTTAGAAGAAGAAGAACGAGCCACTTTGGTAACAACGAAGCAGTTGAACGCGTTTATGAAGGAAGAGGCGTTAATGTTTTTGTTGATGGAGACTCTGTCTGTTGAGAGTCAGGCTGTGATTGCAAACTTTCCGGTGGTATGCGACTTTCCCGAAGTATTCCCTGATGAGATTCCTAGTGCACCGCCAAGAAGAGAAGTTGAATTTTCTGTGGACCTTGTCCCTGGTACCAGACCTATCTCTATGGCACCATACAGGATGTCCGCATCCGAGTTATCAGAATTGAAGAGCCAATTAGAAGATTTGCTCGAGAAGAAGTTTGTTAGGCCAAGTGTATCACCGTGGGGAGCTCCTGTGTTATTGGTGAAGAAGAAGGATGGTAGCATGAGACTTTGCATCGACTACCGTCAGTTGAACAAAGTAACGATCAAGAATAGATATCCGCTTCCAAGAATTGATGATTTGATGGACCGATTGGTTGGCGCTCGCATGTTTAGTAAGATTGATTTGAGATCGGGTTACCATCAAATAAGGGTGAAAGAAGAAGATGTTCAGAAAACTGCTTTCAGGACGAGGTATGGACATTACGAGTATTTGGTGATGCCTTTCGGTGTCACTAACGCACCGGGAGTATTCATGGAATACATGAATCGTATTTTCCATCCTTACTTGGATCGTTTTGTGGTGGTTTTTATTGATGACATTCTGATTTTTTCTAAATCGAAAGAAGAACATGCAGAGCATTTGCGCATTGTGTTAGAAGTTCTGAAAGAGAAGAAGCTTTATGCTAAGTTGTCAAAGTGCGAGTTCTGGTTAAGTGAAGTTAGCTTTTTGGGCCATGTCATTTCTGGTAATGGCATTGCGGTGGATCCTTCAAAAGTTGATGCGGTGTTGAGATGGGAAACTCCTAAGTCGGTTACCGAGATTAGAAGTTTCTTAGGCTTGGCTGGCTATTATAGAAGATTCATTGAAGGATTTTCAAAGTTGGCACTTCCTTTGACAAAGTTGACTTGCAAAGGAGCTGCATTTGTGTGGGATGTCAAGTGTGAAGAAAGTTTCATGGAATTGAAGAAAAGGTTGACGACGGCTCCGATCTTGATTTTGCCTAATCCGGAGAAACCGTTTGTTGTTTATTGTGATGCTTCTAAGATGGGTTTAGGTGGTGTGCTCATGCAGAATGGAAAGGTGGTTGCTTATGCTTCTAGGCAATTGAAGGTTCATGAGAAGAATTATCCTACTCACGATTTGGAACTTGCGGCAGTTGTTTTTGTGCTTAAGATTTGGAGGCATTATCTTTATGGTTCTAGATTTGAAGTATTTAGTGACCATAAAAGTTTGAAGTACTTGTTCGAGCAGAAAGAGCTTAATATGAGACAAAGGCGGTGGCTCGAATTGTTGAAAGATTATGACTTTGGATTGAATTACCATCCTGGTAAAGCGAATGTGGTGGCCGATGCCTTAAGTCGCAAGACTTTGCATATGTCACTTTTGATGGTGAAAGAGTTGGAAATGATTGAGCAATTTAGAGATATGAGTCTTGTGATCGAGGTGACGCCGAAGAGTGTTATTCTGGGGATGTTAAAGATCAATAATGATTTCCTTGATAATATTAGAGAAGCTCAGAAGTTAGATGCAAAGTTTGTTGACTTGATGGTTAGTATTGGACAAACTGAGAATGACGATTTCAAGTTGGATGCGAATGGTGTGTTGAGATTCTGTGACAGGATTTGTATTCCTGATGATGTGGATTTGAAGAGAATGATTTTAGAAGAATGTCACCGAAGTAACTTGAGTATTCATCCCGGAGCGACCAAAATGTACCAAGATTTGAAGAAGTTATTTTGGTGGTCTGGTATGAAAAGAGAAGTAGCTCAGTTTGTTTATGCTTGTTTGACTTGTCAGAAGTCGAAGGTGGAGCATCAGAAACCTGCTGGGCTGATGCAACCGTTAGAGATTCCGGAATGGAAATGGGATAGCATTTCTATGGATTTCGTGACGGGGTTACCGAATACACCAAGAGGACATGATGCGATATGGGTTATCGTTGATAGGCTCACAAAGTCGACTCACTTTATTCCTATTAACATCACTTATCCCGTATCAAAGTTGGCGGAAATTTATACGCATGTGATAGTGAGATTACATGGTATTCCTCTTTGTATCGTTTCGGATAGAGATCCGAGGTTCACTTCAGATTTTTGGAAAAGCTTGCAAGAAACTTTGGGTTCTAAGTTGAGGTTAAGTTCAACTTATCATCCTCAAACCGATGGTCAGACGGAGAGAACAATTCAATCTTTAGAAGATTTGTTGCGGGCTTGTATTCTTGAACACGGTGGTTCATGGGATACTTATATTCCTTTGATTGAGTTCACTTATAACAACAGTTTTCACTCGAGTATTGGAATGGCACCTTTCGAGGCTTTGTATGGTCGGAGGTGTAGAACTCCTTTGTGTTGGCATGAGTCGGGTGAAAGTGTGGTGCTTGGACCGGAGTTGGTTAGAGAGACAACCGAGGCGGTTAAGATGATTAGAGAAAAGATGAGAATTTCGCAAAGTAGGCAAAAGAGTTACCATGATAAAAGAAGGAAAGATTTGGAATTTCAATCGGGTGATCATGTGTTTCTACGAGTTACTCCTACAACCGGTGTTGGAAGAGCTTTGAAATCGAAGAAGTTAACTCCTCGCTTTATTGGACCTTACCAAATCACTAGTAAAGTGGGAAAAGTGGCTTATCGAGTGGCGTTACCGCCGAATCTTTCGAACTTGCACGACGTATTTCATGTGTCGCAACTTCGGAAGTATGTTCCGGATCCTTCACATGTAATTGAGATGGATGATATTCAAGTTCGAGACAATCTTACGGTGGAGACGATGCCGTTGAGGATTGAAGATCGAGAGATAAAGACCCTTCGTGGTAAGGAGATCTCTTTGGTCAAAGTTGTGTGGATAGGAGCAGCTGGTGAAAGCGCAACGTGGGAGTTGGAAAGCAAGATGCAGGATTCATATCCCGAGCTTTTCGAGTCAGGTAAATTTTCGAGGACGAAATTCTTTTAAGTGGGGGAGAGTTGTAACACCCCGTTTTATTTAATATTATATTAATATTTTCGAGTTACCGTTTGACGTTTATTTTGCGACGAGAATATTTATACTAACTGATATATCTGTTAATATATTTGGCGACGTATTATTCAGACCGGTAATTATTTTATTCGGTCCGGTATTTGTTTTGAGGGACCGGTAATTATTTTATTCGGTCCGGTATTTGTTTTGAGGGACCGGTAATTATTTTATTCGGTCCGGTATTTGTTTTGAGGGACCGGTAATTATTTTATTCGGTCCGGTATTTGTTTTGAGGGACCGGTAATTATTTTATTCGGTCCGGTATTTGTTTTGAGAGACCGGTAATTATTTTGTTCGGTCCGGTATTTGTTTTGAGAGACCGGTAATTATTTTGTTCGGTCCGGTTTTCATTCCGTTCGGTTCGGTAAAATATTATTCGGACTGATACTTAATTATTTGGAGTTATTTTAATTATTTAGGTTAATAATATTATTTAGTGTTATGAGTAGTATATTTTAAGAGGGGCTAATTGGTAATTTGAATTATGTCTTGCTACTAATCAAAACCAAATACACCTTGTTTTATGTCATAACTCACAAAACACACTTAGAGGCATTAGAGAGAGCTAGAGGGTCTTGGAGAAGAGAAGAAGAACAAGAACACAAAGCTTGGGTTTTGGGTTGGTTGAATCATCAAGAATCATTTCAAGTATATAAGGTAAGGGGTTTGATTTTCCAATGCCTATAGTTAGAGTTTGATTTGGTATATTTTGATTTGGGATAAAATTGATTTTTAGGGTTTATGAGTTGTGTTGAGTGATTTTGATAGAGGTTAGAAGAATTGATTTAGGTGTTATTGTTGTTGTTGGATTGTTATTGAATTAATTAAGAATAATTAAATTAGAAAAGAAAAACTAATTATATTAATGCTATAAAAAAAAAAAAAAAAAGTTATGCAGGAAAACTTATGCAGAAACTCTGTTTCTGCTAAAGTTCTATTTATATTATTATATATATTAAATAATTATATTAATTAAATACAAATATGAAATAAGTTAGCCAATTTAATTTGGAACCCGATTATGTTCTGATTTCTCGATTTCGGTAATTTCGGCGACGGAGCTAGTTACTCCGAATTGGACGAAAATTGACGTGCTAGCTAACTTTGACGTGTAGAACGTCGTGGTGAGGTTAGTTTTTAGAGATTACGAGTTTTTAACGGAGTGACCCAAAATAGGCCAATTTACGGTTAATTCTAAACGGGTTGCATTTTAGTCGGTTTAAGTCGCGTATGGACAATCCGATTGCGACGTTGATAATTATGATTGATGCCGATTATTATGAATGACTTTTGCGACGATTATTGATGTTTGATTATTTTTCCATGTTTGGAATGAAGTGAATTATTTGATAATGATGTGGTGTGATTAAACATGATGTTTGCGACGGTTTATTTATAATGAATACTTGATGATATGCGATGCGATGATATGTTTATCTTGATGTGGATAAGTATGGCGACGTGGGCTTTATGCCAATCTTGATGCGTGATGATGATGTTTTTGTTGTGTCGTGTTTGTGATGTCGTGTTGTCAAGTCACATACATTGCATTGGCGACGAGGGCTTTTATGCCAAGCGACGAGGGCTTTTATGCCAAAGCGACGATGGGCTTTATGCCAAATGTCCCTAATTATGGACAAAGCGACGGGTACCACATGCATAACATAGTCGTGTCTCATGGAGTCGGTTATGTTTATTTTGAGTCTTTTGGCATTGAGTTTTATTTGATGACTTATGATGAATTGTGATGTTGTAGGATACTTTATTTTGTGATCATTTTTATGTTAAACATAAAGTGATTAAGATTTGATACATTCACGAGGATTATGCGACGAATATAACATGGCGGTAAAGCGACGATATGAATTTATGGCGATGGAGTTTATATCTTGTTTTGATATGATTATGGCGAGTATGTGACGAAATTAAAGTGTTGATTCTATACACTAAATGATGATTTAAAGTGTGTGAGATTTGGATATGTGTTAATATATTCTTATTAATCCTATATCATTTATGATTCCAAACTATTCATATATTTCATCATGCCTTTAATTATATGTTTTGGAGTATCTCACCCTTTACTTGTTTCGCCGTTGCCTTTATATTGGTAACGTGCAGGTGATCCGCGAGGATGATGTGGATTAGCTCGAGTCTCTTTTTTTTTGAGTCGCTCTGCTCTGATAGTAGTAACACTCGGGATTTGGGCGACGTTATTATTTTGGATATGATAGTTTATGTATACTATTTTATGACTTTATGAATTTATGTATTGATGATAACTTGTTGATGCGTATATTTTGTGAATACTCATATGGTTATATGATGTTAATGATATGAATCGGTATATCCGACTTTTGATTTTTGTGTTGTGCATTATATTGCAAAGTGATGAAAATGAATATGTGATACCTCAATTTATGTTTGGATGAAATTTTGAAACTCTGATTTTATTATTTATTACGAGGGGTTGAATTGGGGTGTTACACCAGCCACTGTCAGAAACACAACTACTATGGAAAATATTCCACAACAGGACTTAGGAAACCTACTTGAGCCCAATTTAGAGAATCAAGGGAGGGTTGAACTCCCCAGGATTGAACCACACAGAGTCGAACCACCAAGGGATCAAATACCAATCCTAGGGGAAAGAGACCCAGGAGTAATCATAGTAAATCGAAACTAAGATGCGGACAATGTTATCCAACAGGTTCGACGTAACAACATGGCTATTGACAATAACTTAGCAGCCATGATCGAAAGGATAATGGCTCGAAACGGGGTAAACACAGGTTTTACTAGGCCAAATTACACGTCACCAATAGTGGATTATATTCTCCAGTCAGAATTACCTCCTAGGACGAAGGTGCCTAAATTCACAAAATTCTCAGGGGACACGACGAAATCTACTGTCGAACATATGGCTCGTTATATAATCGAAGCCGGAGAAATAGCTAATGATGAGAGCCTTAGGATAAAATATTTCCCTAGTTCTCTCACTAAAAATGCCTTTACCTGGTTTACGACCTTACCCCCTAACTCGGTTTGTAATTGGACCCAGTTAGAGCGTTTATTCCATGAACAGTTCTATATGGGGCAAAACAAGATTAGCCTAAAGGAACTGGCTAGCGTGAAACATAAGTTTTATGAACCAATAGAAGAGTACCTGAATAGGTTCCGACTACTCAAAGCGAGATGTTTCACTCAAGTACCTGAACACGAGTTGGTCGAAATGGCCACTAGGGGCCTCGACTACTCCATTAGAAAGAAATTGGACACTCAGTACTTGAGGGACATGGCCCAACTAGCCGATATGGTTCGACAGCTAGAGCGTCTTAAAGATGAAAAAGCCAAATTCAATAAAAGTAAGAAAGAAGCTTATGTCAAATATAACGAAAACATCGAAGGTGTACGTTATATTTCGATGAAAATGAAGTAGATGTTGCTGAACTAAAATAGGGACCTCCTTACGCTTGTAAAGTATTGGCCCCCCATATGGAAAAAGTTTTGTCGAATCTGAAAAGAACGACAGATTCCCAAAGAAAACATACACTTTCGGTATCACGAAATGTGACGAAATTTTTTATTTATTAGTTAAGGATGGGCAAATGATAGTACCACCTGGTGCTAAAATGCCATCTTTAGAACAAAGAAAAAAGAGAGGGTTTTGTAAATACCATAATTTTTTGGGCTATAAAACATCTCAATGTTTTCTTTTCAGGGATTTGGTTTAGAATGCCATCCAAGAAGGAAGATTGAAGTTTGGGGAGAAAGCCAACAGCCAGATGAAAGTCGACACTGACCCTCTAGAAGTAGTGGACGCTTACTACGCGGAGTCCACGGAGGCACATGTGGTCGAAGCTACTGATGGCTATGATTTCTCAATCAACATGGTGGAGATCACTGAGGATTTTGTTGCTGGAGCTGTAATGGCCAAGATCACTATAGGCTTTGGACAAGAAAACTGGGTGAAGAAGGTTGTTGATGGCCTCGATAGGGGTGTTGATGATTCAAGTCAAAAAGACACAGGGAGTTCAAGCCCGATACTGGTAACCAGAGAAACTGCTGATAGTTTCATTAAGGTGGATCAGGCCACTAAAGGCCTGGAGCTGAACCTAGGTAAGCTCAACCTGAGGGAGGACGTCGACGTGAATATGGTGGAAATAACGCCACATGAGACCATGGAGAATGATGAATCAAGTTGTCAGGAAGAACACAACAAAATGGTCTATCCAAGACACGAGGAGTCCATCGTCGAATTCCTCCACCGTTGCCAGAAGAAGGGATTCAGTGCCATGCTGTGTCTTAGATGTAGTGTCATCTTCGACATGAAGGCTGCCCATAAACTCGAAGGGGCACACAAATCAAAACATAAGTGGGAGGGACCTAGCCTCAACCCTCGAGGCAGTATCCCAAGAAAGCCTGAACCTAACATTAGGGCCCCAAGGACCAGGTCTGCTACCTTTAAGCCATTTGCTGAGATTTTTAACGGCAAGTGGGTGAGACCTAATAAGGACAGACAAATGGGACAACAGAAGTGGAAGAATTTTGAGGTTAATCGAGGATCCTCAGTTACCTATCGAAAGGAATTCCAATCCTCCAAGACTGCACATATCTCTGAAAAATACAAAGGGAAAAACCCAATGACACGATCTCAGTGGAGAAGAGAGCTGCGAAGAAGGAAAGCCCTTAGGGAAGTCTCATTGAAAAATCAGGCAGAATCCAACACTAATGCCCTTACTGAAAATAAAGGGGGCTAGTCGAAGACTGCTGAAAAAATGCATGTGGGACGAAGGTTGTTCCCTTCTCAAGAAGTGGGACATAAAAAATCAGTCGAAGATGATGACGAGATGACTGATAATTTTGACTCTGACTCTGACGCCTTTCTATATATCCTAGTTAATATAGTGTTAGTAATGCCTAGGGATTTCGACAGAATCTCAGAGGTCGAAAATCTGGATGCCTACACTAAGACAGAAATGGCGGCACACAAACTTGTGTGTTACTATGTTATGAACAATGGCTGCGTGGAGGAGCAAAATGCCTTCTTCGAGCGGCCCACAGAGGCAATAAAGAACCATTTGAACCCCTCTATATCACAGGAAAGGTGGAAAATGTGTCAGTAAATAAGATTCTGGTAGACTGTGACGCAACGGTGAACTTGATGCCACATTTATTGCTGAACAAAATTGGCAAATATGACACCAACACAAAGCCACATAACATGGTCTTGTCGAATTACGAAGGCAAGGTTGGTTCGACAATGGGGGTGATACAGGTAGACCTAACGGTTGGAATAATAACAAGACCTACCGTTTCATGGTGGTGGAAACGAAGGCCAATTATAATTTGCTGTTAGGACGAGAATGGATTCATGGCATTGGTGCAGTACCATCTTCAATGCACCAGCGAATTGCTATTTGGAGACCAGACGGCATTGTGGAGAACATCGAAGCTAACCAAGGGTACTTCAGAGCACCCATAAACCACGTCGACCAGAGGCAGTTCGACAAACATCTAGCTAGCATAGGCCCATGTGCCCTAGCAGATTTCAAATTTGTCCCAGACGATGAAACGTTTTGCTCACTGTACTTACACCCCGTCGACGGTTTCCGTTGGAACAAAGAGGTACCAGGAGAGAGACTTCCATACCTTGGCAAACCTCCAGTAGACCCCACAGGTTAGGGAAGCGAATTTAGTGACAATGACTGAGTTCGAAGCACTACAAAGAATTTCGGCCTACGTGGCTGAAACTAAACTTCAGGCGGCCTTGGAGGCTGCTAATAACCAAATGGCTGATAAGGCCAAGTTAGAATCTTTCCAAGAAGGTCCTGGCAAGGACTTCGACCCAGAACCACCTAACAAGATTCAGGATGGAGAGCAAGGCCAGAGGCTTGATGCCATCTATGATGAAGAGCCTCTGGGATTCGAAAAGGATCCACTAGCGAATGATGTCAAGATGCTAGTGCAGGACCCATTAGAGGAGGTTGATCTAGGGGAAGGGGTGATCAAAAGGCCAACATACGTAAGTGCCAAACTTGACCCTCAACTTAAGGTCGAAATCATTCAATTACTGCAAGAGTATAAAGAATGTTTCGCCTGGGATTACGATGAGATGCCTGGTTTGAAGAGGGAATTGGTCGAGCACAAGCTGCCAATCAAGCATGGGAAGAAGCCAATCAAACAAAATCCAAGGCGTTTCGCCCCAGGAATTCTCTCGAAAATAAAAGAGGAAGTCGAAAGACTCCTTCGATGCAAGTTCATCCGCACCGCCAGGTATGTCAAATGGTTGGTTAATATTGTCCCAGTCATTAAGAAAAATGGGTCTTTAAGAGTTTGCATAGACTTTAGGGATCTAAATTCAACAACTCCTAAAGATGAGTACTCCATGCCTGTGGCAGAGATACTAGTCAATTCCGCCGTAGGGCATGAGTACCTTAGTATGCTAGATGGATACTCTGGATATAATCAGATTTTCATTGTAAAAGATGATGTTCCCAAAACAGCTTTTCGTTGTCCTGGAGCCTTAGGAACCTACGAATGGGTAGTGATGTCTTTTGGCCTAAAAAATGTTGGGGCAACATACCAACGAGCAATGAACTCAATTTTCCATGATTATATAGAGACTTTCATGCAGATATTCATTGATGACATTATGGTTAAGTCAGTTTTAGGAAAAGAATATGTGGACCATCTTCGACAGTCTTTTATAAGGATGAGGAAATATGGTCTTAAGATGAATCCTCTAAAGTGTGCATTTTGTGTGCAGGCGGGGGATTTTTTAGGTTTCGTGGTCCACAAAAAGGGGATCGAAATCAACCAAAACAAGACCAAAGCTATCATGGAAGCGAAAGCGCCATCGACTAAGAGGGAGCTGCAGTCACTACTAGGTAAGATAAACTTCTTGAGAAGGTTTATATTAAACCTAAGCGGAAAAACGTAGGCCTTCTCACCATTGCTTCAATTTAGTAAAGAAGGGTTCGAATGGGGGAAGGATCAACAGGAGGCTTTTGACAAAATCAAAGACCACCTGAGCCATCCTCCAATGCTTTTGCCACCTTGCAGGAGCAAGAGCATGAGGTTGTACATAGCAGCATCAGACAAGACTTTAGGGAGCATGTTAGCTCAAGAGGATGAGAATGACGTCGAAAGAGCCATTTACTACCTCAATAGAGTTTGGAATGATGCATAAACTAGATATAGCATGATAGAAAAGTTATGTCTATGCTTGTATTTCTCTTGTACGAAACTGAAGCAATATATAAAACCAGTTGATGTGTATGTCTCTTAGCATTAACTGAGTATTCTTTAACTTATAAACCTTTGAAGGCGGTTAAAGGACAAATAGTGGTAGACTTCATTGTCGACCACTCCATAAATGAAAACATTTTAAATTATGTTGAACTAGAACCCTGGAAGTTATACTTCGACGGCTCCAGCCATAAAAATGGGACAGGCATTGGTTTGTTGATTATTTCGCCTAATAAAATTCCAACAAAATTTAAATACAAAGTTGAAGGGCTCTGCTCCAATAATGAGGCTGAATATGAGGCCTTGATAGCAGGACTTGAAATTTTGTTAGAATTGGGGGCAACCCGAGTCGAAATAATGGGAGACTCAGAGTTTGTGATAAAGCAAATAACAAAGGAATACAAATGTGTTAAACAAAACCTCATTATGTACTTTGTAATAACCAACAGGTTACTCAAAAAATTTGAATTATCAATCATTCGACATATACCATGACTAAAAAATCAAGTAGCGAATGACTTGGCACAAGTCGCCTCTGGATATAGGGTCTCGAAAGAAAATCTACAAGAAGCAATCAAAGCTAGAGGTAAGGTCGTGTCTGTTGGCCTACGTCCGTCAGATTTAGAAGCAACAAAGTTTGGCTATGCTGATGAAGAAAATTTCGAAATTTTTGTGGTGGAAGGTTTGATGGATAAAGATTGGAGGAAACCTTTAGTTGAGTACCTTCGAAGTCCATCAGCATCTACAGAGCAAAAAATTAAGTATCAAGCTCTAAGTTATGTTCTTCTAGGAAGTGAGCTATTCAAAAAGACCTCTGAGGGGGTCTTGCTTAAATGCCTTAGTGAATCTGAGGCATATTTGGCCCTATCGACATTCCATAGTGGGACATGCGGGGCACACCAAGTAGGCCACAAGATGAAATGGTTATTATTTCGTCAAGGCATGTATTGGCCTACTATGTTAAAAGATTGCATCGAATTCGCCAAGGGCTGCCAGGAATGTCAGGTCCACGCTGGCATACAGCATGTCCCAGCAAGCGAGCTGCACTCTATAGTTAAGCCTTGGCCTTTCAGAGGATGGGCCTTAGACTTGATCGGGGAAATTCGACCAGCATCCTCCAAAAAACAGAAGTATATTTTGGTAGGAATATACTACTTTACAAAATGGATCGAAGCGATACCTATACCAAAAGTAGATCAAGAGGATGTCATCGATTTCATTCAGAAGTATATCATTTACAGGTTTGGAGTCCTAGAGACAATTACAACAGATCAGGGGTCAGTATTTACTGGTCGAAAGATGTAGGAATTCTCTAAAGAAATGGGATTCAAACTCCTAACCTCGACACCTTGTTATGCCCAAGCAAATGGTCAAGTTGAGGTAGCAAATAAAGTAGTGATTGGGTTTAAAAAGCAGGTGGGGAAGAAACCAAAAAATTGGCATAAAACATTGGACCAGATCCTCTGGGCATGTTGAACGTCCCCCAAAGAAGCGACCAATAACACCCCTTATCGACTAACTTTTGGCCATGATGAAGTGTTACCTGTTGAGATCTACATACAATCAGTTAGGATTCAGAGACATCATGAAATCCCTCATGAGATTTATTGGGACTTGATGCTTGATGAGTTGGTAGATCTAGATGAAGAAAGACTTAAGGCTCTAGAACTCTTGAGAAGGTAAAAGAGGAGAGTAGAGAAGTCGTATAACAAAAAGGTTAAGGCTAAGACCTTTCTACCTGGAGATTTAGTTTGGAGAGTGATCTTACCTATGGATCGAAATGTTAGGTCTTTGGGCAAGTGGTCCCCAAAGTGGGAAGGCCTGTTCCAAGTCACGAAAGTATTCTTCAATGGAGCGTACGAAGTAGAAGAATTAAACAAAGATAGGAGAATCTTAAAAGTAAATGGTAAGTATTTTAAAAAATACAAACCAGCGCTTCGAGAAGTTAAAATATCAACAGAATAATTCAAGACACAAAGAAAAGCCATAAATGGTATTCATATATGCCAAAATGGCTCAAGTCATTACGTGGTTAAGTCAAAAGACTATGGCACCCGATGACCAAGAAAAAGAAAAAGTATTACAAAAGGTTACAATAAACTAAAAGGGGAGATTCTCCTTCATCCTCAAGTATCTCGACTTCTAGAGTTCGAGGCGCTTTTGACACAAGTTCTTGTCAGATTCTAGTTTGGAAACCTCTGCTTCCAATTGTCGAGCCTCCTCAGCAAAAGTAATGGCGTGGTTAAGCTCTGTTGAAAGACTGGGATCATCAAAAGTAGATAACTCCACATTTCTCTTTTTAGCCTTCGATATCCTGTTTCGAAGCTTCTTAATCTTTTGCTCCCAAGAAGAGATGTTCTTTTCATTGGCAGCAATCTCTTATTGATGTTTGTCCTTCTTCTCCTCCAACTCCGCTATTTTACCTTTGGACTCAGCAGCGGCGGTCCAGGCAGCAGCCTCACTACCAGCTTTAGTCGAGATAACTTTCTCGATGTGAGGCAGCAGTCTGAGGTCACCATAGACTTGGTCGATCAAAGCGCCAATTTCCAGAATGGCGGTGGTAGATTCGGGGGAGATGGAGTGAATGTCCACTTGCTGAAGAAGAGTCTTTAGAGAAAGATGGGTAACTTGGTCCACTTGCAAAATTGAAAAAAGATCTCCCTTGAAGATTTTCCCTTTGACCTTCTCGAGGATGCTTTCTGTTGGTCTGCTCGAGGCTTGATCCTCAAAAGTCGAAGTGTTGGGGGCCTTTCCAGAGGAACTGCCTCGATTCCCAAGAAGAATCTTGACATACTGTCGATGGTTGGCAAGTTTTAAGGCGTTAAGTTCTGCACTGGTAAGACTTGCCTCACATCTGGTGGGCACTATTTCGCTTTCCTTAACCGCAACAATGGTTGGAGTAACAGTCACATCGACAGGGGCAGGTTCGTTGACTGGACTTCCCTCAAGCATTTCTTCCTCACTCTGGCTATCACCTGCTTGGTATTCATCCATTCAATCCCTAGTACCCTCATCACTAGAACCATCCAGTTCTTATTGGTGCATGGTTTCATCCTCAATAGCATCCTTATCCCTTGCTGCCTCAGTGTTTTCAACAACAAAGGTATGGTCCAAAGGGAAGTTACTTGCGTCAGCTAGAGTTGTATCTTCCTCCATGGAAGTGTCATTTGCATCTGTTACCTCTAGAGTCTGTGGCGCATTATCTTCTTTGTGATCAGACCCATCGATTTGGGATTGTTGGGTAGCTATTTTGGTGGGTGAAGGAGGAGCTGTTGCAAATTCGGGTTTGTTAATTTCACCAAGAGAACTCATACCATAGCCCAAGTCAGATGTGGGATGGTAAGTAGGCTCACATTGGCTATTCAAAATGTTGGCTGGAGAAGGAGACTTGGTCGAAGGAGGTTTCGAACCACCAGCATCAGCCTAGATAAAGAGGAATCAGGTATGAGAAACAAGAATAAGGTATAAGTAAACCAGGACCTCAAAGAAGAATTGAGGCATAAATGTACCTTGGGGCCCTCACCAGTAGGGCTAGAATTGTCACTCTCGACGGGGACTATAGTGGGAATCGAGATACCTTTAGTAGGAACCTCAACACTATCATGAGTGGGGGTGGTCAGCTTCAAGGCCTTGGCCGTTGAAGGACCAAACGGGGTTCCAGCAGTATCCGTCCCTTGGCTGATCCTCCACCTTTTCTTCAGCTGTAATTCCTTAGGAGGAGATTCGTCGTCATCCTCTGAGTCAATGATAATTTGGGCAGAAGCTCTTTTAAGCTTCTTTTGGGGTGTCGAGGGTGGTTTGCGAGATACCTAAGACATTAAGAAATGTTAGAGACAACCAAGAGAAAGAAGAGTCAAAATAACAAAGGCATATAAAATTACCTTATGGCCTTCGACCTTTGCCTCAGTTCTTGGTGGGGGAGCACTCTTTTTAGGGGCAGCTGCAAAACAAACCACATTACTACCAGTTAGTAACAATAAAGTTTGATTAAAATAGTCCAAAATCGAAGGGTAACAACCTTCAAGGATTTCGGATTCGATGCGAACATCTTCGATACCGACATGAAGGTTCCCTTTGAAACTATCAATCATGTGTTTAGTCGGAACCACCCGTTGAGCTTTCGGTTTTGACTGCTGTCGAAGTATTTTTATAGAATCCCCACAGATGAACAAATCTGGAAATGAAGGGGCGAGAGCCACTCCAAAGTCAGCAGTTGGCAATCGAGGGATCTTCGGGGGGAATAAAGCGAAAGCTACTTCATAGTGTTTCTCACGAGGAACGTATGAAGGGATTTTTAAATTCTCCATTTTCTTTGAAAACTTTTCCTTCAGGGTGACAGTAGCCTCACGGATGGTTCGACTAACATCATCGGGTCGATATGCAGTTTCAAAATACTTCTGGGAGGCTTGAATCTCCTTGATGTGAGTAGATGTACCTTTCTTGATCTTCTCATGCACATCAATGAAAGCTTGGTCAATCAAGCGAACAAAGCTTGAAATGTTAAGAAATTTGGAGGCGTAGTGTCTGGACCACCAGTTGTAGAATTCTTGGGAGCAAAGATAAGAAGGTTCAAAGTAAATAGGTGTCAAAAAGGACTTGTGAGCATGTCGAGCTAGGTGTGTCGAACACTCAACTGGGTTGAATACGGTGAGAGGAAGGATAACATGGGCCTTTTTGTCATACAAGCATTTAGGCAACGTCTGGATCAAAATAAATTACCGTGACACGAGGTTAGGCTGATAGGCCACCAAAGTTGCTTGACCTCTTAGGAGGTTGAGTTTGTGAACTATTAATCGAGGTGTCAAAAATCTTTCCTAGACAAGCTTTGATTCCTCTTCATGCTTTTTAAACGAAGGAGGAAAAGGTCTGGTAAACCACTCAGGACCATACTTCCTCTCTGCAAATGGAGCCATCCTCGGGGTGAACTCATGACGTTTGGCGAACATCTTGATGAAACCAGAAAGATTTGCTCTGAGCGTATGACCTTCTTCGCTGGAAGTAAGTTTGACCAATCGAGTCCATTCGACTTGTCTTTCTGTAACGACAAAGGCTTCTTTGTCAACTTCTCCTATATTAGGGAGGGTGGTTTCAAATGTAGCATTGAGCCACAATTGAAGTAACCAGAAGGGACCTGATAGTAACAAGTTCTCGTGGTTTTCTTTGTTCTTTAACCTGCCAGCACCTTCACTTAAGGATTCGTATAGAGTGGCCAAGATCATCTCACTCAGGCAGATGCCTCGATTCAAGTTCAGTTGATTGGCCAATGTGATGTACTTCCTCGCCACATGTAAAGATTTTGTACAAAAAACACAGCGAGATAGCCACATGGCCAGAAAGGTTATATGTTCTTCGTCATCGACTGTGGTTGTTTCTTTGTTGTGGTAGTGGTTAATAAAATGAGTATAGGTGTGTTTGATATTGGAGAATCCTATAGAATCTTGGCAATCTACTTCAGAGTCATACACCAACCCATAGGGTTTTAGCCCTGTGATAGCGGCTAGGTCGAAGAGGGTAGGCGTCATCATCCCACACGGAAGGTGGAAGGTATAATGGATACTATCCCAGAAGTATAATGAGAAGGCCAGCATGAGAGGACAATAAGTTGGACCGGCCTTCGACATCATGATTAAATCATAGATGCCAGTCTCCTTCCAGTCGTTTGCCTTGACCTTTTCCATTTTCGTCAGCCAGTTCAGGTAAAGGTCAGAATCTTTGAAATAGGGAATGACTCTGAATAACCTGTGTCACACCTTCATTTTCACCTTTAGCCTTTCATACCCTATGTTGCGGTGGAAATAGGATCACAAACTATTAATGAGTTTGAATCGCAATTCAATTCACAACCGCTCTTTGATTTATCCGAAGGAAAAGGTCAAAAGAGGGAAAACCTATTTTTGCATCGTAAACACAATGCGGGGAAAGATCTAGGGTTCGGGGGTTGGTTAAATTTAGGGAAGGTATTAGCACCCTAAACTTCTGTAGTACTCTACAGGAACCTTTTGTTCAATGCTTACTATTTTGCTTTATTTATTTGCTTAAGGTATATGTACAAAGGATTAAAAGTTAAAAAGGGACCTAAGGGGTTAATTCTAAGTTTACTCGGCAAGACATCGCATCTTGTGCCTACGTATCCTTACGGGAGTGGAATCAGAGTAATCGTAGTTCCCCTCAAAAGGGAGGTTAGAGATTTCTTGACTGTGGTCAAGGTCTCACGGGGAATAAACATGTCTTAAGGACATGCTTACGTGGAGTGTAGAAACTCCAAATCTCTACGTTGAAATGTTAAGTTGTAATTAGGGTTAAATTAGGGATTCCACGGCGGGAAACCCTAAACTGAGCGCGGCGGCTCTTTGACCTAATGCTAGGGGTAAAATTGTAATTTGGCCTACGGCGAGGCATTTGTGAAAATTAGGGTTTGAAAAGGTGTAAGGGTTTGAAGGTGAGGACTATTGGCGCGACGGTCAAATGCTAGACCTATCCTTCGGCTGTGTGTAGTGTGACTGGAATATTGATAAATGTGGGAGAGATTGAATTGTGCAAACAGGAAATAAGACAGAAGTTAAAGCCATGCAAACAGAAATTAAAAAGGCATAAACTTAAAGCGCGATTATTAGATTCGCGGGGTTACATATGAGAAGCAGTTACAATATAGTAATGAACTCTGAGTGAAAAATAAGATGAAATAAGTAATAAGCTGCAAAATGAACGAACGACGTTAGTGGGCAGAGTGGGGCGGCAATCAAATGAGTTACGAGACAATGAAGAAAGAAGATGCAAACTTGAGATTTTATTATTGTTTTATTTAAAAAAAAATTTAATATTAGCTTGCGAAAAAAGTTTAATTTAAAAATGTTTTACTCTTTTAAAAAAAGTTTTATTTTTTAATATTTTAAGAAAAGTTTTTCTTATTTTATTTTAAAAAAAGTTTTTTATTTATTTTTAATATTTACATAAAAAGGTTTTTATTTTATTTTATTATTTTAAACAGTTTTTTTTTTTTTTTGAATTATAAAAGTAAAATGTTAAAAACAGTTTTTTTAAAAAACATAAAACAAATTTTAAAAAAACAAAACAATATAAAATAAATAAAAAAGGGGGGGGGGGGGGGGGGGGGGGGGTTGGGCCGGTCATCACACCCGGACCCAACCCAGTTGTTAGTCATAAGACGAAATGTCTTTTAGGGTTTCACACCCAAAGACTATTTCGCGGCGCCGTTTCACTTTCTTCTCCATCTCTCTCTCGCGGCTACTCGCATTCGCCTCCGTCTTTCTCTCTCGCTATTTCGCTCTTCTTCATTCTTCTCCATAACCTGAAATAAACATGCATATTGTGAGGAAAACGTCTCATAGCTCGCATTTATAGCGGAACGGCCAATGATGAGGTGATCTGAGGCTTGGAGTGGATTGCCCGCCGTTTAAACGGCGAAGGCGATCTTCCCCTTCGGTGATTCGTGGTTGTTGATCTTTGTTGCTACTTCTTACGAGGACGATGATGAGGGTTTCCTCTGAGTCTCAGCCACGCCGTTTAGGGTTTGCGACGGTGGTTTCGTGATCTCGTTCGTTCCTCTGGGCTTTCGCGATTTTGTTAGGGTGTTCGCTTGCGATCTCCGCTAGGGTTTTCACGAGGTGATACCTTTCCCCTTTTTATAACTTCTATTTTCTTTTGGGCCTTTAATCTGTGTTGGATTTGTGCTATTTTTGAGACATGATTTCGTGTTGGTATTTTGATATGATTTGATTTCATCTGGATTTGTTTGTTCTTTCAGATACTGATTGGGTTTCAATTGGATGTTTTCTGATACGGATCTGATACTGACTCGAAACTTTCCATTTTCAGAACTCCTTAATTGATTCGATTTTGTTTGATTATTTTCTGATATACTGATTGGATTTTTGCAGATGTGGATTGGATTGCCTTTGAATTTCACTTGATCTGCTTGATATCTGAATTAATTCGTTTTTGATTTCGAACTAATTTGTTTGATTTCATTTGGATTCTTTGATCTCTCTTCCTAATACGATCTGGATATTTGGTTTGTTTTGCTGACACGAATTCTTTTCCTGATGCAGTTAGCTTTTCCTCTTCTTCTTTCAGAGAGGGCTGATACCACGGCTTTGGTTGAGTCAGAATTGCCGGGAAAGGTATACGGCGATGATGATGGTATTCTGAGCCTGATGACACCGCTGTTGCCTCTGATGATCTATGCTTTCGACGCTTGATTGGATTCAGGACATGAGTTCTGGGCTGCTATTGGCTATTGGCTTTCAGACTGATTGTGAAGCCATGATGTGCGATAACTGATGCGGTTTACCCTCGTACTTTGAACTGATTTTCGTGACTCATTTGTTGGGGCAATGATGCTTGCTGAGCCCTCGTCCGTTCTTGTACAATTCGTGCCATGATTTAGTGCTGCTTGCATTCTGAACTAACGTGATTACTTCGTGATAGCCTCGCTGCTAAACCATGTTTGATGCTGTTGTGCTTTTTTGGATCCTGTTGAATACCTTTCTGTCAACAGGAACTACACTTTATGTGACAGATTTGTTGAATGTTCTTTTCCTGTTCTTGCGCACGAACTTGCCTTTTGATGCATTGTTTGATGGTTTGTATTTTCTGTCCTGTTCAGAATTGATGCAGTTTGATGCCATAGTTTGGTTTCATTTCTCTTGTTCTGTTTTGAACTTGGCTTTCATTCTGTTTTGAACTTGGCCTTCATTCTGAACCTTTGTAACAGATTTGTTTCTTTGGTGCCTCTTCATACTTGTATTGGCGCGAGCTCCTTCTTGCCTAGTTTTGTTTATGCAGCTTGTTTATGCTTTGAGTTCTGTTGTACTGATGATGTTTGTGGCTTTTCAGGTGTTGGAAATTTCGAAACCAAAGCGACTCAGACCTGCCGGCATCCGGGTCTGAGTCCAAACTTGCCTATGTTGCCTTATTCTCGTATCAGTTTGGAAATCCAATCGCGGCAAAACGAATCAGTCCCGCTTCTTTTATTACTTCTATCTCTCGGATGTCCTGTACCGATAAGAACAGGTGTTACCTGATCTGACGCCAACGGCGCGGATCGGTAACGGGGGTAGGACGCAGCTTCGGTTGTGCCACTCCCGGCACTCGATGATGACACTGTTTTGAGAGTGTCGAAAACAAACTCTAACATTTTTCTATTCTGTTTTGCTATTTTTTTGATGTGCAGGTTGATCGGAAATTTTGCGGAGAAGCTCAAAGACATCATGAAGACACTTAGGAATTTTTAGGATTTAGGACCTAGAACTTTTAGAATTAATGTAATTCCTTGTAACAGCATTTCGAAAATGTGAAACAATTTCCTTCTTGTATGATGATCTTTTTATGAAATAAAATGTCAGACTTTCCTTTATATTCGTGCCCTGCTCAATTTTGAATTTACTTACTTTATTTCTAGTTATAAATTATAAATATTTGTGAATAAATCCACAAATGTTTAAACTCATTAACATAGTCATAAACTGTAAGCATTTCCCGAACGACAGTCTTGTTCGTTCATTTGTAGTCTTAATCCCAGCACTTGATTAAATTCAAATCGCATTCCAATTTTAGATTCTAACCAATCATTTTATAACCCAAACACGGATGCACGCTGTAATCAATCACCGATTTAATATCAATGATAACCTTGCGCGTAATTGAATTCCATCGACCAAAGACTGTGAGCAACAATCCAACAATACCCCAGTAAAACTGTGCCTCATTAACGGAGGTGTGCCGGAAATAAGCCACGAGCAACAAAATAAGTCTTAAATCCAGTTGTGCTTGACAAACTTTAATATCGACCACGTCGAATTGGCACCTTGATACAATCAGACCTGGTGATAGGTAAATGCCTCAAAAATAGTGTATCAAATGCCTCAGAACTGAATAACAGCCCGTTTTCAAGGAATTAGCAGAATTTGCGTAAAATGACCAAAATACCCCTGGAACCAAATCTGCAAAAACAAACACCTCCATAACTTGTTAGTGGTTAGCAAATGCACAGATGAGATGATATACGAAATGACTGACTAAATATAAGGGTAAAATTTGGGGTATTACAGTTGCCCCTATTTAAATAGCTACACCGGACGATTTGAGTGACAGAGACTCGAGGAATCGTGGTGGAGAGATTTAAATATAGATAACCGAAAATTTTGCCCTTATATGCGACGATATGCAATGCTATTGGACAGAGCGAGGACAGCTTAATGCAGATGATGCCATGAATATGATATGATGTGTATGCTGGAATGATGAATGCGAAAATGATGACGAATACTACGACACAGGGACAGACGCTACGAGAAGAACACACTGGGGAAAACGACGCGCTGAGACACAGTACAACACTGGGGAATTCTAAAAATGATGGCCAACTGGTGCGAACACGACCAATTGTCTTTTTTAGAAAAGGAACGAGATTCTCAAATGGAGATGGTACCTATGAGACGGCCTCCACTGGGGAATCTAAAAGTAAAACTGGATCATGTACGATTGCAAGATCGATTACAGAATGCTGGAGCATTGAGCAAAGAATAACATCCAAGCTTCGGTAAACTATCCCTCGTGACAGGATCAAACGGACTTTTCGGAACTCCGTAGCAAATATACAGGGTAAAGACCGGCTGTATGCCAAAATAAATGGACTTTTATAGGAAATGCCCCGATAAGCTTCTCGAGGGAGAATTGTCACTTATCGTTGGAAGGGACTTATGTGCCAAAATGGATAAGCACTCAAATAAAGAGGCTGCTGCTTATCTGATAAATAAATCTTCTCGCATTTAAGGTCGGCGCCTGGAATACGATTCTGATTCTTTTCTTACTGAAGGATAAATAAACTTCTTCATGCTTCAAGATCGTGCTCTCCTGAACATGAAAAGGGCTAACTGAACTTCCTCATACTTCAGAATCGTGCTCTCCTGAATATGATTCGGCTCTTTCTTGTAAATGAAATTCTTCATACTTCAGAATCGTGCTCTCCTGAATATGAAAAGGGCTAACTGAACTTCCTCATACTTCAGAATCGTGCTCTCCTGAATATGATTCGGCTTTTTCGGGTAAATGAAATTCTTCATACTTCAGAATCGTGGTCTCCTGAATATGAAAAGGGCTAACTGAACTTCCTCATACTTCAGAATCGTGCTCTCCTGAATATGATTCGGCTCTTTCATACTTCAGAATCGTGCTCTCCTGAATATGAAAAGGGTAAACTGAACTTCCTCATACTTCAGAATCGTGCTCTCCTGGATATGATTCCGCTCAAACCTCCCCGTACTTCAAGATCGTGCTCTCCTGAATACGATTTGGTTTCTTCTTTTACTAAAGGATAAATGAACTTCTTCATAATTCAGAATCGTGCTCTCCTGAATACGATTTCGCTCAAACCTCCCCGTACTTCAAGATCGTGCTCTCTTGAATACGATTTGGTTTAAAACCCCCTATACTTCAAGACGACATGTAAATGGAAGCCCAACTGCTCCATGGAGATGGCCATTTGCTACGAGTCATAACGAAGATAGGATCGGCTTCTTAGGTGAGAAATGTTGTATATCGATGCTGTAAGATGTAGGATTGTAAAGTGTTGTACTGATGAACTGGCGTGTATCTGTAAAGGATTGTAGTTGATTTTCTTGAAAGATAGTGCAAAATAAATGCACGTCCGGGTACAGTGATAAACCTCTCAAGCGAGATAGTCGCGTATCTGTCATGGTATGGTGAAAACCTTTAGATGGTGCAAAATAAATGCACGTCCGGTTGGGCTCGACGACCGACAAGACTGAGATTCAATCTAGGATCGAGCTAGAAAGAAAACTGGTAATCAAGACTCCCTCGAGGGAATGAACTCGAAGGGTAGATATCTCATCCTGGCGAGGAAAGATAGCTGAAGTAACCGTCATCCACGAGGATCGAGCTCCGTAGGAAAGCTTGGAAACACATATGTATTTTATGCCTAGGGCTGACAATCTATTTGGAGAGAATGGACAAACCCCAGTTACTCGGCGGTAATGACCAATGATAGAGACGCAAAGAACCTGCGCATGCTAACGCGTATGCTAACGAATACGTGAATATGAATGTATGTTGATGTCTATGTATGTAAATATGCAGGATGTTATGAAATGAGTATGTAATGAGTATGTAATGAATATGTAATGAATACGTAATGAAATAGGCATGTGATGCTTATGCCCTTGCGTACGTTGACGAAACTGACTAGAGACGGGACGAGAGATGAAATAAACATCTCGACGGAGATACCCTGCGTTCTCTGCAACCAATACGTCAATCATGGGTAAGAAAGATCAATGGTAGAACCAAATCTGGTTTTAAATGTTCTGAATTCTCTGAGGAGAATGCAATCTGCTTGGGTGCACAGTGTCATGTCTTCACATGGGGAGAAGAAAACCTGAGGGACGCTTTCGAGTTACCCAAGAAAAGGTTGTCAGCTTATAGTCTCGCTGGGGACTGTGTTAGAGCAATGATTTGAAAGTGTTTCTGCAATAATGATATTTTCGGGGAGTGAAGAGATCCTTCCGAAATTTCCACTAGTCAAAGTAATTTATTATATTTCAAATTTGTTTTTTTTTGAAGAACAGTTTTGAAAAATCTACAATGCACCTTTCATTTTCGAATTTTAAGAGTAAACGCATTTTGCATAACAATAGAAAACAAAGAGCAATGCACCAAGGAATGTAAGTAACAAAATGGTATATTTTATTAAAGGGTGGCAGCTTGCTGAAGGCATAGCTCCACAGATGATTATGTTTTGAAATTGGCAACATGGGAAAAAGGTTACATTGAATCCAATGACACCTACTGACACTAATAACTAAGACTAATCCAGAATCTTGCTTTGGGCAAGGATGAAAGAAACTGAAACATGGCTCTCATGCGGAAAGTGTGTTCGCGATGGTCAGTGTCCTCTGATGCAATGAAATGCCTTTGTCCCTAACTTTTGCCTGGACCGCCCTCTCGGGTTTTCAATCCACCGGGACGCTCCTTTTTGCCTAAGCCGCCCTTTCGGGTTTTCAACTTAGCGAGCTTTTTATTATTATTTCTTTTTTCAACCCTTACTTTTGCCTAAGTCGCCTTTTGCAGGTTTTCGACTTAGCGGGTTTTTAGGCATAATATTTTTGGACTGCATCAGAATTCACGGGATGTGCTAGTTCTTCACCGTCCATCGTTGTAAGTATCAGAGACCCTCCGGAGAAAACGGTCTTCACAACGAATGGGCCTTCATAATTGGGCATCCACTTTCCACGCATATCTTTATGCACTGGCAAGATCTTTTTGAGTACGAGCTCTCCTTGACGGAACTCACGGATACGAATCTTCTTATCAAACGCTCTTTTCATCCGTTTCTGATATAATTGCCCATGGCACATGGCTGTCAAGCGCTTCTCGTCAATGAGATTCAACTGATCCAGTCTGTCTTGAACCCACTCAGCCTCCTCAAGTTCAGCTTCCATCAACACTCTTAAAGAAGGTATCTCTACTTCGATGGGGAGCACGGCGTCCATTCCATACACCAATGAGAAAGGTGTGGCCCCTGTCGAAGTTCTCACTGAGGTTCTGTATCCATGCAAAGCAAACGGTAACATCTCATGCCAATCTTTGTAAGTCACAACCATCTTTTGCAGGATTTTCTTGATATTCTTATTCGCAGCTTCAACGGCCCCATTCATCTTAGGACGGTACGGAGAAGAATTGTGATGAGTGATCTTGAAACTGTCACACAGCTCTTTCATAGTCTTGTTATTCAGATTGGTGCCATTGTCAGTTATTATCCGGCTTGGGATTCCATAACGACAGATGATTTCTTTCCTGATGAAGCGGGCAACCACTTGCTTGGTCACGTTGGTGTAGGAGGCAGCCTCTACCCACTTGGTGAAATAATCAATAGCAACAAGGATAAAACGATGACCATTAGAAGCCTTCGGCTCGATTGCCCCAATCATGTCAATGCCCCACATAGAGAACGACCATGGTGAAGACAAAACATTCAACGGTGATGGAGGTACATGCATCTTATCAGCGTAAATTTGGCACTTATGGCATTTTCTAGCGTATCGGATGCAGTCAGCTTCCATGGTTAACCAATAATACCCAGCCCTTAACATCTTCTTGGACATAGCATAACCATTGGCATGAGTTCCGAAGGTCCCCTCATGAATTTCCTGCAGTAACATGTCCGCTTCCCGTTTATCAACACATCTGAGCAGAACCATGTCGTGATTTCTCTTGTATAACACACCATTACTGATAAAGAATTTGGACGCCAGTCTTCTCAATGTTTTCTTGTCCAGACCAGTAGCACCATCGGGATACTCTTGCTTGACGAGACAGTTCTTGATATCATGAAACCAAGGCTTTTCATCCACCTCAACTTCTTCGACCACCTGACAATAAGCGGGCTCAACTTTGCACTCAATATGGATAAGAGGTGCTTCATTAACGAATTTAACTTTCCACATGGATGCTAACATGGCTAAAGCATCAGCAACGTGATTCTCGGATCTAGGAACATGCTCGAACTCTATCTCGTCGAAATACTTGATCAGCTCAACAATGTAGTCCTTATAAGGGATTAACTTCTCATTCTTCGTTTCCCATTTGCCTTGTACCTGGTAAATAACCAAGGCTGAGTCGCCACTTACTTTAAGAAGTTTGATTCGGAGGTGAATTGCTGCTTCGAGGCCAAGAATACATGCTTCATATTCTGCGACGTTATTAGTACACTCAAAGTCCAACCTTGCTGTAAATGGAGTGAATCCACCCTTTGGGTTCATCAAAACGGCGCCTATACCATGCCCATTGAAATTCGAGGAACCATCAAACATCATCCTCCATCAAAGACCTGGTTCTGGACCTTCGCTCGAATCTGGCTCTTCACAATCTCTTTTAATCAACAAAATATCCTCATCAGGAAAATCAAACTTAAGAGGTTCATAATCTTCAACTGGCTGGTCTGCAAGATAATCAGATAAAATACTACCCTTAATCGCCTTCTGGGGTACATACTGGATGTCATATTCGGATAACAACATGTGCCAACGGGCTAGCCTCCCGATTTGAGCAGGTTTTTCAAAAATATACTTGATTAGATCCATTTTAGAAATCAACAATGTGGTATGACAGACCATGTATTGCCGAAGGCGCCTAGCGGCCCAGGCCAATGCACAACAAGTTTTCTCCAATGGTGAGTATCTGTTTTCACAATCGGTAAACTTCTTGCTCAGGTAATAAATTGCATGCTCCTTTCTTCCAGTATCATCATGTTGTCCAAGCACACAACCCATAGACTTCTCAAGAACGGTAAGGTACATAAACAACGGTCTTCCAGGTACGGGAGGAATCAGAATAGGGGGGTCTTGCAAATAACCCTTAATCTTCTCAAACGCTTTCTGACAATCGGGGTTCCACTCAACCGTCTGCCCCTTGCAAAGTAACTTGAATATCGGCTCACAAGTAGCGGTCATGTTAGAGATAAACCGGGAAATATAATTCAAACGTCCCAGAAAACCTCTAACTTGCGTCTCGGTTTGCGGAGCTGGCATATCTTGAATGGCTCGGACTTTGTCAGGATCCACCTCAATCCCTCGCTGGCTAACAATGAAACCAAGCAATTTTCCAGATCTGACACCGAAGGTACATTTAGCAGGATTCAATTTCAACTGATATTTCCTGAGTCGTTCAAACAGCTTCACCAAATGGTCTAGATGCTCCTCTTCACTCTGAGACTTGGCTATCATATCGTCCACATACACCTCGATCTCCTTGTGCATCATATCATGAAAAAGAGTGGTCATAGCGCGTTGGTAAGTTGCCCCCGCGTTCTTTAAACCGAAGGGCATGACTTTGTAGCAGAAGGTCCCCCAAGGAGTAATGAAAGTAGTCTTCTCGCGATCATCGGGATCCATTTTAATCTGATTATAGCCAGAGAAACCATCCATAAATGAGAACAACGCAAAACTGGCTGTATTGTCTACCAGTGTATCAATATGTGGCAGAGGGAAGTCGTCTTTCGGACTTGCTTTGTTCAGATCCCTGTAATCCACACACATCCTAACTTTACCGTCCTTCTTGGGCACTGGCACAATGTTGGCAACCCAATCTGGATATTTTGCGACTGCCAAGAAACCTGCATCCAACTGTTTTTTAACCTCATCTCGAATTTTCAAAGCCATGTCAGGTCTCGTTCTTCGAAGCTTTTGTTTGATAGGCGGACAATCTGGCTTAAGTGGCAACTTGTGAACAACAATATCTGTGTCTAGACCCGGCATATCTTGATACGACCACGCAAACACATCAATATATTCTTTTAACAACTCAATCAACCTCGACTTAACCTCTGTCCCAAGCATAGCACCAATCTTGACCTCTTTCTTGTTCTCATCTGTACTAAGATTAATTATGTCCACCTGCTCTTTATGCGGTTGAAGCTCTGTATACTCGTACTCAATCAATCTTGTCAGTTCAGCGGGTACTTCAAAATCTTCTTCACCCTCGTCCTCAGCTTGATTGATGGGTGCATCCCAGTCAGGAGCGTCAGTAAAGTCATTGGATCCAACAAGGTTTACGATGTCTCTGCATGATGGAAGGCTTACTTAATTAAAATGCTCGAAGATATGTAAGATAAGAAATGGAATGCTGTTTTTTGGTTTATTTTTTTGGAAAAAAAAAGGTTGCCAACTTCATTTTTTAAAGGTGAAAACGAAAAACGCAAATGAACCAAAGTGGAATTGAACAAAATGCCTTTATTAATATCCTTTTAGAAATGAAAGGTGGCCCAACAAAAACGACCCTATAGCATTGGGCAGAGCTACGGATTTTTATTTGAAAATGTAAATGAAACTTTTTTTTTTTTTAAAATTACTTTGACAAGGGAAAAATGACAGGGATCTCTACGGCCTCCCAGTTGTTCAAAACTGCATCACCCTTAAACACCAGATTGCTCAGATCTTCATTTTCCTCACAGTCACTGATGGCATTGACTTGGAAACCTCCGCTGACAAATACCTCTTGGATAACCTTCGGACGCCCTTCGACAGTTGTGGCAGCTCCATTCTGAGTTGGTTTGTAACCCAACCCAGAGCGATCAGTCTTGGTCTTGACATCAATTACCTCTCCCCAACCTTCAGGAATGCCCCTGTCAATTGTTGATTTGGTACTCCTCAGAGATGCAAAAGATGGATTACCCTGACCCACTGTCTCTTCGACTTCTAGTAGAACAACATTGGCGATCTCAAGTGCTTGAAAGGAGATTTCCAAAGCATTCTCATCGGCCTCGATGTAACGGAAAGAAGACAGGTTACTGACCATCAGATCCTCCTCACCGTGTATAATAACCAACTTTCCATCGATTACGAACTTCATCTTTTGATGTAACGTTGAGGTTACTGCCCCAGCGGCATGAATCCACGGCCTTCCAAGTAAACAACTGTAATTGGGATTAATGTCCATGACTTGAAATGTGATATTAAAAACTTGCGGACCAATCAGGATAGGAAGCTCAACCTCCCCCATTACCGACCGGCGAGAACCATCGAAAGCCTTGACTATCAAAGGAGTAGGTTTCAACACAGTCTCTTTGAAAACCAACTTATCAAGAACCCTCTTGGGTAGAACATTCAGAGAAGAGCCGATGTCTACTAGTACTCTTGCTAAATTGTCCTCCTGACATTCCACCGATATATGTAAAGCACGATTATGATTCGGACCCTCCTTCGGTAACTCTTCATTGCTGAAACTAAGGGTGTTACAGGCGGTCAAATTGGCAATCACACTATCAAACCGACTGGTGCTGATATCTTGATCCACATGTGCTTGAGTCAAAACTTTCTGTAAGGCCATCCTATGAGCGGGTGAACTCATCAACAGAGATAAAATCGAAATCTTGGAAGGAGTCTGATGAAGTTGGTCGATAACTTTATAGTCACTTTTCTTGATGATCCTCAAAAACTCAGCATCTTCATCATTCGTAACAGCTCCCTTACCTTTGTCTTTGACGGCCACTGGGATATTAATGGTCTCCTTAGGTGGAACCTCATTAGAACGGGGAGTATACACACGGCCACTGCGAGTCATCCTGCTTGCCTCTGCGATATTGGTCACAGTGTCCTTAACCTCTTCATTTGGAATAACCTTCCCAGACTCCTTGTCAATCATCGTCACGTCGTATTTCCAAGGCACAGCTTTAGGATCACTGAAAGGAAACGGACCTGGTCTTCGAATAATTATTGGCTTATGCTGATTCACCTCAGGGATAGACGACTTTGGTATATCGAACACGAGATTGGCAGAACCTGTCCCTGATAGATTAAACACTGGTACCTTTCCCTTTGATCCAGGCTGATGGAAAACTGGCTCAACCACAGCGACCTCATCCTTCTCGGGTTGGCTTGTCACTTGTAAAACACCCTCATTAATCAACCCCTGAACATCATTCTGAACCAACACACAACCCTTAATACTGGCTTCACAACTTACGCATGCAACGTGGGAAGTATCTACCAGACCAACTTCAAACAGTTTCGAATGGAACATCTTGAGAGGAGTCTTAATCTGTACAACATCAAGGACATAACCTTCCTCCAAATCAGCACTAATGGCATTGACACTCTCATGGTTAGGAAAAGGGTTCTTCTTAACATTCGGTTGAGGATCTTCAAATGACAAAATCTTCTTTTCCAATAAATCCCTGACAAGATTTTTGAGAGCATAACAATTCTCCAGATCATGACCAGGCGCACCCTCATGAAATAAACAATGAGCGGCGGCGTTGTAATTGGCGGGTAGAGGATTAGGAGGCGGACCCAAAGCCCGAGTAGTGATTAGACCTTGCTTGATCAAAGAGGGGTACAACTCGGTGAAAGTCATCGGAATCGGCGGACAAGGCTTATACGTTCTTCTGTTCGGAACATTCCGGCGAGGAGCCGGACTCTTTGGCTGTTGAGGAGCAGGAGCGTTGGGCGCCTGTAGGTAGTTGATAGGTGGCGGATAAACAGGAGGTTGTTGCATAGGTTGATACATAGAAACCTGTTGATTGAAAGAAGGTGTAACAGCTGCCACATAGGGTTGTTGAGTATATTGGATTGGGAACCCTTGATGTTGAGCATAACCTTGCGGATATTGATAAAATTGGTCTCTTGGTCTACCAGAGGATATAGCATTAGTCTCGCCCTCTTTCTTCTTCTGGGAGCTATACGGAGGTTTCTTCGGCTGATCCTTAGAAGCACCATGATTATTTGTCATTTTACCACTTTTCATACCCAATTCAATCTTGACACCCACAGCAACGATGTCAGAGAAATTTGAAGTCACACTACCCACCATTCTCTCGTAAAATTCTGGACGAACCGTGTCGACAAACCAATCAGCTAACTCTTTCTCGGTCAAAGGAGGTTCTACCTGCGAAGCAATCTCTCTCCACCTTTGAGCATACTCTTTGAATGACTCAGAATTCTTTTGTGACATACTCAACAACTGTCTTCTGTCAGGAGCCAGATCCATATTGTACTTGTAGTGTTTGATGAAAGCGTCAGATAAATCCTGGAAACTCTTAACACGAGACTGGTCCAAAGTTAAATACCACTTGGAAGAAGCACCCTTCAAACTATCTTGGAAGCAATGAATCATCAGTTTATCATTCTCAACATGGGCAGCCATTTTGCGATAATACATGATCAGATGACTCTTAGGACAGGTGGCACCTTCATAACGATCGAAGTTTGGAGTTTTGAACTTCGGGGGAATAACCAAACCCGAGACCAAACAAACATCCCTTGCAGCAGTCCCAAAAATTTGATCGCCCTCTACTTTTTTCAATCTCTGGACGATGGTGTTTACTTCCTCACGAAGCTTATCACGTTTCTCATAACCTTCAACATTCTCATCAAGATTATCAAAGACTGTCTCATTGAAGTACGGTTGCGCATGGGTGTGTACAACAGGTGGTGCAAAGATAGGAGCCCCCCTAGGAACTTCAGAAAATAAAGGCACGGCTTGCTGAACAGGTTGATTAATCGGAACAGTGGCTTGAGGAGGCACAAAACCGGGAGCAAGACCATAAGGTGGGTCCCTTGCTACGGTCACACTTGGTGGAGGGTCCACAGTAACGCCGGTAGTCTCGGAAACAACAGTGGGCTGGGTATCCATCTTAGCATTCATGACATGTAACAATTCCATCATACGCCCCATACCCCCTCGAAGGTCTTCAAGTTCATTGCTAAGGAGATCAATCTCTTTTGCCTGGTCCTCCATTCTTTTCCGAGTTTGAGCTCTGGTGTTGTACTGGTGCCGAGAACTCAGGGTGACGAAACTGGAAGGCGAGAGAACCGAACATGAGAAAACGGAAGACACATGCAATGCAAGAAAGTACATGATGCTATGATGCAAATGCAAATGAAGATTTCATGGAATTCAAACATTTACGAATGTCGTGGGGTACCAAGGACATCTTTTTCTTGTTTTTTCATTTTATTTTCTTATTTATGGTATCCCGCGATTTCCATAAATGATATTTGAACTCCATGAAATGCAATGAGATGCTTTATGGATGCAATGCATGAAAACACACAAAGTCCTAGGTTAAAGGAACGTGAGCGGAATCAAGGTCTACCCATCCCAAAAGGAGTGTACTATAGGTTAGTTGTACCTGCCGAACAAGGTTCTACAAAGTGCCCAAAGTCATCAGCCCATCTTTCGGATATTATCAACCTCCCGACTGACTCGGGGGTGAATAATATTCTCAAGAGAACCTCTTTTGAGTGTAGTATCGCGTAGCAGCCGTTGTAGGATTACTCCCACATAGCTCCCGCACTACGTCCTAAATAAGGCCAAGGTGGTGTTAAGGTACTACGGTCCTCAATATCACAGACTCCAATTGACCATGGAAAAAGTTTTCGCGATTACTCGTTCAACCGAACCATTTTCGAAAAGGTCTCAACTGAGCGGTGATTCTCGAATCAGCTTGGTCGGGATTCACTCCCTATAAGCCTCATCGAATATATCCCCATCCTATAATAATGTCACTAGTCCGGGCGTAGGACTTATCTCAAAGCACAAGGAACAGTCCCACAATCAAAGCACCAATATACACATGTAAATGAATAATAACACAGATAGTAATAAATATGAACAAGTTAGGGATAACCCTCAAAAATTTAAGACATTCCCCAGTGAAGTCGCCATTTTCTGTTGCGGTGGAAATAGGATCACAAACTATTAATGAGTTTGAATCGCAATTCAATTCACAACCGCTCTTTGATTTATCCGAAGGAAAAGGTCAAAAGAGGGAAAACCTATTTTTGCATCGTAAACACAATGCGGGGAAAGATCTAGGGTTCGGGGGTTGGTTAAATTTAGGGAAGGTATTAGCACCCTAAACTTCTGTAGTACTCTACAGGAACCTTTTGTTCAATGCTTACTATTTTGCTTTATTTATTTGCTTAAGGTATATGTACAAAGGATTAAAAGTTAAAAAGGGACCTAAGGGGTTAATTCTAAGTTTACTCGGCAAGACATCGCATCTTGTGCCTACGTATCCTTACGGGAGTGGAATCAGAGTAATCGTAGTTCCCCTCAAAAGGGAGGTTAGAGATTTCTTGACTGTGGTCAAGGTCTCACGGGGAATAAACATGTCTTAAGGACATGCTTACGTGGAGTGTAGAAACTCCAAATCTCTACGTTGAAATGTTAAGTTGTAATTAGGGTTAAATTAGGGATTCCACGGCGGGAAACCCTAAACTGAGCGCGGCGGCTCTTTGACCTAATGCTAGGGGTAAAATTGTAATTTGGCCTATGGCGAGGCATTTGTGAAAATTAGGGTTTGAAAAGGTGTAAGGGTTTGAAGGTGAGGACTATTGGCGCGACGGTCAAATGCTAGACCTATCCTTCGGCTGTGTGTAGTGTGACTGGAATATTGATAAATGTGGGAGAGATTGAATTGTGCAAACAGGAAATAAGACAGAAGTTAAAGCCATGCAAACAGAAATTAAAAAGGCATAAACTTAAAGCGCGATTATTAGATTCGCGGGGTTACATATGAGAAGCAGTTACAATATAGTAATGAACTCTGAGTGAAAAATAAGATGAAATAAGTAATAAGCTGCAAAATGAACGAACGACGTTAGTGGGCAGAGTGGGGCGGCAATCAAATGAGTTACGAGACAATGAAGAAAGAAGATGCAAACTTGAGATTTTATTATTGTTTTATTTAAAAAAAAATTTAATATTAGCTTGCGAAAAAAGTTTAATTTAAAAATGTTTTACTCTTTTAAAAAAAGTTTTATTTTTTAATATTTTAAGAAAAGTTTTTCTTATTTTATTTTAAAAAAACTTTTTTATTTATTTTTAATATTTACATAAAAAGGTTTTTTTTATTTTATTATTTTAAACAGTTTTTTTTTTTTTTTGAATTATAAAAGTAAAATGTTAAAAACAGTTTTTTTAAAAAACATAAAACAAATTTTAAAAAAACAAAACAATATAAAATAAATAAAAAAAGGGGGGGGGGGGGGGGGTGGGCCGGTCATCACACCCGGACCCAACCCAGTTGTTAGTCATAAGACGAAATGTCTTTTAGGGTTTCACACCCAAAGACTATTTCGCGGCGCCGTTTCACTTTCTTCTCCATCTCTCTCTCGCGGCTACTCGCATTCGCCTCCGTCTTTCTCTCTCGCTATTTCGCTCTTCTTCATTCTTCTCCATAACCTGAAATAAACATGCATATTGTGAGGAAAACGTCTCATAGCTCACATTTATAGCGGAACGGCCAATGATGAGGTGATCTGAGGCTTGGAGTGGATTGCCCGCCGTTTAAACGGCGAAGGCGATCTTCCCCTTCGGTGATTCGCGGTTGTTGATCTTTGTTGCTACTTCTTACGAGGACGATGATGAGGGTTTCCTCTGAGTCTCAGCCACGCCGTTTAGGGTTTGCGACAGTGGTTTCGTGATCTCGTTCGTTCCTCTGAGCTTTCGCGATTTCGTTAGGGTGTTCGCTTGCGATCTCCGCTAGGGTTTTCACGAGGTGATACCTTTCCCCTTTTTATAACTTCTATTTTCTTTTGGGCCTTTAATCTGTGTTGGATTTGTGCTATTTTTGAGACATGATTTCGTGTTGGTATTTTGATATGATTTGATTTCATCTGGATTTGTTTGTTCTTTCAGATACTGATTGGGTTTCAATTGGATGTTTTCTGATACGGATCTGATACTGACTCGAAACTTTCCATTTTCAGAACTCCTTAATTGATTCGATTTTGTTTGATTATTTTCTGATATACTGATTGGATTTTTGCAGATGTGGATTGGATTGCCTTTGAATTTCACTTGATCTGCTTGATATCTGAATTAATTCGTTTTTGATTTCGAACTAATTTGTTTGATTTCATTTGGATTCTTTGATCTCTCTTCCTAATACGATCTGGATATTTGGTTTGTTTTGCTAACACGAATTCTTTTCCTGATGCAGTTAGCTTTTCCTCTTCTTCTTTCAGAGAGGGTTGATACCACGGCTTTGGTTGAGTCAGAATTGCCGGGAAAGGTATACGGCGATGATGATGGTATTCTGAGCCTGATGACACCGTTGTTGCCTCTGATGATCTATGCTTTCGACGCTTGATTGGATTCAGGACATGAGTTCTGGGCTGCTATTGGCTATTGGCTTTCAGACTGATTGTGAAGCCATGATGTGCGATAACTGATGCGGTTTACCCTCGTACTTTGAACTGATTTTCATGACTCATTTGTTGGGGCAATGATGCTTGCTGAGCCCTCGTCCGTTCTTGTACAATTCGTGCCATGATTTAGTGCTGCTTGCATTCTGAACTGACGTGATTACTTCGTGATAGCCTCGCTGCTAAACCATGTTTGATGCTGTTGTGCTTTTTTGGATCCTGTTGAATACCTTTCTGTCAACAGGAACTACACTTTATGTGACAGATTTGTTGAATGTTCTTTTCCTGTTCTTGCGCACGAACTTGCCTTTTGATGCATTGTTTGATGGTTTGTATTTTCTGTCCTGTTCAGAATTGATGCAGTTTGATGCCATAGTTTGGTTTCATTTCTCTTGTTCTGTTTTGAACTTGGCTTTCATTCTGTTTTGAACTTGGCCTTCATTCTGAACCTTTGTAACAGATTTGTTTCTTTGGTGCCTCTTCATACTTGTATTGGCGCGAGCTCCTTCTTGCCTAGTTTTGTTTATGCAGCTTGTTTATGCTTTGAGTTCTGTTGTACTGATGATGTTTGTGGCTTTTCAGGTGTTGGAAATTTCGAAACCAAAGCGACTCAGACCTGTCGGCATCCGGGTCTGAGTCCAAACTTGCCTATGTTGCCTTATTCTCGTATCAGTTTGGAAATCCAATCGCGGCAAAACGAATCAGTCCCGCTTCTTTTATTACTTCTATCTCTCGGATGTCCCGTACCGATAAGAACAGGTGTTACCTGATCTGACGCCAACGGCGCGGATCGGTAACGGGGGTAGGACGCAGCTTCGGTTGTGCCACTCCCGGCACTCGATGATGACACTGTTCTGAGAGTGTCGAAAACAAACTCTAACATTTTTCTATTCTATTTTGCTATTTTTTTGATGTGCAGGTTGATCGGAAATTTTGCGGAGAAGCTCAAAGACATCATGAAGACACTTAGGAATTTTTAGGATTTAGGACCTAGAACTTTTAGAATTAATGTAATTCCTTGTAACAGCATTTCGAAAATGTGAAACAATCTCCTTCTTGTATGATGATCTTTTTATGAAATAAAATGTCAGACTTTCCTTTATATTCGTGCCCTGCTCAATTTTGAATTTACTTACTTTATTTCTAGTTATAAATTATAAATATTTGTGAATAAATCCACAAATGTTTAAACTCATTAACATAGTCATAAACTGTAAGCATTTCCCGAACGACAGTCTTGTTCGTTCATTTGTAGTCTTAATCCCAGCACTTGATTAAATTCAAATCGCATTCCAATTTTAGATTCTAACCAATCATTTTATAACCCAAACACGGATGCACGCTGTAATCAATCACCGATTTAATATCAATGATAACCTTGCCCATAATTGAATTCCATCGACCAAAGACTGTGAGCAACAATCCAACAATACCCCAGTAAAACTGTGCCTCATTAACGGAGGTGTGCCGGAAATAAGCCACGAGCAACAAAATAAGTCTTAAATCCAGTTGTGCTCGACAAACTTTAATATCGACCACGTCGAATTGGCACCTTGATACAATCAGACCTGGTGATAGGTAAATGCCTCGAAAATAGTGTATCAAATGCCTCAGAACTGAATAATAGCCCGTTTTCAAGGAATTAGCAGAATTTGCGTAAAATGACCAAAATACCCCTGGAACCAAATCTGCAAAAACAAACACCTCCATAACTTGTTAGTGGTTAGCAAATGCACAGATGAGATGATATACGAAATGACTGACTAAATATAAGGGTAAAATTTGGGGTATTACACCCTACATTCGTCATATATGCGTCGTTCTGTTGCATATCGAGCATGTGCATTCACAAGGTAGGGATTGGGTCGGTTCGTTGTTTTCCATTCCAAATAAGATAAATTGCTTATCATGGGCTACATGGAAGGAAAGGTTCATCATCTAAGGTTTGGTTTAAGTTGAAAAGTCTACTCATGTAGATTTCTTCAAGGAGAAGTTACTTGAAAAATATTAGGATATTCAAGATCAATATTCCTAATGGACGTGAAGTGCCAGGCCTAATTCAAGACTGCATTCATTTCAATTTCAATGGTATAAGGGAAATCCATCATTCAAAATTCAAGATTCATGAATTCAAGATTAGATTCAAGAATGTTACAAAAAGAAATTTCATGACATTTGCAAGAATGTCACATTTGTTGCAAAATTTTTCAACTCTAAGCAATGCTTAGAAAATTGAGTTATTTCTAATCTTAATTCAAGTTTCTAACTAATTTCAAGTTATGGTACCCTTAATGCCCCATCAAATCTCCATGTGCTACATATAATTCATAACCAATTAAACCCACAAATATCCAAGAAAAATAATTAAGGTTTAATTTAACATTAGAGCATTTCAAAAGCAAAACCATTTATGCTTATTCATGGGCAATTTCAAGGTATTTTTAAATTGATCTAAAATAGCCCCATGACCAACTAATTCCTAATCAAATAAACAATGTCACAAAACTTGAGGAACTAGATCACGTTGTTTCACTTACATGCCAAAATTAGGAACTTCAAAATTCTGTCAAGGGGAGAGGCATGGACCACAAGTACAACTCAAGAACAAGTGAATAAAGGAAGGCAATGTAGAAAAATAGCACTAGGAAAGTGCAGCAGCAAAAGCAGAAAAACATCATGCTAGAAATGGAAAGAAATGGGGTTGCACCAAGAAAGTGGTAATAAGCATTTCCAAATGTAGAAATTCTGAAACTTGAGACATGCACAAGCTCTATTGTTTTGGTACAGCAGCAAAAGTGCAGCAGAAAAGTAAGATTTCTAGAGGAAAATGGTGCACCAAGAAAGTGGCATTTGACATTTCTAAGTGTAGAAATTCTGAAGTTTAAAGACATGTGCGAACCCTAATGCTTTGGGTATAAAAGAAAAGCAACAGCAGTAGAAAGAGGAGATTTTTTTACACATTAACACATTGACACATAGAGATATTAAGAGCAAGAAACATTGAAAAAAATCAGAAAAGAGAGGAAGATAAAAAAATAGAAAAAAGAGAGAAACTATTAGCTCACCAATTCGACGACTCATATTGGAGGCCATTTTCAGCATATTAAAAAGACCTACAAGTCTTCCAAGGACTTAGGAAAATTGAAGTTTTGAAAGTAAACACTTCGACCTAAGCAAGCGAAGTGGTCTTCGACCGAGATGGGGCGAAGTGAGTTTTTTAAAATTCGAATCTTAGAGGGAGTAGTTATATTTTTTTATGACCAAGAAGGACAAGTGGCTCTCATCGGATAAAGGACTGCATGCGGTCTGACACTTGTCAAGAATAAATGGCCTAAGGAGGTTACTAGCAGTTACTATTATTATTATAAATAGGAGTCTTAGACATAAAACTTAGTGTGTTGTAATTTACTGTTGTACAAGTCACTCTTAAAATTACTCCAAGTATCCGAGTGTAGAGAAAGAGAGTATTATAGAGAATGTACGTGATGTAAACACACCATCCTTTATCTTTTCAATGAAGTTACTTTGTTTTCTTTACTTTTGTCAAGTACTTTTACTTATTTATTTCGTCTTTCCTTTTGTTCACCATTACTACTTCGACTAAGTCTTTCTCTCCCAAAAAACCTTTATCTCTTTTCCTTCTTGTAATTCTTCCTCCTTCCTTCTTTTAAACGTAGTGGATAGTTCTGCCCTTTTAAATTACTTCTTCTTAGTATTGTTGAAACACATTTCTAGATAGGTTCAAATAGAAACACACTTTAGCACATGTCCTATGATTTCGTATGGTCAATCCTGCAAGTTAGTCAATTTGGCACCAAATTGATAGACCGGAGGTTGTTTACCAAAAAACACGGTAAACAAAATGGCACACCTGGTGGGACAATGCTAAACAAAGAAAGTTTTGAGATCATAAGAATCTAAAAAATATAAGCCTTATCAACTTTTCTTCAGAATACATTGTATGTTACTAAGAAGTGGCAGAATAACCACTACGAACGAAGAAAGTTTAGTAAGACGTAACACTAGGAATATGGCGACGGAACCCGTTCAGCCAAATGGCCAACAAAATGGCTCTAGCGAAGAAACAAGAAGCGACGGAGTGTCGACTTCGATACCATCAACAGGAGATCAAATAGGGCTCCCGGTAAGGCCTATATCAACACCTTCGATATTAGGGGTTGGGTCGACTGTAATAAGACCCTATACTCAACCAGTATTGGAATATATCGGGCCCCAAGTGTCAAATCCTCAGACACCATTAGAAGGAAGCCCCCTGCCTAGGCAAAATCCTCTTCCTCGATTGGTACAGATGCCCAGGAATCCAACGTATGGAATGCCTACAACTGTGATGCAGGGGCTTCAAAATGCTCCCCCCATCTTTTCAGATAACCCTGTGACTTCTTCGTTGCAAGGATCAGGATCTGGGGTGAACATTGGTCGAAGTTTCCAGGGCTAGAGTCTGAGATATTCGACGCAGGGCCCCAACTTGACCAATACCTCAGTCGCATGCTTAAGGCAACAAATGGATGAGAGCAACATGCAAATGGTTCAGACTTTGTCCCAAACTATGGGTGAGATCTTCCAGCCATTGATCCATAACACTACCCAAACCAACCAACAATTGACGCTGCAGTTGACGCGGTTGGCTGAGTTCATGGGAGTACCCCATGTACCCAGGAATCAAAACACAATGGCGAACGTCCCTCGACAAGACGTAAGAAACGCAAGGGAAATACACTTAGAGAACCAGGTTAGAGTCGAACCTCCTGTAGTTGAGGCGGTAAGAGAAAATCAAACGAACCAGGTCCATGTGCTAGACGAAGGAAACCAAGGAGTGGTCGTGATAATTCGAAACCAGGATGCAGATCATGTGGTCCAAGAAGTTCGACGCAACAATATAGCCATTGACAATAATCTAGCGGCCATGGTCGAAAGGATTATGGCTCGAAATGGGGTAAACACTGGTTTTGCTCGACCAAACTTTACATCCCCGATAGTAGATTACATCCTTCAAACAGAGTTACCTCCTAGAACGAAAGTACCAAAATTTACGAAATTCTCATGGGATACGACGGAATCTACTGTCGAACATGTGGCTCGATATGTGATAGAAGCCGGGGAAATAGCAAATGATGAGAGCCTTAGGATAAAATACTTCCCAAGTTCCCTCACAAAAAATGCTTTCACTTGGTTCACGACGCTAGCACCTAACACCATATGTAGTTGGGCCCAACTTGAACGCTTGTTTCATGAGCAGTTTTACATGGGCCAGACCAAAATTAGTTTGAAAGAACTAGCTATCATAAAACATAAGTTTTTGGAGCCAATCGAAGAATACCTCAATAGGTTTCGATTACTCAAAGTCAGGTGTTTCACGCAAGTGCCGGAACACGAACTGGTCGAAATGGATGTTGAAGGCCTTGATTATTCTATTTGTAAGAAGTTAGATACCCAATACTTAAGAGATATGACCCAATTGGCCGATCGAGTTCGACAGCTCGAACGTTTGAAAGACGAGAAAACTAGGCTTAACAAGAGCAAGAAGGTGACCTTTGTCGAAATTGATGACAATATCGAAGGGGCATGCGAGGGTTCTTTGAATCTAGACGAAAATGAAGTAGACCTCGCCGAACTTAAACAAGGCCCACCTTATTCTTGTAAAGTATTAGCTCCCCCACAGGGGAAGAGTTTTGTCGAATCAGAAAGGAATGATATATTCCCAAAGAAAACATATACCTTCGATATCACCAAGTGTGATGAAATTTTCGATCTGTTGGTAAAAGATGGGCAAATGATAGTGCCACCTGGCTCTAAATTGCCGTCACTAGAGCAACGAAAAAAGAGAGGTTTTTGTAAGTACCATAACTTTCTGGGTCATAAAACATCTCAATGTTTTCTTTTCAGGGATCTTGTTCAGAACGTAATCCAGGAGGGACGACTAAAGTTTAGGGAGAAAACCACCAGCCAAATGAGGGTCGACACAGATCCTCTACAGGTGACGGACGCTCACTACACAGAGCCTTTAGAAGCCAACATGATCGAGGTCACTGAAGGCCGCAACTTCTCAAAAAACATGATAGAAGTTACTGATGACTTCGTCAAGAATGCTATGATGACAAAGGTCATAATGGGCTTTGATCGAGGCAGTGAAGAGGAAATGGATACTACCAACGTCGATGGGGGAGCGGACAATCCAAAATGGGAGATGGTGACCAAGGAGATGGCTGATAACTTCGTCAAAATGGACCAAGCTACTGAAGGTTTAGGTCTAAACTTAAAGGGTTTGAATTTGGTCGAGGAGGTTGAGATCAACATGATGGAAGTCACCCAACAAGGAGGTGAGGGGGACAGTGAGTCGAACAACCAAGAAGAAATCACTAAGGAGGCATACTCGAAGCAAGAGGAAACAATTGTGGATTTTCTTCACAAATGCCAGGGAAAGGGTTCTAGCGTGATGTTATGCCCACGATGCAGCGCAATCTTCGACAAAAAGGCTGCCCAGAGACTTGAGGGAACGCGAAGGCTCAAGCAAAGTGGGAGAATGCCTGAGTTCGACAAACGAAGCAGTTTGCTGAAAACCTCTGAACCCCACACCAGAGGCCCCAGAACAAGGCCTGCTAGTTTCAAACCCGCCGTTGGAAACACCGATGGTAGGTGGACAAAACCCAACGAGGATAAGCGACAAGGCGAACAAAAATTGAAGAATTTCGAAGTGAATAGGGGTTCCTCGGTTACCTATCGAAAAGAATTCTAGTCTTCAAAGATGGCCCATGTATCCGAGAATTATAAAGGAAAAAACCCCATGTCTCGATCGCAGTGGAGGCGGGAACAACGGAAAAGAAAAGCTCTTAGAGAAACGGCGTCGAAGGACAAGGCTGAATCTAGTACTAATCTCCCAACAGAAAATCAGAAAGAACCGTTAAAGACGATCAGCAAAACCACGCAACCACCGGTGGGCAGGAAGTTGTTCTCTGACCAGGTTAAAAATCAGAAAGAGATCACTGGGGTCGACGACGAAATGACGGACAACTTCGACTCTGATTCTGATGATTCGCTAAATTTGTTGGTGAACGTAGTGTCAGTGATGCCGAAAGAATATGACAGATTGTCTGTGATCGAAAACTGCGACACAGACGCAGACTGCGAAATGGCAGCACACAAACCCGTCTGTTATTATATGATGAACAACGGCTGTGTCAAAGAGCAGAATGATTTCTTCGAATGGCCCACTGAATAAATGAGGAACCATTTGAAGCCGCTTTACATTACGGCTAAAGTGGAAAACACCCCAGTTAACAAAATTCTGGTGGACTGTGGTGCAACGGTAAATTTGATGCCACATCTTCTATTAAACAAAATCGGGAAAAGCAATGCCGACACCAAGCCACACAACATGGTCTTGTCCAACTACGAAGGTAAGGTAGGCTCAACCAGGGGAGTAATCCAGGTAGATATCACCGTCGGAACTGTAACACGGCCAACAGTATTCATGGTTGTAGAAACTACAGCCAATTACAACCTGTTACTTGGACGTGAGTGGATTCATGGCGTAGGGGCAGTGACATCCTCGATGCATCAAAAGATTGCAATTTGGAGGCCATACGGCATCGTAGAGAATATCGAAGCTGATCAAGGGTACTTTAGGGCGCCCATCAACTATGTCGATCAAAGGCACTTCGACAAACACTTGGCTGGTATAGGTCCTTGTGGACCAGCAGACTTCGATTTCAAGCCAGACGACGAAGTATTTGGCCCATTATACTTACATCCTGTAGACGGTTTCCGTTGGGACAGAGAGGTTCCAGGAGAAAGGCTTCCATACCTTGGAACCTTGCCGGTGGACCCCACGGGATGGGGAAGTGACTTCAATAATAATGACTGAAGCCAATGCACTTTGAAGGATTTCGACTTATGTGGCCGAAACTAGACTACAAACGGCCTTAGAGGTTCTTAAAAGCAAAATGGCCACAAAGGCCAATAAAGAAGTTCTTCAGAAAAGCTACAAGGAAGGCTTCGACATGGAACTATCTGATGAAACCCACCAAGAAAACGAAAGGCTTAATGCTTTCAATGACGACGAGCCTTTGGGTTTCGAGAAAGATCCCTTGGCAGAGGATGCCAAGATGCTTGCGCAGGACCCGCTAGAGGAAGTGGACTTAGGAGACGGCATTATAAAAAGGCCCACTTACATTAGTGCCAACCTCGACGCTCGATTCAAAGTTGAAGCCATCCAGCTTTTGCGAGAATACAGAGACTGTTTTGCCTGGGATTATGATGAAATGCCAGGATTGGAAAGAGAGTTGGTGGAACATAGACTGCCGATTAAGCATGGCAAGAAACCAGTCAAACAGAGTCCAAGGCGTTTTGCTCCAGAGGTTTTGTCAAAAATAAAAGCGGAAATCGAAAGACTTCTGCGGTGCAAATTTATCCGCACAACCAGGTATGTTGAATGGCTTGCTAACGTTGTGCCAGTTATTAAGAAAAATGGTTCCTTGAGATTCTGCATAGACTTTAGGGACTTAAACTCAGCAACTCCTAAGGACGAATATTCGATGCCAGTGGCAGAAATGCTAGTCGATTCAGCCGCCGGCCACGAATATCTTAATATGTTAGATGGTTATTCTGGATATAACCAAATCTTCATTGCCGAGGATGATGTTCCCAAAACAGCGTTTCATTGTCCAGGGGCCATAGGCACCTACGAATGGGTAGTAATGCCTTTTGGCCTAAAAAACGCTGGGGCAACATACCAACGAGCAATGAATTCAATCTTCCATGACTATATAGAATCATTTATGCAGATATACATTGACGACATTGTGGTTAAATCCGTATCATGCGAAGATCATATAGATCATCTTCGACAATCCTTCTTAAGAATGAGGAAGTTTGGCCTCAAAATGAACCCTTTAAAGTGTGCGTTTTTTGTGCAGGCGGGTGACTTCTTGGGTTTCGTAGTCCACAAAAAGGGCATCGAAATAAACCAAAACAAGACGAAGGCCATTATGGAGACCAAGGCGCCGTCAAATAAAAAGGAATTACAATCCCTGTTGGGCAAGATTAATTTCTTAAGAAGGTTCATATCGAACCTAAGTGGCAAAACCCAAGCTTTCTCGCCGTTGCTTCGAGTCACCAAAGAAGGGTATGAGTGGAGGAAGGAACAACAAGAAGCTTTCGACAAAATTAAAAGTTATTTGACCAATCCTCCAATTCTCTCTCCACCTTGTCGACACAAAAGCATGAGGTTGTACATAGCTGCGTCACACAAAACCCTGGGAAGCATGTTAGCTCAAGAGGACGAAGACGGCACAGAAAGAGCCATTTACTACCTTAGTAGAGTCCTAAATGATGCAGAGACTAGATATAGCGAAGTAGAAAAGCTATGTCTATGTTTGTATTTCTCATGTACAAAGTTAAAGCAATATATAAAGCCTGTCGATGTTTGTGTCTCTTCGTATTTTGATGTTATAAAGCATATGTTGTCCAAACCTATTTTGCATAGTCGAATAGGTAAATGGGCATTAGCGTTAACGGAATTTTCCTTAATATATAAACCATTGAAAGCAATTAAAGGGAAAATAGTGGCAGACTTCATCGTCGACCACTCCGTAGATACAAACGCTTTAAATATGGTCGAACCAGAACCTTGGAAGTTGTACTTCAATGGTTCCAGCCATAAGAAAGGAACTGGCATAGGCATGCTGATTATTTCTCCTGATAAAATTCCAACACAATTCAAGTATAAAATAAGTGAGCCATGCTCTAACAATGAGGCGGAGTACGAGGCCTTGATAGCTGGACTTGAAATTCTGTTGGAATTGGGGGCAACTAGAGTCGAAATAATGGGAGACTCAGAGTTAGTGATAAAACAATTGACAAAAGAGTACAAATGTGTCAAAGAAAGCCTCATTGTGTACTTCGTAGTAGCAAATAGGCTATTAAAGAAACTCGAATAGGCTATTATTCCACATATACCACGAATACGAAATCAGGTGGCCAACGATTTGGCCCAAATAGCATCAGGATATAAGGTGTCCTGCGAAGACCTGCGAGAAGTAATCCAAGTCAGAAGCAAGGTAGCAGTTGTGGCATTGCGACCATCAGATTTAAGGGCTGCAAAGTTCGGATTCACCGATGAAGAAACCTTCGAGATCTTTACAATCGAATCGATGTCGGATGGGGACTGGAGAAAACCGTTGGTCGAATACCTCCAAAATCCTTCAAGCACCACGGAGCGAAGAATAAAATATCAAGCACTAAGCTACATCCTCCTAGGAAACAAATTGTTCAAAAGAGCTCCTGAGGGAGTTTTGCTTAAGTGTCTAAGTGAGTCTGAGGCGTATCTAGCATTATCATCAGTTCATAGTGGAGCGTGCGGGGCACACCAGGTAGGCCAGAAGATGAAATGGCTACTATTTCGCCAAGGTCTATATTGGCCTACAATGCTGAAAGATTGTATCGAATTCGCCAAAGGCTGCCAGGAGTGCCAAAAACATGTTGGTATACAACATGTTCCAGCAAGAGAGTTACACTCCATAATTAAGCCATGGCCATTCAGAGGATGGGCTTTGGACCTAATAGGAGAAATACGAACCGCGTCCTCGAAAAACCAAAAATTCATCTTGGTGGGGATAGACTAATTCACCAAATGGGTCGAGGCGGTACCCCTGCCAAAAGTAGACCAAGACGATGTGATTGAATTTATTCAAAAACACATTATCTTTAGATTTGGTTTTCCAGAAACGATAACAACAGATCAATGATCAGTCTTTACCGGTCGGAAAATGCAAGAGTTTGCCAGAGAAATGAGATTAAAACTCATTACTTCGACCCCTTACTACGCCCAGGCCAATGGCCAGGTCGAGGCAGCGAATAAGGTAGTAATTGGAATGATAAAGAAGCAAGTAGGAGGTAAGCCAAAAAACTGGCATAAAACCTTAGACCAGGTCCTATGGGCATGTCGAACATCCCCCAAAGAAGCTACCAACACTACACCTTATCGACTGACTTTTGGCCATGATGCAGTATTACCAGTCGAAATTCTTGTGCAGTCAGCCAGGATTCAGAGGCATCACGAAATTCCCCGTGAGATCTATTGGGACATGATGCTCGACGAGTTAGTGGATTTAGACGAGGAAAGGTTAAGAGCGTTGGAACTTTTAAGAAGGCAAAAGAAAAGAGTGGGGAAATCCTATAACAAAAGAGTCAAAGCAAAGACCTTTTTGATTGGAGATTTAGTTTGGAGGGTAATCCTGCCGATGGATCGAAAGGTCAGGACACTAGGCAAATGGTCCCCGAAATGGGAAGGACCGTTTCAAATCTCAAAAGTCTTCTTGAATGGGGCATACGAAGTCGAGGAACTTAGCAATGATAAACGAATCTTGAAAGTAAACGGTAAGTATTTGAAAAAATACAAACCAGCGCTGCAAGAGGTAAACATTTCGACAGAGTAATATAAAACTAATAAGCAGGGCCATAAATAAAATGTGCCAAAAATGGCTTAGTGTTTACATAGAGACATGGCTTATAAAGGCCAGAAAATAAATATTAAACATTCCAAAAATCTAAAAAGGAAGGTTAGACTTCATCTTGACATAGTTTGCTTTCTGGGCATCGAGACGACTCTGGCAAGAAGGTTTGTCGTTTTTCAGTTGCGCAATATCAGCCACAAGTTGTCGAGCCTCCTTGGCAAAAAAGACGGCATGATCAAGCTCTGTTGACAAGGAAGAATCATCGAAGGAAGACAATTCAGCATTCCTCTTCTGAGCTTTATCTATCTTGCTGCGAAGTTTTCTGATCTTACGGTCCCAGCAAGCAATGTTCGTTTCGTTCTCAGTAATCTCTTGTTGGTTCTTGGCCTTTTGCTCCTCCAGCGCTGCAATTTTGTCTTCACAATCCGCAACGGTAGACCAAACAGCAGCCTCAGTACCTGACTTTTCAGATATATCCTTGTCAAACTGAAGCAAGAGCCCAAAGTCAGTATGAACCTAGTCGATCAACTTCCCAACTTCTTGGATTACGGCCGCAGCCTCAGCAGAGATCGATTGAAGGTCCACTTGATGTAGGAGAGTTTTCAAAGAAAGGTAGTGAACTGGACCCATTTGCAAAAGAGAAAAGAGGTCCCCTTTGAAACTCTTGTCCTTTACTTTCTCAAGAGCACTATTGATTGGAGTTGAAGACGGACCTTCAGAGGTCGAAGTACTTTGGGATCTGCCTGAGGAACTATTTCGCCTACGAAGGAGGAGTTGGATGTATTGACGACGGTCAGACGCTTTTAGAGCCTCAAGTTCTGCTGCAGTAAGATCTGCTGCACTTTTGACAGGCATCATTTCTACTTTTGCAGAAATGTTGGCAGGGGCAATTGGAGTTGGCTCAACAGGCTTGGCCTGCTGGATAGGAGGATGCTCGACAGCAGTTTCTTTAATTGGGGCAGCGTTGGTGGTATCCTCGTCCTCGTCTTCTTCGACGTCTTCTTCACTAGACTCTTCTAGTTCAGATTGGTGCATGGCTCCATCTGTCGTACCCCTTTCCTCCACAGGTTTATCATCGACCTCCATTGTGGTTCCCCGAGGTGAACCATCAGCAGGATTTTCGCCCTCATCCAAGAAGTTCGCTTCCTCACCTGTTTCGATGGGATTCTGGGAATTGTTCCCCTTGTCATGATCGGACCCGTCGGTCTGAGATTATTGGGTGACAGTTTTTAAAGGAGAAAGCAGGGGAACCACAGGGATCTCAGGCTTATTGATTTCCCCAAGAGAACTCACACCAGAACCTAAGTCCGAAGAAGGACGATAGGTAGGCTCACCTCGACTGTTCAAAGGATAGGCCTCGAGAAGAGATGTAGTCGGGATGTTTTCCGTCATCGCAACGTCAGGCTGAAAAAGAGAGAATCTAAACATGAGAAAAAGAGTCCAAAAGTAGTTTGAAATTCAGACAGAAAGTATTCGAAGATAAGAGTTGGACCTTCGGGCCTTCATCAGCCGGACTGGAATTGTCGCTTTCAACAGCAACAGTTTGAGGAATTGGGGTACCTCCGACAGAAGCCTTACCAGGGTCTACACGTTGAGCTTGTGATTCAGGGAGTTGAGTCGATGGAGGATCTGAGTCAGTGGCGTCGATACCGCGGACAACCTTTCGCCGCCTTTTCATTGGAACCTCCTCACGAGGAGAACCATCTTCGTCTTCTGAGTCGACGATGACTAGGTTGGCGCCCCTCTTTATTTTTCTCTGAAGGGTAGGGGGTTTCCGGCTCACCTAAAAAAGCATTGGGAAAGTGTTAGGCTTTCTGAACCCGGAATGCTGAAAAGATTAAGGTGGTCATTAATATTACCTTCTGACCCTCGACGGAACTGTCAGTCTTCATCGAGATGGCGGTCTTTTTTGGAGCAGCTGCAAAAGACAAATGACAGCGCCACCCGTTAGTAATGATAAAGCATTGTTTTAAAGGTTTAAAACAAACGAGAATCGACCTTCGAGAATGTCGGATTCGATGCGAACATCTTCGATACTAATATGAAGGTGCCCTTTGAAAGTATCGACGATACGCTTAGTCGGAACCACCCGCTGTGCTTTAGGCTTCGACTGCTGTCTGAGGAATTTTATAGGATCCTCACAGATGAACCAATCTGGGAATGGAGGGGCAAGGGCCACTCCAAAATCAGCAGATGGAAATCGAGGAACCTTAGGGGGAAATAATTTGAAAGCCATCTCATACCGTTTCTCACGGGGGATGGAAGAAGGAATTTTTAAATTCTCCATCTTTTTTAGAAATTTTTCCCTCAAAGTGACAGCAGCCTCGCGGACGATTCGACTAATATCATCCGGTCGATAAGCAGTTTCAAAGTATTTTTGGAAGGCTTGTATCTCCTTTATGTGAGTGGACCTACCTTTCTTGGTTTTTTCCTGCACATCAATGAAAGCGTGATCAATCATTCGAGTAAGACTGACAGCATCAAGAAATTCAGAAGAATAATGTCTGGACCACCAGTTATAAAATTCTGGGGAACAGAAATAAAAAGGTTCAAAATAAAGTGGGGTAAGTAAGGATTTATGGGCATGACGCGCCAAGTGGGTCGAACATTCGATGGGGTTAACAATGTGGTGTGAAAGCAGAACGTGGTATTTTGTCTCGTATAAACACCCAGGTAGGGTTTGGATAAGTCCAAACTGTCTCGACACAAGATTTGGTTGGTAAGCTATCAGGGAAGCTTGCCCTCTTGTCAGATTGAGTTTGTGGACAAATAGTCGAGGCGTAAGGAATCGCTCCCAAATCAGCTTCGATTCCTCTTCTTGTTTCTTGAGCAAAGCTGGGAAAGGCCTAATGAACCATTCAGTGCCACGTTTCCGTTCTGCGAAGGGAGCCATCCCAGGTGTGAAGACATGGCGCTTTGCAAACATCTGGACGAAGCCTGAGAAGTTGGCTCGAAGTGTTTGCCCTTCTTCGCTGGGGGTAAGCTGAACTAAACGGGGCCATCCGACTTGTCTTCCAGAGATCGAAGGAGAGCCTTCATCAACTTCACCTTTATTTGGTAGGCTACCTTCAAAAGTGGCGTTTAACCACAATTGAAGTAACCAAAACGGCCCCGACATTACCAAATTGCCTTTATTTTCAGGATCCTTCAGTTTGCCGGCACTTTCGCTTAAGGCTTCGTATAGACTTGCAAGGATCATTTCGCTCAAACATATGCCTCTCTTGGCATGTAGCTGGTTCGCCAGTGTTAAGTATTTTCGTGCCACCTGCAAGGATTTAGTACAGAAAATGCAATGAGACAACCACATGGCCAAAAAGGCTATATGTTCCTCGTCTTTAAGCGCGGCATTATTTTTGTCATGATAATAGTTGATGAAATGGGTATAAGTATGTTTGATGGTTGAGAAACCGATAGTGTCTTGGCTATCAACTTCAGGGTTATAAGTCAGTCCATGAGGTTTCAGTCCTACAATAGCAGCAATATCAAACAAAGTAGGCGTCATCATCCCACATGGAAGATGAAAAGTGTAATGTGTGCTGTCCCAAAAGAACAGAGATGCAGCCAACATCAGAGGGCAGTAGTTGGGACCTACTTTCGACGTTATAATAAGGTCATAGATGCCCATATCTTTCCAGTCTTGAGTTTTTGCTTTTTCTACCTTCTTCAACCAGTTGAGGTAGAGTTCAGAATCCTTGAAATATGGCGTAGCCCTAAACAATCTTGCGCCATCGTGGAGATACTTGAGATCCACATTATAAACATCCAAGCTGTCTGGATTATCCAAGGGAACCTTTTGGGAGTCTTTTTGCCCTAGGGGTTTGGTTTTTCGATAAGAAGGGAAAAACTCATTCAAAGTGGAATAGTTTAAACCTGAGAGGGATAGAGGCCTGGACATGGCAAGCGGTTTATCCGCGACAGTAACGGGTATGATTACCTGGGATTTGTAGATATGACGTTTCTCCTCTAGTAGAGGCTCTCGTACGAGTTGCTGATTCTTTACCACCTTCGGTCCACTCAGAGCAGCAAAAGGGGGAAGGGTGGAGGAAGAGGTTTATTGATGAGACTGAATTTTCTGTTTCTGGGATCTTAGCTCAGCCATGATGAGTGTTGGAGGAGTGTTCTTGGAAGAAAAAACGATGAGAAGAAAATGTGAGGCAATGTTGTAAAAAAGTTGGAAGAAGTAAAAGTAAAAGACATTCTGAAAATTATTTATAAGTGAAAAGAGGAAATTCAAGAGTTTTTACAAATGGCGGGGGGGGTTAGTGGGCCACGTGTGTGCTCAGAATGAGTTAGTAGAGGTGGCGGTTGTAACCTATGCTCTATAGAGGTAATGATGGCTCACGATTTTGGTGATTCCCGAGAAATTTGCCATGATGTTCATGACGTCAGAGATCGTGCATCAAGGTGGCGTAACAGTCCCCCTTTTTTGCATGAGATTGTGGATATATCCTTTCCCATCACCTTTCAGTTTCCTAAACTCGAAGCAGTTGAAGGTGGGTCAACTATCAGAATATAGTCGAAGGTAAACGGCGTCGAATTTGGATGCTGTCAAAAAATGTACTTTTTGTAGTGTCAAAAACTACATTTTTGGGGGGAAATTTGTTAGCTCACCAATTCGACGACTCATATTGGAGGTCATTTTCAGCATATTAAAAAGACCTACAAGTCTTCCAAGGACTTAGGAAAATTGAAGTTTTGAAAGTAAACACTTCGACCTAAGCAAGCGAAGTGGTCTTCGACCGAGATGGGGCGAAGTGAGTTTTTTGAAATTCGAATCTTGGAGGGAGTACTTATATTTTCTTATGACCAAGAAGGACAAGTGGCTCTCATCGGATAAAGGACTGCATGCGGTCTGACACTTGTCAAGAATAAATGGCCTAAGGAGGTTATTAGCAGTTACTATTATTATTATAAATAGGAGTCTTAGACATAAAACTTAGTGTGTTGTAATTTACTGTTGTACAAGTCACTCTTAAAATTACTCCAAGTATCCGAGTGTAGAGAAAGAGAGTATTATAGAGAATGTACGTGATGTAAACACACCATCCTTTATCTTTTCAATGAAGTTACTTTGTTTTCTTTACTTTTGTCAAGTACTTTTACTTATTTATTTCGTCTTTCCTTTTGTTCACCATTACTACTTCGACTAAGTCTTTCTCTCCCAAAAAACCTTTATCTCTTTTCCTTCTTGTAATTCTTCCTCCTTCCTTCTTTTAAACGTAGTGGATAGTTCTGCCCTTTTAAATTACTTCTTCTTAGTATTGTTGGAACACATTTCTAGATAGGCTCAAATAGAAACACCCTTTAGCACATGTCCTAGGATTTCGTATGGTCAATCCTGCAAGTTAGTCAATTTGGCACCAAATTGATAGACCAGAGGTTGTTTACCAAAAAACAAGGTAAACAGAAACATTGAGAGCATTCACTAGCCATTGAGAGAACAAGAGAAGGATAGAAAACCAGAAGAAGGAGGTGGACCATAGAAGCACATCCAACAAAGGCCATTGGTGAAGGAAGATAGTAGCTCTTGGGTATCCTTCCCTTCAAACCCTTATCTTGTTTACATTTTTGCATGTTTTACTTTTATGTGATGTTTGTGTTGTTTATACTGTAATAAGGTCTCAAGAACGACAAAAAAACTGTTGTAAAAGAACAAAGAAAAGAGAAAGAACATAGTTTAGTTTTCATAGCGACATGAGTTGAAAATACTCATGTATGCTGTCATGTTCGCTGGCAAGTTCGCCTAGTGAACTTTGCCCCATTTCTCATCTGTTTCCATAAAAAAGGCATATTCTGGGAAAAACAACATGAAGTTCGCCTAGCGAACTTCTTGATGTTTTCTTGCTGTCATGTTTGCTGGCACCTTCGCCTAGCGAACTTTGCCCCCTTTCGCCTCTGTTTGCGTTTGCACATCAAACTTCTTGTTGTTTTTTCTAGGCAGCTTTGCTGCAAGGTCCGCCTAGAGAACTTTGTCCTCTTTTGCCTCTGTTTGCATTCGTTGAGAAGTTCACACGCGAACTCCTTGATGGCATTTCATGCTGTTTTTTTTCTTCATGTTTTGTGTTTTTCATGCCGACTAACCCGATGTGATTGTACGACCATTGTATGTGGATGTTGTTACAGTCATTTTTTACTTTTGGTTCTAAAAACTATTTTCAAAAATAAACTCTCGATTTTATCGAGCCATTTTCACCCTTGTAAGTTGACCGCCTTGTGCATTTGCCATCGACCTTGTTCGCATCACTTCAAATATTTTTACAAACAATAAAACCCTTAATCCAACATCAAGTGGTATTCTTTTTCTCATAAAAATCCAAAAAAACAATAAAGATACAATTGGGGTCATACACCATAAACTTTAAAGTGGTGGAAAAGGAATGAGAATGGAACCCTCCTACACTCGTTCCGAATGTTTTGAATACAAGGCGCTCGACTTGGTTATTCGAAACATTCATCTCTATCCAAAGTCTTTAGTGTGATCCTAATAAAAAACAATTTCTTCTCAAAAAAACCTAAAAATAACATCAACTCATCAAACTTCTTTTCACCTTAGGGCATCAATCCGAAAATCCTTTTTCAAGGTATAAAATCAACCAAAAAACAACCATTTCTCAAGCCTCCGAACTACGGAGCTCTGATTCTTCACTTCTTTTAAGTGAGGATACGTAGGCACAAGGGCCATAATCCTTGGCAAGCACTCTAATAAAAACCAACCCTTTCCCTTTAAGCAAGCAAACTTTTAGATTAAAACACTCATTCAAGCTAAACAACCTAGAAGGTTCCCATCGAGTACGATGGATGTGAGGGGGTGCTAATACCTTCCCCTCGCATAACCGACTCCTGAACCTTAAAACATGGTTGCGATGACCATGCTCTTTTCCTAAAGATTTTATCGTTATTTCCCTTTCCCTCATTGGGATAAATAAAATTTGGTGGCGACTCTATATCATTTTTCGCGTAACGATAACCTAGCTTTGTCATTTAGATATTTAAGGTCTACATTATGTAGCGCTAGGCTATCTGGGCCTTCAGTAGGGACTTTTCTTGAGTCTTTTTTCCCTAGAGGTTTGGTCTTGCAGTAAGAAGGAAAAAATCGCTAAGGGTGGAATAGTCGAGGCCCAATGGAGACAGTGGACCAGACATAACCAAGGATTTACCTGAAACAGTAATAGGAATCATTGCCTGAGATTCATATATATGTCTTTTCTCTTCTATCAAGGGTTCAGGGATGAACTGTTGGTTCTTCACTATCTTGGATCCACTCAGTGTGGTGAAAGAAGGGAGGTGCGGCGCAGCTGATTTCCCTTTGACTTGAGATTTCTTCTTTTGAGCTTGGCTTGTAGCCATGGAGGACGCCATTGATGAAGTTTGGGGAGAAATGGGTTTTGGAAAGTTAGAAGTTGTTTGGAAAAATGCGTAAGTATTTGCTGAAGAGTGAAAAAGTTTGAAATGACTTTTGAGGAATTATTTATAAGGTGTTTGGAAGTAAATCAAAGGCCTCTATTCATCATTAATGGCTAGGGATAGTGAGCCACATGGTGTCTCGAGATGGGAGATGGGGGCGGTGGCAGTTACTACCTAGACCCATGATTGTCTTAGGCCCTAAAGAGAATGATGACGGTCTGAAGATTTTGTGAGAGTTCCAAGAAATTAGTCATAATGACCCATGACGTCAGGGACGTTCATGGAGATAGTGGAACAGTTTTCTTCTTTTCCTCTTTTTCTTTCTAAAACATGGGTAGTCAATTACATTGATGCCTACATGAAAATCTAATGATGGCGTCGAATTGGACGCTGTCAAAAAATGGTTCTTTTTCTGCAGAAAAGTCGAAAAAGACATTTGGGGGGGGGGGGGGGGGGGGGGATTTGTTAGCTCACAAATTCGACGCCTCATACTTAGATTAAAATATTTGAATAAAATATTAAGGTCTTTGAAGAATGAAAAAGGTTTCGATCAAGGAGACCTTCGAGTGGGAATTCAAGTGTTTTGGGACATAGAGAAATTTCAAAACATTAAGGAAAATGGCCTTCGACCGAGACATTGGCTGAAGATTAGTAAAGTTTTTTGAAATTCAAATAACGGAGGTGTTGCACCCCAAAATTTGCCCAACCTTTTCTTTTGGCTTGGCTTATGTTTCATATCATTTAGCATTTGCATTTGCATAGCATTGGTTCTAGACAGGGGATTAGGATTGTTGTCCTCACTCAAGAGAGAGTTTCATGTTCAGGCTCAGGCAAGGGCATGTGTTCAAGCCAACAAGTCTCAGTGCCATCAGGATAGGTCTCAAAGCTCCTTGAGAGGAGATATTATGTGTTTGGGCATCACCTCATATCTTGAGGATGATTGGAGATACTTGAGGTCATTTCCTTAGAGGAGACATGGTTCAAGGGTTCAATCTGCATCTTAAGGGTTCTTTATGGAGAGTGTATGGTCACACAAATCATTTGCAAGAACCTCAGTCAATGGATAAGAAGTTATGGTTTCATCTAGTCAACCAAAAGTCAACTGTGGATTTGAAAGGGCTCAAGACTTGGATCTTGATCATTGAAGCCATGAAAATTCATCTTAAGTTGTATTTAATGTCATGTTGAGATTAAGTCAAGAATATTCAAGAGTTCAAGAGGTTACTAAATTAGGGTTTCAGATGAGTTCAAGTGTAAAATCCCCTCTTTTAGTCTCTAACTTCAAGGACAAATTTCACTATGATACAAGTCTTGCCTCATCTTCTATCAAACATGATACTTTTTCATCATCTTTCAAGATTTATTTTGAGTACAAGAACTCATCCATTGGGTTTGTACATCTCAAGTTATGGTATCAACAAGTTGGTGTCACCAGATGAAGAGGTTTTTGAGGCACTCAAAGTCAACTCACTTCCAAAGCATTTTTCACATGTAACCAAGCTCCTCCTCATTTTTTATCAAACATGAGAGTGTTCCTCATTGTCTTAGCTTTCCAAAAAGTGCTAGAACTCATCATTCTCATGTATGGAGCTCAAGTTATGGTCTTCACAAGTCAAGGGTATTTTTGGAAACCTAGTCTTAGGTCTTTCATTTCAATGACCAATTTCATCCACTTCATGACCTCAAATCCATTTTCAACAAACATGAAAGTTGTGTCAAAGGACCTTAACATCATCTTGAACTCAATTTCCATGGAATTTGTTGATTTATGTGATCATTTAGGCCATGATGAGCTTGAAATTTGACTTCTTGGACATGGTTTGAACTCCTTACGTTTCAAGTCATCAAATGCTCTTGTTTTTGAATTTTTGAGACCACATCATCATCATATCATGTACATGATGCCTCTTACCTAAAAAGTCATTTTTCAAGTCCACCTTTCAAGTCCACCTTTCAAGTCATTTTTCAAGCTTTCATGCCATAAAAAGTCATTGTCCAAACTTTGTACAAAATGGTTGTCAACTATCCAAACCACCCTCATTCTTTTCACACACCCTAATTGTCCTAAATGGCTGGCCAAGAGGAATGTACAAGAAACCATAACTCGTGTGCACTCTGTTAGAACACAGATTGGTTCTTAATAATATCTCTATGTTTTGATGATAACTATAATGAAATTTTGTATTGAAGAATTATATACTCTAAAATTTGCTTAAGAATGTTTGCTGCAGATATCAAAGTAAACATCACTCCAGAAGCAAATCAGAACTGAACATAAGAAATATGCAAGGCTCTGAAGCGTCAGATGCTACCATTAGAAGATTCTGAAAGCTGCCATCAGAAGATCCTGAGCGTTGTCTCCAGAAGGATCTGAAGCAGAAGCTCCAGAAGAATCTGAAGCAAGTCAGAAGCATCTGAACCTTTGAAGAATTTTGTATGAAGAGTTTTTCAAGCATAGTTACTTCAGAAGACTCTAAGAGTACTAACGCTGCCAGTACTGAGGATCTGACCAAAACTCTGCTCTGAACTTATACACGCTAAAAGCACACCTGCTGCAAAGACTCTGATTTAGCAAAACTCTGATCAACATCAGAAGGCTCTGATCAAATTAGACTCTGATGGTTCTTGCTGAAAACTGTTGAAGAAGTATTCAAAGATTATGTCCGTTGGAATATCCAAACGACTCTTTCCTTATTTATGCTAGACACAAGACCACATACAAAAAGGATTTTTCTGTGCTTTCTTCTTCTAGGAAAGGTAACTTGATGTGAAGACAAAAAGGCTCAGACCTTTTGGTGCACACTGCTTAACGTGAAGTTTTCTCTTGGATCATTGTGCCTATAAAAGCAAGTCATCACACATCTTCTTCAGTTGACGTTTGATCTGAAAAGAAATCATTATTCAAAGCTCTCATACAATTCACATTCTTTCTAGAATTAATTTCTTTGTTCTTAATATTAAGTGGAAAATCACAGTTGTGATAAAGCTTTATTAGAAGCATTTTAAACACTTGTATTTGTAATTACATTTGATTGTAAGAAACCTTAAGAAGATCCAGTTAGGATCAGTAGTTCTTGAGAAGACTTTGAACAGTTGTTCTTAGTGCTTACTATTGTAATCAGTTGATTAAATAGTGGATTAAGTCCTTGTTTGAGAAAGGCAAATCACTCTAGGAAGGGTGGACTGGAGTAGTTGAGTTCAACGAACCAGAATAAAAATACTTGAGTATTATTTCTAAGTTTTTATCTTCATACTTATTCAACCCCCCCTTCTAAGTATTTTCTCACCTTCAGTTGGCATCAGAGCTCCAGTTCTGTGTGTGCTACCATTTCACAGTGACAGTAAAGATCCAGTGAGAAAAACTTTAATATATTTTTGGTTGTTACTATGGCTGATAATTCAATATCCAACATTAACAACAAATATAAAGAAAGGGACAGAATCAGCACTAAACCCCCTATGTTTGATAGGGAGAAATTTGATTATTGGAAAGACAGGATTGAAAGTTTTTTCCTTGGTTATGATGCTGATTTATAGGATTTGGTCATAGATGGATATGTTCATCCCATTGATGGGAATGGCAAGAAAGTAGATAGAAAATCTATGTCAGAAGCCCAAAAGAAAGAATTTAGAAATCACCACAAGGCTAGAACAATATTGTTAAATGCAATATCTCACACTGAGTATGAAAAGATCACAAACAGAGAAACTGCATTTGACATGTTTGAGTCCTTAAAAATGACTCATGAGGGAAACTCTTAAGTCAAGGAAACAAAGGCTCTGGCTCTAATCCAGAAGTATGAAGCTTTCAAGATGGAAGAAGCTGAATCTGTTGAAGCTATGTTCTCCAGATTTCAAATACTTACAGCTGGACTAAAGATTCTGGATAAAGGATACTCTATTGCTGATCATGTGAAAAAGATCATTAGAAGCTTACCTACCAGATGGAGACCTACGGTGACTGCGCTGAAAATGGCTAAAGATCTGAACAAGATCTCCTTGGAGGAACTAATCAGTTCACTAAGAAGTCATGAAATTGAACTTGAGGAAGATGAACCTCAAAAGAAAGGTAAATCAATTGCTTTAAAATCTAATAAATCTGCTAAAGCATTGCAGGTAATAGAGGAAAGCTCTGAAGAATCCTCATCTGAAGATGAAGATGAACTATCCATGCTGTCTAGAAGAATAAACAAACTCTGGAAGCATAAAGGAAAGAAGTTAGAAACTTCAGGAAGCCTGACCAAAGAAAAGAATCTTCTGGACACAGAAGATCTGGAAAAAAAGGAGGTTGTCTGTTATGAATGTAAAGAACCTGGACATTACAAAAATGAATGTCCAAAGGTGTTGAAAGACAAGCCTAAAAGAAAATCTGATAAGAAGAAAAAGGTTCTAATGGCCACCTGGGATGATTCAGATACATCTGAATCTGAATCTGAGTCAGAAGAGGAATGTGCCAATGTCGCTTTGATGGCAGACATAGAAGATCAGGAGGAAGGAACTTTAGGATCTGAATCTGACTCTGAATCTTACTCTGACGTTGAAGAGGTAATGGCTAAACTCACTAAAGAATAACTTATCAAAGTGTTATCAGAAGTTCTGAAGAGCTATAATAATATTAAGCTCAAATACAAGAAGCGTCAAAGCAATCTTGTATCTGAGAATAATATTCTCAAATCAGAAGTAGCTGAGCTAAATGAAAAGAACTTAAAACTGAAAAATGATTCTGAATTAGCTCAACAAAACTCTGATTCTGAAACTGAATCTGAATGCAAAAATATTTTGGAAAAATATGATTACAGCTTTCAGAAGTTTCTTGCTAAAAGCATAGACAGAAGCAAAATGGCTTCTATGATCTATGGAGTTAGCAGAAATAACAGGAAAGGGATTGGATATAAATCTTCCTCTGAAAAGGATTTAAATCCAAAACCTGTTGATAAAATTATCATCAAGAAAACTCCTTTATATTCCCACTTTAAATTTGGTCACTTGAATGATATTGAACAAACACGTTCTGAAAAGAATATTCATGTGTTTAAATCTAAGGCTAGTCAGAATAAACCATATGTTGAAAAACAAAAGTTTAGACAAACCTTCAGAACAACTAACCCTAAAGGACCCAAGAAGATCTGGGTACCTAAAAGTAAAATAATTCCTGTTGCAGATGTTCTTAGCAGCAAGGTCAGGACGCCAATCATGGTACCTGGACTCTGGATGCTCACGACACATGACAGGAGAAAGGTCTATGTTTCAAAGTCTGGAGTTTAGATCTGGAGGTGATGTGAAGTTTGGAGGGAATCAGAAGGGCAAGATCATTGGATCTGGCACTATTGGAAATGGTAAACTTCCCTCTATTACTAATGTTTTACTTGTAGAAGGATTAAAGCATAACTTATTGTCCATAAGTCAATTAAGTGACAATGGTTATGATATAACCTTTAATCAAAAATGTTGTAAAGCTATTAGTCAAAAGGATGGCTCTATCCTATTTAGTGGAAAGAGGAAAAACAACATTTATAAAATAAATCTTTCAGAACTTAAGGTTCAGAATGTTAAATGTCTCTTGTTTGTTAATGAGGAGCAATGGGTCTGGCACAGAAGATTGGGGCATATTAATATGAGACGTATATCTCAGATTAATAAACTTAATCTTGTCAGAGGACTTCCTAATCTGAAGTTTACCTCAGATGCTCTTTGTGAAGCATGTCAAAAAGGGAAGTTTTCAAAATCATCTTTTAAATCAAAAAATGTTGTTTCTACTTCCAGACCACTAGAATTACTTCATATTGATCTGTTTGGACCAGTGAAAACTGCATCCATCAGAGGCAAGAAGTATGGATTAGTCATTGTTGATGACTTTAGTAGATGGACATGGGTAAAGTTTTTAAAACACAAGGATGAGTCACATTCTGTGTTCTTTGACTTCTGCAAACAAGTCCAGAATGAAAAAGATTTCAAAATTATAAAAGTCAGAAGTGATCATGGTGGTGAATTTGAAAACAAATTTTATGAAAAATATTTTAATGAAAATGTCATTGCTCATGATTTTTCCTGTCCTAGAACTCCACAACAAAATGGAGTTGTAGAGAGGAAAACTAGAATTCTGCAAGAAATGGCCAGAACCATGATCAATGAGACTAATCTGGCAAAGCACTTTTGGGCAGAAGCAATCAACACAGCTTGTTACATTCAGAACAGAGTGTCTGTAAGACCTCTTCTGGAAAAGACTCCATATGAACTGTGGAAGAACAGAAAGCCCAACATTTCATATTTTCATCCTTTTGGATGTATTTTCTATATGTTAAATACTAAAGAAAATCTAAACAAGTTTGATTCCAAAGCACATAAGTGTTTCATGCTTGGGTATTCTGAACACTCTAAAGGCTATATAGTATACAACACTGAGACACAGATTGTGGAAGAATCTATTCATGTTAGATTTGATGATAAGCTTGGCATTAAAAAGCCAAAGTAGTCTGAAAACTCTGCAGATAGAGAAGTAGTCTTCACAGACTCTGAAAGCTCAGAGACTGACAAAGCTCAAGTGAAGGAACCAGAAGCAACGCCAGATGCCATTCCTTTAACTTCTCAAATGAACAATTTAAACATTTCTGAAGAATCAACTGTTAGAGGATCATCTTCCAGAATCAAAGCTTCTCATCCAGAGAATGTTATCATTGGAAAGAAGATGACCCTATGAGAACAAGATCCTTTCTCAGATCATCTGAAGCATTATTATTTGGACGGGTGTCGGTAATTGAACCAACTTCTGTAGATGAAGCTCTGCAAGACAATGATTGGATTATTGCCATGCAAGAAGAGTTAAATCAATTCACCAGAAATTATGTGTGGGATTTAGTTCAAAGACCAAAAGGATTCAATATAATTGGAACTAAATGGGTCTTCAGAAATAAGCTTAATGAGAAAGGAGAAGTTGAAAGAAATAAGGCAAGGCTTATTGCTCAAGGGTACAGTCAATAAGAAGGTATTGATTATACTGAAACTTATGCTCCAGTGGCAAGGTTAGAATCTATACGCCTTCTTATTTCATTTGCTGCACAAAATAACATCACTCTGTATCAGATGGATGTTAAAAGTGCCTTTCTAAATGGTATTATAGAAGAAGAAGTTTATGTCCACCAACCTCCTGGTTTTGAGAGTGAAAAATTTCCAGATCATGTTTTCAAACTAAAGAAATCTCTGTATGGTTTAAAACAAGCTCCCAGAGCTTGGTATGAGAGATTGAGCAATTTTCTTCTGGAGAAAAATTTCATCAGAGGCAAAGTGGACACAACACTCTTCTGTAAAACATTTAAGAAAGATCTTCTAATCTGTCAAATATATGTTGATGATATCATATTTGGATCTACCAATACTATGCTGGGAAAGGAGTTTGCTCAATGTATGCAGGCAGAATTTGAAATGAGCATGATGGGAGAATTGAGATTCTTTCTGGGAATTCAAGTCAACCAAACTCCAGAGTGCACTTACATACATCAGACCAAATATGTTAAAGAACTTCTGAAGAAATTTAACATGACTGATAGTAAGCTGGCAAAGACTCCCATGCATCCAACTAGTTCACTAGGCAAGGAAGAGGTAAGTAAGAAAGTAGATCAGAAACTCTACAGAGGTATGATAGGATCTCTTCTTTACTTAACTGCTTCTAGACCTGACATATTGTTCAGTGTATGCTTGTGTGCTAGATTCCAATCAGATCCTAGAGAATCACACTTGACAGCTATCAAGAGGATTCTAAGGTATCTGAAAGGTACTTCTAATGTGGGTTTGTGTTACAGAAAATCTGATGATTTCAAATTAGTTGGATTCTGTGATGCTGACTACGCTGGAGACAGAGTGGAAAGAAAAAGTACTTCTGGAAGTTGTAAATTTCTAGGAAGAAATCTAATCTTTTGGTACAGCAAGAAGCAACCCACAATTGCACTATCAATTACAGAGGCAGAGTATATTGCTGCTGCTGGATGTAGCACGCAGATGCTCTGGATGAAAAGTCAGCTAGAAGACTATCAGATATTTGAAAGTAACATTTCTATATTCTGTGATAATACTTCTGCTATATGTTTGTCTAAAAAACCCATTTTACACTCTAAGGCAAAACATATAGAAATTAAGCATCATTTCATCAGAGACTATGTTCAGAAGGGAATTATAAATTTAGCCTTTGTTGATACAAATCATCAATGGGCAGATATTTTCACAAAACCCCTTGTTGAAGATAGATTCAAATTTATTCTGAAAAATATTGGTATAGATTTGTGTCCAGAATAATATTTGTCAGAAGCAAATTTTACAGATGCAAAAATGTTTAATGCTCTGAAGTATTTCTTCTGATTATCTATTCATTTCATTAAATTACTTTATTTGTGAAAATCTGAACTAACAATACTCAGAGGATCTGAACGTTGGTTAATGTTTCATTTCTCAAGAGAATTCAGAAGCACATGCAAGCAAACATGTGTCACTCTAATTCTGCAAAGAAGGCGTGTACACTACTGAAGAGACGTTTGAGGTGAAGTTTGAATAGTGAAAATCTTGATTTTCCCCTCAATTTGTCAGAATCAATTAATGCTTGAAATGATTTTTATTCTTTTTCATTAATTGCTATGTGTGAATGTGCCATTATCTGACTATTTGTATGCCTAAGTGTTTACTATAAATATCTCATTTCTCACCACTTTCACACTTTTCACATCTCAAAAACGTTTATGCATTTCTGTCTTTTAAAAGTTCTTACTTTTTGCTTATGACAAAAAAGGGGGAGAAAATAGATCTGAACTGTTTAATTAAACTTTACCTGAATGAAACTTCAGACATATCAATTTTATCTAATATATTTATCTGAGTATTTCAGAACATTTGACAAGTATAATCTGTAAAAGAAACTCTGAGACTCCCAGATCATATTTAACTTATCAGACTCTGACTCTGAAATATGCAAGAGACTCTGACTATCAAATGTTTAAGACAATCAAGCTCTAACTCTGAAAAATACTCAAGACAAAAAGGGAAGATTCTATTCCTTTTTTATATTTAATTCAGGGGGAGATTCATCATCTCAGGGGGAGTTATAATTCATTCTTTTTACAATTAAACAAAATTTCTGATGTTTTTGTCATCATCAAAAAGGGGGAGATTGTTAGAACACAGATTGGTTCTTAATAATATCTCTATGTTTTGATGATAACTATAATTGTATTGAAGAATTATATACTCTAAAATTTGCTTAAGAATGTTTGCTGCAGATATCAAAGTAAACATCACTCCAGAAGCAAATCAGAACTGAACATAATAAATATGCAAGGCTCTGAAGCGTCAGATGCTACCATTAGAAGATTTTGAAAGCTGCCATCAGAAGATCCTGAGCGTTGTCTCCAGAAGGATCTGAAGCAGAAGCTCCAGAAGAATCTGAAGCAAGTCAGAAGCATCTGAACCTTTGAAGAATTTTGTATGAAGAGTTTTTCAAGCATAGTTACTTCAGAAGACTCTAAGAGTACTAACGCTGCCAGTACTGAGGATCTGACCAAAACTCTGCTATGAACTTATACACGCTAAAAGCACACATGCTGCAAAGACTCTGATTTAGCAAAACTCTGATCAACATCAGAAGGCTCTGATCAAATTAGACTCTGATGGTTCTTGCTGAAAACTGCTGAAGAAGTATTCAAAGATTATGTCCGTTGGAATATCCAAACGACTCTTTCCTTATTTATGCTAGACACAAGACCACAGACAAAAAGGATTTTTCTGTGCTTTCTTCTTCTAGGAAAGGTCACTTGATGTGAAGACAAAAAGGCTTAGACCTTTTGGTGCACACTGCTCAATGTGAAGTTTTCTCTTGGATCATTGTGCCTATAAAAGCAAGTCATCACACATCTTCTTCAGTTGACGTTTGATCTGAAAAGAAATCATTATTCAAAGCTCTCATACAATTCACATTCTTTCTAGAATTAATTTCTTTGTTCTTAATATTAAGTGAAAAATCACAGTTATGATAAAGCTTTATTAGAAGCATTTTAAACACTTGTATTTGTAATTACATTTGATTGTAAGAAACCTTAAGAAGATCCAGTTAGGATCAGTAGTTCTTGAGAAGACTTTGAACAGTTTTTCTTAGTGCTTACTATTGTAATCAGTTGATTAAATAGTGGATTAAGTCCTTATTTGAGAAAGGCAAATCACTCTAGGAAGAGTGGACTGGAGTAGTTGAGTTCAACGAACCAGGATAAAAATACTTGAGTATTATTTCTAAGTTTTTATCTTCATACTTATTCAACCCCCCCCCCCCCCTTCTAAGTATTTTCTCACCTTCACACTCAATTTTGGAATTTTTGGTAAATGGTGAAATCAAACAAACCAATCATCATGGGCCTGCATGGGACTCATTAAGCCCTAATATATAAGCTGGAGACAAACCCTAAATGCCTCAGAAGGTGGATGACTGCATGAGAAGAAAGTTTCCATAAAAAATACACAAAAACTTTCTCTTCTTCGAGTTTGAATTCTCACTGGGTTTTCCTTCAAGTTATTGCTCATTTCTTCATCACTAAAGGTCAAGGAAGAGATTAGAAGCATCAAAGTGAAGCTTGCAAGGCATTTGAAGAGCCAACCGAGCAGCTCCGTTAGGTATTTGCAAGGCATTTGAAGCTTTCATTTTAGGCACTCATTTAGGTTCATAACTGGTGCATTTGAAGCCCTATCATGTGTAGGCCATGTTTGGATCATTTTCATGCTTGTTTGATTGATTTTCGATTTGAGTGTAAAAATTTTGTGGCCTGTTTTCTCTAAGTTCCTATAACCTTTTTCAAAATCTAAGACCATATTTGGATTCTACGTGGAATTTTCTTTGAAATGGTGTCAAGTGTTTGGATTTTTATGTTGATTTGTAGTTTGCTCTGATGAAGCTCGCCTGAGAAGACGACTGGAGCTAGGGCTCCGGCGTCTGAGGCTTGAGCTGAGGTGGCTTGGGTGATTTGGCATTGACCTCGCCTGCGTGGTGTGTTAACTCTGAGCTGGCTTGCCACTCAGATTAATGAAACAGTTCGTTTCATTCAGTTGAGTCTGATTTGGGTTTTGGGCTTAACATAATTGATTTTCACACCCCCTTTTGAGAGGCCCATAACATGGTTGTAGTTTAAATCATTTTGCTTATACACCCCTTTCCATTTCTAATTTCTTTTTTATTTCATTTTTATTGCATTTTCTATTTAATTCATTTTAAAATAGTTTTGAGTTTTACAAAAATCCCAAAAAATATGATTGTGACATTTCAAGATGTTAGGATATTTTTCAATATTTTTATTTTATTTTTCAATTATTTTTTCTATTTTTAATTGATTTAATGATTGAAGTGGTTTTGTGGTTTGTATCTTGAATTGAAGCTTGATCATTGACCTTGATTAAACACCCCCTTTGACCAATTTTCCTCTCATACTTAGGTGTTAGATTGAGGCTTTTTTGCGGGCTGGTTTGAGGTCTTGATGATCATTTTTCAATTGTTTTTCATTAGCTCTTTTTTGTCCCTCGATGTTGACTCGATAAGTGGAACACCTTGCATTGTTTGACCTAATTGGTGGTGCTTTGAGTTGATTCTTGTATTGAGCTTTTGCATTCTGATTTTGGATTTGTTCAACTTGAGTTAGGTATTTTATTTGGATTTTATATGAGCTTGATTCTATTTTTGGTATATGCCTCAAATTCAAAGTGTTTTAACCATGTGTATGCATACAATCCTTGACCTAGTTTTGGGATATGATCATGAGTGATCCCTTGAGGACCTCTTAAGCCTTGTTAGCTTTTGTTAACATGATTGAGGTGCTGCCTTGCTTAATTGTAGGTCATTTGGATGTGTACCTTGTGCCACAAGTTTCATTTGATCATGTCTTTCCACTTAAGTTTGAAGTGTGAGATTGTTGTATGGACTTTGGTCATTCAACTTGAGTGTGATCATTATTGTGTTTGCTTGATATCTTGATTTTGAATTTGAGGTTTGTCATTTGAGTTCACATCTTACCTTGATGGTTATGTGCTTGTTCATGATGCTTTGGTGATGTTTGTTTCACTTTGAGGATGTTATGAACAATTGAACTTCTCTTGAGTTGTTTGGTTGCTTTTCTTTATGTGATCATAAGTAAATGTGGGATTGAGATGTTCATGATGTGGTTGCTGCCCCACTCTACCTCTCCCCTTACTACTTTGATTGTGTTTCTTTGTTTAGCACCTTTCTTCTCTTGATGATTGATGGCATTTGATTGTAGGAGCTTGCTTCTCTCATTTCCTCTCATCTTTCTTGACTTGTTTAAGTCTTCCATCTTTGTGACTTGTGTTGGTCTTGTTGCATTGTTCCATGTTTGGATTTTTGTTTGCATTTCATATCTTTTTCCATCTTGTATAGACTTGTTTAAGTCTTTCATTTCATTTTCATCTGTGATTGATTATGCATTGTGTTTACTTGTGCTTGCTCACATGATCCCTTAGGATTCCTAGTCCCTCTATTTAAGATGGGAGTAGGAGAGACATTAGGCTTTCAATCCTTTGCATGATAACATTAGGTAGTATACCTTTCATCTCAACTTTAGGATCACTTTGCATGATAACATTAGGGTTTATAGTTCCCTTTAGAGTTCTTGTGTCATCTCTTCTCATCTCAAAATTATTTCAAGACACCCAATAAAGGATAACAAGTGTTGTATGCTACGAGCTTTAAGTACATGAGGAATGATAAGTGGGGAGGTCTCTCTTCACATTATCTAGAGTGTTTAGTGTATGCCCTTTGGGCGATATGCGACGCATTCACTCTTGTGTCATAATCTTTAGTGCAACATGAGTTTCAAACTAACTCAATTCACTTCTCTAAAAAACACAAAACAAACTCAAACCTTTTTATCCTTCAGGATTGTTTTCAAACCTCATTTTTAGAAAGAGTATGTTAAGTTTCTGTTCTACCGCAAACAAACATCGTCCCTAACTGCTAGAACAAAGATTTAACATTGCTCATAAAACACTTAACCAATCAGTGGTCTAGGTTTCCCGAACTATGTTTGCTCCGATTTCTCATACCATATGAGGATACGTAGGCATAAGACGACGATGTCTTGGTGAGCAACCTGCCCCCATCACCCGTAGTTTCCCGAACTACGTTGACTCTGACTTTCCCATTGCACGAGGGAATACGTAGGTATAAGGCGGCGATGTCCTATTGAGTCTGTTCTTTCCCTTCACCCTCGTTTAGCAGTAGCTTTTAGATGGTTTTCACCCATAGATTAGACAACAAGCATGGATCCTGTTGATTACGACGGACGTGAGGGGTGCTCATACCTTCCCCTTGCGTAACCGACTCCCGAACCCAAGATTTGGTTGCGATGACCTTGTCTTTCTCGTTTCTCTAGGTTTTCTTCGATCGTTTCCTTTCCCTCTCTTTGGGATAAATAACATTCGGTGGCGACTCTTCTGTCTGTTTGCCGCCCTTTTTTTTGCAGTTGCGACAGGAGGGAGTAGTTATGCTTTCTCATGACTAAGCAGGACAATTGGCGTTCGTTTAGCAAGTGACTACATGCACTATGACACTTGTCGGAAGCTGATGGTTTTAGGAGGTTATTGGTAGTTATTTTTACTATTATAAATAAGAGTTCTAGACATAGAATTTAGTGTGTTATAATTTACTATTTGTACAAGTTACTCCCAAATTTACTCAAAGTACCCAAGTGTAGAGAAACGAGTTCAAGGAGAATGTACGTTATGTAAACACACCATCTTTACTTTCAATGAAGTTTAATTTACTTGCTTAACTTTAAAAGAGCGTTCCTTTACTTTTCTTGCAATCTGCCCCTTCTAAGCATTTTACTTTATTTTGCCCAAATCTTTTCAAAGCTCTTTACTTAATTTCCTGCAATTCTTTATCTTCTCTCTTTAGTTGAACAACACTTTTATGTTAAGATTTTTACTTAAACACTGTCGAAGTGTATAAGTTAGATACACTAGTTCAAAATATAACTTTTAGCACATGTCCTAGGATCAATCTGATCGATCCTGTGAGTCACCAAAGTTAGATTTGGAAGATCAGCGGTTGTTTTCCATTTTTCAAGGGAAACACATACTAGATTTTAATCCAACATCTCACAAATCTCCAGCTTGGATCTAACTCTGTGACATCAAGGAATTAGCTTTCTTCATGCAGCTTTATCAACTGCATACAGTGGAAAAACTTGCAACTGGGCAACGTCTTGGTGATCATATCAGCAGTATGTGAATAGACTTTGGTTGCTACTTTACTATCTTCACCCAAGGCTCCATCATAAATTAGGACTTTATTCAGAGACCCATTTATGTACCTTAGAATCCACTTCAATGCTTGCCAATGAGCCTTTCCAAGATTCGCCATGTACCTGCTTACAAGACTTACTGCATATGTTATGTCAAGTCTAGTACAAACCATAACATACATCAAAGAACCTACTATGTTAGCATATGGAATGCTATTTATATAAGTTCTTTCAATATCAGTGCTATGACACTGATCTATTCTTAACTTGAATTAAGGGTTTGTTGGAGTCATAACAGGCTTTGAATTCGACATACCAAACTTTTCGAGAATCTTCCGTAGGTATGCCTCTTGAGATAAGCATAATTTTGACTGCTTTCTATCTTTTCAGATGTCAATCCCAAGAATCCTGGATGCAGCACCCAGATCCTTCATGTCAAACTCCTTATTAAGTTCAACCTTCACCCTCATTACATCTTCGACATTGTTGCTTGCTATTAGAATGTCATACACATAGAGCAACAAAATAACAAATGAATTACCCGGTTAAAATTTGAAGTAAACACAATGGTCGAACTGACTTCTGATGAAACTTATGCATGCCATGAACTTGTTGAATCTCCTATTCTACTATCAAGGAGATTGTTTCAGTCCATATAAGGATTTATTTAGCTCACACACATAATTTTGCTTCCCTTTTTCGACATACCCTTCAGGTTGCCTCATCAGGATTGTTTCATCTAAATCACCATACAAGAACGCAGTCTTCACATCCATCTATTCCAGTTCAAGGTCGAACTGTGCCACTGTGGCAAGAAACATTTGAATGGATATATGCTTCACAACAGGAGAGAATACATCATTGAAGTCGACACCTTCTTTCTGAGTGAACCCTCTAGCAACCAATCTTGCCTTGTATCTCTTCGACGCCACTCCTTCGGTTCTTTCCTTAACTTTGAAAATCCATTTAAAATTGATTAACTTGGCTCCAACAAGTTTCTTGATCAGTTCCCAAGTATTGTTATCATGAAGAGATTTCATCTCATCATCCATGGCCTTCAGCCATTCAGTCTTCTTTCGACTCCTCATAACTTCCTTATAGTCTTTAGGTTCTTCGTCGAGGGTCACATATGCTTTCTCAATGCTAGATCATGGAAGTACTTCCTGGATGACGGATTTATTTCCCCCTTTCTTTTTTGTGCTTGCTAGTTTTGACAAGATGTTTGCCCAGCTGTTGTGTTCGTGGGGAACGTGTTTCACTTCTACGGAGGTAAACTTTGTCATCTTTTCTTTGACCGGGGTCAAATATTCATACATGTTGTCATTTTTGACCTAGTATTCTTCTCGGACTTGGAGGGCCACGAGCTGAGAATCCGTGCAGATGAGAACTTCTTCTACCCCTAAGTCTTCGGCAAGGTGCAGACCTACGAGGAAAGTTTCATATTCAGCCTGGTTGTTAGAAGTAGGGAAAGACAACGTGAGCGAGACTTCGATGAGGATTCCTTCCTTGTTTTCCAGGATGACACCTTCCCTGCTCCCCACTGAGCTAGATGCTTTATAGAAGAAGATAATCCATTTGCAGGCACCGCTAGTAGGGTAGTAGGGCAAGGTCATTTCTGCGATGAAGTCGGCCAGTACTTGAGCCTTGAGGGCCTTTCTGCTCTCATACTGGATGTCAAATTCGGATAGCTCCAACGGCCGTTTGAGCATCCTGTTGGCCATATCTAGACGGCCTAATAGTTTCTTTACGGGCTGGTTCGTACGCACCATGATTGTGTGGGCCAGAAAGTAGTGCCTCAGTTTTCTTGCAGCGTTGATAAGGGCTAGGGCCACCTTCTCTATCTTTTGGTACCTCAACTATGGACCTTGAAGTGCCTTTCTCGTGAAGTAGATGGGCTTCTGCTCGTCTGGTGTTTCATGAATGAGGGCGGTGCTGACAACCTCGGTTGCGACAACGAGGTAGAGATAAAGGGTCTCCCCGATATCTGGTCGGAAGAGGACTGGTGGCTCCGACAGAGCTTGTTTCAGGTGGAGGAAGGCTTTGTCGCATTCCTCCTTCCACTCGAAAGCTGCCTCCTTGCGGAGGAGTTTGAAATGGGGGAGGGCGTGTTGGGCAGATTTGGCCACAAAGCGGGATAGCGATGCAAGCATCCCATTTAGGGACTGGATGAACTTCTTTGAGTTCGGCGTGGGAAACTCGGAGAAGGCTCTGCACTTGTCGAGGTTAGCTTTAGTTCCTCGTTCGGTCAGATAGAAATCGAGGAACTTGCCCGCTCGTACCCCGAACATGCACTTCTCCGGATTAAAGCGCATCATGTATTTCCTAGCCTGCTTGAAGACCTTCCTCAAGTGGATCGTGTGATCGGATTCCTCGTGGGACTTCACGATCATGTCATCCATATAGACTTCGATCATATCCCTAATTTCTCCTCAGAAGACTTTGTTCATCATTCTTTGGTAGGTCGCGCCAATGTTTTTCAAGCCGTAGGGCATTACGTTGTATTAACAGTTGCCCGACTCGGTCATGAAAGTTGTGTACCTTTTGTCGCTTTTTTCCATGGGTATTTGGTTATAACCCGAATATGTGTCCATGAAAGACAATAATTTAAAACCGGCAGAATTATCAACTAGTTTATCTATGTTGGGGAGGGGATATGCGTCTTTAGGGCATGCCCTATTAAGATTGGTATAATCAATGCACATTCGCCATTTTCCATTGTTTTTCTTCACGAGTAAAACATTGGATATCCAAGTGGTGTACTTGGCTTCTGAGATAAATCCTGCCTCTAGGAGGTCTTTTATAGCTTATTCGGCAGTCTTCGTCTTCTTCGGAGACTGTCGTCATCTATGTTGAGCTACAACCCTAACGACAGGATTGATAGTGAGGTGGTGACAAGCCACATCAGGGTCTAGCCCGGGCATATCCCCGGCGTTCCACACGAACAAATCTGCATTCTCCCGGAGGCAGACTCTCAGTTGTTTCCTCGTAAGTTCGGGGAGTCCGGTCCCAATCTTCGCTCCCCGCTGGGGGTTGTCATAGAGTAAGACAAGTTCGAACTCTCCATCCAGAATTGGGCGCATCGGATGGAAAGTTTCTCCGCTACTGGTAGACGTGGATGGGCTGCTCGAAGATGGGTGAATCTCTTTCCCATTCGCCTTCTAAATCCTCCGGTCGTCTTCGGAGAAATGGCTGTCAAGGTCGATAAAGTCGACGCAGGGCAGCGACTTTGTCTCTTTGGCGCTGCTGAGCGGAGAAGACTTGCTAGGAGTCTTTAGTCTAGCGGCGATGGTGTTCATCCCCTTTAAGGCTACCTCGAAACATCTCTTCGCGGACTCAATGTCTTCGTGCAGAGTTGCCACGAGACCTTTTGAAGTATAAAATTTCATATTCAGGTGCACTATTGAAGACACGACTACCAATTCAGCCAGAGTTGACCGCCCGAAGATGCACTAGTATAGCGACAGGAAATCGATGACCAGGAACTGGACCTTGATTGACCTAGTTATTTCAGCGGACCCAAAAGTTACGATCAACTCTATGTAACCTCAGGGTTTCGTCATCGACCCATTGAAAGCCTGCAGATCTGAGCCCATATAGGGTGTCAGATGTGATTCATCCAACTGGAGGGTGGAGAATAATTGGGAATACATAATATCAATTGAGCTGCCTTGGTCGACGAGGATTCGTCGGACGTCAAAATTGGTCATCTGGGCTCTCACGAGCAGAGGGATGCTGGTGTTGGGGGCTCTACCGAGGAGCTCCTCGCAGTAGAATCAGATGGAAACAGACTCTCCCCGGAGTCTGTCGAGGGTGGAGTTTCGATTCGAGCTCTTGCTGATAAGGTGCTCGAATTTTCTTTTAATGGACCCTACCGTAACTTTGTTGAAGCCCCCTCCAGAGATGACCATGGCGGAGAGGAAAGTCTCCCACGGGCTGTGCGCAACAAAATATGGAGGGGCACTGAGTCCCTCGGGGATGTAGGAATCCTCAGGCCGTGAGATGCTCATAGCAACCTGAATACTAGTTTCTTCTGAGGAAGGCACCTCTTCCTCAACCTTCTTAGAATCCTGGGTGTCATGTCGAGGAGCATCCTTCCATTTGGCGAACTGCTTTAAATGTATGTCCCTGATGAGTATCTCTATGACATCTTTCAAGTGGATGAAGTCGTTGGCCATATGACCATGGCTCTTACGGAACCAACAATATTTCGACTTGTCAGTGTTTGGTTTGGACGATATTTGTTTGGGGAACCAGACTCCCGCTTGCCGGAATTCTTAGTTGGCATATTTGGAAAGGATTTTTTCCTGAGAGACCGTCAAGGGAGTATACTCGTGGAACCGACCAAAAGGTCCCTTGTTGTCCCGGGGCTCTCGGGGATGGTCTTCGTGTCTTCTATCTCCTCGATGGGGTGTTAAGGGCTCGTCGTACTTGGAGGATCGGGTACTCTCCTGATGCCTCGAATCTCGGGCAGAACTGGAAGTCTCCTTCTCTTTATACTGGATGTACGCTTGTGCTTTGAGGAGAAAGGCGTCCAATGTTGTTAGAGGCTGGATGTCCATGGCTTTAGTAAAATATGTGTGGGGATGGAGCCTGCGCTCGAGCAGAAATTTCTTCATGGCATCGGTCGTGGAGACCTGGACAACTTCCTTGTTGAACCACTCAATGTAGGCTTGTAGAGGTTCATCCTTCCCCTGAATGATGGCCTCAAGGGAAGCTTCAGTCTTCGGGTGACGGCAAGAGGCCATGAAATATTTGAAGAACATTCTCCCCAATTGCCTCCATGAGGTGATGGAATCGTCAGGGAGTCTTTTGTACCAAGTCATTGCTCCCTTCCTGAGCGTGGTCGGGAACAACCTACATTTAATGGCACCCCAGACACCACGGTAATTGAGTAGCGCATCTATATTTCTGATGTGCTCGTCGGGGTCCGTAGTACCGTCGTATGTGCCCAGAGAAAGGGGTTTCTCCAATCCCTTCGACAGGCACATAGCCATAATCTTCTGGGAAAACGAGCTGCGAGGCTCGTCGTTACTGCTGTTGCTGGACCATGATAGGGAACGGGTGCCCTGTCTGTAGGTAGGATGGCGATCTAGACAGGGAGACGGGGTTCGTGCCCGACCCTTGGATCTGGGCGGAGGAGAACGTTGGGACTCTGCTTGGCGATCTCTTATGGTCTTCTTGGGTTGCGGGGAATGCTGGTTTTGAGGAGAGATATGGTCGCGCTTTCTGACGGTCTAGGTCTCTAGCTCCGGAGGTTTCGACGGTTTCTTTCATGCTGGGGAGGAGGACTCTGTGGTCTTTGACGCTCTTTCCTCGACGGAGGGGATCTTGGACGACTGGAATCTTCTAGAGCTCCCATCCTCACGTTTTGATTGAGGATTAGGTGGTTGGTCTTGTTGAGAACCTCGACGAGGGCAGCCATGACTGGGTCGACGCTGGGCGGAACTGGAATTGGCAGGTGCTCTAGGATGAGCGGGACCTCGTTGTGATCTGCGCGAACGGGGGATGGAGAAGTGGTGGCTCCGTCCCTTTGTTAGAGGACGTCTCCCCCAAGATAGGTGGTTGCCCTGTCAGTATCAGTCTTGCTGACGGAGAGGAAAGCAAAGTTACGAGCATCACGGGTGTTGTCACGGCTGGCCATGATTGGAATTTGGAAGAACTGTTTTGGTCTCAAATCTACGAAGGGAGAAAAGACGGGGATAATAGGTTTCCCACAGACGACGCCACTGATCTTAACGGCTGATCAGAACCTGAAGTGGGCCAGAGACAATCATCTGTGATGCTGGGTGTGAGAGAGGGGGAGGGGATGTACCTGCAAGGCACTCCGATGCTAAAGTAAGAATCGGGAGAAAAAAAGGCGACAAAATATGTGTGTATCAGGGTGAATATTGGATACATGACCCTCTCAAATGATAGGATTTTTATACTGCCCACAACGCTTGGCCGTTGGTCCCTATTTTCGGGGCGAGATAACTGTTTTCCGAAGAATAGGTAACTGCCAGAAACTAGCCGTTGGAATGGGCAGAGGTGTCCATAACTAGCCGTTGCTACGGGGAGAGACGCAGTTACGGGTACAAGCGTCTTGACTGTGTCTGGATGGTGAAACCGTGCGTGACGGATAAGGGCTGACGATAAACCGGTCAACCTCCCTTGTTGGAGAGGCAGAAAGATAAATATTTCCCCAAATTGGTTGGACTTAGGCAATTGGGTCATTTTGGGAGCAGAAGTGGATTGGGTCATGCCTAACCATTGGGTCAGTCCGAAATAATTTTTAATTAAAAAAATGAATTATTATTTCTTGGGTTTAATTAAGAAGTTATGGGTTTTTACCTAATTATTATTGGCTAATATTCCAACAAGAGTTTTATTAACCTCTGATTTATGGATAACTTATATTACATAGGGTTATATTTTCTTAACAACTCATTATGTTGATTCTAATTGGAGTTTAAAGAGTAGGATTCTCAATTTTTCTCACATGTTTCTCCCTTATTGTGGACTAGAGTTGTCAAAAAAGATTCTTGAATTTGTAAGTGATTGAGGAATATAAAATAATATATTTTTTCTTACATTGAGTAATGCTTTAGCTAATGATGTAATGCAAGCTTATTTAAAAAGAAATTTTATCTTGCAAATTTTGCTATTATGTGATGGAGAGTTCATTCATGTGTGTTGTTTGGCGCATGTTTTAAATTTCATTGTGCACGAGGGATTGAAAGTTGTTGGAGATGCATTGGAAAATATTAGAGATAATGCCAAGTATGTGAAGGATTCAGAAGGTAGAATGAAAAAATTTAAGGAATGCATTGAATTCATTAATGGTGTTGTCACTTTAGTTGGTTTGTCTTTTGATGTTCCAACAAGATGAAACTTAACTTATTGATGCTAGAGAGTTCTTTGAAGTATCACCTTTTATTTTCAAGTCTTAGCTTTCATGATGACATTTTAAGGTTTATCTCTTAGAAAAAGACTAAAAAAAAGGAGTAAAAATATGCGCATTCTCGTTGTCGGTTTTTTTTTGTTGCAAATTTAGAAAACTCAATGTGTTTTGAATGAAAGTAGTCAATGTTATTAAAATAATGGCTACTAATTTGATGTTGAAATCTGAGAAGTACTGACATGATTAAAGTGTGGTGTTTGCTCTAGGAGCGGTTCTTGATCCAAGAATAAAACTTTCTACTTTAGAATTTTGTTATTCAAATGTTGATCCACTTACTTATAAACATAAAATAAAAGAAATTAAGAAGAATTTGTAAATCTCTTTGAGCATTATTCTTCGAATCTTAATTCATCTACCACAACTTCCACAAGCACTCCATTTTCCGCTACTTCGTCTATCTAAAATTGACTTCCAGCCTGTTTAATGTAAGTAACTTAATCATAATGTATTTATTTTCTTTATTTTGATGGCATGATACATGAATATGTGAAGCAATTACTTATATTCTTCCAGTTTGATTGCTAATGTTCTGTGTTGGTCTACTTATCGTTTGACGTAGGCTTAATCTTTAACTTTGAATAATATATTAGGAATTAAAAGAACATAATCAACAACTTACAACTTCAATATAAAAGTCTCAACTTGATATTTATATGGAGGAACATAACTTGGATTCTACTTATCAAAACTATGATGACTTGTATGTTCTTCAATGGTGGAAGGAGAAAATGCATTGGTTTAAAGATTTATCTTCAATTAATCATGATTTGTTAGAAATTCCTATCACTACTGTTACATCTGAATTGACATTTAACATTGATTTTATCATTCTTAACAAGTATAGAAGTCATTTATTATCAAAAAATGTGGAGGCTTAGATTTGCAATCGCTATTAGCTTCACAGTGTTACTAGTTCAAGTATATAATCATGTTTTTTAATTGTTTTATTTCATTTCTATGTGGTTTGTTTGGCTAGATAAGATATATGATTATGAGTTTTATTTTATATTTTATTTTATGCACTTGTAGTGAGTCACGATGAGAAGACGAATAGTGGATGATTTTAACCAATTGCTATGACATCAACCGAAGTTTTAGAGAAGGTCTTGAGCAGCAAACTCTACCGCACAGGTCTCAAATATTAGAGGGCTCCAAATTTTGAAAGATATATATTTTTTCATTAATATTAATAGATATAAAAAATATTATAATAAAAACTCAATAAAAAAAAATACTATAATAAAAACTCAATATATAAAAAAATAAAATGGATCAAATGTCAAAATAATTATAATTAAATATACTTTTAATTAATATATAATTATAATTTTTATGTCGTTTTCAATTATTTTAATTGCACTTTTTTATAAAAAAAAATTGGGTCTATTTTTAAAATTAGAATGAGACCTTTAGATTTATTGGGCAGGTCCTGCGAAGCTTCATATGTTTACGACATAGATGATGATTGATGAAGTGTTTGTTATGAAACTTTTGGAATTTATTTTTCGCTGCTAGTTTTTGATTGTATTTGTTTAGTTTGTGCTAGTTTGTTTTGCAGATTTGTGCTCTGAGATGTCCTCAACTAGATTGTGCATGTTGGTTTTTTGGTATTGTGATATTAATGTCATAACATGGTTGAACCAGTAGATTATTTTAGTGTTTTAGTGTGTTATTTTTTAGTTTTTTTTTTCTGTTATAGTTATGTTGTTTTGTTTATGTTGAAGAATATAATATTGATATTAAGACTATTAAGATTTGTTGAAGTTCTATTATGCGTTATTAAAAAATATATTTTGTCTGTCTCTTAATAATTAAAAATTATATAATAACTCAAATTGTGAAAAAAAATTGGTGGAATAGTCCATCAACTCATTATTAATAAAGGAGATTAACTTGATTTTTCAATTCAAATTCCTAAGTTGTTCTGCCCCGCTATTGAATTAGCTTAAATAAGAGCAACCTAAACACGACAAACCTCTTCTTTGTGACCCTGTATTTATAGATGTATAATAAATTCTAATTCTAATTTTGAATATTTTACATTATTTCAATTCAATATAGTTTTCTATTTTAAAAATAGTTATTTTTAAAATTATTGAAAATTCAAAATTTAAATTATATTGTTGCTTTGCTAGTGAGCAACTTTTGTTAAGAAATATTGTGAGGTTATTAATAGAAAACGAAAATAATTGTCTAAATAAATTCCATTAAAAAAAACGAAGAAGGTATTGAATGATATTCTAATAACTTAACGAAGAAGAAAAATAGAAGTCTTTGTTTAGCATAGTAAGAAAATATACGCGTTTGTTTTTTCTTTCGCTTTCTTAGCACAACCCTTCGTTTTTTCCCTTACCCTAAATTTGCGCCTATTCCCACGACGTCATTTTTTCTTTCGTATAAAACCCAATCCAACCTCACCATTTTCTCATTCCCCAAATTTTCCCCTGAAACCGAAACCATAAATCATCACCGATCAATTTTCCGATCATGGCCGCAGAAGCTCAAACCGAATCACAACCTCAACAACAACCGGTAAATCTCTCTTTTCTCTTCTCTATCGTCGTTTTATACATGTTAATTTAGGGTTCTAAGTTTTTTTTTTCAATTGATTTAATTTAAGGCTGAGGAGAACATTAACAATAATCAAGATGTACAACAACTGAAGTATCTTCAATTCGTGCAATTCGCAACGATTCACGCCTTGATGCGATGCGCGATCCTCTATTCCTACGCGAAAGAACGATCCGGTCCACTCAAAACCGGTGTCGACACCGTTGAAGAAGCCGTTAAGACCGTCGTCGGTCCAGTCTACGATAAATTTCACCAAGTTCCCGTCGAGCTTCTCAAATACGTTGATCGCAAGGTTGACGAGTCCGTTTCCGAGTTGGATCGTCATGTTCCTACTAACGTCAAGAAGGTTTCAACTCAAGCTCGATCTGTTGTCACTGAAGTCCGCCGTGCCGGAGTTGTTGAATCGGCTTCTGGATTGGCAAAAACTGTTTACTCGAAGTATGAGCCTAAGGCGGAAGAGTGCGCTGTGTCGGCATGGAAGAAGTTGAATCAGCTTCCGCTTTTTCCTCAGGTGGCTAACGTGGTTTTGCCAAAAGCAGCTTATTGTACTGAGAAGTATAATGAAGCTGTGGTTTTAAGTGCTGAGAAAGGTTACAGAGTTTCTGCTTATCTTCCATTGGTTCCTACTGAGAAGATTGCTAAGGTCTTTGCTGCTTAAACAATGCTGCTTTCGAATTGCGATAGATTGTGCTTTCCATAATTTGTATGTTTGGTTTTATTTTAACTTTCTAGTTGTAATTAGAAAGTAAACTTGTTTTCAGATTCTGGTGTGGATATGGGAATCATGATCTATAAAAATACAGATTGAAAATCATAGATTCTATAATGTGTTCTTTTTATTACTATCAAAGTCTATGATACTGCAATGTTGTTTTGTTTATAATGAAAGCTTCATGATATGCTTATCTTGTAGATGAAAATAAAAATTGAAAGTGAGAAATTTGGATACACACTTCATGATAAGCTTCATGATACTATCAAAGTCTATGATTGTGCTTATCTTGTATGAAAGCTTCAATGAAGATTACTTTGTAGATCAAGTATGGGATATATATAATTTAAGAATTACATAAACTATCATTTATAGATGCTTTACTGTTCTGGAAATTAGTGGTCGAGGCAAAATCACAACTTTGAGGGAACAAAACTTTTTGTCATAAGGCAGACATTTGTTATCAATGGGATCCTACAATCAAATTTAAGTAAGCAACCTTAGCTTCTTCATAGGTCAGATGAACCAAACATTAAAGAGTGCTTGTCCAGTACCTGATTCTTCTCCCCCTGCACAAATAATCACTATTCCTTAGGTTGGCATGTGCAGTAGTGCTGGGAGTTGGTTTTCCTTTGATACTTATTCCACTGCTTTACTTTTCTGGATTTGTAAATTTGCTGTACCATTAACAAATGTGGTTCCACAATGAGAGAAATGGAGTTGCAATATAGAACCTGGGTTTGGTTGAGAAATGAGTTATGAGAAATGGAGTTGCAATATAGAACTTGGGTTTGGTTGAGAAATGAGTTATGAGAAATGGAGTTGCAATATAGAACTTGGGTTTGGTTGAGAAATGAGTTATAAGGTATGGAAGGTGCAGCTAATATCACGGAAAGCCATAAATTTGACTAAAATTAGTCTGCGAAACTTGAACGAAGTTGCCCAAGAATATCATGGGAAACTATGTTTACAAATTTTCTGCCATCCTCGTGTGTTGATAATTTCTATAGGTTTTTTTGGTTTCCTTAATGTTATCTCTTTTCATGCGGTCCAAGACCCCATCCACTTCTTTATCAGCTCGTACGTATGCCTTGATACATGTGTATATTCTTTTGGACATTTTCCGATAAGCTCACTATAGCTTCTGCATCTTCAACACAAGCATTATCACCAATCCAACTATGTAGAGCCGCAATCACCCTAGGGTTAGGTTTCCATTTTTTTATTTTCCAAATACAAAGACACGACAATTTTCAAGCACCCAAATGCTTTCTCTATCTCACCCTTATGCAAGTATCGACTTGCGACTAAAGTCCAAGTGTTTGGATTTGTGGCCTTCCCCTTGTTCCGTAAATCTTCAAGTATGGCTTCTGTTCTCTCAAGAAAATCGAACTCCCAAATCGTAACAGTTTGAAATTTGTCAAGCAGCATCAGGATCGAGACTTCACATTAACTTGAAGCATCTCCAAGTTCACGATTTTAATACCAAGTATATGAGTATACTTGACAATTAGGATTTTATCTATACTTTGGCATAACTCGGTTTAATTTAATTTGATTCATTACCTTTGTGCCTACAAATTTTTTCCAAGCTAGAATCCACACTTTCAACTGCTGCACCAACTCACTCCATAACCCAAACTTCAGAATCCTTTGTGCAACCTGGCAATAAAAGCTGGATAAACTCTAATGAAGTCAAGAGTATCCGTCACATATGTGAATTGGACAAGGTGTGTTTTTTAATTAGCATTGGCAACCTTATTGATTTCTTGAAATATCTACCAACAAGTTCTGATGTCAAACTAGGATTGTTCTGATGTCAATGAGGCTTCCATAATTAATGTGCTTTTTCCTACATGTTGCCTGTTGTTTTTTGAAGCAACATTTCATAATTTTTTCATTGGTGTTTGACATAGCATGTATGCATATTGTATGCTTCCTAACTCCGTTGCTTCAACTTCTATGACAAATCTTTGGTTTTTTTATGGTTTCAATTTTCAATCTCATCTTCATACCTAAATGAGTTTTATACTTGAATGCTTCTAATTTTGAGTTAGAATGCTTCTATCACTGTTTTCATATTTTAAATGCTTCTACCTAATAGTTCTGTGTAGAATTTGCATAGTTTGAATGCTTCTAAATATGAGTTTTATCAATCAACTAGTAGAAGACCCGTGCGTCCGCACGGGATCCACGGAAAAGTCAATTTTGTATCTTCTACCAACTTCACTCTCCATTCTCATCAACCAATTCGCTAACATTCACTCCTATTAACTCTTCAGAAATTTGCACGTCATATTCACTAATGCAAACCTTTGTCTCCAACCAAGTATCACAAATGTGATAATCATATCTATATAATATTCTATTAATTCCTCTATTTATTTATCAACTATTTATTTCTTATAAATTATTTTGACACTTCCTCGGATATTAAAAAATGTTACAATTTTAAAAAGAGAAGTTATGGCGTATCATAGATTTATTTTGACAAATGAACAATTATTTTCTCCCCTTTAACTACACAATGAAGATCAAACCAAAATCCACCTCAAAACCATATATTAATTGAGCAAAGTATCATGAAATAATACAGAATGCTTAAATATATCAAAAACAAGTAGTGAACACACTTTCAGTTTCTTCAAAAACATTAAAAACACCAATGTCAGTGGTTGCAATAACAGAAAATAAATAAAGTTGCAAAAAAGTTGAATCCAACCAGACAAATTCTGTGTCCTTCATATTCATAATCTTCCCATGTTTTCATATCTGGTACACAATGCCCTGCATAACAACATTCAACATAGAAATTTAATCGGTCTCCGATCGTAATCTAGGACACATTATATTAAAAAAATTGTATTTCGCGACGCAATGTGACTGCGATTTAGCCTTCATTAGCAATAGTTTACAGTAATTTTTCGCAATATCAGGAATATTGACACCAAAATCTTAGTGGAATACCTGATAGAAAATGAAGATTGCAGCATTATGCAGTTCATGTTTCTGCTTAATGATGAGAATTAGAAGACGGCGAAGGCTGTTCCGAGCCAACTCCGTGATTCTCATCGTCTCCTTGAATTCTAGCAGGAATACAGAAACCTGTCAAAGCATCAGACAAAAACCTGCTACCGAAGATCGAACCATTGTGAATCGGCTGCTGAGATTTTTGATCATGATGATCGACAGACGAATCCGCCATTGGAATATCATTCCAAGGACGAAGCGAAGGCGAAAAACTGGACTGAAGGGTCCCCTATGGGCGGAAAAGGCCGAACCGTGGCCTAGAAACGACGCGGGCGAATTATTAACCATGAAACCTGTTCTATTCATATTCATATTCATATTCATATCAGTCGTTGTTCCATGATGATCATTGTTCCAATTCACAATCCTATTTCACATAAATTGTTACAACTTACAACCATCATAAAAAACAATAATGCTTTTATCATAGGATTCAAGACGAATTTCAAAAACATGAACATTATTTTACTCAATAAAATATTCATAATGGTGCTCTAGGCTTACCAAGTAGCAAGGAATTCTTCATGTTCAATTTCACTACCTTTATCAATTGAACTATGAATTAAGTTTGTATCACATACCTGTAAGAACCAGTTGCTACCTGCAGTTCAACAATGCTCAGACAACACTCAAACTTATCAAAAATCAAATCATTTTCATATAAATCACAAAGCTGGCAAGTTTAAACAAAAACATAGTTAGTTATAAAACAAATTTTGCAAACGCCGGTTACTTGCATCTCAGATGATGGCCATAATGTTAATCTCAAGCTCAGATCATACAAGAGAATCCAATTATTATCAATCAAACTGATGGAATCAACAGCAAAATTTTAATATGATTTAGTACAATATAAAAAATTGGAGTTAAGTTCTTACAACAGATATAACACCATATAGTGAATACCTTCAGCATAAATGATATGCTCGTAATGCCGCAACCACAATTGTAACTCCGCAACTTCAATGGAAGCAAAATCTGAAAAGATAATTATCACATAAATTGTTACAACTTACAACTATCATAAAAAACAATAATGCTTTTATCACAGGATTCAAGACGAATTTCAAAAACATGAACATTATTTTACTTTCCTGATCCCTCAAAATTTTTTGATAAATTGCACCATTACATATCCTCTCAAAGACTTCACCTCCAGCTGCATACTCCATCACTATCACAATGACAATCAACAACAACATCATTCAAATTTCAAGTCAGCTGCATACTCCAACATTGCAGCATTGCTATATATTGTATCATTCCAACATTGCTCTTAATACACATCAACCATTGATTTTTAACAAAAAAAAACAGACAATGTATTAAGCAAATGAAGAAGTAGGCTATAGACAGTAAACAACATCGAGTCACAGCATAAAACGGTTCAAACTTGTAACGACGTTCTCGGTTCGAAATGTTACCAAAAAGTGTGAGCTGTTAATCGGTAGCTGAACATTGCGTTGCGGTGATGCCGATGTCATTATCGTTGAAGGCAAGATGGAGGAGGTAGTTTGATGCAGAATCGAAACTCATATTAGGATCCCTGAGTTGAGATGCTTGGATCTTGTCACTCGAAATGCGTTGCCAGAATCTCTCTGCTATTGCAGTGGCGGGGATCTTGTCACTCGAAATGCGTTGCCAGAATCTCTCTGCTATTGCAGTGGCGGGGTTCTTCAGAATCCTTTGTGCAACCTGGCAATAAAAGCTGGACAAACTCTAATGAAGTCAAGAGTATCCGTCACATATGTGAATAGGACAAGGTGTGTTTTTTAATTAGCATTGGCAACCTTATTGTTTTCTTGAAATATCTACCAACAAGTTCTGATGTCAAACTAGGATTGTTCTGATGTCAATGAGGCTTCCATAATTAATGTGATTTTTCCTACATGTTGTTGTCTGTTGTTTTTTGAAGCAACATTTCATAATTTTTTCATTGGTGTTTGACATAGCATGTATGCATATTGTATGGTTTCAATTTTCAATCTCATCTTCATACCTAAATGCTTCTAATTTTGAGTTAGAATGCTTCTGTCACTGTTTTCATATTTTAAATGCTTCTACCTAATAGTTCTGTGTAGAATTTGCATAGTTTGAATGCTTCTAAATATGAGTTTTATCAATCAATGATGTAAGTTCTTTAAGTTGTGTATCAATCAATGTTTGAATTATACATGTCATGTTAGGATTAAATCCTATTAGGCCATAATGGTCAGGGTGCAGTTTTGACAATTATGTGATGTTAGGATAAAAATTGCTATGTTATGATAAGCTACTTTGAAATGTGATGAGAGTAGTTGAAATAATTAGTTACTAATGTTAGGTTATAGTCAGTTCAAAATGTGAATGAGTTCAAGAATTAAAAGCCCTCACATTGCTAACCATGAGCAAGATTTGGAAGCTTGGAAGAGTTGTTAGTTGGAAGTAGTTGAATTGTTAGTTAGAGCTGTGAATTTGTTAAATGAGCTTGATGTTACAATTAATTATTTATTAGTGAAGTTTCTCATGAATTTGGAAATGAGCTAAACTGCAGTGCTAGCAAGTTAAAATGTTATGACCTTGGTTCAACTCACTCTGAATTCTTGTGAACTATAATTGAAGTGCAGGTTGGTAAAAACTACATATTTTTACTAAAGTCTCAACGCTACTTTATTGATCCCTCGGCACTGTTGGTTGGATATCATTTTTTGTTTCAAAACTATAAACCTTTACATGTGTACAATGAATGGAAGTTTTGGTTTCAAGTTTAAATCACACATTGTTAGATTGAAAAGTCTTTCATGTATAACATAGCAGTTTTGCTGCCTTACCACTATATTTTGTGTAGACATGTTGCAATTCATTTGTTATACTAATTCTATTTCCTCATTCCATATTGTACTTTTACAATTACATTTAACATTTATCTTACATCTTTTTAAATTATTTGAACCTACAATATCAAAATAAATTTACCCGTGCAGGAGCACGGGTATTCTACTAGTATATAATTTAAGAATTACATCAACTATCATTTATAGATGCTTTACTGAATGTTCTGAAAATTAGTGGTCAGGCAAAATCACACAACTTTGAGGGAACAAAACTTTCTATCATGAGGCAGACATTTGTTATCAATGGGATCCTACAATCAAATTTAAGTAAGCAACCTTAGCTTCTTCATAGGTCAGATGAACCAAACATTGAAGAGTGCTTGTCCAGGACCTGATTCTTCTCCCCCTGCACAAATAATCACTATTCTTTAGGTTGGCATGTGCAGTAGTGCTGGGAGTTGGTTTTCCTTTGATACTTATTCCACTGCTTTACTTTTCTGGATTTGTAAAATTTGCTGTACCATTAACAAATGTGGTTCCACAATGAGAGAAATGGAGTTGCAATATAGAACCTGGGTTTGGTTGAGAAATGGAGTTGCAATATAGAACTTGGGTTTGGTTGAGAAATGAGTTATAAGGTATGGAAGGTGCAGCTAATATCACGGAAAGCCATAAATTTGACTAAAATTAGTCTGCAAAACATGATCGAAGTTGCCCAAGAATATCATGGGAAACTATGTTTACAAATTTTCTGCCATCCTCGTGTTGATAATTTCTATAGTTTTTTTGGTTTCCTTAATGTTATCTTTTTTCATGCGGTCCAAGACCCCATCCACTTCTTTATCAGCTCGTACGTATGCCTTAATTAGGGCATGATACATGTGTATATTCTTTTGGACATTTTCCAATAAGCTCACCAAAGCTTCTGCATCTTCAACACAAGCATTATCACCAATCCAACTATGTAGAGCCGCAATCACCCTAGGGTTAGGTTTCCATTTTTTATTTTCCAAATACAAAGACACCGCAATTTTCAAGCACCCAAATGCTTTCTCTATCTCACCCTTATGCAAGTATCGACTTGTGACTAAAGTCCAAGTGTTTGGATTTGTGGCCTTCCCCTTGTTCCGTAAATCTTCAAGTATGGCTTCTGCTCTCTCAAGAAAATCTTTTTCAGAGTACCCAACAATTACGACATTAGGAACTCCCAAATCATAACAGTTACCAGAGGATTCCCATTCTTTGAGTATTTTCTCAGCTTCATCAAACTCCTCAAGCTTTACCAGAGATTCTAACATGGTTATATAGTCCCTGTTTATGCACCTCTTGCAAGCATTTTTCTCCATCTCCCATAGTCTTAAAACCTCATTCTTTTTACCTAGACGAGCATAAAGTGAGATAAGATGGTTGTAACCCTCTCCATCTTTGTCCTCTAGCCTCGCCTCGCATTTGCTTAGAGCAGCAATTGCCTCGCCCGAAAGCCCTGCTTTTATATAGAAATTAGCCACAACAGAATAAGTGTTCCAGTCCATCACAATGTGTGGTTGATTCTCCATCTCTTTCAATATCATCTTCACTCCTTCAATATCAGACCTCACACCATAAGAATTTATACAAATCCTATAACTAAAATTGTCTGGTAAGACATGGTTTTCCTTCATCTCAGACAGCACACCAGCAACATTCTCATGCTGTCCGATATTTGTGTATAGACACATAATGTTATTGTAAGTTAGAGGCGACGATGCGAACCCCAACTCCTTCATTTTCTTCAAATGCAATAGTGACTTATCAACATGGCGCTGGCGTACATAGCAATTCAAAAGAGCACCATATGTCTTCTCATTTCTGTCTTGTTTCTTCAAGCTATTAAAATAGGTTTCTGCAGAAACAAATCCATGAACCTTACCAATAAGATCCAAATGCACAGCATGTTCAACTGGAGAAAATATGCACACACCATTCTTATTCATCCACTCAGATACCTGTCCCCATTACGCAACATAGTCAAAACCACTATTAAAAAAAAGCATTTTTAGGGTTTCATTTTGAAATTATGCGACTGATAGAGAATTTGAAAACCTGGAGAGCTTGAGTGAACCTACTACGCTTGCGAAGATCACGAACGATGCGCTGAAGCTCACCGACACTGACTTTGTTTCCATTGAAGACCCAATCGTCGAGCTGAGGAACGACGCTTGTGGTTGGGTTTCCGAGGGGGCTGATTTTGGAGTAGAGACTCGGTTTCTTGGTCCTGCTGGTGTAGTATGATCTGTTTCTGGTTCCGATGTCCGTTGCAATGCTGCGAAGAAGCTTCCAGTTCATGGTTATGGCTACGGTTGCTCTGGTTTATGTTTCTGTTCGGCGGTAAGAAGTTGCAGAAGCGCTGGAAGATGGAGATGAAAGAGAAAAAAGAAATCAAAAATACCTTCTCATTATTTATCTTTTTTAAAATGTACACTTTTTATAAAATATTTGCTCTAAAAAATGAGTAAAACGTAAAATATCTGATAATTATATTAAAAAATCTGATAGAAAATAAATGTACTTTTATTGGTTTTAATTTATTTTAAATGTAGCTAGTTTTTGCTAGATTTTTGAAATATTCAATGTATGGTTTTTGTTTATTGAAAACTTCAAATATCTTTTGATATACCAGATTTTTTTACACATAAAAATTTGATAGTTCTATAAGCGTGTCCTCTTTATATGTGTTTGAGATTAATGATTTTTGTATAGATTTTACATAGGTTTTTTTTAATTGAGTTATGATATGGGTAATTCATTATAAATTTAAGATTTAATATTTTTTTTAGTTTTGTATCTTTACTTCGAAGTTCATTTTGATCCATTAATTTTCCAAACCGTATAATTTTAGTTTTTTTTGTCTAATTAGCGACGAATTTAGCGATTGATTTTTTAATTTTTTCGTCACTAATTAGATTAAAAGGACTAACATAATATGTTTTGAAGAGTTAAAAGATCAATATGATTTTTTTTAAAATTAAGAGACCAAAATGAACCTCGAGGCAAACATACGGGACCAAAAAGGATATTAAGCCTAAATTTTAATTGACAGATATTTTTTCACCGGACCAAAGTGTTATTATGGACCCAAGTTATCGAGAGACAACATGGTATTGTTCTTGTTACAGTTTGTTTTGATACAACAAATGAGAAAAAACAAGAAAGACAAATTGATTATGAGTTGTGAGATGGGAGTAAACTATAAGTAACATAAATCATCTCAGTTCACTTGTAGTAGAAGATTTAAATACTCATTTAAGTTAAGTTGGAACATAATGATTAGATATGATATTCAAAACCATGATCTAGTTAAGATTTAGATGGTCATGACACATTAAGCTGTCTAAAACTCTATAAAAGGCAGTTTGCCAATGACAGGACAAAAATATCACATGACGTCGAAGTTCATAATGGCTACACTAAAACGAGGTCGTCTTTTAGGGAATGTAAGGCGGGTTATCGCATAGGGCCTCAAATTTGTTAGAGTTAAACTATGGCTAAATAGAGTCTCATAAAATATTTGTCGGGTTAAATTGTGTTTAAATAGAGTCTCTATTTGTTTTGTCATGGTTAAACTATGGCTAATCTACACATGGTATCTAAAAATTTGAGACGGCTCTACATTGATATAAGGATGTTGATAATCTAACGACTACAACGCACGTGTATAAAGAAAGATAAATATATCGATCTATTATCAAAGACACATACATGAAAATGCAACATTTGTTGACCCTAATTCATGATGAGAAGTAGCATATAGAAACAGGAATGTATCAGATGTGATTGTTGTTGACAAGGTAATTAAAATCGGACCAGATATTAAATTGGTATATCTATGAGTTATGGGGTTTAAGGTTAGATCCAATTTGAACCTTGGTTGAACCGATTATAAATAACTAAATATTATTTTATTTATATATAAGAATAATATACACAACAATAATTATATTTTTAAAATGATAAAAAAATTATTGATAATTTAATAATGATTAAAATTTAATATTTTTTTATAGCCATTTATATTTGGAAAAATGGACCCTGAAGTAAAGTTAAAGAAAAAAAAGTATTTTATCTTTATATATTTAATAAGTTAGGTAGGTAGTCTTAAAACTTTCATTTTAATAATAATAATTGTTCTGGACTAGGATATAGCTGACCCACCATCGGGCATGATCCAACCCAACTTCTCGTCGAGGAGGGTCCAATGAAGGCTCAATTCATCATCTCACACAGAGAGCTCTCATGTGTCTCCCCCACAGTCTCCATGTGCTCCCCACGCGAGGATACGTCATCAGACAACTACCCGTGTCCGAAATAACAGATCACCCACCTTCCGGAGATCACAGGCTAGTTGGACTAGGATGAAGACCATATGCTGGTCTCCCCTATGCCACGTAGATCCTGGCAGTTATTCGTATTGGGCCTAGTGATCCAACCCAATGAAAAATAACTGTTGGCCTAGCGCTGGAGGCACATTATGAATACCCTCTTTCACTAGAGGGTCAGGTATTCTATTCTCTACAGTTTCTGCACTTGCTCACTTTGCTCCACTCCTTACTTTGACATCAGAGTGTCTTGTAGGTACACCCCATTCTCTTCTCCACCACCGGCAAACTATGAGCTCACGACGTGTTGCTGGCTGGTGATCTCTTTTTGATCCGGTAAGATCAGTGGCGTCGTCTATGGGAATCTCTTGCTTCCCCGTTCTTTCTTCCTAAGATATTAAAGAACCAAAGCATATCTCAACATCCATCAGTCATGGCTAGCCCATGCGTTGACGATAACCTCTACGAAACTTCTTTCACCATCTTCACCAACGGCGACGACCATGATCCCGACATGGTTGTCCTAGTCGAGGAGGGTGACCCTAGGGACGGGCACACCACCTCTCCTTCTTCCAATGACGTGGCTGACAACGCCGCTCAACGGTTCAACAATCCTGCTTTTTTTCAACCAATTCTCGTGCCACCCAACATCGACCCGACCATGGTGTCCTTGTTCACGATGATCAACCAGACGAACCTGATGATGTTCCAACAGAACGAATGGATCAGGATGCTAGAGAAAGAGCGGAAATCATGCTCTCCCCCCGCGGAGACATAGGCATTCTGTTTCTCGCAGCCCATCCTCGAGACAGCGAGAAACACGTTTCCTCTCTCCCCCATAGAGACATCAACGGGATGAATCTCGAAGCCTGTCACCGTGACAACATGAACTTTGCCTACGACTAGAAAGACCTCGGCCCGTCGCAACCCAGAAGTGCGACCGTAGTCCTCTCCGTAAGGAGTGATGCTCCCCGGTCCCCAAGAGGAGCAAAGCCGATGGGCAGATGGGGAAAACAAAGTGTCGGCCGATGAGCCCTCCCTACCGCAGAAGGAGCCCTCAGTACGATCCTTCCCCGTTGCAATCACCCATCAGAAACGACGAGGACGACCCTTACATTCCGCTATCTAGGGTCATCATAGAGACTCTTGTCCTCGTCGGGATGGAGAAACCACTGACTCTGGCGACCTACGAGGGCACAAACCGACACAGACGACCATATCTAGAGCATCGACATAATTCTCAACTACCGCAATGTCTGGGGAGCCATAAAATACAGGCTCTTCCCGATGACCCTGAGGAAGGAAACAATGGCGTGGTACACGAGCCTCGAACCCGAATCCATCACCTCCTGGAAAGAGCTGAAGAGATAGTTCTCTAGGCATTTCACTGCCTCTCGGGGACATCCAAAGACGGAGAAATCCCTAGAAGCCATCATTCAGGGGAAGGACGAACCTCTCTGGGACTATATAGAGAGTTTCAATCGAGAGGCTATCCAGATGTCCACGATGGTCGGCTTGAAGAGATACCTGATTGAGCGAAGGCTGCGACCCCGCAGCGACTTCGCCAAAGCGGTTGGTATCAAAAGGCCCGACACACTAGACGAACACCTCCACAAGGCCCAATCTTACATTCAATATAAGGAGAAGGAGGCCGCCAACGGCGCCCGTGACTTGAGGAACCAGAAGAGTGCCAGAGCCTCCAGGCGCGAAGATTCTATTCCTCCCCGATGTGGTAGGGACAAAAGAAGAGAAGACAGGCCCCGTGACTCCCGAGAAGATCGGGGCCTAGCAGGCCGTTTCATCGAGTACACACTACTCACCACTCCCTACGAGCGCATCTTTGCCGAGTGCATCAACTCAAAATTCCATAGAGGTGGGGTCTGCTTTTTGAAGCCGACGCCCCCCAAGCCCAACGTCGACAAGTCTAAGTACTGCCGGTTCCACAGGAGCCACGGGTATGTCACGGAAGATTGCATTCATCTCTAGGACGCCATTGAGATCGTAATTAAGGAAGGGCACCTAAAAAAATACACTCGAAGGAATGAGACTCCTCGACAGGAAACCCGTGAGGAGAAGAAGGTCGAGGAGGTGACGCCACCCTCCGACGAGGTCGGGCTACATATCACTCTGTGCGTCTCCCACCCGGAGGACTTCTACCTTCTCTACAAGGCCGACGCACCTTTGTTCGCTCGTAGCCCTTGGGAGAACTTCCCAGTCGTGATGGTCATATCTAGTGGGGGTTTTAGCAAGCTCTTAGTGGGTCGGTTAAGAGGAAGTTTGATAAGTTGATCGACAAGAGCTCGAAGCAGAACTCCACCTTCGATAGGTTCAAAGGTAACTCAAACCCGATCACCTTCTACTTCGAGGAGCTACCGGGTGGCACCCCTAATTCCATCATCCATATGCTGATCAGAGCCCATATGGCGAACTTCAATGTCCGTCGCATCCTCGTCGACTGAGGGAGCAAGGTTGACATAATGTATGCTCACCTTTTCACCATTTTCCAGCTCGATGAGAGCCATCTGACTCCGTATGGGCTTCGACTTGCAGTGCTTCAACGACACCACCACAAGGCCATGGGGCTACGTGGAGCTACTCATCACTTTCGGGTCCGAGGAGACTGTCAAGCAGGCCAAGGTCCACTTCTTGGTGATAGAGTTCCCCTCTCTATACCAATGCATTATGAGGAGGCCAACCTTGGCCGAGCTGACTGCAGTACCATCCACCGTCCACCTAAAGATGAAGTACTATACGATGAAGGGTCGAGTCGTCACCCTCCACAGAGACATCAAAGCGGCCAGAAGATGTTTCGAGGCAGCCACGAACGACCTCAACTCAATCAACATCCCACCCAAGAATGCCATCAAGCCAGCTCGAACTGAGGAGCAGAAATCGTTGTCGCGCGTCAACTCAGTCGACCTCGACAGTCGCTTCCCCGACAAGCAGGAGCAGAATGAAGCAGAAGAAAACTCACCTCTAACTAATGGTGGCAACAGGCAGCTGCTTCATCCCGTGTGCCCCATTCTAGATGGCGACTTCGAGCTCATCAGTCTCAGCGAAGACCACGACAGGAGCATGAAGATTGGCACGAGACTCCCCGAATTGGCGAGAAAGAAACTGAAAGCCTGCCTCAAGAAGAATGCTGACCTGTTCGCATGGAGCGCCGTAGAGATGCCCGATCTCGACCTCGACATGGCCTTTCACCATCTCACCATAGATTTGGCCGCTAGGGCCATAATACAACGTAGGTGTAAGTAGTCTCCCGAGAAAGCAGAAGTTGTTGAAAAAGTTGTAAATAACCTCCTAGAGGCAAATTTTATTTTCGAAGCCCAGTACACAATCTGGATCTTGAACGTTGTATTAGTTAAAAAAATCTAATGGAAAATGGAGAATGTGTGTTGACTATACCGATCTCAATAGGGTATGCCCCAAAGATGCATACTCTTTGCCTAATATCGATAAGTTAGTCGACAATTCTGCAGGTTTTAAGTTACTATCATTCATGGACACGTACTCGGGATACAACTGAATACCCATGGCGAAGGCCTAAAAGCAATACACGACTTTCATGATCGAGTCAGACAATTATTACTACAACATAATGCCCTTCATCCTGAAAAACGCCAATGTGACTTACCAACAGATGATGAACAAAGTCTTTCAGGGAGAAATCAGAGACATGCTCGAGATCCACATGGACAACATGATCATGAAATCGCGAGAAGAAACCGACCTCACCACCCATCTCAAAAGGGTCTTCGATATGGCGATGAGATGCAAAATGAGATTCAACCCAGAGAAGTGCACCTTCGGTGTCTGAGCGGGCAAATTCCTTGACTTCTACTTGATGGAGCGAGGAATCAAGGCGAACCATGACAAGTGCAGGGCTTTCTCTGAGTTTCCAATGCTGAACTCGAAGAAATCAATTCAATCCCTAAAAGGGATGCTTGCCTCACTGTCCCACTTCGTGGCCAAGTTTACCCAACACGCACTCCCATTTTTCATGCTTCTGTGCAATGAGGCCACATTCGAGTGGACCGAGAAGTGCGAGCAAGCTCTCCTCCACCTCAAACAAGTCCTTTCACAACCCCCAGTCCTATCGCGACCTGAAGACGGGGAGACTTTATACTTGTACCTCGTCGTCGCGACTGAGGTCGTCAACGCAACCCTCATTCACGAAACCTCCTAGGGACAAAAACCAATATACTTCACCGCAAAGCCTTACAGGGTCCCAAGCTTAGGAACCAGCAGATCGAGAAGGTCGCTCTAGCTCTCATCAACGCGACCGGAAGGTTGCGACACTACTTCCTAGCCCACATGATTGTAGTTAGGACGGATCAGCTCGTCAAATAGCTACTTGGCCACCCGAACATGGCGGGCAAGATGCTCAAATGGTCACTCGAACTTTCTGAGTTTGATGCCTAATACAAGAGCAGAAAGGCACTCAAGGCTCAAGTTCTGGCCGATTTCATTACAAAAATGACTGCCACAACCTCCTTGACGCATGGAGCCGATAAGTGGACCATCTACATCAACGGGGCCTCCATCTCAACAAGAAGTGGAGCGAGCATCATCCTTGAGAACAGAGAGGGAATTCTGATCGAGGTCTCTCTCGCCCTATCCTTATTAATATCAAACAACCAAGCCGAGTACGAGGTATTCCTCACGGGGCTGCGCCTAGCCAAGGACCTAGGCGTGAAGGAGGTAAAGATATTTACCGACTCTCAGCTCTTTGTTTCTTAGGTGCGGGGAGAATACCAGGCCAAAAACGAAAACCTCATAAAGTATTTAGCCTTGGTAAAAGAGAAGATGAAGAAGTTTAACTCCACGAAGGTGACGCATGTCCCCCGCGAGCACAACACCTGGTCAAACATCCTATCGAAACTCGCGGGTACGAAAAATAAAGGCGAGAACAAGTCCATCATCTAGGAGGTACTTTCTCGAGCAAGAATCAAGAAACCCACCTCGACTGTTGACGTAAATGCCATCGGCGATAGCAACTGCTAAATGAACCCAGTATACCTGTACCTCAGTGTCATACCCCAAATTTTACCCTTAGATTAGTCGGTTTATTTCACATTTCATTTCATTCTGCATTACGTTTTAACTAACTGCTAACCGGTTTGTTCAGTATGTTGCTGTTGCAGGAAAATAACGTTGGGCGCGCTTTAATTTATGGAGGACAGAAGGGTCATTATCATAAACCATATGGATTTGAGGGCACTGAAAGGTAATTGAATTTGGGTGGAAACGGTGCGAGAATCGGCTGCAAGGAATTTATTCTGGCCAAAGCACAAGTTCTCGGTTTTTTTTGCTAGTTACCGGTCCATTTTGAAGGAACAGTGGAATTTTGGCAGCACGTTTGGCCGTTTTACTGAGTTTATCTGCTTGTCTGTTCAAGGCCATACTCACTGTTATATCGGATACAAATTGATTTGCAAGAGGTTTGTTGAGCTCAGCGATTATGTCAGGTTTAAATCGTACAAGATTGTTTAATGGTCAAATTCAGAGTTGGAACGTCGCGGTTTAATCGAACAATTTTCATTAAACTGAATTTACTTGATGAATTCAAGCAGATGACTTTTAATCGAGTGAAATTTTGATCAGATGAATTTGGTTAGGTGGATTTAGTTGGACAACTGAAGCAGATGAGTTAATTGGGTGGTTTTAATCGGGTAAATTATCTGGTGAATTTAATCTAATGAACTCGATCAGGCGAATTGAATCGTTTGAGTTTATAAGGAGAAATTTGGTCGGATAAATTTAATTAAATAAGTTTATTCGTTTAAAGTTATCTGAGGAGTTTATTCGGAGATTTTAATCAGAGATTGTAATTGGAAAATTTAATCAGACGGATCGAGTCAGGTAAATTAAATCATTTGAATTTATCTGTGTGGATTGAAGCAGAGGGTTTTAATTTGAGGAGCTTAATCGTGTAAATTTAATTAATCGAATTTAGTCGGTTGAATTTGAGCCGGATAAATTTTAATTAATTTAATTTATTCGTTGAAATTAAGTGGATGAATGTTTCAAGGAATTTAATTGGGAAAATGAATTCAAGTTAATAGAAAAGGTAGAATTTTATTTATTCTATTATTTTTATTACAATATTACAAATTACAAAAATAAATTCATAAATTCCTACAAGGTCCTAAATTCCTAAATTATCCTTCGAGGCCGATCCTTCGTTTTCGATTTTTCTATGAGCCCGTAAAACCAAACCAACAATAGAGGAAAATTTTTTTTAACGGTTAGAAATTTGATTTTTTTGTTGGTTTCGATACCCTCAGCTTAATTTCATCATCGGGTACGTCGAGAGGGCAACGACGAAGTCGAAGCCAGCTCCCGACTTATTTTTCCGACCCGGCACAAGACCAACAGTAATCTGTTCAAAGGCAGCCAGGAGAGAGTAAAAGAATTTTAAAAAGTGATTCGCGAAAAAAGTGATTTTGAAAAGTGCTTTTGAAAAAAGCACTTTTTCTGGCAAAAAATGATTTTTGCCAAACTGAGCCTAAACAAAGTTCCCAAAAATTTCTAAGCCAAGTTGGATCAAACAACCCACACGAAGGCAACCAAACACAAGCAAGCCAACACTTCTGCAAATCTGCCATGCAACTCGTAACAACAACCAAGTTCCAACGAAACAGCTCCAAAACAAATCCAACAAAGTCTCTTGAAGAACAGCAAGCAGATCCTGAAAAGAGGCAACAAATTTAGCAGAAAAGTAGTAAAAAATTCAGCAGGAAAATCGTGAAACCAGGCCCAGAAACAAGATGAAAGAAGATTTAAAAAGAACATTATAAGTTCATCATAAAAGAGAATAAAAGGGGTCGCGGCAAGAACCCGAGATCCGAAAAATAGCAACAAAAGGAGGACTCATCATCATCATCGTCGTCCTAAAAAGGATATAAAAGAGGACTCATCCGTCATCAACATCAGAGGGAGGGAGAGAAAAATAAAAAGTTGCACATCTAACGCGTCACCCACAAGGACGGACGGACACCATCATCATTCTCACGATCCGTTGTCCAAACAACCATAAAGCCTCAGCTGTTCAACATCATCGGTGAAAGCAAACGGAATCCGTCAAAGCCTCTTCAAACCTTCATAGAAGGTGAGCAACCATCTAACGTTTTTTCGGTTTTTTTTCCCATTTTGCAGGTACCGCAAGCAGATGAAGGGACGGGACAAGAATGGAAGCAAGGAACAAAAGCAAAAGCTTAAAAGGGACAACCATGGATACCGCATGCAAACAAGAAAAAGAGGAGAAATTTTTCACAACAAGCACACACAGAAAGGGGCGCCGCAGGTGGGAGAAGAGGAAGTGAAAGGGTTTCAAAACCCTAAAAGCAGAAGCAGACAACATCCAAATTCCACGCCTCCCCCAATTTATTTGTTGTGTCTTTTTTTTCCTTTTATTATTTTTATTTTTATTTTACTTTATAATGTTACAATTTAATTGTTAATATCATTTAGTAATTAGGTTAATAAAACCTTTTTATTTTCTTAAATTAAAACCAATTTTAAAATTTAAATCTTTTTGGAACTAATTGATACAAGTTTTAAACTAAAACCTTTTATTTTAATTCATAATTATAATCATTTTTAAAATTTAATTTAACTAATTTTTTTTTAAAGTTTAGAAACGTAATTTAAAACTTAGGTTGAAATTTAATCTTTTAATAAAGACTTAAAATTTTATAATTTAAAATTAACACTTTAAAATTTAAGTTTTACAATTCACAATTAACCTTTTCTTTAAAAGTAAAATTATTTTGTAAATAAATTAATTACTAACATTTTCTAAAACATTAAAAATAATTTTTATTTTCAATTAATTACAAACTCTTTCTTAAAAAAAATGTTTTCTAAATTTCTTTTTTTCACTTTTAATTTCTAGTTGAACCTTAAACTGAAAATTCTAAAAATAAAAATTCTCAGCATTCCCGTTAATTGTCATTTCGCTGTTTCCAATTTGTACTTGGCTTACTAACTCTTTATTGCTCCGCATTTTTCGCATTTTTACTTTATGGTTGTAATCTATGCGAGGACATCGTCGCTTTTGTATTTCATTATTATTCTTGCATTTTTGTTCGGGTTTGTAATTTATGAGAGGCTATCGTCGTTGTCGTTTTCAATTCCGTTTATTCTTACACTTTCCCGTACTCACATTCTGCCACATAATTAATTTGTCATTTGCATAGTTTACCGTTAATTTCTCCTTTCGAAGGATTAGGTCTAGCCATTTGACCGTCGAGTCAATAGTCCTCTCTTTTGACCCATTCAAAACCCTAATTGACTAGGCGTCCAACCGTGGACTAAAATACCCTTTACCCTAGCATTAGGTCAAGGAGTCGCCGCACTCTGTTTTAGGGTTTCCCACCGTGAAATACCTAGTTAACCTTAATTTCAATTACAATGTAGAAATAGGAGTCTCTGAACTCCACATAAGCGCTTCCATATGAACGCTTATTCCCCATTGAAACCTTGACCACGGTCAAGAAGTTTCTTTTTCTCCCTTTCAAGGGGAACTACGATTACTCTGATTCCATCCCTTACCCAGGATACATAGGCACAAGATGCGAATCTTGCCGAGTAAACTTAGGACTAACCCTTAGGTCTTTCTTTTCACCTTTAACCCTTAGCAATGTACCCTTAAGCAGATAATAAAGCAAAATAGTAAACTTTAAACAAAAGGTTCCTGTAGAGTACTACAAAAGTTTAAGGTGCTAATACCTTCCCTAGGTCTCTCCCGCATTGTTTACGATGTAAAAATTAGGTTTTCCTTCTTTTGACCTTTTCCTTCGGATAAATCAAAGATCGGTTGTGAACTAAAGATGTGATTTAAACTAATTAATAGTTTGATATTCTATTCTCACCGCAACACTCAGCAAAGGGGAGCTGTTTAACGACTCCAAGGATGCCAACATGGTTAGGCGACGAGCTTGCTCTTACGTCTTAATCGAGGACAAAATGTACAGGCAGAGATCTCCATCCCTCTCCTTAAATGTGTCGAGAAAACCAAGATACATACTCAAGGAGAACCACAAAGGGATCAACGTCCAACACCTCAGCGGACGATCGTTCTCTCATTGGCTCTGCGACAAGTGCCAATGCCACGGGGACATACAGATGGCACCGCCTAACGAGCTCAAAACGCTCTCGTCCCTGTAGCCTTTCGCATAGTTGGGAATGGATATCCTCGGACCCTTCACCATAGGGTCATACCAGAATGAATACTTGATAGTTTGTGTCGACTACTGCACGAAGTGGATAGAGGCCGACGCCCTCGTAAAAATCACGGCGCGTAACATACTCCGTTTCTATAAAAGGAACATACTCGCCCGCTTCGGGGTGCCCCAAGCGTTCGTCACCGACAATGGAATACAGTTCACCGACAAAAATTTCCTGGACTTCGTCACCAAGCTCGGCACAAAGCTGCATTTCACATCTGTCGGACACCTGCAGACAAACGGGCAGGCTGAAGCCACGAACAAAGTGATCCGTCAAGGACTAAATCGAAGACTAGGCGAAGCCAAAAAGTGGTGGGTCGAGGAGCTACACAACATGCTATAGGCCTACAGGGTGACCCCGCACTCTACCACCGGGGAGACCCCATTTTGACTAACGTACAAAACTGAGGCAGTAATTCCTGTAGAAATAAGAGAATTCTCCAGGTGGACCAAACCTCCCCTCGACGAGGAGATGAATGACGAGGCACTAAGGAAGGAGCTCGACCTAGTCGAAGAAATCTGGTCAGAGGCACCCCTTAGCGAAGCCTCGCTAAAAAAAGATAACTTTGTGACATGATAACAGAGTCATCAAACGTGAATTTCAAATAGGCAGCCTAGTCCTGCGAAGATACTATAAAGACTCGTGCGAAGCAAACTCGCTGCGAATTAGGAAGGCCTTTACCGTGTCCGCGCGAAGACGGGAAACAGGGCCTACTACCTCAAATATCTACATGGGGTAGAACTTGCTCGACCATGAAACGCTGAAAAGTTCAAATAGTATTACAGTTAAACACTATTCTCGACGTACTTGGTTTGACCATGACGAAGTACATCTGAGCCACAAGAGCGCGCTAAGGTACAAGTGCGACTCATAAACATGAAACAAAAAGACAAGAGTCCGCTCTTGTATGTGCAAGTGGGATCTTGATCTGACGAGAACACCTCAACCGAGCTCCACTGTTGTCGTACCAATTAGCTAGAATACCCAGCTCATGATAGGAAGTTCATGCCACGAAGTTAAGACCTCGACCGAGCTCTTAGCTTCGTCGATGGTCGGAACCCAACTCTGACTACTCGACCAATTCCATGCACAGTTGAGGACCAATTATGTTGAGCAAATGCCCTCATTCACAAAAATCAAACATAATATTGAGTACTCACCAATGGGGAAAATATATATCCAACGAATAACACACACAAAATGCAAAAAGGCCAACATTAAAAGAAACGTCATATTATGAATGGTGGGAAAACCCATTATTTAAGTACCAAATGCCACGATGCGCACGCCATGCAGAATCAAATTACAAAATATTACATGTAGTTCAGACAAAATCAAAAATAAAAATATGGCGCGCAGGCCAAACAACTAAGAAGAAAACTTAAACATCTACCTTCTTCTCCAGTTGGGTCTCCCCCCAGCTTGGTCGTCGCTTTCATTTTCCACAGTTGAGGCGACCACCCGTCTGTCGACCATTTAATGGAAAAGACCGATCTCATCAATTACAAGTTAAACCTTGGGATTCACAATTTGCAGCTAATCCAAAGTGTTGTCGAACCCTACCTCGAAAGCCCCTAAGAAGTCCTGCTCGAGCTCTCGGATCCGGGTGACTAAGTCACCGCGAGTCGCAAGGGCTTTCTCCTTGTCGGTTTCATCCTTAGCAGAGTTGTCAGCAGCCTCCAAGTTAGCAACTTTGGCTCGAAGTTGGTCCCTCTCCCCCCAACCTTCGTCAGCATTTCCCTCACCATGTTCATGTCTTTGAGAAGAGCACTTGTCCCTCATACTTCAATTGATAGTCAAGAAGTTTGTCCTCCACCTTGTTATTCTCCATCCAAAGGAGCGTATTCTCATCCCGCAGCGCTTTTAGCTTAGAGGTGGGGATGGTCTCATCGTTGAGGACCAAGACTGTCTCGAAGACCCTTATCATGGTAGATATATCCTCGGATAAAGCTTTCTGTCGGGTCACCTTGTTGATGCCCATGATCTCCTTAGACTCTGTCGCAGACACGAACAGGGTGTTGTCCCCGCCAAAGAGACCCTGATGAAGATAATAGGGAGGCAACACAAACCTTTCCCCCACAGCGCCCTCTAGGAGGTTCACAGGCTCAGACTCCTCGATATGTTGCCTCTTGGGTGGATTCTTTTGCGAATGGGGAGACTGGTTGCACTACATAGACTGGTACATAGCTTACATACTAACATGGCTACCAATTCTGATCTTTTGAGCCTAATCCTCTCACATTGCATCTCATCCCTTGGTGTTTTGATCAAGTTTTGACAAATTATAGTGGTTTTTGGAAAATTCGCTATAGCACTTTAATGCTAGAGGACAAAATATTACTTCTCACTTTTGAAATGATCATTTTCACATGACAAGTGATGAATCTTTGAAAATTCAGTTATGATTTACAGAGCACATGCTTATATGATCATTTGGGAGTTGATCTTGTGAATATTTGAGGCTTGAAAGACTTATCCAAATCGTGTGGCTTTAGAACTTTGACATTTCTATCTTGAAAACCAATTGTGGCAAGGCATGTTGCAACATTAATAACCTCTTGCTCAAGTAAGGGATTTTGATATTCTTGATCATTTTGGAAAGATGGTATAATGTACTTTAAGTTTGATGTTAAGATTTATCCTAAATCATTATGGATCATGGAGAAAAATGACCCCAAAGTTGGCTCCAACATAAGACAGATTATGTCTAAAAAATTTCTAAGTGTCAAAGTTCAAAAAGTATTGAAACCCTAACTTCGTGGTCTTATATCTCAAAGTCTATGAACTTTTTGGGAATCCACCCTTATGGATAAAGTTGTAGTATATAGCATGCTCTTCAATTTGATCTTTGGATCAAAGGAAATGGTTACTTGGATTGGAAGTTATGGTCTTGCAAAGTTTGCACCAAATTATGATTTTTTCATAACTTAAGAAAAATTTCCAATTCTTCATGGTTGCCCTTTTTACAAGTAACCTATCTTTTCTTAATTTTTCTTGATCAATCATGATCTGAATCATATTATAACATCATTCTTGACTTGAAGAAACCATGGTTGACCAAAATCTTCAAAATTCAAACTTGATTTTGACCACAGTTGATTTTTGTATCAGATGAACTTGAATTTTGTGATCTCTTATTGAAATCAAACCCTTGGCCTATTTGAACACCATGGATGGCCTCCAAGGTTGTTTTTGAGTGCCTTGAATTATGTCTCAAGGTTTGAGATCATGTCTTGGTCAAAGCTTAAAGGTACAATTGACTTTTCATCAGAAACCCTAGTTTGTGGTCCAGATGAATTTGAATCCTTGCATTGCTTATGAATCAAGTTCTTTGGATCAATCCAATCACATGAATGGGATAATATTAGGAATTTGAGGTCCTTGAAAAATATCTTGTGGTTTTGGATTATGCCTTGCTCCAAAAGTCAACCCATGGACTGAATTAGGTCAAAACCCCAATTTTGGTGAACTGAGGATCTTGATGCTTGTTGATCTTAAATGATGCAATCTTGCACTTGATTATGGATAAATGAAAGCTCTTGATTCTCATTAATGACTAGTGAACTTGAGATGTTGGACATGATGCCCATCCTTTGACCAATCATCTGCTTGAGCATTTAAGGGAGTACTTAACCTATAAAGTAAACAAGCACACACATACACACATACCTTGTACTTGTTGTGGGTTAGTGATGCATAGACACACACACACACACGCACACATGTTATGTAAATGAGGTGAATGAAATGACATCTTAGGGGTAAAAAATAGGGTATGACATAACCAATGATCGACACCTGAATGTTGATGGTGACAATGTGTTCAAGAGGGTCTCTCTTCCCATCGAACTTCACCAGTGATGGAAATTTGAAGTTCTTTGGCACCACAGCATCCTAAATCTCATTTAAGATAGGTTGAGGATTTAGGACATTTTATTCTACCTGAAAATGTTTATGGTGCAACCCCTAGAGGGTTAGGACATTTGTCTCCAAAATCTTATTGGAACAATTTAGCTCACCCAAAGGAGCTCGCATCTCTGCTAAGGTTTCCTAATCGGTGTGATCAAATCTACTAACTATGGTGGCACCTTGTGTGTCACTATATTTTCATACCCAAAATTTTCCCCCCACCTTAGTTCCTTCATATGCATCATTTGCCCAACATCAATCACTTCTTGTGTATGTCTTGTTTGGCTTGTCCACAAGTTATGGTTTTGCATCAAGGAGTGCAAGTGTTTGATCAAACAAAAGATCAATGTGATCCTCAAAATTTCAAGCTCTTCAACTCATGTTTAGTAATCAAGATATTCCCTTCGTCAATGATCAAGTTTAAATTGGCTCAAGAAGTTGGATCTATGGATAATTGAAGAATTTTGATTCAACTGATGAAAAGTCAACAGATGCTCAAAGTCAAAGTTTGACTTTTGACATTTTTGGTCAAACATTGATTTCTCAAGTCAATAATCAATAAAATATGGAAGATGGTTGAGTTTGATCAAGTTAAATCAAGAAAATCAAGAAAAATATCAAAGTTGTCAAAATTGAGAAACTTAGAATTTTTGTAAGTACAAAATTGCATGTTCATGAAGGTGACTATCCAAGGTCATAACTTCTTCCTCAAGCATCCATTTTAAGCAAACGAGGACTCCAAGTCAAGATTTCATGGAATAATACATCATGGTGAAAAATTTCAATCCAAAATCATTTCACAATTTATTCAAGATTCATGGCAAAGTGAGGTGTCAAAGTTGTGAAGTTGCCTAACACTTAGAATTTTTCTAAGTGTCAAACAATCACTACTACATAAAGCATATACAAAAACGGTTGGAAAAGAAATAACATCATGCATGAGCTGCCATTTTTACGTAGGGTGTGGTTGTATATGTGCAACTTACAATCACGACCTTACGACCGTTGTAGAAAACCTGAAGGCACACTATATTTGATCACAGTTTCTTTAACTAACTGTGGTGGTATATACCTTTAGGAAAATAATATTTTATAACGGTTATTATAAATAACTATTTTTGAAAGTACCCAGAATTTTTTATATAATATGTAGATTGCTTATTTTTCAATAAACCTCACAACAACATACATCCATTCAAATTGATGAAGAAGTATATAATCTGAAAATTAAAATATTCTTGAAAACCAACTTACACAAACCACTCTTTTCTAAATTGCATGTGTCTTATCATTCATTTCCCGCTCTTTAACATATAGAATATGGTTCAATGTTCTAAGTACTTCAATACATCAATTCCTTTTATTCTATTTTAATTTGAATAATATCAATAAATTATTGTTATTTAAATTAAACTATAAGAGAAGATATGGATATGTTGAAGGAACCAAGTCATTGAAGCACATCTTATATGTTAAAGAACAGGAGATGAATGATGAGACGATTGCAAATAGGAAAACATTGATTGATATAAGTTGGTTTTCAAATACAACTTAATTTTCAGATTATAAGTTTCTATGTCAATTTAAATGAAATGTATTTTGAGTGAGGGGTTAGTGAAACAAACAATCTACATAGCATATAATAAACTCAACTTCATACAACATGATACAATAACACAAGATATTATGTAATGTTTTGAGAATTTTATAAAGAACAAAACATTGGTAAGTCACAAGAAGCTTCTTTCTTGTGACTTAACAATGTTTTATTCTTTAAACTCTTAAAATATTAATCAACAACAACAACATACAACAATATTTATCAACAACACAACAACATACAACAAAATAAGGTTCAATGACAACAATAGAAACATACAACAACAACAACATACAACAACATAAGATATTATGTAATGTTTAAAGAACACACCTTTTTTAAAACTAATCGTGGATCTGGAAAAAATTATGGTTTTCATATAGTTTATGAAGCTATGAAGAAGAAGTACAAGTTGAATGAAGTTAACACAATAACTTCATACTTCTTGTATTTTTCTTCATTGCTACACAAACCATATGTATCATAGCCAAAGTATATGCTTTGTTAAGGTTGTGAAGACGAATCTGGAAAAAAAATCCATTTTTAACAAAAAATGTAAACAAAATCGAAGCATAAGTTTAATGAACGAACTTGGAATATGATAAAAGAGTATCATAACAATTGGTGAAGACAAATATGAAGGTTTAAGAAAATTTTAAAAAGTGATATGGATGCTAGGGTTATGTTATGAGAGAGAAGAGTGAAATATGTTAAGGTTTTCATTCGAGAGAAACGATTGTTACTAAAAGATAGATACTTTCACTTATATAGTAAAAAATATCACATTTAATCACAGTTAGAAAGAAAAACCGTGATATAATTTTAAACCTTTACAATGGTTATTTAGTAAAATCGTGGTTAAATCTCTCACAATTTATTTATTTATTTATGAACCCAATTGTTAGAGAGGTATTAATTATTTTTATAGTTATTTTTCATTACTATTGCGATTGTTGTTTTTAATTTTGTTGGCTTGTACTATTTTTTTAGTAAAACAATAATATATAATGATATAAATGAAATAGTATATATAACAATAATAAATATTTTCATTAAGAGTGCCAAGAGGACGGAGTACATAAATTATTTCATCACATATTGTCTATGTCGGAACAATAACCCCTAGCAGCAAAGTAATTTTCATAACCTATGACTCTTTCCTCACTACCCTCGTCAGAATCATAGTAACAAATCTTCCTGAACAACTTCTTCTTCTTCTTCTTCTTCTTCTTCTTCTTCTTCTTCTTCTTCAGCTTCTTCTTTTTCTTCTTTTTGGCCTTCCTAACCCTAAGTGTATCCCTAACTGCAGCCAATCTAGATGGCTGGACCTCATCAGTTAATCGCTGATCATGGTGTCGTACTGTGGTGACTTCAGTTGAGATATTTCTGTTAGCATTCTCAGATGGAGAACTTATATTGCTATATGAAGTTAATTAAGAAGAATAGTTTTGAAGAAGTGAAAATTCATTATATGAAATTGTGCCTTTATATAAGAGATTGAAGATGAAATATATGATGATTTAATGCTTGAAATGATTACTTCCAATGGTTGATATTCTTGAATGACATCGTGACCGACTTGAAAACTAAAGAAAATTTTCAATCATCATTATAGTTGGGAAGAGCGTTTCTCTATTTTGGAAAGAGCAAAGGTTGTGCATATAATATTACAATAATTGCATATTAAATTCGTGGTTAAATAATATTCAATTTTTTATTATTTATGAATTTAAGTGACACACGATTTTTATAATAGGAAAAAATGGAAAAAAAATGTAGATGTCAGGACTCGAACCATGTATCACTCACTCTATCATCACGGTTGTGTCTACCAACCGTGTGTCATACCCTAAATTTTGACCACAAGACTTCACACCTTTATGCAAATCATCACCATAATATGGATGTATTTTCATACCTCACCAATCTTCTCAAAGATTGTTGAGTATTCACCTTAACCAAGGATTAGGATTTTGAGCCCTCTCAGAGCATTCAGGCAAGGGATCAATCAATAATTTACATGATCTTCAACTTGTCAAGCCTCTCAAACATCCATTAAAGATCAAGAGGTCCTCCCCGTCAAGAATCTAGCACAAGATTGCACCATTCCAAGTTAATCAAGCCTCAAGACCATCAGTATCACCAAATTAAGGTTTTGATCGACCAAGGCTTCCAAAGAGAATTTTCATCTGGGCATGAGCCAATAATTTAATATGTGTTTTAAGAATATAAAAGGGATCTCATGAGTCCTTTCATAAGTTCAAAATAGCCTCAGGGGTTTGCATCTATCAAAAATCAGGATTTAAGGTTTTGACTTAATTCAACCCATATGTTGACTTTTGAAGTAAGGCATGATCCAAGACCACAAGATATGTTTCAAGTACCTCAAATACATCATATTGATCCATTCACAATATTGGATTGATTCAAATAACTTAATTCATAAGCAATACAAAGATTCAAATTCATCTGGACCACAAACTAGGGTTCCTGAGAAAAAGTCAACCATACCTTTGACTTTTAACCAAGACATGATCTCAAACCTTGGGACATGATTCAAGACATTCAAAAACACATTTTTAATCCATCCATTAGGTTAAATTTAGCCCAAGGACTTAATTTCACAAAGGATCGCCAAGTTCAAAATTCATCTAATATAAAAAGTCAAATCTGATCAAAACCAAGTTTGACTTTTGGGATTTTTTTGGCAAACATGGCCTCTTTAAGTCAAGAACAATGTTAAATTATGATTTGGGTCACGATCAATCAATAAAAGTCAAGAAAAGTGATGTTACTTGCAAAAGGGGCAACCTTGAGAAACTTAAAATTTCACTAAGTTATGGAAGGAACTTGATTTTTACCCAACTTTGAAAGGCCATAACTTGTGATCTAAGCAACCATTTTCTTCCATCTAAAGCTTAAATGATAGATATTCTTACATAGAATAAGATTGAAAAACACAAGTACGCCCAAAAATTCCTAAATTTTGAGATATGAAGCATTAAAGTTATGGTTTTATGAGATTTGGAACATTGACATTTAGAAATTTTTAGGCAAAATCTACCTCATGTTTTGTCCAACTTTGGAGGCATTTTTCGTTATGATCCAAGATGAATCAAGACCAAATGTAAACATAAAAATTGAAGTATGATATACAAGCTTTCCAAAGAGCACTAGAACATCCATTGATTCAACTTGAGGAAGAAGTTATGAACCTCACAACATGCCTTACTACAAAGTGTTTTTTGACAGCATTTGGAACATAACTTGCCTCCCACAATTTTCAAGCCAATTTTGGACACTTGCATCATTGAATTTATGTCCAATATCAACACAAATGATGATGGAATATGAACCATAGCACAAGGGGTTAAGAATCTATCCATAGCATGTGCAAATTCATCATGACATGAACCTTAATTTTCAATTTTGGAATCAAGCATTAATGTGGTGCATTGAGTAGGCATGAATCAGTTCATGTCAATCCAAATGAGTCAAGACTTATCCAAGAATCAAAAGACCTAAAACCTGCAAGTTCAGCTAAAGTTAATGGCTAGAGGAGACTTTGGCTACATGATAAAACACGTTGGATAATATAGTGCTCCAACCTCCATTCACTATTCCTTGCAAAACAAACTTCCTATACTATAAATAGAGGTCATTTCTGGTTGATCAAAACACCCTAAAACGTCACAACACATGTTTTCCACCATTTCACTCATCACTCCAAATTTTCAAGTTCATGAGGTGTGAGAATCGAATTTTGCAATAGAGAGAAATTCAACTCAACCAATGGTCTTAACACCTCACATACATCATATATGAGTGATTCAAACCCTTGAACAACATTTGTAACACCAGATTCATCAAGTTCATATCTCATCCCAAGCAGGCTGCAGTTGGATTTGAACCCACCAAACCAGAAGGTTTCAAACCATTCCAAGCACATCAACACATTCCTTGTGGTTTAGGGAAGCTGTCCAGGTCATCATTTCACATCTATAACACCTACAACTAAGGATTTGAATTCCCATTGCACAAGTAAGCCTGAACTTTCCGAACTCCATGAAACATGCATCATTTTTTATATTTTAAGTTACCAACACGTTTCTGCACTTATATAGAATGTTTTCGCTCAATTAATTGCTATGTATCAATTGCGTATAGGATTTCATAGTGTTCTTGTAAAAATTAGGATTCATATGTTCATCACTTGGTAACTCACTCTACACTTAAAAGAAATGAAATTAATTGGTACTATTGAATTCCTTGTCAAAAAACGAGTAACTTTCATGTTTACATCGTGCAAAATCATTACGTATTGAGGGAGATATGAGAGATTTTGTAAAACCGCTATGGAGGGAGATGCGAGGAAGAAGAAGCTGGCCTTCACGTCAGAATTCAAAATTTTGAATTTTCAAATATTTTTAATATTTTCATTTTATTTTCAAAAATTAATTTCTCTCTCAATTTTAATCATTTTTCAAGTGATTTTTAAACATAAATCCTTCACATATTTAAATATTTTATTACACAAAAAAAATTAAAAAATATTTTTATTTGATATACTTTTAAATATTTTAAAGAATTTTATTTTAATTTGTTTTAAACATTTTAAATAATTTCTTTTTCTTGATTTTTCAAAACCAAATGAATTTTAAATCATCATGTGAATAAAACCTTATTTTCCAAACCCTAACCATGGTTTATAACTTGCTTTTTGAATTTATTTGATATTTTTCATCATTTTAATTATTTTTTCCTTTTAAAAAATACAAAAAAAAAATGAAATTAGGGTTTTGTTTTGATTCAATCTTTCAAACTTCATCTCAACACTATTGGGCCTCTATTAGACTGTAAGACTCAACCCCGTATGTACATAAATAAATTTTGGGTCTCTATTATAGATAAGTCCCAAAACGTCTTTCGGTATCGCGGTGCGATCACTATTTTCAAATACATCATCTGGGCCTCTCCTTGAGTATAAGCCCAAATTTTTTGTACATAAACTTTGTTTTAAACAATAAAAAATCTCCATGGGCCTCTCCTTGTGTTGTAAGCCCATACCTCTGTTTTCAAAATCATCTATATGTTTTAAATTGCTTGAAATCATCTGGGCCTCTCCCTAAGTATAAGACTCAATACTATTCTTTCATTCAAAATACATTATCATGGGCCTCTTAATAGAGTGCAATGTTAGAACACAGATTGGTGTTTAAATATATCTCATTGTTTTGATGATAACACTAATGAAATTTTGTATTAAGAAAATATATACTCTAATTTTGTTCAAGTGTTTTTATTTCAGATATTAAAATTGAATATTCTGATAAAGGCAAAAATACATCTGAACGTTCTCTACGCAAGGCTCTGAAGCATCAGAAGCAAATCATCAGAAGATTCCGAGCGCTGCCAGAAGACTCTGAAGCAGAAGCTGCTGAAGACTCTGAAGCAGAAGCTGCAAAAGCATCTGAAGCGTAGCTGAAGATTTTGTATGAAGAGTTTCAAGCATTGTTTCAGAAGACTCTGAATATACTTTACGCTGCAAGTACAGAGGCTCTGAATAACCAGTATGCTCTGATCAGATCACTCACACTAAAACACTATGGCTGCAACTCTGATATCACATTGAATCTGATCTGAAGAACCAGAAGCACATCAGAGGATCTGATGTTGTTTACATTTGAAAAGATGTTAGCACGTGAATAGACTTGGTACTATTCTCAACATCCTCTCCAATGGAACTATTCCTTATTTGTGATAGACAAAAGGATTCAGGCAAAAGGCATTTCTCTGAACATTCTACTTGTGAGAAAGGAAAAGTCATGTGAAGATAAAAGGCTACAGCTACTCTACTTGCACAGTCTTCAAGCTTTGGACTCTCAGCACTATAAAAGGACGTTCTCTTCATCTCTTCACAACTAACGATCTATTGAAAAACTCATTGAAATTATTCTCAACTCTCATACAATCATTCAAAGTTGAATAGTTTTATTTGTTCTTAAACTTAAGTGTAAAAATCACAGTTTGTGATATAGATTTTTAGAAGCATCAAACACACTTGTTAGTTTACATTTATTTGTAAAGGTTCCTTAAGAAGACCAAGTTGTGGTCAGTAGTTCTTGAGAAGACTAAGACAGTTGTTCTTAGTGGTTGACATTGTAATCTGTTTGATTATAGTGGATTAAGTCCTTGAGGAGAAAGGCAAATCACTCTTGATAGGGTGGACTGGAGTAGTTGAGTTCAACGAACCAGGATAAAAATCATTGTGTTTTTATTGCGATAATATTTTCTAAACCCTTATTCAACCCCCCCCCCCCCTTCTAAGTGTTTTCTCACCTTCAGTTGGCATCAGAGCTCCGGTTGTGTTAGTGTTATCACTTCAGCGTGAACAGAAAAGATCCAGTTGAGATAACTCTTGATATATTTTGGTTGATACATTATGGCTGAAGCTTCAACATCCAACAACAACAGATATGAGGACAGAGATAGAATCAGCACTAAACCCCCTATGTTTGATGGGGAAAAGTTTGACTACTGGAAAGACAGGATTGAAAGTTTATTTCTAGGATATGATGCTGACCTTTGTGATTTAGTTATTGATGGCTATGTTCACCCCACTGATGGGGATGGCAAAAAGATAGACAGAAAATCTATGACTGAAGCTCAGAAGAAAGAATTCAGGAACCATCATAAAGCAAGAACCATACTTCTAAATGCTATATCTCATACTGAGTATGAGAAGATTACTAACAGAGAAACAACATTTGGTATGTTTGAATCTTTGAAGATGACTCATGAAGGGAATTATCAAGTCAAGGAGACTAAGGCTCTGGCGCTGATCCAGAAATATGAAGCCTTCAAAATGGAGGAATCAAAATCTATAGAAGTTATGTTCTCTAGATTCCAGATTGTCACAACTGGCTTGAAAGTTCTGGACAAGGGTTACTCCACTGCAGATCATGTTAAAAAGATCATCAGAAGTTTGCCTATCAGATGGAGACCAATGGTCACTGCTCTGAAGCTAGCTAAGGATCTGAACAAGATCACGTTGGAGGAATTGATCAGCTCTCTGAGGAGTCATGAGATTGAATTAGAGGAAGACGAACCCCAGAAAAAAGGTAAGTCTATTGCTTTAAAGTCTAACAAATCTGCCAAAGCTTTGTAGGTTTTAGAAGAAAGTTCTGAAGAATCCTCTTCTGAAGAAGAAGATGAATTGTCCCTGCTGTCCAGAAGGATCAACAAACTCTGGAAGCATAAACAGAGGAAGTTCAAGAACTTCCAGAAACCAGATCAATGTAAAGATTCTTCTGGACATAGAAGATCTGGAAAGAAAGAGGTTGTCTGCTACGAATGCAAGGAACCTGGGCACTCCAAGAATGAATGCCCAAAGCTTCAGAAGGAGAAGCCAAGAAGGAATCCTGAGCATAAAAAGAAAGTTCTTATGGCAACCTGGGATGATTCAGATGCATCTGAATCTTCATCAGACTCAGATGAAGAATGTGCAAACATGACACTCATGGCTGACATAGAAGACCATGCGGAATCATCTGGATCAGAATCAGAATCAGATTCGGAGGAGGTATTTTTTGAACTCACTAGATCTGAACTTGCTGAGAGTTTATCAGAAGTCCTTGAAAACTATAGCAAAATTAAAATCAAATACAAGAAGCTTTTAAAGCATATTTCATTTGAGAGTAATAAGCTTGAATCTGAAATGGATGAGCTTAAAGCAGAAAATTTTAAATTGAAAAATGATTTTGAAAAAGCTCAACAAGATTCTGAATCTGAAATTAAGTCAAAATCTAAAAACATTTTAGAAGAATATGACTATAGTTTTCAGAAGTTTCTGTCAAGAAGCATAGATAGAAGCAAGATGGCTTCAATGATCTATGGTGTTAGCAGAAACAATAGGAAGGGAATTAGATATGAATCTTCCTCTAGAAAGGATTTAAATCCAACACCTGTTGATAAACTCATCATTAAGCATACTCCTTTATATACTCATTTTAAGTTTGGTCACCTTAATGATATTAAACACACTAGTTCTGATCAGAACATTCCTGTGTTTAAACCTAAAGTACGTCAGAACAAACCTGTTGTAAAAAGACAGAAGTTCCGACAAAACTTTAAGGAAACTAACCCAAAAGGACCCAAAAAGACCTGGTACCTAAGGACAAAATAATATCTGTTGCAGACATCTTTAGCAGCGCAGTCAAGACACCAATCATGGTACCTGGACTCTGGCTGCTCACGTCACATGACGGGAGAAAGGTCTATGTTCCAAAGCCTAGAACTTAGATCAGGAGGAGACGTCAAGTTTGGAGGGAATCAGAAGGGCAAGATAATTGGCTCTGGTACTATTGGTAATGGTAACCTTCCCTCTATATCTAATGTTTTACTTGTAGAAGGATTAAAACATAATCTATTGTCCATAAGTCAATTAAGTGACAATGGTTATGACATAATCTTCAATCAAAAATGTTGCAAGGCTGTCAGTCAAAAGGATGACTCAATCCTATTTAATGGAAAGAGGAAGAACAACATTTATAAAATCAATCTTTCAGAAATTAAGGTTCAGAACATAAAATGCCTTTTGTGTGTCAAGGATGAGCAATGGGTCTGGCACAGAAGATTGGGGCATATTAGTATGAGATGTATATCTCAGATTAATAAACTCAATCTGGTCAGAGGACTTCCACAGTTGAAGTTCAACTCAGATGCTCTTTGTGAAGCATGTCAAAAAGGAAAATTTTCAAAATCTTCTTTTAAAACTAAAAATGTTGTTTCAACCTCAAGAGCATTAGAATTACTTCATATTGATCTGTTTGGACCAGTCAAAAACTCCATCCATCAGAGGCAAGAAGTATGGATTAGTCATTGTTGATGACTACAGCAGATGGACGTGGGTGAAATTCCTAAAACACAAGGATGAGTCACATTCTATGTTCTTTGACTTCTGCAAACAACTCCAGAATGAAAAAGATTTTAAAATTGTTAAAGTCAGAAGTGATCATGGAGGTGAATTTGAAAACAAATATTTTGAAAATTATTTTAATGAAAATGGCATTGCACATGATTTCTCCTGTCATAGAACTCCACAACAGAATGGAGTTGTAGAGAGGAAAAATAGAATATTGCAAGAAATGGCCAGAACCATGATCAACGAGACTAATCTGGCAAAGCATTTTTGGGCAGAAGCAATAAACACAGGTTGTTATATTCAAAACAGAGTGTCTGTAAGACCTCTTCTGGAGAAGACTGCCTATGAATTATGGAGGAACAGAAAGCCCAACATTTCTTATTTCCATCCTTTTGGATGTGTATGTTTTATGTTGAATACTAAAGAGAATCTGAACAAGTTTGATTCTAAAGCACAGAAGTGTTTCATGCTTGGGTATTCTGAATGCTCTAAAGGCTACAGAGTATACAATACTGAGACACAGATTGTGGAAGAATCTATACATGTTAGATTTGATGATAAGCTTGGCAATCAAAAGCCAAAGCAGGTTGATAATTCTGCAGATAGAGAAGTCATTCTCACAGACTCTGAAGTCTCAGAGGCAGAAAAGGCTCAAGTGAAAAAACCAGAAGCAACGCCAGATGCAACTCCATTGGATGCTCAGATGAACAACTTGAATATTTCTGAAGAACCTAATGTTAAAGGATCATCTTCCAGAACCAAGGCCTCTCACCCAGGGGATGTGATAATTGGAAAGAAGGATGACCCTATAAGAACAAGGTCTTTCCTCAGATCATCTGCAACGTCACTTTTTGGGTTGGTGTATGTCATTGAACCAACTACTGTTGATGAAGCTCTGAATGATAATGAGTGGATACTTGCTATGCAAGATGAGCTAAATTAATTCACCAGAAATGATGTTTGGGATCTAGTACCAAGACCAAAAGGATTCAATATTATTGGAACCAAATGGGTCTTCAGAAACAAATTGAATGAGAAAGGAGAAGTTGTAAGGAACAAAGCAAGGATAGTTGCTCAAGGGTATAGTCAGCAAGAAGGAATAGACTACACAGAGACTTATGCTCCTCTGTCCAGGTTAGAGTCTATGCGTTTACTCATTTCTTTTGCTGCACAAAATAACATCACTCTTTATCAGATGGATGTTAAGAGTGCCTTCTTAAATGGTATTATAGAAGAGGAAGTTTATGTTCACCAACCTCCTGGTTTTGAAAATGATAAATCTCCATAACATGTTTTCAAACTTAAAAAATCACTTTATGGCTTAAAACAAGCTCCCAAAGCTTGGTATGAGAGGCTGAGTAATTTTCTTTTGGAAAAGAATTTTATCAGAGGCAAAGTGGACACAACTCTCTTCTGTAAATCATTTAAGAAAGATTTGTTAATTTATCAAATTTACGTAGATGATATTATATTTGGATCTACCAATGTTACGCTGGGAAAGGAGTTTGCTCTTTCTATGCAGGCTGAATTTGAGATGAGCATGATGGGAGAACTTAGATTCTTTTTGGGAATTCAAGTCAACCAAACTCCAGAATGCACTTACATTCATCAAACTAAATATGTAAAAGAACTTCTGAAGAAGTTCAACATGACTGATAGTAAGTTGGCAAAGACTCCAATGCATCCAACAAGCACTCTGGGTAAGGAAGAGGGAAGTAAGAAAGTAGATCAGAAACTCTACAGAGGTATGATTGGCTCTCTTATGTACTTAACTACTTCTAGGCCTGACATTCTATTCAGTGTATGCTTGTGTGCAAGATTCCAATCAGATCCTAGAGAATCACACTTAATAGTTGTTAAGAGGATTCTAAGGTATCTGAAAGGTACTTCTAATATGGGTTTGTGTTACAGAAAATCTGATGAATTTAAATTAGTTGGATTATGTGATGCTGATTACGCTGGAGATAGAGTTGAAAGAAAGAGTACTTCTGGAAGCTGTCAGTTTCTAGGAAGAAATTTAATCTCCTGGTACAGCAAGAAGCAACCTACAATTGCGTTGTCAACCACAGAAGCAGAATACATTGTTGCTGCTGGATGTAGCACACAGATGCTCTGGATGAAAAGTCAGCTAGAAGACTATCAGATCTTTGAGAGTAATATTTCTATATTCTGTGATAATACTTCTGCTATATGCTTGTCTAAAAATCCTATTTTACACTCTAAAGCTAAGCATATAGAAATTAAACATCACTTCATTAGAGACTATATTCAGAAGGGAATTTTAAGCTTAAGCTTTATTGATACAGATCATCAATGGGCTGATATTTTCACAAAACCCCTTGCTGAAGATAGGTTTAAGTTCATTATTAAAAATATTGGCATGGAATTGGAGAAAACTATTTTGTACATATATGGTGCAACCATAATAGAAGATGGAAAAGAAGTTCCACTGCCACCCGTTGTCAACATTGCTTATATCAGTCGAGTCACCCAAAGTGTATGAATCTTCAATAGAGGAATTGGAGAACCTGCAAAAGAAAAGGAACCTCAAATTGAAGTTCCTAATCAACCCATTGGTCAATCCCGCAGCACGGAGATTGTGGAAAATAACGATGAAATGTTAATACTCATCCACAGAAGGGAATACAACATTGTGGATCAACTATTACAAACTCCTTCTCAGATATCAGTGTTATCTCTCCTGCTCAGTTTAGAAGCTCACAGAGAAGCTCTACGAAAGTCTTGGAACAAGCCTAAGTAGAACAAGATGTGACAGTAGGTCAGTTGAACAATATTATTTCCAACATCACTTCCTACAACAATTTGGGTTTCAATGATGAAGAACTTCCAGAGGAAGGCAAGAATCATAACATGGCACTCAATATCACAATCAACTGCGGAGACGATGCTTTAGCCAGCGTACTTATAGACACGGTTTCATCCTTAAACGTCATGCCACAATCAACTCTGGCACGATTATCTTTTCAAGGCGCCCACATGAGAGGTAGTGAGATCATAATCAAAGCTTTTGACGGATTCAAGAAGACAGTTATTGGCAAAGTCTACCTTCCCATAACCATTGGTCCATACACTTTCCAAGTCACCTTCCAAGTCATGGACATTCGAGCGGTGTACAACTGTTTAATTGGACGACCTTGGATACATGAAGCAGGGGCAGTCACTTCGACACTTCACCAAAATATGAAGTTTGTCAAGAACGACAAGTTGATCACAATATATGGAGAGAAAGCCCTAATTGTGAGTAACCTATCATAATTCTCATATTTAGAACTAGAGGAGGTCATTGGAACTCAATTTCAAGCACTCTCTGTGAGCAATGAGAATCATCAAGAAGAAGGAACTTCAGTTTCCTCGTACAAAGATGTTCTCCAAGTATTAAGAAGCAATAGCATAAAAAGATGGGGGCAAGTTGTGATTCATGTTGATAACAAGACAAGAAAAGGTCTCGGTTTTTCTCCAACACTTACCAAGGTTACAGAGAAGAATGAAGGCATTCGTCCTATTCAAGATTTCTTTCACAGCGGAGGCTTTCTACACCCAATATCTCAAGAAGTCCACACTATTGAGGAAAATGATCCCTCTGGTACAGATGAAGAGTGGAAATCCTATTTCAGTGACGAAGGATATGTCTCAGGATGAAACATACATGCCATTTTGCTCTCCGATGCAAAGTCCAAGATATATACCAAGGTCAGATGTCAGGGTGATCTATGGAGATTGCGATCCTGAAGGATGTCATGCTCCTCCCTACTCATTTGAAGAAGATCCTCTGATGAAAGACAACTTTGATTATAACATATTTGATCACATGGATGATTTACCCATTTGGGAACCTTACATGGAAGATCTAAGTTATAAGAGTCAGCCAGAGAATGCATATCTGCTGAATGACCTTGAGGAAACTCCACTTGCTCTCCTAGAATCATGGAATCCTTATCAAGAAAACTCTGAAAATGTCAAACATTGTATTGATGAAGTTGCAAGAATTGCTGGACAAGAATTCATCAACTTTTCATTTCTTGAAGTCAATGTCAACGAAGAAGGTGATTCATTTATCCCTTCAAAAACTTGGGATACTTTGGGACAGCCAAGCAGCAAATATGACTTTCTAGTGAAGTACACTGCTCCTGAAAGCTCTCATATAAGAATTGAGGACATCCAGCCAAAAGGATGGGGAGATTCCCTTGAAAATGAAAGTACTGTTGAAGATACAATAAAAGAGTTCTCTTATGATAACTCTGCATGGGAAGAAGACTCTGGTGATTCAATCCACCAGAAATTAGTGTCATTACTAAAGATGATTCTGGAAAAAAAATACCAGACTTTGTAATCCATATAGGAGTTTGTCGTAATTGGGTCGCGATTGATGTCCCAAATATCGTTCATAAATCAAAGTAATTACCCCGTCTATCTTTTTACCTTTCACTTTTCCCAAGTAAAAATGATGTTTTATAGGGATTTCTTTTCTGTAAATGTCCTGCTTCGCTTCGCCCAGAGCGAAAAAGTTTTGTTTATAGGTATTGCAACTGCGCAAAAAAAAACGGCGGAAACAAACAAAAGAGTCACCACTAAACGTTATTTATCCCCAAGAGAGGGAAAGTAAACAATCGAAGAAAAGCTAAAAGAAAGGAGAAGATAAGGTCATTGCAACCAAATCTTGGGTTCGGGAGTCGGTTAGGTAAGGGGAAGGTAAGAGCACCTCTCACGTCCGTTGTACTCAACGAGATCCACACTTTTTGTCTAATCAAAAGGTGTGCTATCTAAAAGCTACTGCTAAACGGAAACGGGAAAGGGAAAAGAAAAAGAGAGACTCAATAGGAAATCGACGCCCTATGCCTACGTATTCCCTCATGCAATGGGAAAGTCAGAGTCAATGTAGTTCGGGAAACTACGGGTGATGGGGGAAGGTTGCTAACCAAGAAATCATCGTCTTGTGCCTACGTATCCTCATCTGGTATGAAAAATCAGAGTAAATGTAATTTGGGTAACTGAACCACTGCTTGGTTAAGTGTTTTTTATAAGCGACGTTAAGTTCTCATTCCAACAGTTAGGGACGATGCCTGTTTGCGGTAGAACGGAAAAGTAACGTACTATTTTCTAAAAATTATTTTGAAATAATCCCAAAGGGTAAAAAGGTTTAAATTTTGTTTGTGAGTTTTAATGAAGTGAATTGAATTTTTTGGAGATTCACGTTGCACTAAAGACTATGATATATGAGCGAATGTGTCGCATATCGCCCAAAGGGCATAACTAAACACTCTAAACAAGTGAGGAGAAACCCCCCACTCATCATTTCTCATATGCTTAAGGCTCGTGGAGCACAACGTTCATCATTATTTATTAAGTATCTTAGATTTGTTTGAGATGAGAAGAGAAGACACAAAAATACTAAAGGGAAACTGAAAACCTTAATGTTATCATACAAAATAGTCCTAAGGTTAGGATGAAAGGGAAGTCTACCTAATATTATCATACAAATGATGTACCTAAAGTTAGGATGAAAGAGAAGTTTACCTAATGTTATCATACAAATGATGGACCTAAAGTTGAGGTCAAAAGGGACTATCCTAACTATTATCATGCAAAGGATTGAAAGCCCAATGTCTCTCCTACTTCCACCTTAATCAGAAATTAAGTGGGACTAGGAATCCTAAGATATCATGTGAGCAAACACAAGTAAACATTATCCAATTCAATCACATATAAAAACGAAGATGAAACTTAAACAAATCTCAAAAGGAGATGAAGAAGAAAGTAAGAAAGGGAGGAAGATACAATAAAAAATAACAAGCATGAAGTTCAAATGACAAAGAGGTATCAAACGCGCATAATCTCATACAAGGTGAGCAATTATATCGTGTTAAGAATAACAAAGAGTAATCACAATATCAAACCAAAACAAAAGATTTTAAAACCAAAACACAATGGCAAAATAAAGTTCCCACACACATCCAAATGACCTAAAAAACTTACAAGAAACATCATCAATCACAAAGCAAAGTTAAATGAAGTTAAATGAGATAATAAACATGGTAGGGAAATATAACAACACATCATACTCAAGTTATGCCAATTGCAGCATCCCAAAATCTGTCCATCCTTTTTTCTTATATCTTGGCTTATGTTTCATATCATTTTGTATTGGTATTAGTGCATAGCATTGGTTCTAGACAGGGGATTGTGGTATTTTAGTTCAACACTCAAATGAAGAGCTTCATCTTCAAAATCTCAATCAAGGGTTCATGCCTAACTTTGTGGAAATATCAAGTCATAAGGTTCCCTCATCATCAAGACAAGTCTCACAACCGTTTGAGTCAAGAATTCAAGTATTGTTTACCTCCTCCTATCTTGTGGACAATTAGACTAGGGTTTTGGTTCAAAAGGTATCTGTGGCTAGTTCTTTGGGCAAGACATGATTATAAAGTTCAATATAAATATTGAGGGTCCTCTAAATGGATTATGTTTCATCACAAGAGCTTTAATAAATGGAAGTGATCATAGGATTTCATCTGAACATTAAAGTTGAAGACCATTCTTCAAGAATTCCATCCATTATAAGAACCATTTCATTGGACCAAGAAATCTCAAGCTATGGTGTTTGAAAGATGGTGTCACAAAGTGGTAAACTTCTATGACTTAGAATTTTTCTAAGTTTCTTTTGGTGACATATCGGTGGACATGACTTTACCTCATTTTTTCTAATGCTTCCAAACACCTTTTCAACTTGCAATTAACATGAAAGTTGATCTTTGTTCTCCTTTCTTTACATTAATCTAAAGAACTCATAATTTGGATTAAGATCCATCAAGTTGTGACCATCAAAAAGGAGCTACATGAGTTCAAATTCATGCATGTCATGTCATGGTTTTTCTCATGCATACTTGAACCTTTATCTTGCAGAAATTCTTGTGCCTCAAGTCATGCGCATATCTCACCTAAATGACCAAATATACACGCACTTTTCATGCACCATATTTTGAAGTTTTTTCCAAAAAGAGAAAAAAGACAAAGTTGGAACAAAAATTTCTCACCACTCATTCTTTCCACTCCCTCCATTCTAAGCATCATACCACACACTAAAACAACCAAAAAAACCACCCATAGTACAAAACCCGAGCCACCCTCCCATATTTCAAATTTTTAACCATAAGTTTAACCTTGTGTATTTACCATAGTAACTGATTTGTTACTTCTCAAAACCCTAGTATATAAAAAAAACATACCTACAAGGGAGATGATTCGCACATCTGCAGCCTATTTTTGAGCCAAAAAACTCCCTTTTTCCTTCAAAACTCTTTCTCTATTTGAATTTCTCTTTTATGAACATTTCCTTGTGTTTTATTGTTTCTGTAATTCCTAAGAAGATCCTCAAGAGCTAAAGGGGAGGTTTGAAGCTTTGTTTGCACGCAGAAGAAAAGCTTCCAAGTGCTCACCGCGGGTAACTTTCTCTTCTCTCTTTCACACTCTTCTAACATGTTTGTTAATCTGTGTTGTTTGTTTTATTAGTCTGGAAGCATGAAAAGCACGTTGGTATTGTTGTGTTGGTTTAGACAACTTTCAGAACATGTGTTGTTTTTTCGTGGTCATTTTTCACTATGTTAGAGCGTGTATTTTTGAAAACTAAGCTTGAATTCATGATCAGTGTGAAAAATCCTTGAGGTTGGTGTCAATTTTTTTTTAGTTTTTAATGGAGTCTGGTTTGAACTCCGACAGGGGACCACCAGGGAAGATGATCCGGAACCCTAGCTCCAGCATCTGAGGTGGCTTGGTCATATTCTGTGTTGACCTGCCCACTTGACGCTGATGTGGTGCCATGTCATTAAAAAATGCGTGCATGGCTTGTTTCTTTTTTTTGTTTTATTCTGATTTCATTTTAAGTGATATTGGGCCTAACCCTTTTCCTATCCACACCCCACGCACCTGGCCCATCAGCGTATATAACTTGGTTTTAGTTCATTCTGAGATTACTGATCTTACCCCCATTGCCTTTTCATTTTATTTTTATTTCTTTTTTATTCTATTTTCATTTTGATATTATTTTAATACTTCCAACCATTTTAAAAAATCACCAAAAATATATTTTAGACACTTCAACACGTTATTATATTTTTAATATTTTTTATTTTCATTTTTAGTTTATTTTATTATTTTATTTGGATTTATTTTTCATGTGTTTATTTGACCTATTTTCAAACTTTGACCTTGTTTCATAACCTTTCCTTGTGATTTTTAACCCCATCTTTTTACCTTGTTTTGGAATAACATTGATGATTGCTCGAATGATGTTTTTGTGCTTTGGTGATCACTTTATGGTTGATTTTTAATTGATTTTCTTTAGCCCCTGAAATATGATCGACTAGTTGAATACTTGAATTTGTTTGATGCAATTGAGGATGTTTCCATGCAATCCATGTTGTGATCCTTTGCACATTGGTTCTTAATACACACAAATTGAGTTTGAATACCTACTTGTATTTTATTTGGTCTTGTTTCTATTTTTTGATGGTGCATCGAGTTGTCGTTGCTTTGACCATGTTCTTGTGTATGTCTTGACCTAGTTTCTTGAGGTTGTTTTCTTGGTTGATTCAATGAACGTTTTATGATTTTTATATGCTTTGTTTAACATGTTTAAGGTCCTGGTTTTAATTTATATAGATTCATTGTATAACCACTTCATCTCATATGTTTCGCATGATCATTTGTTTCTCTTATGAGTTAGATTGAGAGATGTTTTCTTGACTTTTGTGCTTCAACATGAGTTTGTATATTTTTTAGTTTGATTGTTGATTTGAATTTGAACTTGATACATATCATTTGAGTATGCTTCTAACCTTGATGTATGGTGTTCCTTTCTTGATCATTTGTGCTTTGTGCCTTGCTTTCACATTTCCTTTTCTTTAAGGATGATTTTGGTATATGCTTGATTAGTCTTGATGCATACTTTGAGCTTAATCTTTGAGATTTCTTTTTGTGATTCATGTGTTGATTATGGATTGATGTACATAATTATGTTTCTTCCTTCATTTGGTTTCATACTTTAATCTCACATGTTTGATCATTTGAAGTGTGTTTTGCATGAGCCAGTTGTGGCTATTTGTTTGGATATTGATAAGATGTATGTTTGACACTCTTGTGCACCTTTTCTAATTTTTGAATTGAGTTGAACATGATATGATGTTGCTACGGCCCTACCTTCTTTCTCATATCATTTAAATTCATTTCCCTTTGCTTGATGATTGATAATACTTCTCGTTGGACTTTAAGTCATTTGTGTATGTTTTGGTACTTTGTCCTGCCAATTTATTTTTAATTCCAATGTTTGAGTATGGTTTGGCATGTATGCATTTTATTTTTACTTTAACATGATGTTGATGTGTGCCTTGCATGATTGAGATGTGTGTTTGCTTGATGCCTTTTGAGTTGAACTTCCATGAGTGTTTACATGGTGTTGCTTCTTCTCCTTCATCTCATTCTTCTTTTTTTCTCTTTCTTTTCTTGAGACTTGGTTAAGTCTTGTTTTTGTTTTCATTTGTGATTGATTAGTATGATATTTACTTATGCTTGTTCACATGATCCCCTAGAATTCCTAGTCCCACTTAATTTCTGATTAAGGTGGGAGTAGGAGAGACATTAGGCTTTCAATCCTTTACAGGATAACAATTAGGATAGTCCCTTCTTGACCTCAAATTTAATTTCATCATTTGTATGATAATATTAGGTAGACTTCCTTTTCATCCTAACCTTAGAACCATTTTGTATGATAACATTAGGGTTTTCACTCCCATGTGCTTGACGGAAAGTTTGGGAAAATTGTTTCTCTTCCTATTATCTTATTCATGAAAGTTGTCCATAAATAATTCAACCTCAGGCTTTGGAGATACATTCATTAATTTCAAAAATTCTAGCATACGATGCCTTGTGTTTCACAAGTACAATATCTTGGTAAAATTAATCTAGATCACACTTAAATTCAATTTTCAACTGCTTCAGCCACCCTATTCAATATTGTCGTACCTCGAAAAATGAAAACGACTTCGCGAAGTGCAATCGCACGCCTGCGGAATTGACTTAACAGAGTCGCTACTGATCTTTATTTATTCTCATAGAGGAAAAGGAAAATATCGAATAAAATCTCTAAAAAAAGAAAATGATATGTTTATCGCAATCAATATCTGAGTTCGGGAGTCGGTTATGCAAGAGGCAGGTGTTATCATCCCTTCACGTCTGTTGTACTCAATGGGAACTGTTCCGGTATGGGCCCGACCTCGGCAGGCCCAATACCACGTACGGCCCAACGGGGCGAATCGGTCACGCCGGGCACGTGCATCCCGCAGGACGAGCAGAGCGTGCCATCAGACACAAGCAGCGCGTCCAACAGCATCTCGTCGTCCCCTCTTACCAGCCGGACAGAACAGGCCCCGGGGCATCAAAACAGGGTCGTGGTTTCTCCCCTCCGCGGGGAGAACAACGCGCCCCGGGGTCTCTCCCGAGCTCCCCTCCGCGGGGAGAACAACGCGCCCCGGGGTCTCTCCCGAGCTCCCCTCCGCGGGAAGAACAACGTGCCCGGTGCACGTTCTCCACGTGCTCCCCTCCGCGGGGACACGTCACCAACCAACTGCCCACCTCCGAAAGAGCAGGTCAAACCCACCCTGCGGAGATCTAGGAGCAGTTGGACTAGGGCGAAGACCACGTCCTGGCCTTCATTACGCCACGTAAGCCCTAGCAGTCATTAGGGTTGGGCCTGGTCATCCAGCCCATCTCAAATGACCGTTGGCCCAGCGCTGGGGTCTATATATAAATACCCTCTTCCTCAAGAGGGTCAGGTAAATTCACATCTTGCCCTTTCTGTACTCTGCTCTCACTCTGCCCAATTTCTTACTTTGGCATCGGAGTGTCTTGCAGGTACACCCCCCTTCTCCTCCTCATCACCGGTGAACAGGTAGCAGCCCAACAGCGTGTGGCCAGCCCGTGATCCCCTCCTGATCAGGTCATATAGGTCAGTTAGGGTCGAATGTATGTTAGCTAATGCTAGTTTCTAATCTTCTACTTATTGAGTTGAAAAAGGAGAGATAGAGAAATGTTTTTTAGATTTTTATTAAAGAGAAAGGGAAGCTAAAGGTTTTTATTGCTAGGGGGCTTGACAAGGCTTTGCAATCTCATGGCTACGTATCCTCATAGTGCAATGAGGAACTCATGGTCTTCGTAGTTCGGGGACTACAATTAAAAAAGAAAAAAGGTTGTTCGCCAAGGATTTGTGCTTTTGTGCCTACGTGTTCGTAATTCTGGGTTAAAAGGTTTGTTTGTCGGTCGATTTTAGTGAAAGATATTTAGTCGCACTCGACAGAAAATATTGTTTTATCCAAAACAGGTGAGGAGCGGACATTTACATCGCAATAGAATGGATTTACAAATTAACATTCGCGGGAAATGCCTCTTATCTCAACTCAAATAGTTTATGGAAGAAACAATGTTTTGTGTCGTCTTAGGACACAATATCTCTCGTTTATGAAAAAGTTTTTTAAGGTCGCGCGGCGGTGAGAGAAAATAGTTTGATTAGTTGAATGTATTTTAGGTGAATGATGAACACTTGATGATAATCAATTGTTCAAAGAGTTACGCCAGAATGCTAGATTTCAACGACCCTTATCCATTCAAGACTAATTGAGAAAATTGTTTAATGGACAACGAACTCTTGATGATGATCAATTGCTCGAAGAGTTACGTCAAGATTCTAGATCTTAACGACCCTTATTTGTCCAAGTTGATGTTAAGTGTTTTAAAGAACGACAGAAAAGAACGAACGATTATCCCAAAGTGCGAGACTTGAGACAGATCATTCGAGGATTCTGCTAGAATACTAGATTTCAACAATCCTTTTCTTTCATGTTTATTAAGAAAAGAGTTTTAAAGTTGCAATGATATAGGTCAAAGTTTTAATTAAGAAAATGTGTTCGATGTTGATCGAGGTTTATTCATAATTAGGATTTAAAGTGATCGGAAAGGTTGATGGCAATACGTGAAGTAATCGACTTACAGTTTGGGTGTTTTAAAAGGGTTTGATGTTGAATAAAGAATTAGTTTGAAAAAGGGTTTGTCAATGGGGTGAAGTTTGATAGTGATCAATTGGTATTGGACCAATGTTTTTGAAAATAGATCTTGGTGTTGACCAAGTCCTTTTTTATTTTGAAAAATTGATTTTAATATTTTGTTGATTTTAGGTTAATGTATTAATTCCTATCCTAACATGAATAATATGAACAAGATTACACACAAGGGGTGGGGGATACATCAAGGTATACAAGGGATATGTATAAGACAATAAATTAAACTAAGGTCCTCTTCTTTGAACTTAAACACAAGTAGTATGAAGGTAGCAAATCAATGGTCACAAGTATGGATCAAGCAAGGCATGCATCATAAATACAATCAACACAAAGCAAGCATCAAGCTATGGTATCAACATATGACAAAGATCATCAATCAAGGAAAATAACTCAAGTAAACTAGGATTTTGAATCATGTGACTGTCTATTTCTAAAACAAGCCCTAGAATCACCCTAAACATGGTAAGAACTTCAACATTAAGACAAACATATGAACATTAAGGTCAAACTATGGGATCATATTCATCAAAGCAAAATCCTAAAACCTAAACAAAGTTCAAACATTCATCCACATAAGTCACACCCCACAATGGTTCAAGAATCATTTTCACAAAATTTAATCAAGACATACTCATGGCAAAGACAAAGTATTATCATCAATAAAGTACTATTATCGAGACATCAAAGTTTTAAACATCAATCATCTTGGAACAAATATGAACATAACATGGATTCATAATAAGACAAAGTTAATAATAAAATCAAACAAAGTGCACAAACTACTTAATCAAAGTATTTTTAAAAATAAAAATTAAAGTATACTCAAAATAAATAAAAAGAAACCCTAAATAAATAAGTAAAAGAGAATAAATATTTTTTGGATTTTTTAATCAATATAGAATGATAAAATAAATAGTTAAATAAAAAATATTAAACATTTTTTATTTTTAAATATGAAAATAAATAAATGATTAATAAAATATTTTTGAGTTTTTTTTTAAATGTTGATATAAAATGAAATTTACATAAAAAAACTAAAAAAAATAAAAAAGAAAAAATTAAGAAAAAAAAAGAGGAAAAGAAGGGAAAAAACAAGGGGAAAGGTGGAAAAGGAGCAAAATGAGTCCAAAGAGGGTTGAATTCGAGACCCTGAAATTACCAAACACAAACCTTACCAACGCGTCCAGGCTGGCCTACCAGTCACAATGTGCATCCAACATAAAATATATTTAAACAAAATTAAAAAAAAAAAGTACATAATTTCATCTTTTTCCTCGTGACATTACTGTAACTTTTATTTTTCAAAAAAAAATACATCTTCCTCATTTTTGTACCAAATGGGACAAATAGATACACTATTATGATTAGAATTTCACAAGGAATCCAAATATACCCTTAGTTTTTATTTAATTTTATCTCAAACTCACGAATTTTGGACAAAACCAGATGAACCCTAAAATTTCAAACAAAAATTAAATTACAAACATTAATAATCAATGGACAGTAGCTTAAGAGTTTCACTCCTCATGTCAAAACTAACACAATAGTGACAAGAATGAGTGAAAATGATGCTTAAATGGTAGAGTTCAAAATATGAAAATTTTACTAAACAGATTGTGCCCGTTGCACCTTCAAATGCACTTCCAAATGAGAAATAAGATCCATCTAGCTTACTTGAGTTCCCAATAGTGCAATGATGTGTTTAGAATCACTTGAAACCTTCTAAATTGTTCTGATCGAATCCATTTGAAAATGGAAGAAATGAAGTTTGGTTATGGAGTTTGAGGGGTTACAGGTCGTGTTTAATGCATACAGTATCTTATATGAGGTATATAGAAAGTGTTTGTGGAGGAAAAATGGAAGGAAAATGGAGGATGAGTGAAACTTGAAAAAAATGGCTTTAATGGAGTTTTTCAAGTTATGGCACAAGGTGATTATGAGTTCGGATAAGTTTGTGTTGATGATTGGTGTTTCAGAAAGTTGCTTGTGGCTAATGGAATGGATTGGGAGTGGAAATTTGATGGAAGAAAGGTTGATTTGTTTGGAATTTCAAAATGGAATGAGAAATGTGAAAAAGTGTTCAAGAGTGGTTCAAGACTTTTCTTGCTTGATGATAGATGCCTTATTTTGATAACTCTACCTCTGTTTAACAATTCTTTTTTTCATTTGTCTTGATGTTGCAGAGGTCTCTTGATTCTCTTAAACTTAGTCAACAAATTTTAGGTTTAAAGCATGAATATGGTAAGGATACTTTATGGCACATGCTTCTTGTAACACCAAATTGGATAATTCCTGGAGGTTGAGGTTTTAACCTCTTTTGGCATGCCTTCTTATCTGATATGCATCAGATCAACAATGGCCTTACCTTGCCTTGGTCAATGTGTGGCAAGACAAATTTGTCATGACCGAGAATCTGCCATATGAAACAGCTTCAGCATGGCACCTTGCTCTCAATATAAGTTAAACTCAACTCATCAAAATTCATGCTCTTGGTATCAATGGAAATAGGGGACTTTGATGTTGGTCACTTCCTTTGAATCATTATGGATCATGGAGAAAACTGGCCATGAAAAAGAGAAGTTGAGACTCACTATTACAAAATACACATTCGGTAACATTATATTACCACGATCATTCCATCCACCGTTGTAATATATGAAATTAGATGTGCCTTATTTTTTTGGAAGTCATTTTATCACGGTGTAGCGGTCGATTTTCGTGGCGTGACCACTACCGCTCCTGGTGTTTCTTTCTGATTTCTATATTTATCCTATGAAGCTTAAAAGGACAGGGAAGATATCTTAAACTAACAATGCACACAAGTATTTTCCCTATAAATGCGAAGAGATTTGAAATCGGTGGTTGGTTATACAAAGAAAAATTATTAACACTCAGAGTATCTATAGTAATCTACAGGAACCTTGATTTACATCTGTTTTTACTGCTTGAATTACTTTCTTGAGTCTATTTGCTGTCAGGTGGGGAATGTTTCTCCTTTGGGAGGTTTAGGAAATGTTTTTGTTGCTTTAGGATTTTCTATTATTTTTGGAAAGGTATCTTGACCTAAAGTTTTTGATTAGTGCACTCGCTAAGATTTTGCAATCTTATGCCCACGTATTCTCAAAAAAGAAAACAGAGAAATCAGAGCGTTCATAGTTCCTCCTATTCTATGGGAGGAAAAATGTTTGGTGCCTTGTTCAAAGTCCAAGATTGAAGCTAAAAGTGTTTGTGTCTTATTCAAAGCCCAAGATCGAAGCTAAAAGAGTTTTTGTGTCTTGTTCAAAGCCCAAGATCGAAGCTAAAGGAGTATTTTTGTCTTGTTCAAAGCTCAAGATTGAAGTTAAAAGAGTTTTTGTGTCTTGTTCAAAGCCCAAGATTGAAGCTAAAGGAGTATTTGAGAGAGAATTTGTCATCTCTAAAGGGAGATATCTCACCTATTCATCATAATCATTGAGGGATTGATTATAAGGGAAGTTGCTTTAGCTGGGATGTGTGGAATCCAGCAATGTCACATCTTCTTTTATAAGAGAGTTGAAATATCATGAAGGGAGAAGCTTTAACTCAGTATAGAGAAATGTCACTTGTTTCTTTATGAATCTTTGCATGCTAAGAGAGGAACATTGGCTTGGATGTATTTCAGAGGCTTGCCACTTACATCACTTAGATGAAAGAGAACTTTGGCCATGATAAGGGAGGGACTCCAGCTTGGATTTTGAATCAACAAGTGTGCCACTTACATCAATTATCTGGAAAAGGGTTTACTTGTTTGTTTTGAAATGTGATGTTTATAGGAAATATCCTCCTACAGAGAGGACTCAGAGTCTCATCTTGTGGGGATGTTGAATTTTGTGCCTTGATCAAAGCCCAAGGTTGAAGCTAAAAGAAGTTGAAAACTGACTCAACCGGGGGAGTATTATATCTGTCTTGTAAAAAGTCCAAGATTGACGCTGACTGGGGAAAATCCATATATGAAGCCTAAGAGGAGGCTGAGGGAATTTAAGTGGATACTAACTCTTGCTGAGGAAAATCAAATCTAAGAGCAGGATCCAACTGCTTTGAGGAATCAAAAGAGAAACTGACTCCTGCTGGAGATTTAGAGGAGAGTTGGATTTATTGAATTGGCATAAAGGCTTTAATTCTTTTGGGGATTTTTTGATTGTAGTCTGACCCTTGCTGGGGTTTTAAGATGGAAGTTGAGCTTTGTTGAGGATCAGAGGAGACTCAAAGGATGAGTTTGAATGTTTTAGAGTTTTTGACTCTCCTGGGAATTGATGTAGGGATGACTAGGGTCTATCCTATGCTTTTAAGAAGCCTTAGGGTCCTTGTATGAAGCCCAAGAAAAGGCTAGGGATGCTTCTAGGAAGCATGTGGGTCATTGTACTAAGCCCAAGAGGAGACTGGGGAATTTAAGTTGTCTAAGTCTTAAGAAGAGTTCAAGAAAGGTTTCACGGGAAATAATCCTTTCTTTGTTGAACTATTCCAAGACTAAAGGGGTTTAAAAAGAGATTTCACCGGGAGATAATCCTCTTTTTATTGAAGTTTTTCTAGGTTGAATCAATTGAAAAAAGCCCAAGAGGAGGCTTACTGTATTGGAAGGAAGACTTCCTTTATACAGGGGAGAACTAGTTTTCTAAACTAAGTTATACTAATTAACAAGGATCCTATAGTTTGAACTAGTCTAAACTAAGGATGATTCAAATTCTAAGATAAACTTAACAAGATATGCACAAGTATATATACAAAGATATGAAAAATCATATAAACAAGTGTGAATTTAATTGGAAAAGGTGGTGGGTCTTATACTTTGGATAGAGGCCCAAGTGTATTGTGATTGATTAGATGTTTTCTTCAAGACTGAGTTTGGGTTTTGAGAAATTGAAGAATTTTTTTACTTTGAAGATGACTTGATCTTTAAGTAAATAAAGGTGTTAGGTTTTACACTTCAGATAGAGGCCCATGAGATTGTTTGTATCATGTACAAAGCCCAGGATGAATGAAGTTAAAATGGTTTCTATTATCAAAAGGAGTTGGGTCTAATAGGAGGAGGAATAGCAGTAACCCCTCCGTGTAAAATATCATTTCCATCAACTCGTGCTATCAACGGCTCAACCAAAGTTCTTAACTGTTCCTGCCCGTTGGCCATGTTCTGCATCATTTCCATGAACTGCGTCATACGGTCTCTGACTTCTTGGAGCTCGTTCTGAACCTGGCCCATAACTCTTTGTTGATTTCCCCGTGTAGAATATCTGTGAAAACCCGATTCTGCAATCCTGTCAACTGATACAGAAAACCAAGCAGAGATAAGGATGAAGTCTTTGGGAACACCTGCTATGCAAATGATAATACAAAATTCAAACATGTATATGTGTTTCAGGAAGATCTCCCCCTTGATTCTAGTTTCACAGATAATAATAGAACAATAGGGATAAATGGAAGGATCAAAAGCCTCACTCATAAATAAAATGAGAACCAAAAGTCATTATACACAAACCACCAATAAGAAATACAACTGAATACAAGTCTGTGACCCCATCCAACAAGTTTGGTGATGGTCAAAATACAAGAAAGGAAATACTATTGAGATACAACATCACTGAAGGCAGCTTTCTTCAACCACTGTAGTCTTTATACCACATCTGGGCTTCTTCGAGCAACTTCTTTGTGTCTGGATGCTCCGGTCTTGAAATCAGTTCCTGGATGAGGGAATCTCTTCTTCAAATGACATCCTTCAAGCCTTGAACATATTCCTCCCAAGCATTCTCACCGAAGACGTCTTCAAGCTTTGATTTCTTCAATTCAGCTTTCACCTTGAGTTCTTCCAACGCTAACAAAGTTTCTCGTATCCTTAGTTCACTTGTACATCTATGAGATGGCTATACTAAAACCTCTATCTCTTTAGTTCTGAGTTATGTCTTCAATTTGTTAATCTGCTTGTGAAGCTCATCCTCTCTACCTTTGTTGGCGGTTACCGTAGCGTTCCACTGACCATTGAACTTAGATATTTCCAAATATTCTCTATCTAATTATTTCTTTTTGTTCTTTAGGACGCTATCAGTACTCTTTAAATCTTGACCAACTCGTTCTCTCACTCGGATCTATTCAGCTAGCTCGTTCTCTACTTTAACCAAGCCTTCTGTCTTCACTTTAGCTAAGTAGATAGCTTCGTTCTTATCATGCTTCAACTGGCCGATTTCCTTTCTTAGTTATTCGCTTTCTTTAAACAACTCTTCTTTCTCTGCCCAAAGCTTATTATATTTCAGGATATCAACTATTGTAGGTTCTTCAACTATCAAAGAGTACAAAGGTTCTTCAGCAGAAAAAGGAAATAATATCTTCTAAACTCTCTTGTGAATCCAATCCAAATAAGGGTTATAAGCTCTATAGTCACTCTTCCTTAAAGGAATCTTCCCCTTCTTGTGAACTTTTCCCCATGCTTCAACAATTTTAACCAGAACATCAGGGTCAGCTACATCAGTATAGTACAGAGATTTTCGGGGGTCCTCTCAAAGCATACCCAAATTGTCTTACAGCGAGATAAGAGTTATAATTGATTCCCCTTTTTTTCCCTATCAGAGGCACATTGGAAAAGTTACCACAACTGAAGACAATCTCTATGCCAAGAAGATCTCGATTAAACCAGACAATGTCTTTGGCTGTGAAACCCATGAGTCTTTGAGACCGTTAAGACGTATTCCTTAAGTTAAAGAAAACTCTGGTACGAGGAAGGTGGTCTATGAACCACCTATGGAAGAGCGGAGTACAACAAGAAACAATTTTTCCTCTTCTCCTTTCATTCTTATAGTGTACTGAATGATATAAGTCTCCTAAGAGAGTAGGTACAAGATTTTTGGAGGCGAAGATATTGAAAGCGTCCATGTCAACTAAGTCCTGTATGTTGGGAAACAACACAATGCCATAGATGCATAGAGCTAAAATAGCACTAAAAACCACCCAACAACCCTCCTTGGCGTACTTCTGAGCTTTGTCCACCTAGAGAGATAAAGTGAAGCCGAAGACTCCATTTATGGTAACCACATTGTCAACCAACTCAGATGCGCTCAAATAAAGAGCGACAACAAGCTTCTCAAGATCAGGCTCCTCCTCTGAACGAAAGAAAGACACTTCATCTAAGACTGGAACTCCCAAAATAAAAGTGAACTCCTCCAATGTAGGAACCAACACATAGTCTAGAAAAGTAAGCAGCACAGTGGAGGGTCATACAACTGTAGCAAAGTGAGAATAGCTCCCTGCTCATAACTAGTGACTTTACGGGCAAGGCTCAAAATTCTCCCATAGTCCCTTCTGAATACCTCAAGAGTTACAGGATCTGCCATATCAATTAGACCAAATAAAGGTCCCAGCTCTAGCAACGGAAACTTGTATAAGGTGACCTTCTTCATCTCTATTTCTGTTTTCAAAGAAAACCAGGACCAGAATCTAAGGAGAAATAAGAAATCTGAAAAGACATACGCAGGATAGGATGTCTCCAAAGAAAACCTCGTCTGGACGCGAATTTCGTGCGAACTCTTGCATGACTAAATGTCACACAAGTCCACGCTACTCTCCACACTAATCCTAGGGGTATACTCAAGCCTGGGTATTAGGCTTATCTTTCATGGAACAACCCACCCAACAGCAGATGATAGCAATGATAGAGTGCAAAAAGTAAAATTCAAATGAAATAAAATACAACAGATAAATATACAACAAATGTAACATACATATACACAAATAAAAGCACCTATAGATCAAAAAAACAGGCAAGCACTAGGATTGACTCGCATAGGGAACCAGAGTCCCCAACAGAGTCGCTAACTGTCGCAACTGCGAAAAAATAACCGGTAGAGACAAATAGAAGAGTCGCCAGCAAACGTTATTTATCCCAAAGAAATGGAAAGAAAACGATAGAAAAAAACATATAGGAAAGGAGAAGACGAGGTCATCACAACCAAATCTTGGGTTCAGGAGTCGGTTATGCAAGAGGAAGGTATGAGCACCCCTCACGTCTGTTGTATTCAACGGGATCCATGCTTATTGTCTAATCAAAGGGTGAGTTATCTAAAAGCTACTGCTAAACAGAACGAGAACGGGAAAAGAAAAAGGAGACTCGATAGGACTTTGTTGTCCCATGCCTACGTATTCCCTTGTGCAATGGGAAAGTCAGAGTCAATGTAGTTTGAAAAACTATGGGTGATGAGGGGAAGGTTGCTCGCCAAGACATCGTCGTCTTGTGCCTACGTATCCTCATCTGGTATGAGAAATCAGAGCAAATGTAGTTTGGGTAACTAAACCACTGGTCGGTTAAGTGTTTTTTATGAGTGACGCTAAGTTCTCATTCTAGCAGTTAGGGTCGATGCCTGTTTACGGTAGAACGAAAAAGTAATGCACTATTTTCTGAAAATGATTTTGAAACAAATCCAGAAGGATAAAAAGGTTTGAAATTTATTTGTAAGTTTTAGTGAAGTGAATTAGTTTGCTTTGTGGTTCACCTTTCACTACAGACTATGATATAGGAGCGAATGCATCGCATATCGCCCACGGGGCATACACTAAACACTCTAGACAAGCGAGGAGAAACCTCCCGCTCATCATTTCCCATATGCTTAAGGCTCGTGGCATGCAACGTTCATTATTCTTTATTAAGTGTCTTAAAGTTGTTTGAGATGAGAAGAGAAGACACAAAAAAAGATACTAAAGGGAAACTGAAAGGAAAACCAAATCTTCCTCAAATATTAGAGGAACAATTTTCTCCTTTATGATCTAATCTGATTTCTCCTAGACACACATGTAATATATAAAGTATGATCATAGATGCGGGTTGGACAACCCCGCCCTGCAACAATGAGAAATGCCGCTATTTACTTTTCTCATTCATCAACATCATCTAAATTAATCTTCGATTTGTTTTTAATGGAATCTTTTCAAGTTACATGCATAGATGTTGAAAATTTGTCCTTAACACCATGATCTATGTTATGACTTGCAATTTTTTTTCTTTCTGTCCGGTCTTTATTTACTCATTATTTTAAAGGATTAAAATCAAATGTTCTTAACATTATAAAGAAAATTTTAAAAATGATTAAATTTAACCAAAAAAAAAAAGTGATATGCTTACAAAGACTAACCCAGTTATTTTTACAAAAGACTAAAACTAAAAAATTCTTGATATTGGTAGAGGCCATATATACTTTTTTAGGAAAAACCATTTATAATTACAAAAGAAACTTATAAAAAGGATAGAGATGATTGCACTAAAATGCAATCTATCCAACACTCGAAATTAGTTCAATTATAAAGGTTTTATCAACAGCCAAAAACAAAATGCATACATTCAATTACTTCTAAACACCTAAGCTATTCAAAAATGCAAAAGTAGCTTGTAATCAGACATTGATTAGGAGAATGATCAAGTATTGATTAGGAGAATGATCAAATCAGCATAACATAAAACATTCTGATCAACATTACAATATTTAGTAATCAGACAATTCTATACAATTTCTCGCCATTCATTTTGTTTCATTTGTAAGACAAGTTTGTAAAGACAACACAACAAAATAAGCATGCGACACTGACAAGAAATAAGTGCACCCAATCAAACACAGGTCAAAAGGCATGACTTGGGAAATAAATTTGCAGTGATGCCATAATGGAGGCACATTTTTCTCTCCAACATAATAAAAGGAACAATAAAAACATGATTAAGTGATTCCCTAATTTTCACGCCAACCCTATTCTCCATATTCAAATGTATTCCCTCCACGCCTCTCTTTCTTTCTCTAAACAATGCACATCATAGACTGAGCAGTCTTTGAGGGCGGACTACAGCACAAATCTTTAAAACTTATCACTGATAAATCATAGTTAAATAGTCTCATAAAATATTTGTCACATTTAAATCCTAATTAAATGGAACCTATAATTGTTTTGTCATGATAAAATTGTGACTAGCCTATACAAGATCTCTAAAAACTTGACTCTCATCATAGAGGGGCAATGATCTCCAAATTTCAGATTTCAGAAACAGAGCCAAATGTAAAATAGGAACCAAAAAACATGTGTAGGCCCTCCATTGTCATCTCAAAAGAAAAGCTGATTAGAAAAGTATACAATATCTCTCTATCTATTACTAATGCATCTTTATATTAACCTTAACATTTTCACTCTTGTCTCCTTCTTTGATCTTAGGATCCACCCCTTTGCTTTTTGACCAAACCAAACCCCCTTTTTCTCTCTTTTTAATCCCTCACAAATTGTCTTACTTCATACTTTGCCTCTAAATTAGCTTGATCATGGTAGGGCTCTCCCTCATTAATGGAAAAACTTGATTCCACAATAAGCCCATGTGTGCATGTCTCATCCACATATATGAAGCTTACTTGTTCTCTGATCAAGTTGCTTCCTTTTGTACTTCTCATACACCTAGATCCTTAAATGTTCATGAAACATCACACTCTTAATGATTTACCTTTAAACCTACTATACCTTTCTTCTATTTCACTACCTAGCTAGCATTCCCTTATATATTCATTTTCCAACCTTTCCAACTGTCCCATCCTACTGCTATGCTATCCCTCTCTCACTATATATAGAAAAACAGAAACTATTGGCTTCTTGTGTAGTTGGGAAGCTTTGTTTTGTTACTGAAATGTTCAGAAAAAGCAAAAGGGTGTGTTTTAGTCCCGGTGTTCATGAGAAACCAACCATTATTCTAAAGCATAGTAGCTGCAGCAGAGTATTAAGAAACAGGAAGAGAATAATTGGAACTTGGAGTTTCAGATTTCACAGCAGAGACCCTGTTATGTTACCTGTCAGATTCCTAATAAGGCTTGGAGCAAAGGTAACAAATTCTCTAAAAACCGTTTCTTTGAGAAGGAGATCCACTATGAAGGTTCCTTCATCCACTTTGGTAAGGTCTCATTCTTTATCAGATCACCTCGCCGATTCACACCGTGCGAAAGCTGTAGCAGATTGCATCGAGTTCTTGCATTCTTCTTCCTCTAGAGAGGCACCTAGTTGAGTGAGTATCTGTTCAAATTGTTGAAATTATTTCCCAAATTTGCTACCCTACTATATGGATAAAGATATATATTATCTTGATTTCAATTTACATGTTCATTAATAGAAAAAATAGAAGCCAATCCTTTGCAAACCATCCCATGTTGGCCATGGAGTTTGAGTAAAAATCAAGAATGCAATCTTGAGAAACTTCAATGAACAATTATTTATATGATTCACCTTTTGACTTGCACATAATATAATTTGCCTAACTACATAATCTTTGATTTTGTTTCTGCTCTCTTGGTGCAATGCGAGTTGACGCACAGGGTACAAAATTTGTCACGATTAAACCGTGACTAAATAGAATCACATAAAATCCTAAATAAATAAGACATCTATTTATTTTGTCACGGTTGAACTGTGCCGAACCTCAAAAAATTTAAGATGAGCCTCCAAGGATGCCCGCGTAACATTGTTGATAAAGACTATATTTTGAAGCTTCAACAAAAATCACAAAGGCATAGTGATTTTGACTTTCATCAAACTTATATGAATCCAATGATTGCATTAACACAATCTGCAAGCTAACATCACATGCATTAAAATATACGTAATTTTAAAGAACCCAAGAACCCAAGTAAATTCCTTAATAAAACTGCATAAAATTGAAATCTGATATTCAATTCAAATTTTAGATATGAGTGATTTAGGAGCCAATCCCAAAACCTTACAGGAATCAGGATACAAACTCTTCCTAATCTCTGCATACACTTCACCAACCCATTTCTTCTGTGCCAATTCTTCTCCCAGGCGCACAGCAGCCTCTACCGTACTCTCTGCACTATCATGCGCCGAATCCACAATCCCCATCTTAACCGCCTCTTTCCCCTTGATCTTAACACCGGCCAACAACACATCACGCAGCACTGCCGACGACTTGATCTTCTCTCTCATGACGACGGCAAAGTAATCTGGTATCGTCAGCGCGAGATTCACCTCCGGCATGTACAAGACACCTCGGTCACTTCTCATCATGACATAGTCGTGACACATCGCGAGAAAGAGCCCCGCGGCAGAGGCGTGGCCGTTGATGGCAGCGATGGTTGGCATAGGAAGAGAAATCAGCGCCGCCGCGACGGGTTTAAAGGATTCGACCATGGAACGAAGGCGATCCATTGCGGCGGATTCGGAGCCGGCGGCACGAGCCCATGGTAAGTCGAAGCCGTTGGAGAAGAATTTGCCTGTAGCGGTGGTGATGAGGACGGAGCCGGGAGTGGATTGAGAAGCGAGATTTGTTAGGGTTGAGAGAAGGGAATCGATTAGGGTTGGATTGAGGCGGTTTTGGTCGTCGCCGGTGAGAGTCAGGATCCATAAGTTGTCACGCTTCTTGAGACTCCACATTTTCTACTACTCACTTATTCATTCGACCACAATTCAAATCAAATTCAACTGTATTTTCGTTTGTTGTTTAGTTATCACCGAATGAATCAATAATTTTGCCTATCAACATAATAAATTAAACACGTGGCAAACTTTAAAACCAACTAAGTTTCAACATTAGCCTATTAGCAATATGATAACCGGTCAACTATCTACTTAAGATTAGAAGATGCTTAATATTTTTCTAATTTATCTTTCAACTCAATTTTAAAATGTACTAACAATTTTCCTTAATAATTACTAAATACATCTTCTTTGACCAATCAAAACGTCTGCTTTAGCTAGGTGGTGGAATTCAATTCAACTAATCTAAAACACAATGTTTTTATCCAGGTACCTTCCCTCTTTTCATTTTAAATCATTTTTTTTTTCTTCTATTCCCTCTATCTCATTATTTAGATCAATGTCACCCATTCTCTCTCCTTAGTTTCTCAAACCTCCGATCTATCATTGTTTCCGCCCTCTGCTTCATTTAGTTCCGAGACATTGTCGTTTCCTCAAATATAACTTCATTACTTTGTAATTTTTTTTCGTTTTTATATGATACAGATTCTTTTGTATTGAGAAGTTTTCTCTGACTGAATGCTTCATTTATGTTCTTTTTTTAGTTTTCTTCACCTTTTTGGTGTGAAGATGTTACTTACTAGGTTGTATTTTTTCAGATACAGTTTTTTAGTGTGAAAATGGTGTGAAGATGTTCATGTTCATGTTCATTTCCTTTCTCCAGATCCAATTTCTTCCCTTTTCATATGAGGTATTATCATCTACTCACATCCACTGAAATATTTGTTCAATGTTCATGTTCATTTCTTTTGCCATAGCTTTAACTTCTAAGTTAAGAAACTTTTTTTTAAGCTTGCTATGTCCATTTGTTTTTCATTAAGAAGAAAATACACCAATTTAAAAGCACAAGGAAGAAGAGGTCATAGTATTGAAGAGGTATGATTTATGTTTATTTTATTGTTTTAGATTAGTTTGGTTCTTGAATATATTTACCTATGTCTTGGATGCGAAAACGACATCAGCAGCAGAACTTGTTGCAGTTGTAGAATTAACCCTTGGTGCATTTCAATTGATACTGCTCAAAGGCACTTTTGCAATAAAAAAAAACACCTAAAGCTGGTCCAAACAACAAAAAATTTGGTAGATGAAATATGGACAAATTGTCTACCGATGGAGATTAAAGTTGTCGTTATACAACCATTAAAGTTTGCATGTCGCTCTGTCACAGATAAGCTGCAAGATTTGAGAAATTTTTTTGAACAAGAGCACGCTCAAGGATTGGTTGCAACAACACTCACTCGATGAAGTGAGAAGTGAGTGTATCCTCTTAATAGTTTGTCCTTTTTATTTCTTTCTCCCAAATTGTATTCGAAAATGGAATGACTTGTGGGATCTTCACCTCCAAATCTTGTAACACATATTCTAGCCTTTGTATTTTCACCCTGTCATGTATTTTAATTCAATCCAGTTGTACCTTTGAATCCCAAATTGTGTGATGTTTTCTTTGACATTAATTTTAAACCAAATAAACTCTAGCATTGTTTATTTTTGTAACTTCATCTTCAAATAATAACTAAAAGTTTGCTTGCCTTTTCATGAACTTCAAATTTCACGGTCACCAATTACATGCCGATTTGACGTATAAAGCCACCTTTGAAACTGTTTGCATTGGTTTAGAATAAGCCCCTTTCGAGATAAAATGCATATTAGGTGTGAACCATGATTTAGGAGAGTGTAATTGCAATTGCTAACAAAGTATATCCATAATTCAATCACACGGTCCATCCTTATGTTAAGTAGTAACACCACCCAAGCATTATTCTTGACAATAACCTTTCATGTCTTTGTTTGTGAAATAGTTTCATTGATTTGGCTCACTTATGGCTTGAAAACTCTTGTGACAACCTGAACTAAAGCCTTACTACTTTAATCATAATTTGCCACTTGAAGCATAATTTGAAAAGGGTATCATTCACAGCTTGTAAATATATGTTCGTTACATAACAAATTAAGCATGACCTGGGCATCAATTTGAAGCATGACTAATTCACCATATCTTGGCTAATTGATCATAAGAGTAAGAATGAAAACACACACCTTCCAAAGGAATTCAACAAACTTAGTAAAGACTATGACCACAATGGTCACACAGATGATCCCTTTGAAACACCATGAAGCGACACGAATACTTGGTACAGGAGGATGAGTGATTAGGACAAATTTAGGGTATGACAGTAAGCTATGCTAGAGATGATGTGTAATTCAACTCAGTAACAACTCTGAATTAATACTGCAACAATTTGTTTTAACTAATTAATTACCGGTTCTTTAGAATGTTTACTCCTTAGTCCTTAGTGAGAAAACTTTTAATCATCCATCTTAATTTCTATGTCCATAGAGAATTACATATGAAATTAAGCAATCTATTATAAAAAAATATTTCGGTTTCTATAGGGTATCCCTAGTCCTAGGTGATATCTACTATAGAATAATTTGAAGAAAAATATTAACAACGGCGGTCCAACCTAATGTTAATCAAAAATCAAACCATGTTTGTCCGACAGGGCAAGCATTAAGAATAGCTAGAGATCAAATCAATTATGAAAAACAAAGAGATCGTTATTGCAATACTAATATCAGAGTCATTACATATTCAAATCAGGGACACCCCTTAATATTGGGGGGTTTATCTACTCATAGTGTTCAAAGGTAATACAATATAAAAATTAGACATTACAAGGATTGGAATGAACTTAGATCGTCAATTGCTTCCGCTCATGAAAATATTTCGCTCTCCGAAAACCTTCTGCTCTCCAATCTTTGATCGTATAATTATTCTCCCATCCAAAAGTCCCCCCTTTCTTCGTCAAAACTCTTCTAAATAGTGAAGAAATCAAATTACCTTCATTGGAAATGCTCAAAATACCTCACACTTAACACTAGGTCCAAAAACAAGAAAATATGAAAATCTACACATTGGGCTGACACGGCCTGTGATGGGTGACACGGGTGCCGTTTCAGCCTTCTATTTTCAAATTTTTGTGTTTTGAAGCTCCAGGCCTGCTGACACGGCCCGTATCAACTGACACAGGTGTCCGTGTCAGCCCACTGTTTTCTTCAATTCCCATTGTCTCCTTGTATGCTGACACGACCCGTGTCAAGTGACATAGGTGCCAGTGTTGGCTCCCTGTAGGATGGGCAAAATTCCACTGAAACTTCATATTTTCCTCTTTCTCGCACCGAGTTCTTTCTGAATGCTTATCTGAACCTAAAAACATTAAAGAGACACAACCAAAGCATAAAATGTGGAAAAAGAGAAATAAACAACTAAACATATAATAAGATTAACTAAAATTAATGGTAAAAGAAAGCATAAAAACCACCGATCAATGGAACAGATTTATCCAGCTGTTTGTTGATTAATAGAGATTTCTTGGGGATGTGATATCTCCCTTATTTTCTTTCAAGAGGTTTTGCTGAGAGGCTCCCACCGGGGGATTTTCTTTAATCCTGGAAAGCAAAGCGCGCCTCCGTTGAGAAGAGTGGGGTTCAATAGGTGCAAAGATAAATCACTTCTCATTCTTTAGAGGTTCAATTTATCAAAATGGTCAAGGACCGAATTCAATTCAGGAATAAACTGGAGAGAGACTCTTTTAAACAAAATATTTCCCTATGAGGAATGAACTCAAACTAGAAATTTATCCTATCCAAGTGTGGAGAGGAGGACTGAAGCAAAAAATTCCACGAGGATCAAACTCAGTGGGAAATTGGAAAGGATATACACTTTATGCTTTAAAGTTGACAACTTTATTGGAGAGAGAGAATTTATTACTTGGAAAAAAATATGACAAAGCGAGTGAACCATGTCAAGAGATGTATATGAATATGAACCATGATTTCAACTACGTGTTATGTATGAATGAATGTTATGTTTATGCTGACAAAACAGTCACGAAACAAGAACTGGTGGTAAAAATAAAACAAAACCGTATACTCGGCCAATCTTGCATACTAGAGATTTTGAAGGCAGTACTCTACTAGGGAAAGGGACCAAATCTTATCTTGATTTTGTATTTCGAGGTTTGGTCGTTCTTAGAGCAGTTGTTAATATTCCCTCTTATGTTTGTAAATTAAAGGAAGTTGACGTCTTTACTTTGAAAGCAAAAGTAAATACACTTTTTTTTGTTCAAGAATGAATACCAATAAATAAAAATGTTATTTTGCAAGGCAGAATAAAATAAGAATTGCAAACAAATGGGCACAAAGCTCAAGTTTATTTGGTATAATGGAAATCATCCAAAAGTATGATTCTATGGAGTATTAAAAAGTTAAGAAATGGTAATTTAAAGGGAAAGGGCTACATTGAGATATAATGATCACTATCCTTTTAACAACTTTGAATTTCGAGTATTCTTGAGCTTCTATATTGAAGGTGACTTGATTGAGTATTCTTTGACATATGAGATTTCTTTAGATGATCCAATCTTATTGGATGCAGTTACTTGCCATAAATCCCTAACTTCTGCCAAGATTGCCCATTTCGGGTTTTCAATCTACCGGGATAGTTATTTTCTGTTTATGTCTCTAATTTTTGCCTGGACCGCCTTTTCGAGTTTTCAGTCTACTGAGACACTTTTTTGCCCAAGATGCCATTTTCAAGTTTTTAACTTAGCGAGCTTTTCTTTTAATTTTTTAGGCAAAGTATTTCTTAACTGCATCAACATTTGCGGGATGAGTGAACTCTTCACCATTCATAGTTGTAAGCATTAAGGCACCGCCTAAGAAGGCTTTTTTAACTACATAGGGGTCATCATAATTTGGAGTCCATTTGCCCCTGGGTCGGTGAGGAAAGATTGGATCTTTTTAGCACAAGGTGACCTTCTCTGAATACCCGAGGTCGGACGTTTTTGTCAAAATCTTTCTTCATCATTTGTTGATATAACTGACCATGGCATAAATTCGTCATCCTCTTTTCTTCAATTAGACTTAGTTCATCGTATCTGCTTTGACACTATTCAGCTTTCATTAGCTTGGCTTACATCAAGACTCTTATTGATGGGATTTCAACTTCTACGGGGAGCACAGCTTCCATGACGTAGACCAAAGAGAAAAGGGTTTCCCCTGTTGAAGTACGAACGGATGTGAGATATCCATGAAGGGCAAGCGGGAGCATTTCGTGTCAATCCTTGTAAGTCATGACCATCTTCTGAATGATCTTCTTGATATTTTTGTTAGCCGCTTCTACTGCTTCATTCATTTTAGGATGGTAGGGAGACGAGTTATGATGTTTAATTTTGAATTCATAATATAATTCCTTCATCATTTTGTTGTTCAAGTTCAATCCATTATTAGTAATGGTCTGGCTTGGGACACCGTAGCAGTAAATGAGATTATTCTTGATAAATTGGACCACCACTTGTCTAGTTAAATTGGCGTATGATGTTGCTTTGACCCACTTGGTGAAATAATCAATAGCAACTAAGATGGAGCGATGTCTATTTGGAGCCTTAGGCTCGATCATGCCGATCATATCAATCCCCCATATAGAAAAGGCCATGGAGAGGATAGAACTTTGAGAAGAGTCAAAGGCATATGAATCTTGTTGGCATAAATATGAGATTTGTGACATTTCCTCATGTATTTGTAACAATCATATTCCACTGTTAGCCAATAGTATCCTGCTTTTAACATCTTCCTTGACATTGCTTGTCCATTGGCATGAGTGCCAAAAAATCCTTCATGAATTTCCTTCATCAGTAAGTTTACTTCGTGTCTATCCATGCATCTGAGTAAAACCATGTCGAAGTTTCTTTTGTATAACACATCATTGTTTAAGAAGAAGTTGCCAACCAATCTTCTGAGAGTCTTCCTATCTTTCTTTGATGCCCCAAATGGGTATTCTTGTCTTTTAAGGAAGCATTTGATGTCGTGATACCAAGGTTTGTCATTTTTGACTTCCTCCATTGTGAATATGTAACCAGACCTATCAAGGTGTGTCACATTAATCTTGGGCACGTCCTTCCATTGATTTACAATAATCATGAAGGATAAGGTAGCAAGCTCATCACCCATGTTGTTCTCTTCACGGGGAATGTGATGAAATTCAAATTTATGGAAGAAAGGTAACAACCTTCTTGTGTAGTCTTTGCAAGGGATAAAACCAGATTGATGTGTGTCCCATTCTCCTTTGATTTGATTTGTAACCAAATTAGAGTCTCCATACACATCCAGATTCTTTATCCTTAAGTCAATGGCTTCTTCGAGACCCATGATGCAAGCTTCATACTTGACCTCGTTGTTTGTACATTTGAATGCCAGTCTAGCGGTGAAAGGAATATGGGTACCTTGAGGTGTAAAAGTAGTTGCCCCAATTTCATTTCCATAAGTGTTAACAGCTCCTTTGAATATTAGACCCCAACAGGATCCTGTCTCTGGCCCTTCGTCTGGTAGCGGTTCATCACAATTTTTCATCTTTAGATACATTACGTCTTTGTCTGGGAAGTTATATCTGATTGATTCATGATCATCAATTGGTTGGTGAGCCAAATGATCAGTTAGAATACTTCCTTTGACGGCTTTCTGAAAATGGTACTCGATGTCATATTCTGATAACAACATCTGCCAACGGGCAATTCTTCTGGTTAAAACAGGTTTCTCGAAGACGTACTTGATTGGATCCGTTTAGGAGATTAACCAAGTGGTATGATAAATCATATACTGACGAAGATGTTTAGCAGCCCAAGCTAAAGCGCAACAGATTTTTTCAAGCATAGAATATTGAGTCTCATAGTCTGTGAATTTCTTACTCAGGTAATAAATGGTATACTCTTTTCTTCCTATTATGTCTTGTTGACCAAGTACACAGCTCATGGAATCTTCTAAGACCGTTAAATATATAATCAGGGGTCTTTCTTCCACTAGAGGGGACAAAATAGGTTGCTTGAGCAGATATTCCTTGATACTTTTAAAAGCTTTTTGGAAATCTTCTGTCCATACACATCCTTGATCTTTTTAGAGGAGTTTGAAAATGGGCACGTATGTTGCAGTCATGAGGAATCTGAATCTTGATATGTAATTCAAACATCCCAAAAACCCTCTTACTTTTTTCTTGTTCTTAGGCGAAGGCACTTCTTGAATGGCTTTGACTTTGTCGGGATTGACTTCAATTCCCTTTTGGCTAACAATAAACCCTAAGAGTTTTCCAGAACAAACACCAAATGCGAATTTGTTGGGATTCAAGCGGAGTTTGTATTTCCTCAGACGCTAGAATAACTTTGATAAATGTTTTATGTGTTCTTCTTCAGTTCCAGATTTAGAAATCATGTCATTGACATATACTTCAATTTCTTTGTGTATCATGTCATGAAACAGAGTTGTCACGACCCTTTGATAGGTTACACCTACATTCTTTATACCGAACGACAATACCTTGTAACAAAAGGTTCCCCCAGGGAATGATAAATAAAGTCTTCTCCATATCTTCTGGTGCCATTTTGATTTGATTATAACTAGAGAATCCGTCCATGAAGGAGAATACTTTGAATTTTGCAGTGTTGTCAACCAACATGTCAGTGTGTGGTAACAGGAAGTCATCTTTTGGACTGAATTTGTTTAGATCCTTGTAGTCTACACACATTCTGAATTTTCCATCCTTCTTGGAAACAGGTACCATGTTGGCTAGCCATTGAGGGTATTCTGACGTGGCAAGGAAGCCTGCATCAATTTGCTTTTGAACTTCTTTTGATGGCCATATCTGGGTGAGTTCTTTTCAACTTTTGTTTAATTGGCGAACACTCCAGCTTTAATAGCAAATGGTGCTCCACAATGTCGGTATCCAACCCTGGCATATCTTGGTAGGACCAAGCAAACACATGTGGAACCTCTTTGAGAAGTTTTATCACAGTTTCTCTAATAATTGTTCTGAGCAGTGCTCTAATCTTAACTTTCTTTTCTTCTTCTGGACCCAAATTTACTATTTCCAACGACTCTTTATGGGGTTGAATGGAATTTTCCTCCTGTTTGAGCAATCGGGAGATCTCATCTGGAATTTCTTCGTCTTCTTCTTCTTCTTTGGCTTTGAATAGCGGGAACTCAAAGTTGGGAGAAGGCATTGTGTCATGTCTTTCAATTGGGTTTTTTATGATTAATCTGCACCATGTGATTTTTCTTTTTTTATAGAAAATATATTAAAATGCAAAAGTGTGTGTAGTTTTATAAAACGTTTGTTTAATTACTTTTGTGTTTGTTTTAGGATTACCATTTCCTAAAAAAAAAGTAAAAATAGCAATAAATGCAGGAACTCAGAATGACATCATTATTTATGATTTGTCAATTCTTGAAACACATGCCCTATAAAAAAAACTCTTCCGCTTTGGGCGAAGTGAAGAGGGGAAATTTAGAGACAAATGAGGCCCTTTAAAACATCCTTTCACCTGGGCAAGGTGAGAGATTAGAATAAAGACGAGGCATTTACTTTGAGAGGTGAACAACATTCAAGACATCAACATCTATCCAATTGTGATGAACTCCTCTATGTATCATAAAGTCTGGTACATCTCTCCTAGGATTATCTTCAATAATGGTGCTAACTTCTGGTGGAGTTGGGTCAGTAGAGTCTTTTTCCCATGCATAGCTATTAGAAGATAAGTCTTTTGCTATTTTCTCGTAAGCATTCTGTTGTACAGGAGAATCTCCCCACCCAATTGGTTGGATGTCTTCATATAAGATGCGAGAGTTTTCAGGAGCAGTATACTTTACTAGGAAATCAAACTTCCCGCTTGGCTATCCGAAGTTATCCTAGTTCTCTGAGGAAACTGATGAATCATCTTCTTAAATGACGTTGATTTCTGGTAGTGCAAAATTGATAAACTCTTGTCCAATAATTCTTGTGACTTCATCAAGGTGATGATTGATATATTCAGAATTTTTCAGATAAGGCCTTCATTCTTTCAAAGGAACTGATGAATATTTTTTAGGGCTATTCAGCAAATATGCATTTTCTAGCTGACTTTGATACCCTGGATCTCGTATGTCAGGCTCCAAAATGGCTAAATCCTCCATAGGATCATCCGAGCTGTAGTCAAACTTATCTTTCATCATAGTATCAATTTCTGATGAATTAGGAGGAGCAAGACATCCTTCAATATTATGATCTCTGTAGACCATCCTGTCGTCGGACTGTAGTATATATCTGAAGTTCTGCTATGGGTTGCAAAAGGGTATGTATGTCTCTTCTTGTAATATATAACCATCAATGTTGAAGTATGATTTCCGTTCTTCATCTGAATCATAAGAAGTATCCTTAAAGTCATCTCCTTCGATAATGTCCACCTCTTGAGAAATGGGGTGGAGGAGACCTCCGTTGCAGAATAAATCTTGAATAATACGAATGACTTTGTCCTTCTTTGTAACTTTGGTGTATGCTTGATAGAAACCAAGGCCTTCTCTCATTTTGTTATCGGTAGGAATCACAACTTGTCCCCATCCTTTATTCATGTTTTCCATCACTTGGAGAGCGTCCTTGTAAAAGGAAATAAATGATTCTTTTGCTTGATTGTCCTCACTACTCACAGAAAGTGCTTGGAATTAAGTTATAATGATCTCTTCTGGTTCCATGTAGGAAAATGATGACAAATTTCTTACAATTAAAGCTCACTCGCCATATACTGTAACCAATTTGTTATTGTTTACAAACTTCAACTTTTGGTGAAATGTTGAGGTGACTACTCTTGCTTCATGGATCCAAGGACGTCCTAATAAACAATTGTATGCTGCCTGAATATCCATTACTTGAAAGGTGATGTGAAAACTGTAAGGACTGATGGTTATGGGAATGTCAACTTTACCAATAATTGTCTTTTTGGATCCGTCAAAAGCTTTGACTACAATCTTGCTGCCTCTCATAGGGGCGTCTTGAAAGGATAATTGTACAAGAGCTGATTTTGGCATGACATTCAGGGAAGAACCAATGTCTACTAGTACGCTAGCTAGAGCATCGTCCATGAAGTTGATTTTGATATTGAGTGCCATGTTAAGATATTTACCCTCCTCCGGGAGCTCTTCATCACTGAAGCCTAAGTTATTACAGGCAGTGATGTTAGCAATAATGTTATCAAACTGATTCATTGTTACGTCTTGTTCCACAAAAGCTTATTCCAAAACCTTTTGCAAAGCTTCCCCCTGAGAGCTTCTGAGCTTAGTAGAAGAGATAATATAGATATTCGGAAAGGAGTATGCAATGACGGATCCACGATGTTGTATTCTCTTTTTTGGATTAGTTTCAAAATCTCATTATTGTTCTTTACAGGATTTGTGCTGGCGTATCTATTTATCAGGGATTTCAATTTGGGTTTCCTTCTCCTCTACAATTTCTTTAACTCCCTTGTTGAATATCCAACCACTTCGGGTGACCCGACTTATATCAGCGATATTGACAATGGATGACAGTGGAACTTCCTTTCCATCTTCTATCACGATGGTAGTATACTTATAAGGAATGAATTTTTCTAATTTGTATGGTACTGGACCTGGTAGGCAGATGACCAAATGAGTCACGTTGGTTTTATTGTTGTCATAGTGACCTCTATTAGTTCCAGTTTGGGGATATCAGGAGTCTTTCTACTATCAAAAGGGATTTCCACATGTTTTGGTTCACTGAGTAGAGGAATTATGGTGTAAACATATTTATCCATTCCATAATCAATGGTCTCTCTTTCCTAGAATGTTGTGATGGCCCTTTGACATAATAGTCATTGAATCTCATCTTGGATTTTGGAGCGTTTTTTGCAAGTTAAGTGGTCATGTTGATTTAGACTAAAGTAATCAGGTTCATGCAAGCATTCTATTGATGATTCCTTGTAACAAATTCATGTTGTTTTATACAATCTTGCACCATATTGATTGACTGATAATTCCCAATTCTACATGGTATAATCTCTCCTCAATCTATCTGATTCTGGAGAGTTGCTCGCACAAAGTAGCATCCTTGGTCATTTCCTGAACATATCCCGCAACGTTCATAATTGTGGGTAGTATACGACCCTGTCCACTTTGTATGCAATGCATCCTTACCAAGTCTGTTTACCACAAGTGAATATCACAACTTTCACATCTACCTAGGCTTCCATCAATTATGCTGATTTGCTCTGTATTCATGTTATGATATACTGGAAGCCACCAATGGTCCAACAGATGCTGGAGAGCTCTTTGTAGGATTGGACAACCTTGGTTATCTTTAGAGCTTGCAACCTTGATAGTTGTGTGATGTTAAACAACCAAGTCTGACTTGTTTGGCATGCAATTCTACCACATTGGTGTTTATCATGTGGATGTCGAAAATTTAAATCCGTCCTGAACATTCACTGATCATGTTGACTTGATAGTTGTTATTTCCATGATAATCTTGAAACCATCCTAGATCCATTTAACGTTGGAGAGCTTCTTGCACAAAAGAACACTCCTGATTATCTTTTGAACAAATTGAACAAGCATTGTAATTATGCAACGGTAGATGATGGCGTTGACTTTGCCTGGACTACATTGCCACCAAGTTTACATTCATTAAGCGGATGTCAAAATTTTGAATAATGCATGGGCATTCATAAACCATGTTTACTCCACAAGTTTTGTGATCCTGGATCCAACCTAGATCCATTTGCTCTTGAAGGGCTTCTTGTACAATGATGCGCCCCTGGTTGTTCTTGGAACAAATGTTGCACTAATGATAGTTATGAGGTGACACATGGTCGTATCCACTTTGTCTGCAATGCATCCTAACCAAATTTGTTTCTAGTAAGTGCACATCATGTATTTGGTGATTGTTTCCAGTACCTTCGTCAATTAAGTTTACAGAATCTTTCTCATGTTGAGGTAGAAGATTCCTTTGAACATTCGGATTAGTGTCTATGAAAGATAGAATTCCGTTCTTGATAAGATTTATACATCAGATTTAAAAATGAAATAGTTCTTGATGTTATGCCCTGGTGATCCTTGATGATAAACACAAAATTGGTCAACCTTGAACCAATAAGGAGGATTCTCAAGAATGACAGAAGGAGTCCTTGAAGCTTTCTTTATCCCTTTGAGACATAGCCCTGAGTTGATCCCTATCAAGTGCCATATCTAAATTGTACTTGTATTGTTGAACAAAAGCTTCTCCGAGGTCTCTGAAGGTATTGATCTTTATACATTTTAATCTTGTACCATTTGAGTGCGGCACCAGCTAAACTATCTTGAAAGTAGTGGATCAATAACTGTTGATTTTTCGTTTGGGTAGACATCTTCCGAGCATACATCACCAAATGACTTTGAGGACAAGAGTTGCCTTTGTATTTTTTAAAGTATGGCACCTTGAATTTGTATGGTATTTTGAAATTTGGGACCAAGCAGAGGTCGGCGGGATCTTTCATAAACAAGTCCTGTCTACGAATATCCAGAAGCTCTTTCTGCATTTCCAAGAATTGTTCTTGGAATTCATCCATTCTTTTGTATACTCCTATATCCTTGCTTGGAGCGGCGGGAAAGATATATTCTTCTGGAGTAGTATGTATCACAGGTTGTGGTACAAATATTGTCGTTGTGGTTTTTGGTGCTTCAAGTATAGGAACCTCTACTGTGGCTCTTGCATCTTCATTTACCTAAAGTTTGTAACCTTCAGGCTTAAAGACTCCAATTACAGCTCTCGGGTCTTCAGTAATCGGAGGTATGTATCCTTCAGGCATGACCCATGGAAAACCTTTAGGCATGGTATACTGAGGAAGACTGACAGGTACTTCAAAGATTGGTGCAGAGACAATTTATGAGATCACAATCCTCTGAGACGGTTAATCATGAGCTGCTGTCATTATTTCTATCATGACGTTGAGTCTTTCCAAACTTTTTTTAGAGTATTAACTTCCTTTCTTAGCTCTCTGTTTTCTTCCTCAAGATCATCCATCTTTTTCTGATGATTGGCTCGAGTGTTGTATGAATGAGACAGTTTGACTCTAAAGTGAGAAAATTATGTGCAAGATTTTTGTGGAAGATGTGGAATGCTAGAATGATGCATGAGGTGCAAAGGATGCAAATGTTTTTTTTTTGTTTTTTTCTTTTAAAAGAACTTTAAATAATTATGTTGCAAATATCATTCAGTGGATAACATAAACACTAAAACGCTGAAAGGATTACAAAAGTACAATGTTCATAATGCATAGACAGGAAAACACACCTATAGATATTAAAGAACCCTTTTTGATGAGGTTCAAATCCCTTGCTAATGACGTTTCTTCTGCTTTTTGGATCGGGCTTCTTCAACCATTGGTGGATTGACGATATTCTGCCAAGTAAAAGGGGAGAGTAAATTTTCCTGTTCTCCTTGCCTTTCCACATCATGTTGTTCAAGTATCTCAATCAGAGCATCTTTTTCTTTTACCAGTTTTTGGACCTTTGCATTCTCCAAGCTGATAATTTGATACTTATTCCTCCAAGAGTTCTTTTCAGTTGAGTCTTGTTAAAAGCGATTTGTATTTTCTCTGTGTCGTTCTTGAAGTATAGGATATATTCCTTTAGGGGGAAAAGATTTTGGTGAGGGTAAGGTATCCTTAACTTGTTGGCTCTAGGTTGTACCCATTTGAGATAAGGCTCCGCAGAGGCGCAATTTGGTTTTCCCAAAGATTATCTTCCCTTCCTATGAATATGACGCCAGACATGTACAATTTCTCCTTTAAGTGTTTTGTCATTTTCTCCTTCCTTGAAGAAATAACCTTTCGAATGAATGTTGTATGGTATGTTCTTCATAGGGTAACCAAGATGACGACGAGCTAAAACGGGGTGGTAGTTGATCTCTCCTTTAGTACCAAGGAGTGGTACATTAGGGAAACTTCCACAACTGTCAATGATCTTTGTTCTGTCATAGATCCGAATGTACCAATCTATGTCAGAGTGAGTGAGAGACATAATCTTTTGCGACCATCGCATACCACCTTTGAGATCCCAAAAAGCAACATATTTTGGTAAGTGAGAAATGAACCATTTGTAGAGTAATGGTACGCAACATGTAATTATTCCCCCATGGTATAAGTTCCTTAGATGTATGGAGTGGTAAGCATATGCTAGAAAAGTTGGTACTGGATTCCCAATTAAGAATATCTTGATAGAGTTGACGTCGAAAAAGTTGTCAGTGTTAGGAAAGAGGAATAATCCATAGATGAGCAGAACAAAGGTATCCTCGAAAGCAACCATTTTTCCTATACTGGCAAATTATTGGGCTTTTTCTATCAAAAACTTAGTTGGTAATCCTTGAATTCCTCTATTGGTGGTCATGTGAGCTTTGATATTTGATACTTCCAAGGAGGTAGCTCTTACAATGGTTTGATCTTTGGGAATTTCTTCTAAATTGGAGAATGAGTCTCGGTTAGAAGGGGTAAATCAATCAACTTGAAGTACTTTTCCATTGTTAGTGTGAGCTGATAATATGGAAATGTGAAGTAGTGGTACACCGGATCGTAGAACTGAACCAATGTAGATAAGACTCCTTCCACCATGTTGACCTTTAATAGAGAAAAAGTCCTCCATACTTAGCTCTGAAAGCTTCAAGATTAGTAACCAATCTTCCCAATTTTCTTAGATCTTCCAATTTTGGACTTCTGAATGTGTACTTCTGAGTTTTCCTTCTATCAAAATCCATAGCACAGTTTCTGATGTTTGTAACAACCATATATTTTAATTCTTTTGAAAAGTTTTAAAAAAATGAAATTTTTTTATGAATGCATGTATGCACAAACACAAATATTCACAAACATGAGTTTAAGGGTTAATCATCATGAGCATGGAGTCACGGATCTACCCATCCCAGAGGTGTGTACTAGGGGTTCATTTTGTACCTATAGAACATGTTCTAATAAGGTTTCCAAAATCACGAACCCCTCTTTAGGATATTAACAACAAACCGATTAATTCATGAGAGCTGTAATATCCTGAAGATGAATCTCATTTGAGTGTAGTATCACGCATCAACTATTCTCGATAGTTAACGCACTACATCCTAAAATGGCCAAATGGGTAAAGGGTTATTAAAACACTCAGTTTCTCAAGTTCCCAATGGAAAAGTAATGTATTCATGGCTTGCTCTCTCAACATCAGTAATTCCAAGAGGGTACCTCCCCTGAGCTGGCAGATTTTCAAGTTAGCTTGTTTGGGACTCACTCCCTATAAGTCTCCTTGACTATACCACCTCCTATCTTAAAGTATGTTCTCAAGTCCAAGTTAGGACTTTTCTCACCACATGTGTATTAATCACATTCCCAAAACAAATGTATTTAAACAAGTATGGCAAATAAATAGATAACATTGACAGTAATAATGAAGAATGATATGATATGAATAGTAAGAGTAAAAGCAAAAAGGCTTAACCCTCTTAAAGGATGGGAGTTTCCCCAGTGAAGTTGCCATTTTTCTGTGGACTGATTTCCATGACCCCACCCAATTCTGAGATGGTGAGATTCCAGGAACTGCGCCACTTTTGAATTTCTAATATTTATCCTATGATGCTTAAAAGGAAGGGGAAGAAATATAAACTAACCCTGCATGTAAGTGTTTTTCCTAAAAATGCAAAGAGATATGGAATCGGGGGTTGATTATACTAAGGGAAGCTATCAACATCCTGATTATCTAGGAACCTTTTCTTGTACACTTTTTACTATCAGTTATTTCATCTACTTAATTTATTTTACTGTCAATTTGGGAAAGTTTTAACCTATGGGTGAGAACAAGAATAAGAATTTTTTTGGGAGTTTTTGAAAGGTACAGGGACCTAAGGGGTTTTATTTAAAGGTGAGCTCGCTAAGATCTCGCAATCTTATGCCTACGTATCCTCAAAAGGAAATTGTGAAATCCAAGCATTCGTAGTTCCACTTATAGGTGGATTTCGTATCTTGTTCAAAGCCCAAGATGATGAAGATAAAAGTTGTGTGGGTTTGAAAGAAAATACAAATTGTTATTCTTAAGGGAGATATCCCACATATTCATCACAAACATTTAAGAATAATATCATAAGGGAAAAAGCTTTGAACTTGGATGTTAAATAATCCTAAGAAATGCCACATCTTCCTTTATGATTCTTTGCATACTAAGAAAAGGACCTTAACTTGGATATAGTATCAACAGGAGTGCCACTTACATCACTTAGATGAAAGAAAAAATTTGGACCATGATAAGAGAAAGACTCCAGCTTGGATTTTGAATCAACAAGTGTGCCACTTGCATCAGTTATATGGAAAAAAGTTTTTAATGCTTGATTTTGAATTGTGATGTATAGAAGAGATATCTTCCTGCTGAGATGACTCAATGTCTCATCTCTGGGGAGAAGTTGATTTAAGTATCTTGCTCAAAGCCCAAGATGTGAAGCTGAAGGTTTATTTGTATCTTGTTCAAAGTCCAAGATGTGAAGCTAAAAATTGTATTTGTATCGTGTTCAAAGCCCAAGATGTGAAGCTAAAAGTTTATTTTGCCTAAGAGGAGGCTAACTTAACTGGGGGAAGTTTTGAATTGATGGTATCTTGTATGAAGCCCAAGATGGAGGCTGGTGATGAAGTTGATTTCATCCAAGGGGGAACCAGGGTTTGACCTAAGTTATAGTCAAGGGAACCCTAATGTTGAACCAAGTCTAAACTAGAGATGAGGTATTATAAATGTCAAGAGAAACTTAATATGAATAAGTATATAACAAGTATATACACGAATTGAAAGTGGAGGATTTTACACTCTAGTAGAGGCATATGCCTAAGCATGGTTGACTTGAAAAGATGGTGGATCTTACACTCTTATAGACGCCAATGGATTTTGATGATTTGAAAATTTAAAAGGGGTTGGGATTTTGAAAATGAATGCCACTAGGGCTTTGTTTGATGAAAATTGAAGATTGAGTTTTGAAAGATTGAATGTTTTGAGAAATTTAAGAAAGTTTTAAGGAGGAGGCTAGGTAATTGCACTCTAGTAGAAGCCCAAAAGGTTTTGAAAGTGTAATGATTTTGAAAGAGAGAGATGAAACTTACACTCTAGCATAGGCCCAAAAGTATTGAAAATTGATGAAAACCCTAATTTTGGAAGATGTAATCAAATGTGTTTTTCAAATGAATTTAAACATGATGTAAGTGGTGTGTGAGTTAAGATAAACATGTTGTAATCTTAAAATAAAGATTCAAACATTAGGTTTTATCCATATGAGAATCAAAGTGAATTAGGTTTAAAAACAATTAAGAAGAATATCATTTTTTCAAGGTTTTTAAACATAAAAACAATTATTTTCAACTTATTAAAAAGTGATTAAATTAAATATTTTTTTGGAATTTTTTTAAGGATTAAATTAATAGAGTGGATGAGTGACATGTCTGCAACAAATGATTTAAAAATAATTAATTTTGGATATTAAAACAATTATTTGAAAACTAAGATGAAAAATGAGAAAATATGAAAATTGGATAAAAAATGATAAGGGTGGGGTTTGAACCCACACCCTCATGCCTCCAACCATCAAAACACGCCTTGGAAAACTGAGCCAGAGTTTGTTGGTGATAGTAAAACCAGACCATTTGATAATATTTTAAAAATGCATGGTAAATTAAAAAAAAAAAGTGACATACTTCATCTTCTTCCCCAGCCTCACGAATTTTGCAGAATAGAGGCTATCTCATGAAATATGTAATGAAATTGGACGATGTAAACATGAAAGTTGCTCTTTTTTAAACAAGGAATCCAATGGTGGCATTTAAATTTGTTTATTTTAAGTGTGGAATGAATTATCATGCACGAATCATATGAACCATAGCTATGCAAAAACTATCATGAAATCTCATACAAGCAAGATATATAGCATTTGATTGAGGGTAAATGATTTATGAACTACCATAAGCATATCGATAACTTGAAATAAAATTTATGATATATGATTCATGCAGTTTGAAAGGCTTTAGGCCTACCTTGCAAGAGTAGACCGAATTCTCAGTTGTAGGTGTTACAAATGTGAAATGATGATCTGAACAACTTCTCTAGACCTCAAGGATTGTATTGATGTGCTTGGAATGGATGGAAATCTTTTGGATTGATGGGCTCGAATCCAATTACAAATTGGTTGGAATGAGCTATGATCTTGATGTAATTGATGTTACATATGGTGTTTAAGTGTTTGGATCACTTATATATGATGTGTTTGAATAAAAATTTTAAGCAAAGAAGCTCTGGTTTTGAAAACACGATTCTCACTTTTGAAAATTTGAAAACTTGGAGTAAAAGAAAAAAATGAGAGAAAACAATTGTTGTGTTGTTTTGGATGGTTTGAATGATCAGAAATTAGCTCTATTTATAAGAGAGCAAATTTGTTTTGGAGGAATAGTGCCGGCTCGAAAGATAAGACTTTGGTCCAATGGTTTTGGAATTGCATCATTACCTCTTACAAGTGCGTTGTCTTCTCCATGTGCCTAGTTCTGAGTTATGACCAAATTCACATTCCTCAGATATTTTTATTGTTGTTTAAGCATCCATCTTGAATAAGGAAAGTTTCTTTGTTGAATATGCACTATTGCACATAAATGCATCTTGAATTCAAGGCATATAAGATAAAACTCCATAATTTCAATGGGATTCCTCTTGACTCTTTGGCTATATATTGCAGGTTTTTCATGATTCAATCATATTATCATTGAATAAGTGCTTGCACAATGATCACATTTGGACTCAAAATTCGTGTTTTGCAAGAAATGTCTAGAACTGACTTTGCAAAATAGTTGCAGCAAGGTGTATTGTACACTTCATGTCTCTTTGCTCAAATGGATTTAGATGATGTTCTTGGAAATTTTGGAAAGCTGAGATGTTGTACTTTATCTTTGACGTTTGAAGTTTTCCTTGGATCATTATAAATCATGGTGAAAAATGGCCTCAAAGTTGGTTAAAATACAAAACATATTCTGCCTAAATTTTCACTAAGTGTTAAGGTTCAAAAAGTCTTGAAACCATAACTTCATGGCTTCATATCTCAAAATCTATGCACTTTTGGAGATGGACTCAAATTGACAAAGTTGTAGTATGTAAAAATCTCTTCAATTTGGTCTTTGGATTAAAGAAAATGGTTGCTTAGTTTGGAAGTTATGCCTTTGCAAAGTTTGCTCCAAATTAGGGTTTTCTTTATAACTTAGAAAAATTTCACTTCTTTATGGTTGCCCTTTTTATAAGTAACCTCACTTTTATTGACTTTTATTGATAAATAATTATTCAAATCACATATTATCATCATTCTTGACTTGAAGAAGCCATGGTTGACAAAAAATTCAAAAGTCAAACTTGATTTTACCATATTTGACTTTTGTATCAGATGAACTTTGATTTTGTGATCTCCTATTAAAATCAAGCCCTTGGCCTATTTGAACACCATGGATGGACTCTAAGGTTTTTTTTAGTGTCTTGAATCATGTCCCAAGGTTTGAGATCATGTCTTGGTCAAAAGTCAAAGATACAATTGACTTTTCATCAAAAACCCTAGCTTGTAGTCCAGATAAATTTGAATCTTTGTTTTGCTTATGAATCAAGTGCTTTGGATCAATCCAATGATATTAATGATCTAATGTGATGTATTTTATGTTCTTGAAACATATATTGAGGTATTGGATCATGCCTTGCTCCAAAAGTCAACTCAGGGGCTAAATTAGGTCAAAACCCTAATTTTGGGGCACTGGTGATCTTGATGCTTGCCTGACTTGAAATGAGTAAAGGACTTGGTAAGTTGAAGATCATGCTCATTCTTGATTGATCTTTTTTCTGAGCTTTTTTTGAGGCTTGAAACCCTAATTGGTAATAAAAAATGAAACAAACAACAATCTTTGCATATCCAAATGGGTTAGTGATGCATAAAAGTATACACATGTATGATGTTAATGAAATTCAAATGATGTGGGATCTTATGGTCAAAAATTAAGGTATGGAAATAGGAATAGTCTATAGATCATACGCGCTTGTAGGTTACCATTTTGCCTTCATCGGAGAAGTCAATGAGGAAGTACAAAAGCCTGGTTGGTCCCGTCACTCCAATATTTCTCAACTCTCTCTCTCTCTCTCTCTCTCTCTCTCTCTCTCTCTCTCTCTCTCTCTCTCTCTCTCTCTCTCTCTCTCTATCTATCTATCTATCTATCTATCTATCTATCTATCTATCTATCTATCTATCTATCTATCTATCTATCTATCTATCTATCTATCTCTCTTGATTTCTCTTTCTCACTATAATCCCTCAATATCTCTTCCCTCTCTCCATTTTTCTAACTGTGCACCACCCTGGTCGCATCGGCTTGGCCTCTAGCTGCCATGAGAACCACCCTACTCCAATTAAACTTCATCTAAAGTTCATCCTTGAACCCATAATTCATGTAGATTACGAACCCTAAGGAGGAACCCTACCCAAAACCCTATCCTCCTAATAACCCTAGCCACATCTAAATAACCCTAGGGTTCATACGAAGACCCATAACCCTAGAACCCCATAAACATAAACCATCCTCAAATTAAGGAAACACGACTCTCTTAACCTAAATCAAACATCAGAAACAACAATTCAAATTATAATAAGAACCCTAAACCAAAACTAAACCCAAATCAAACCTAAACAACCACAATCAAGCAAAGATACATGTATCGATGGTTTCAAAGAAAACATCTACCTTTCCAACTGTGTCCAATTAAGTTGCGTCCCCTCCCTTTTATTCGGTTCCTTGCTTTTCTTCTGATTCCTGATTATTAACTTCCTCTGATCTCCTTTTCCTTTCCTTGTTCTTGCAGGTTTAGCTGGAATATTACAAAATATCGAAGGCTAGGTTATTGTTGTTCGAGATATTGAACAACAACAAAACTGTTTAGGGTTGAGATCGCTGCAAAACTGATGCTTAGGGTTTTTTCGTGACCCCAATTCAGAATTGGTTTTAGGCTTATATATATATATATATATATATATATATATATATATATATATATATATATATATATATATATATATATATATATATATATATATATATAATTGTTTAGGTTTAGAAAGTAATTAGGTTGATTTGTTTTAGTAATTTTCAATTTGATTGTTCATTGTAATTGCTTTATTGTATTTTTAGAGATTTGATTGAGCTTGTAATCGTATATGGAAACAAAATTTGGAAAATTTTGATTTGATTTTTCTTATTTTTGCATTTGATCTGTTCTCAGGGCGTTGTAGCGGCCAATTAGGGTTTCTGAGATACTAGGTCAATTTGTTTGACCAACTGCTTAAAACTATGGGTTTTGGACCCTTTTGACCCGACCCATAAACAACACACACCGGCCTACTGACCCAAAAAACTAACAACCCTAATACTTATTAATAATAATAATAATAATGCAATATTCTTAATAACAACTAATACTAATAAGATTTACGATTTAATAATATTAGTGTCCCAAAACAATTAAAAATAAATAAATTCTGACCAACTAATAATCCTAATAATAACCTAATACTGATGATTTTATTATTAATAATAATAATAATAATGTCCATTAATAGTAATATTGATACTCTATTAAAATAATTATTCTAAAACCTAATTAGTACTTTCATCCCTATAAAACATTAATTTAACCCTAATTAATTTATTCCATATTAATAATAATATAACCCAATATTAATATATTATTTAAAAATAATATTAATATTAGTCTAACCCCCTTTAACTAAGAATATTATAAACCTCTTATCTATAAATATATTCTTCTTCTTTAAAAAAACAAAATCATATAACTCTAATGAGCGCATAACACTTACAAATATTCACTTTAACTAAATATTAATACCCCCTTAGCCTAATTCCATAAACTTTATTATTTCCAATACCCTGAATTAAAACCCAAACCCTAAAAGGGAATAAAAGTCAAAATTTTATCCTTTTGAATTTTTTAGGTCATTGCGGTTGACCAGATGACTCGTAAATGATGGTCAAATTTTGAGGTACGACACCTTACGATCCAACACATTAACTCTATGATGATCGCTGGGATTGACACAAGACACGACACCATGTCTCCCTTCACACTCTAAGGGATGAGCAATCTTTGCATCGTTAGGATCATGACAACTGAAATCTCGATATGTTTTAACAAATCGACCGACACGTTCCCTCCTTTAACGAGCAATCTCTATTTTTGCCTCGATCATGACAAGAGGAGGCATCTGTTGCTCAGTAAGGTTTCCATCACCACCGGAGTCCACATGGAACATAGATTCTAAAGTGTTCAAAAATGGGGTGTCGCCTAATAGAGATTCTCCAGACAAATCCTCCATCTTCAAACTATCACTCAATATGATGATTATTGATTCGGAACTCCCACTGATAGAAGGAAGAGAATGTGACTCAAACTTCATTCCCCCTCTAGAAGATGAAGAAAAAATACTCTGCAAATCACATTTGATGGTAGTAAGGTTACCACTCATTATAATAAAAATATGATCAAAACTTGAGTAAAAGTTGATAAGAATAAAAGGTACCTTGAAATAGAAGGGAAAAGGATTTGAAATGAGAAATGAAGCAAAAAAATTAAAGCTTTAGTACTTCAAATTTATGAACATGAGACGGTGGTTACTTTGGGAAGTAAGTGCTCTTAAACAAGAGGAAAAACTCGAAGAGATAAGGGAAACTCAATCTACGGAAGAACTAAAAACGTTATCCCACATCCTCTATCTATCTACTTTTGGTTCTTGCGCTTTGACTAGCTCATGTTCTAATAACCAAAAGTAGACTTCTCTAAACTTAGTTCTTCAAAGGTCGGTTCCTTCAAACTCTGATGTTTGAATGCTTACCTCTTTAGGAGATGATTTCTTCATAGTCATTTCTTCAGCTTCTAATACACCAGAATGTGATTTTCACTATTCTCTTTGAATGTTTAGAGTCAGAACCATTAATTGGATTTTATATGAATTTTAGTCTATGATCGCACACACTTGAACAAACATTAGTATACCATATTTTTCTTTAAGTACTTTATTATCATCAAAATCTTAGGGATATGTGACAAACCAATTTTGTTCCAACAAGGTCCAATGGCATGAGACTCATTACGTAGCCCAATCCACTAAGCCCAAAGTATAAATATCTTTGTAAAGGGTTCTAAGTTACACTTGGAATTTTTCACCTACTAGAAAGTCAATAGAGAATGTCAATGAAAAGGCATTTATTGTGAGGAATCATTAATGAATTTTCTTTAAAGAATATTAACGATAAGTCGTCGACAGACCAATGATGAAGGGTCGACCGAGCTGTCGACACAACAATACATGGTTTGGAGGACTCTCAAGGATAAATCCCTAAGACCCGGATTTCTGGGAAATATGTCCAAAATCTCGAAAATGGCAGTCGACAGGAGCACGTTCAAAATATTGAGAAGGACAGTTGACATAAGCCCTTATTCCATCAAGAGGACCAGTCGAATAAATTGCGTGATAAAAAGACTTAGTAAAATTACAAGTCTTGAGTCCTTGATAGGTAGCGACGATAGCATATTGGAGCAGTTACCATCTAGGGTTCATGAAGAAGTGGAAAGCAGTTACCACTTGTCGTACTCCAAAATTTGCCCTATCCTTTCTGCCTTTTTTCTTCTTTTGCATAAACATGTGCATCCACATTTGCAATATAAGCATTTGCATTTTATTTGTGGACATTATTACAGGGAAATTTGATCCAAGAACTCTGACAATGATAAGATCGACACTTGTACATAAATTATGGTTTGTTCATCCCCAGTAAAGACGTCAAGTGGTTTTATCAGTATTTCAGTCCAAATAAAGGGTTTGGATCTCCATTAATCCAAGCACAAGTATAGGATACGAAGCCACATCCAAAACAACACGTTTCAAGTCAAAGAACACAAAATTGGACTTTGGTAACCGGTTAGACAGAATCAGGTAACCAGTTACTCCCTCATTTCCAACTTAGAACACACATGTATATGCATGTATAACCAACTATGTGCAATCTAGGTAACCGGTTACACCTTTTGAATTTTGGCTTCACCGTCATTACAATGGCATACTTCCCAAATTCTTTCCACACATCATTGATACATAATAGAAAGGATTTGTACACACATTGCAACTACTAATGATAGTAACTTCACATATTCCCCTACATCAACTCAAGTGCACTACACCATGCAACCTCATTTCCATTTCATTTCAACATAATTAACCATTTGAGTTGCAATTAAATCCCTCCAACTAACTGAGTTAAGAATAACTAACTCAGTTGGAAGTTGACTCAGTGAGTTAGGCTTAACTAACTCTAAACCTAGCTCCAACCTTCCCTAAGCTAGCTCCACACCAAATTCCAAACCTCTATTCACTCCAAGAATATGCTCTATATAAAAATCCTATTCACATTGATGCAAGGATCCCCAATTTTCATTTTCATAAAATCCAACCTTCATTCCAATTTTTCATTCTTCATTCTCTGAATATTCTGCATCTCTCTCTCTCTCTCTCTCTCTCTCTCTCTCTCTCTCTCTCTCTCTCTCTCTCTCTCTCTCTCTCTCTCTCTCTCTCTCTCTCTCTCTCTCTTCTCTCTCTCTCTCTCTCTCTCTCTCTCTCTCTCTCTCTCTCTCTCTCTCTCTCTATCTATATATATATATATATATATATATATATATATATATATATATATATATATATATATATATATATATATATATATATATATATATATATATATATATATATATATATATATATATATATATATATATATATATATATATATATATATATATATATATATATATATATATATATATATATATATATATATATATATATATATATATATATATATATATATATATATATCACTCTCTTTCTCTCTCTCTCTCTCTCTCTCTCTCTCTCTCTCTCTCTCACGCACACACACACACACACACACAATCATCATATTTTTCCCAAACCTCACCAAATCTCATTCACCATTAAAGTTTATAAAGCTTTACATTAAAGCTGGTTATTATTTAAGCGGAACCTTTATATCACACTCTTATACTCCTTGGATATGCAGCAGCAGAAACAATTACTCCATTTCGAGCATTGGAAATTGATTCTTAAGGAAGTTTTGGTGCAAATTCGGATCCAGAACAATTATCGCATTATTCCTCATTTCCCCGTGAAGATATTTGGATTTCTGGTTTTCTTAGCTCATCTTCATCACATTTTGATTGCAATAATCACCAAGGTAAATCTCAGCCTTGTTGTAGGTTGGTTAATTTTGCACTCGTTACCGTTTTCGCTAAATTTTAGCTTTTGAAATGTAGCTCTTAAGTCTTTGCATGCTACTTGAAATGTGAACTTTGAAAGCTTGGTTGTGTTAGCTCATGATTGCTCATAATTAATGTGAATTTTGCAGTCACTGTTACCATGCAACTATGTACAATTAAGTGATTCTGAAACTGCTTTTTTTCATAATCTATTTTTGATGTTGTTGCAGGTGTAACCGGTTACTGCATAACCAGTTACACCTCTCTTGTGCATCATGGGAATTTTATTTTCCCATGGTGTAACCGGTTACTGCAATCGGTGTAATCGGTTCCTCTTTCTTGTTTTTACTTTTTTGCTTCTGTTTTGGGACAGATGGCCCCCTTTTCCCTTGGGCCTTCTGTCGCTACTGCGAAAATCGGCGCCGGCTGACAGAAGAGTCGCCACCGTGCGTTATTTATCCCAACGGGAGGGAAAGGAAACGCTCAGAGTAAACCTCGCAAAAAAACGGGAAAGGTATGGTCATCGCAACCAAAACCTGGGTTCGGGAGTCGGTTACGCAAGGGGAAGGTATTAGCACCCCTCACGTCCGTCGTACTCGACGGGATCCATGCTTGCTTGGGTTGTCTAAAGGATGCAAACAATCTATCTACGGCTGCTAAATCTAAACGGAAGGGGATTGACTCGATAGAGCGTCGCACTCTATGCCTACGTATTCTCAAGAGAGAAAGTCAGAGTCAACGTAGTTCGGGACTACAGGGAAAATTGGCTCGCCAAGACTTCGCGTCTTGTGCCTACGTACTTCCACACCGCATGGAAGATCAGAGCTTTACGTAGTTCAGGCTAACTACGGCTGAACAAAGGTATTCTCACACAGCAGTGAGAAAAACAACTGGTTGCAAAGGTCGGGAACCTATGGGCAAAACTATGGCTTGGTCTCAAATGCACTTGGGCAAGAGAGAAAAAGGGTAATCAATCAGTCGTCAGCGGGAAAGTCTCGATCGCACAGCAGCGAGAGAACAGAAAGTTAGTCGTTAGTGTGCTCGCTAGGATATCGCATCCTATGCCTACATATTCTCGTCTGGTACGAGAAATCAGAGCAGCTGTAGTTCGGCTACTTCGGGACCACAGCTCAAATCTCGTTTTATTGATCTCTGAAAAATGGTTACAATGAGTGAATACTGAAAAATAAATCTCCTAGGAAACACTATCCTATCCTATCCTGAAAAATCGAATGAAAAAAAGAGTCCCCTAACAAGTGGACATTCTAAACTATCCCTAAAGCAAATAAATCCTAAAAAATATTACATCTAATATTTTTTTGCTATTTTCCAACCATTTTCTTCTTTTTCCTTTCAAAATATCCTCTCTTTATTTTTTCTATTTTTTTCAATATATTCTTCTCTTTATTTTCAACCATTATTTTCCATCTTTCATATTTTTTTCTCAACATTTCTTTTCATCTTTCATATTTCTTTTTCTATTTCAATATTTCTTTTTCTATTTCAATATTTCTTTTTCTATTTCAATATTTCTTTTTCTATTTCATAATTTCCTTTCTTTCATAATATTTCTTTTCTTTCATAATATTTCTTTTCTTTTCTCTTTTTTCATAATTCTTTCTTTTTATTTCTTTTTCTTGAAACTATATGTAAAACACACAAGAAAAGAAAATAAGGGGAGGGGGGTACACAGCCCAGCTGGGGGGTTAGTCTGCAGAAAGAAAAAAAAATAAACAAGATTGGGCCCAGCCCAGAAAAGGAAAAAACAAACAACAAAGAAACTGGGGGGTATGTGAGCAAAACGCAGTGTATGCAGCCAAAGATTGAGGACTCGTTGGGCCCAGCCCAAAGTCCTTCAAAAAACAGAGAAACGGAGGGTGCAAAAACAACCAAAAAACCAATGGGCCTCTCGGCCCAGCCAACCATGGCCCTTCTCCTTCTTCGCTTCCACTTCAGAAAAACAAACCCTAATTCCCTTCGTTACTGTTCATGGCTGTCCCCTGAACTCTCTTTCTGAACTCTTTCTCTCTCGTTCTCTCTTCTCCTAACCTTCTTGCTGAAAACCTCTTGGAATCAATCATCTGAAGCGCGAATCAAAGCAAACCACATCAAAATGTTCTTGCTATCAACTGATTGCAAGAATCTCCACAAGCTTGTTGATGGATCTGTCGAAGTTCTTGAAGAAGTGCGTTCGGATTTGGATGAAGATCTTCTAGATCTTCTGGGAGCGATCGAAGATCTGACGAAGGTGGTTGCAACTGCTCATGAAATCCAGAAGTTGAAGAATGAACTTGGTAGTGATGAGATCGAGGATTCTTTTGTAGTTTCTGGTGATTGAAGACGATGTTGGTGTGTTCTTGAAGTTGTCGTTCTGGAGATTTTTTCTGGAGATTTAAACCTTTTCTGGACAAGCAAGTTGAAGGTTGACGAAGACTTGTCTGGATCGGAGTTCCTATTGAAGATTCGCTTGCTTAGCGATTTTTGGAGAATGAAACGAAGGATATTCTTGTTGTTCTTCTGGAGATGAAGATCGGAGGCGTGTTCTCAGGGATGAACGTGATGATGATGATGAAGCTGATAAGTGATGAACACGATGATGGAGGATGAACACCGGTGACGGTTATGTTCTGGAATTTGGATGAATGCTGGTGACGAGGACGTTCTGGAAATTTCTCTGGAGATTTGTCTGATGAAGAAATTGTTGATGAGGGTTGATGATGAGAGGAGGTTGATGTTGATCAGGATCTGGGATTTTGGGTGTTTCTGGTAAGATTAATGGTGGTCGGAAGTTGGATCGGTGGTTGGATGAGATGGAGGTTATGGAGGTGGGAGATGAAGATTGAAGAAGATGGATGGGAGGAGATGAATGTTGGCCGGAATCTGGAGATTTGGCGTTCTCCGGCGATGTGCACGGTGGTCGCCGGCCATGCAGGCCGGCCGGTGAGGTTTGACGGTGAGGACCGGTGGAGGGCTGGTGGTGTGACGCGTGGCTGCAGTAGTGGTGGAGGTGCTTGCATGCTGGACGTGTGGTGTGATGCGTGGCAGGGTGAGAGAGAGACTCTGAATGATGTGGCGTGCATGTGAGGTGTAACGTGGGGTCCTCTTTTGTGAACACGTGGCTTCAAGACTTTATACAGCTGAGACTTCTCTGGAGACTTCTAGAACATGCTGGGGAATGCTGGACTTATTCTGAACTTGGGCCTGCGAATCTGTGGATAAAGCCCAACGAAATGGATTAACAACAAACAAAAAAACTGAATTGAAAAGGCTAATTACCATGGATTAAAGACTAATTCAATTAATCTACTTAACCTGATTAATCTAATAAATCCTAACTAAATCTAAGAAAGAAGATTAACCTAAAATCTATATTAAATCCCTAATCTAAAAATTAATAAATCTCTATTAAACTTCTAATAAAACTATATTATTTAAAAGAAACTCTATTAAAGAAAAAAAGTCTATATCTAAAAGAAAATTTACATTATCCTATTAAATAAAATCTATTTAATATCTAATATTCTAAAAAATGAATTGAAAAATATTAAAACTATTAAAAACTAATAATATTCTATATTATCCTAAAAAGATTAAAAATCTATTTAAAAAAAATTAAAACTATTAAAAAAATCCTATTAAATCCTACAAATGAAAAATGCTATTAAATTCTATTTAAAATTCTAAAAACTATTAAAAATATTAAAACCTATTAATATTCTATATCTAAAAATATATTCAAAAATTCAATTAATATCCTAGAAAAATCTATTAATATTCTATAAAATGCTAAAAAAGAATTAAAACTATTAAAAATCCTATTAAATCCTACAAATGATTAAAAATCTATTTAAACCCTAAAAATAGCCAATAAAATCCAGAAAAAACACAATAATTCCCAGAGGGACAAAAATAGCACCGAACGACACATAACACCGCGAGAGCGCACCAAAATAGCCGGTAAAAATAAACGGGCACCGAAATATCCCAAAAATACGATTCTATCTATTTAAACTGATAAAAAACACCTGAAACACGAGACGAGAGCTGTGATCCCAATAAAATCAAAACAAATGAAAAAATGCACTGTATGCAATATGCAGATGCGAATGCGATTATGCGTCGAAACCTCGAGCCAGATACGAGACCCGGTTGGTCAAATTTTGGGGTGCAACAGCTGCCCCTATTCAAGCGGCTTGGACCTGACTGGGTGAGAAGCGAACGACTCTCAACCAATCAAGGTGCGAGACGATTGAATATCGGTAAACCCGAAAATTTGCCAACTGCGCGAGCACACGGTACTCTGCGGGGAACAAATCTTTGAATACTGCAACATTAGCTGCTTAACAACTAGCTGGAGAAATATCGACCTGACATCACCGTCAGTTATCCACATTAAATTTTTCTGACATTGCCTTCAGGCAAAACTCCACCCAACATCGCCGCTGGAAGACTAAATCACCTGACATTGCCGTCAAGAACAACCATAACTCGGGGAAACAAGCGTCCAACATCGCCGCCGGAGACCTAAACCTGAATCACCAAAATACCCAACATCGCCGCTGGAGAAACACATCTGACAGAATACCCCGCATCGCCGCTGGAGAAGATACATCTCTGAATTAAGTACCCCGCATCGCCGCTGGAGAACTACATCTGCTGGCATACCCAACATTGCTGTCGAGAAACTGAATCTGACATCGCCGTCGAAACAAACATTCAACCTCGCCGTCGAACAAACATCCAACCTTGTCGTCGACCACAAACCCGGTCCGGGAATCCGAAGTATACATCTCAAAGGTACAAAACTTGAGCTTGGGATGGAAACAAACACTTCCAACGGTACATATCCAAAGGTACGAAACCTGAGCTTGGAGGCGAACGTATCCAAAGGTACGAAACCTGAGCTTGGAGGCGAACGTATCCAAAGGTACGAAACCTGAGCTTGGACTCAAACACATCCAAAGGTACGAAACCTGAGCTTGGAATCAAACACATCCAAAGGTACGAAACCTGAGCTTGGAATCAAACATATCCAAAGGTACGAAACCTGAGCTTGGAATCAAACATATCCAAAGGTACGAAACCTGAGCTTGGAATCAAACATATCCAAAGGTACGAAACCTGAGCTTGGAATCAAACATATCCAAAGGTACGAAACCTGAGTTTGGAATCAAAACATATCCAAAGGTACGAAACCTGAGCTTGGAATCAAAACATATCCAAAGGTACGAAACCTGAGCTTGGAATCAAACATATCCAAAGGTACGAAACCTGAGCTTGGAATCAAACATATCCAAAGGTACGAAACCTGAGCTTGGAATCAAACATATCCAAAGGTACGAAACCTGAGCTTGGAATGGAACATTTCATCTACCACTCATGGCTGTGCTCGGCTGGGGATATCAATCTACCTGCCTGCTGCTGGGGAGGTGCCAACCACCTGCTGGGGAAAAGACCTCCACTCCGTTGGGGATTCCAGAAATCATCCTGGGTAACTCTTGCTGGGGACGCCATTGGGGAGCTCAAGTATCACCCTAAGCGAACAACTCGGGAACCTGCGCTGAGGTCTTAAGAATCATCTTAAGCAAACGGCTCTGCTGAGGAATTCGAGAATCATCTCGAACTGAAGACTTCGCTGGGGATCTCAAAAATCATCTTGAGCGAGCGACTGTGGGGATTACACCGGGGTCTTAAGAATCATCCTAAGAAAGCGACCTTGTTGGAGAGAATATCAGGAATCATCCTGAGCAACTGGTCCTTTGGTGGAACACCTGTAAAACAAGAATGATAATGACCTAGATCATGCTTATGATGCATATGCTTCTGCGCTATGCCCCACACGGTGGGAATGATATGCGTTTATGCTAAATGTCGTGCAATCATGCACAATGCTATGCAACGTTAAATGCTATGCCGTGTTAAATGCTATGCAGTGTTAAATGCTATGCAGTTATGCACAATGATGCGATCCCGTCAGCAAAATAAATGCCAAGGGGAATTCTCCTGTCAAGGAGAAAGAACTGCTCAGATAGAGGAATCATCCTGCTGAGGAGAAAACTGCACGCCAATATCAATCGAACTCTGTCTGGAGAATTGATCTTCCGCGGACTGCTGCAGGGAAAACAACTTCAGCTGATTACTGCAGAGGAACGAAGCTCTGCGAGAACTTGGACCTGCTGATATCAATCGCGAGAATAAACTGCGTGGCCGTCTCGGCTACTCTTCTGGTGATGACAACTCTGTGCGGAGACAACTTCAGCTGCTCAACACTCCACTGGGGGAACGACTAAACATGATCCGATCAACCTCCAAAGACTCGGCTCTTCTGGGCATCTGCAAACTCGGCTGAGGAAGGAGAAGTTATTCTGCTTCGGTGACTTTACTGGGGAAAGAAAACAACTCTGCTTGGGGATGCTTCCTTCAAACCATTGGCAACTGATTGTACTCTGCGGGGCTTGACCTAAACTGAGGTTGATTGCGCGCGACACACTGTTGGAAATGCCCCTACTATCAAGGATGTCGATCTTAATCTGCTGAGGATCCTTCTGATCCTACTCTGATACGGGGTAAAGTACGATCTCGACTCTTCCGGGGATAATAAGCAACTTTCATCTGCTGAAGAGTGGCAATTCTGATTTAACAACATCCACAAGGAATTCAAACATTACTCGGAGCGCTGGCATCCGTCGAGCTTCGTATCGGGGAACATGACAACATGCGGGTCATTGGGAAATACTGTGTCAGATACCTTTAGGTTTTTTGTTTTGTTTTTCGGGTTTAGGGTAAACACGGATTATGTACACAGTGGGAGATATAAGAAATACTAGACGAGAACTAGCATTCAGGGTGGTCTACCAAACGAGAGCTGATAGCGAAACATGTTAGGTTGTCAAACGAGAACTGACTTACGGGTTCTGGATATCAGACGGGAATTGATTTAGTTTGGACATCAGACGGGCTGACTGGATAACAGACTGAGGTATAGACAACCAGGCGAGAACTGGCTGAAAGCTGATGTACACCAGATGAGAACTGGTATAACACATAGGTTAAAACACACGATGATCAGACGAGAACTGGTTACGCGACGACATGTACCAGACGAGAACTGATACAACACTTGAAGTAACGGTGACCAGACGAGAACTGGCTACTCAATAAACTGCACCAGACGGGAACTGATGCTTACGATAAGGTGGGCCAGACGAGAACTGGACTTTGGAAACGACTGGTTACTGACACGCAACAGGTTTAGACTGTAGGATAATGATCCAACGACAGCAAGGCTTCTTATTTGGAAGGTTCAGGTTTTTGATAAGGGTATTGACATGATTCCCCGATACTCAACTCCGGCTGGGGATAAACAGCTGACTCGAACAACTTGCCCCAATACACTCAGCTGGGGATAACAAGACTGGCTTGAACAACTTGCCCCAGTACAATTCACTTGCCCCCAATCTAACTCTTGGGAGTACTTGCTCTGAACAGCTTGCTACGCGACGACTTCGAGAATATTTGCCCCGGTATCAGTTTGACAGCAGAATTCAATCTTCATTAGACCCCTGTCAACCTAGTTGGTTTCAACATTCTCTGTGATGACTTGCCCCTGAATGAGCGTTCTAGCGACTCAACCCGATCTGATTATCCACTGGAAGTATCTGCTTTCAAATATCCGCATTCTGTATAACTGCCCCTGATTGGTTCTCGAGGAAACTCATTTCTGATTAACTGCTTTTCAAACAAAATGCCCCTAATCAACTGAAGCTTCGGGACTTGTCCTCAGACTGACTGATTCCGAACTCACTGGAAATTAATGCCCCTGATTCATTGGTCTTCACAACATTCACCATTCTGGTTCAGACTACTGAATTACTTAGTCCTGCTTGATTATTCCTGCTGGAATTTCTTTCATGCTAACTACTAACCTGCAATTAAAATTGTCTCTCTACGAATGGTAATCTTAATGCAGCGGTTATGCAGATTTTGAAAAAATTTTGAGCTGTCACTCATTTACATGCATATGATTGTGAGTGACGAGTGAACGAAGTTCAAACGTAGTGCTTACGTGGTCGGTGAAAAATGCAATAAGGACGTGACTAGCAAGTCAAGAAGGAGTCAGGTTACTCAACCTTATCGTAATGCGCTTCAGACTAACCTTACCTCAATTAGGTCTTTTAAGGGTTGTATCGTGGTCGGGTTCACGGTTCGTGAAACAAAGGATATTTGGCTCAAATTTTGATTTGTACCCACCCCGTCTACGTGATGATATCCGATCCTAAGGTTCAGTTAACCTGGCACGAGCGCTCGCCTCTTCGAGAGGTATTGTTGAATGGTAAGACCCATAGTTAAGGAATTCACAAGGCTTTTTCAGAAGTGACAGTTACTCCTTCTTCGCTTTCGGTGTCTGTGTACACGACTTTGTGACTTGCTGGGGAAAACTTTCTTTTTAATCCCTCTTTTTCATTCTTTTGATTCCCTAATTTTTGCCTGGACTGACTCCTTTTGAGTTCTTTTCGTTTTTTCCGATTTCTTTTGAAGTCCAGCGGGATGCCCTAATTTTTTCCTAAGTATTAGCTTTCTCAGCTTTTCTTTCTTTTTACTTAGCGGGCTTTTTTCTTTCTTTTGGAACAAAGTCGTGTGACACTGGTTGTCTTGATTGCTCCGAAAGGATTGTAACTGTCTCACTCCTGATTGGTGAGGTTTAACCATTGTGGTTGATGAGGTACGACCTCTGGCGAGGAATATGATGTGATTGGTCCTCGAAGGACAACACTCCTCTATAAGACTTGAACGCTCGATCAAGCTAACTGACAACTACCCTGCCCCGGGTTAAGATGTAAGGGTTAAAAAGTCCGAAAGAAATTCCTACTTTTCAGCTCGAAGTGGTTAACAAGGGATTCTCTTCCTTATCTCTCCGGTGTTTAGGGATTTGAAACAATGCCTTGTACGTCATCGGTGAGGTCTTATCTGAAAGCATACGATCATCGGTTATGAGTTTATTTCGTCATCCTCCCTCCAATCTTTGCTAGTCACAGGGATAAAGTGGAGTGAATAAAATGCAAGTGTCAGTGCGATGCAAGTAAATGAGCGACAGCGACATGATTAATTCAGAAAAATGCATAGTCACTTTATTATTATCACCATTCGAAACATACAATGTTTAAATGCAAGTAGTAACTAACAGAAAAGAAACTACAAATGCAAATGGTAAAAAGTCCGAGGACTGCCAATGCTGAGGCGCCTGCCTGTCTGGATCATTGGCTTCTTTGCTGGGGAATACCTTCCGAATCTGCGAGCTCAGACAGCTGAGGGGTTGTCATGCACAACCAAAACTCCATCTGGAAAGGAAATGCACCCTTTGTCGATTAACTGCTGCACTTTCACCTGGAAAGCCTTGCAATCTTCAGTTGAATGCCCCGGAGATCCACCATGGTAACCGCAATGAACATGAGGATTGTACCCTGGAGGGTAAGGCTCTGGCACGGGCTTGAGAGCTTTTGGTTCCACCAAAGAATTCTGAATCAAACGCGGAAGAATTTGGCTATACGGCACAGGTACTGGATGGAAAGGAGCGTTCCTTCGTTCCAAGTTGTTACGAGGTCGGTTCTGGTTCTGACGCTGATTCTGATAACCTCGGCCACGGGCTCGTGGACTTACAAGAGGAGCGACATAAGGTTCCTGATGGGGTGCCCCAGGCACAGTTGTCTGTCCAGAATAACGAGACACAGAAGATACTGACCGCGGAGAAGACGGAGAACTAACAGATTTCACCGATTCGACTTGAGGATATCCAACATCTGTCAGGGCCGCATCGATCATAGTTTCATCTTCAGATTGAGAGCCATAGAGAGATTCAGTTTCACTGGCCTGACCTCTTGAAACATTCGGGATTCTTCCAGTCTTTACACCATACTCGATGCGCTCTCCCGTCCTTACCAACTCAGAGAAATTTGGTGCGGTTTCAAACATTCTTTCGAAGTACGGGCTCTTCAAGGAGTTTACGAACATGCCTTTCAACTCTTGGTCTAGGAGCGGTGGTTGCACTCTACCAGCAAATTCTCTCCATCTCTGAACATACTTTCTGAAAGATTCATTGTTCCCTTGAGACAATTCTTGTAGTTGCACGCGAGTAGGAGCTTCGTCAAGATTATAGTCGTACTGATTCAGAAAGGCATTGGCTAAGTCCATCCATGATCGGATCTGATCACGCTCTAACTGCATATACCAACTCAGAGGTGCCCTAGTCAGACTATCTTGAAAGCAATGAATCATCAGCTTGTCGTTGTGCACAAATGAAGTCATTCTTCGGCAGAACATCACCAAATGTTGCTTCGGGCAACTATCTCCTTTGTACCTTTCAAACCTCGGCATTCTGAACTTCGGAGGTAACATTAGGCCAGGAACCAGACACATATCTGCAGCACTAGGAGTAACAACGTCTTTACCTTTCAAGGCTTTGAATCTCTCATCTAATGCACGAAACCTTTCAGCATACACGGGAGCTAATGGGTCTTCATTCTTTGCTGTCGGGACCTCTCTTCGGGGCTTTGGCACAGGGAAGGCAAAACCCTGGTAGTCTGAGACATCAACAGAAGGAGAACGTTCACCTCGAGCAACAAACTGCTCACGCAGACCTTGGTCTTCAACAGATGGCTGCACCAGCTGAGCTGCAGTAAGGTTGTTCACTTGCGGAAAGTCTTCGTCGTGCGGAGATCCATACAGAGGATTGGACGTCACGGTGAAACCTGACAAGGTATCAACAAACTGGAAGCTGCTCTCTGACATAGCTACCGACAACTGTCAGCTGACTTCACTGCTTGACTCTGATCAAATCTGCTTTAAATCTGCTTCCACCTCTTGGTCGTTTTCAATATTCACCTTCAGAATTAAAATAATGGCTGGATAAGAGCTCTGACTAGCTGGCGAATGGTATGCAATATGATGCGAAGATGCCTATGCAAATGCAATGCAATGCAACAAACACGGGATCACAGCCCCCACACAATCTAAATACTGCAGTACTGCTGACGGAGTACGGTTGCTCTAAAGAGAAGACCAGAGTAACGGGTAGGTTGGAAGTCAAGTTTCCTGCACAAAAAACCCCCCACTCACAGGTGTGGACCTATATCTGACAAGGTACGGCATCCTATGCGGTCGTCAGCGTCACAGACTTTCAGAACTGACGATACGATTCCCAGAAGGAGTGGCATCATCGAGTCCTGAAGAGGCCTCACTTAGCTAACTTCCAAATGATCGGTTCCCAGAGTCGACAATCCTCACGTCTGGACTCCCCTCAGATCCTCAGGACCGGAAAGGAGCACCTCTGCGAGAACCTCGTCTGAGCGCAGATTTTCGTAGGGAACTGTGCCTGCTCAGCAGACAGGTTCGTCTACTACTTCTCCGCAACTATATTTAGGTGTATACTCAAGCCCAGGTCCGGCTTCTCTCAATATCATAGAACACCCGTAACACCCCAACAACAACAGATAATATCAATAAATAAGCACCAAATAGACAAGCAAACAAGCGCTAGGATTGACTCTCTTAAGGGACGTTGGATCCCAAAATTGACTCGCTTTCGGGACGTTGGATCCCTAGGAAACTATCAAGTCCCCAGCAGAGTCGCCAGCTGTCGCTACTGCGAAAATCGGCGCCGGCTGACAGAAGAGTCGCCACCGTGCGTTATTTATCCCAACGAGAGGGAAAGGAAACGCTCAGAGTAAACCTCGCAAAAAAACGGGAAAGGTATGGTCATCGCAACCAAAACCTGGGTTCGGGAGTCGGTTACGCAAGGGGAAGGTATTAGCACCCCTCACGTCCGTCGTACTCGACGGGATCCACGCTTGCTTGGGTTGTCTAAAGGATGCAAACAATCTATCTACGGCTGCTAAATCTAAACGGAAGGGGATTGACTCGATAGAGCGTCGCACTCTATGCCTACGTATTCTCAAGAGAGAAAGTCAGAGTCAACGTAATTCGGGACTACAGGGAAAATTGGCTCGCCAAGACTTCGCGTCTTGTGCCTACGTACTTCCACACCGCATGGAAGATCAGAGCTTTACATAGTTCAGGCTAACTACGGATGAACAAAGGTATTCTCACACAGCAGTGAGAAAAACAACTGGTTGCAAAGGTCGGGAACCTATGGGCAAAACTATGGCTTGGTCTCAAATGCACTTGGGCAAGAGAGAAAAAGGGTAATCAATCAGTCGTCAGCGGGAAAGTCTCGATCGCACAGCAGCGAGAGAACAGAAAGTTAGTCGTTAGTGTGCTCGCTAGGATATCGCATCCTATGCCTACATATTCTCGTCTGGTACGAGAAATCAGAGCAGCTGTAGTTCGGCTACTTCGGGACCACAGCTCAAATCTCGTTTTATTGATCTCTGAAAAATGGTTACAATGAGTGAATACTGAAAAATAAATCTCCTAGGAAACACTATCCTATCCTATCCTGAAAAATCGAATGAAAAAAAGAGTCCCCTAACAAGTGGACGTTCTAAACTATCCTTAAAGCAAATAAATCCTAAAAAATATTACATCTAATATTTTTTGCTATTTTCCAACCATTTTCTTCTTTTTCCTTTCAAAATATCCTCTCTTTATTTTTTCTATTTTTTTCAATATATTCTTCTCTTTATTTTCAACCATTCTTTTCCATCTTTCATATTTTTTTCTCAACATTTCTTTTCATATTTCAATATTTCTTTTTCTATTTCATAATTTCCTTTCTTTCATAATATTTCTTTTCTTTCATAATATTTCTTTTCTTTTCTCTTTTTTCATAATTCTTTCTTTTTATTTCTTTTTCATGAAACTATATGTAAAACACACAAGAAAAGAAAATAAGGGGAGGGGGGTACACAGCCCAGCTGGGGGGTTAGTCTGCAGAAAGAAAAAAAATAAACAAGATTGGGCCCAGCCCAGAAAAGGAAAAAACAAACAACAAAGAAACTGGGGGGTATGTGAGCAAAACGCAGTGTATGCAGCCAAAGATTGAGGACTCGTTGGGCCCAGCCCAAAGTCCTTCAAAAAACAGAGAAACGGAGGGTGCAAAAACAACCAAAAAACCAATGGGCCTCTCGGCCCAGCCAACCATGGCCCTTCTCCTTCTTCGCTTCCACTTCAGAAAAACAAACCCTAATTCCCTTCGTTACTGTTCATGGTCGTCCCCTGAACTCTCTTTCTGAACTCTTTCTCTCTCGTTCTCTCTTCTCCTAACCTTCTTGCTGAAAACCTCTTGGAATCAATCATCTGAAGCGCGAATCAAAGCAAACCACATCAAAATGTTCTTGCTATCAACTGATTGCAAGAATCTCCACAAGCTTGTTGATGGATCTGTCGAAGTTCTTGAAGAAGTGCGTTCGGATTTGGATGAAGATCTTCTAGATCTTCTGGGAGCGATCGAAGATCTGACGAAGGTGGTTGCAACTGCTCATGAAATCCAGAAGTTGAAGAATGAACTTGGTAGTGATGAGATCGAGGATTCTTTTGTAGTTTCTGGTGATTGAAGACGATGTTGGTGTGTTCTTGAAGTTGTCGTTCTGGAGATTTTTTCTGGAGATTTAAACCTTTTCTGGACAAGCAAGTTGAAGGTTGACGAAGACTTGTCTGGATCGGAGTTCCTATTGAAGATTCGCTTGCTTAGCAATTTCTGGAGAATGAAACGAAGGATATTCTTGTTGTTCTTCTGGAGATGAAGATCGGAGGCGTGTTCTCAGGGATGAACGTGATGATGATGATGAAGCTGATAAGTGATGAACACGATGATGGAGGATGAACACCGGTGACGGTTATGTTCTGGAATTTGGATGAATGCTGGTGACGAGGACGTTCTGGAAATTTCTCTGGAGATTTGTCTGATGAAGAAATTGTTGATGAGGGTTGATGATGAGAGGAGGTTGATGTTGATCAGGATCTGGGATTTTGGGTGTTTCTGGTAAGATTAATGGTGGCTGGAAGTTGGATCGGTGGTTGGATGAGATGGAGGTTATGGAGGTGGGAGATGAAGATTGAAGAAGATGGATGGGAGGAGATGAATGTTGGCCGGAATCTGGAGATTTGGCGTTCTCCGGCGATGTGCACGGTGGTCTCCGGCCATGCAGGCCGGCCGGTGAGGTTTGACGGTGAGGACCGGTGGAGGGCTGGTGGTGTGACGCGTGGCTGCAGTAGTGGTGGAGGTGCTTGCATGCTGGACGTGTGGTGTGATGCGTGGCAGGGTGAGAGAGAGACTCTGAATGATGTGGCGTGCATGTGAGGTGTAACGTGGGGTCCTCTTTTGTGAACACGTGGCTTCAAGACTTTATACAGCTGAGACTTCTCTGGAGACTTCTAGAACATGCTGGGGAATGCTGGACTTATTCTGAACTTGGGCCTGCGAATCTGTGGATAAAGCCCAACGAAATGGATTAACAACAAACAAAAAAACTGAATTGAAAAGGCTAATTACCATGGATTAAAGACTAATTCAATTAATCTACTTAACCTGATTAATCTAATAAATCCTAACTAAATCTAAGAAAGAAGATTAACCTAAAATCTATATTAAATCCCTAATCTAAAAATTAATAAATCTCTATTAAACTTCTAATAAAACTATATTATTTAAAAGAAACTCTATTAAAGAAAAAAAGTCTATATCTAAAAGAAAATTTACATTATCCTATTAAATAAAATCTATTTAATATCTAATATTCTAAAAAATGAATTGAAAAATATTAAAACTATTAAAAACTAATAATATTCTATATTATCCTAAAAAGATTAAAAATCTATTTAAAAAAAATTAAAACTATTAAAAAAATCCTATTAAATCCTACAAATGAAAAATGCTATTAAATTCTATTTAAAATTCTAAAAACTATTAAAAATATTAAAACCTATTAATATTCTATATCTAAAAATATATTCAAAAATTCAATTAATATCCTAGAAAAATCTATTAATATTCTATAAAATGCTAAAAAAGAATTAAAACTATTAAAAATCCTATTAAATCCTACAAATGATTAAAAATCTATTTAAACCCTAAAAATAGCCAATAAAATCCAGAAAAAACACAATAATTCCCAGAGGGACAAAAATAGCACCGAACGACACATAACACCGCGAGAGCGCACCAAAATAGCCGGTAAAAATAAACGGGCACCGAAATATCCCAAAAATACGATTCTATCTATTTAAACTGATAAAAAACACCTGAAACACGAGACGAGAGCTGTGATCCCAATAAAATCAAAACAAATGAAAAAATGCACTGTATGCAATATGCAGATGCGAATGCGATTATGCGTCGAAACCTCGAGACAGATACGAGACCCGGTTGGTCAAATTTTGGGGTGCAACACCTTCCCTTGGTAGGCCTATATCAGTGCCAACACTCCCTTTTTGGTCTGCATACCCCATGCAATAGTTATGTTCAATTAAATGCATGTTTTCTTTAATTTTCTTGTGATATTTTGCATCTTTGAAGCACTTTTTGGTACATGTTTTTTCTTTTTTGATACCATGTTAAATGAGTAGAAATGCTTGATAGTTGTTCTCTTGTGTGACTTTTAATTCCATTTAATCCATTAGATTTACTCTTGCTTGAGTAAATTTAATTTTGTCAAATCATTCCAAACCTTTTTGCCTTGATTAATATTTTAACTATGTCAAATTATTAGTTGATGAATTTTGTTTGATCAATTAATTACTCTTTTTTTACAACTCGCACCCCCTTAAGATCATCATTCTCGCTTTATCATTAAGTTCATTTCCGTTCAAGCACTGTGTAAATCTCAAGACAAGACTGAAGCATTATACATAGTGCAACAACAAAGAAATATTAGTCAATGTTGTCGATTCTGACACAAATTGTTGAAGGTTGAGAAACACAGCTTCTTTATTGCTTAAAATCTTTCTTGATGAGAACTACAACTTCTTTTCATGAGCTTTAAGCTTCTTTTGATGAACTTCTTTCTTGAGCAGGTAATGCTTCTTCCAGCGTAACCATCACGATCAACTAATTTACTATGCTTCACTTATTGATGTTTCACTTGACTAGTTATACATGGTTTTAGCATGTTGTGCCACAAATTCAAATAGTTTGCTTCAACTTCTTCTTCATTGAGCATTCTTCATTTAAGCTTCAGTTTGTAGCATTTTCTTCAGCACTTTGACTTTGCATAACAACGTGCTATCACTAGCAACCAACAATTCTTTAAGCTTCTTGATCTACAATTTATAGATATTGAGAAAATAGATCCGTTGAGGGGCAATCTTGGAAACATATTTCAACAGCAATATCCCAATGTTCACATGAAGGAATGCTCAACATCACCGTATAAAAAGCTGCTCTTGTGAGACCTTATCGAGGTAGAGGTCACAATTTTGTATTCATGTGTTCAGCTTAAAGTCATTCTTATCTTTAGTCTTTCTAATGTCTTCAGTAGTTTTAAATAAAATGTTGATGAAACATGTTGTAGAAGAGTCAATTCTTTGCAACTTCGGAAACTCAGTCTTCAGAATTCCAAGATCTTTGTTCAGTAGGACTATCTTGAGAATCTTCAACACTCATTCTTTTAGAAGTAATATCTTCAGTCTTCAAAACCAGTTCCTTTAGAACCTTGTCTTCAAAGTATTCAGAATTCATTAAGCACATTCTTGCCTTTAGAGTCTTCAGTATTTCGTTCACCTGAATCTTGTCTTTAGAAACTCTTCAGAACTTGACCTTCAAATTTTGTGTCTTCAGAATATTTAGAACCATATTCACGTGAATTACGTCTTCAGAACTTGTAACATTAGAAGCGCGTAACATTAGAAAACCTTATAGGCTTTTCTCATAAAGTCTCCATTAGAATGCCCAAAACTAACGTTCATTAGAACCGTTGTATTGGAAACACTCATGAATTTTGACTTTATCTTGTAGACCATATGTTTTCTTCCAGAGTGTTGAAAACAGAGTCTGATGACGTCACACATCTTCTTATTTGAGTTAGAATCATATTGGCAACAATCACACACCAGATAGAAACCATATCATACAGAATTGTTCTCTTAGATAACATGTGCAATTATCATCAAAACTCAAAGGCCAGATGTAAAACTAAATCTTGTGCATACAATTGTGTCCCATGAGCCTTAATTAATATAGAATAATGAGAGGGACTTCTCATATCCTTGTCTAGAATATCTTTGTGTACGGGTGTTTCCCTTGAAAATCGGAAAACAACCGCTGATCTTCCAAATCTAACTTTGGTAACTCACGGGATCGATCAGATTGATCCTGTGACATGTGCTAAAAGATTTATTTTTTGGTTTTAAGACTTTATCCAAGTTCCACACTCGAATAAGGTTGGAATAAACAGAATCCTAAAAGAACATCTATTCGACTACGGGTTGATTTGCAGGTAAAATAAGGCTTCTAGTAAAAACAGAAGGAAGTTTGTTGGTAAAGGTGAATTTAGTTTGAGGGCGAAGAGAAAGGAATTGCGTAAAGGGAAGGAAAGTACGGTAAAGAGTAAAAAAGGTAAGGACAATAAAGGTAGTAAAAGACTTCGTAAAGCTTAAAGTAAAACAAATAAATTGCATTAAGTTTAAAAGATGGTGTGTTTACATCACGTGCATTCTCCTTGATACTCTTTTCTCTACACTCGGATACTTTGAGTAAATTTAGGAGTGACTTGCACAAATAGTAAATTACAACACAATTTGAATGTGTCTAAGACACTCTATTTATAGTAACAAAAAATAACCTCTAATAACTTCCAACATAATCTCCTTCCGCCACTTGTCTTGAATGCATGGATCCATCATTCATAAGGTAACACGTGTTTCCCTCCATTTTCCATAAGCAAAACCGCTTCCTCCCACATTCAAATTTCAAATACTTCGACGCACCATTCGTTATTGGTAGGCGGTCGAACCCTTGGCCTCGGGGTGGGTCTTTCGACTTAGCTTCTTCCTCCTTTCGATCATTTTGTTGTATTCAAGGTTTTAGGTGTGCCATTTGGAAACTTTCTTTCTAGCTGAGGCGTCGAATTTAGGACCTAACAAATTGCCCCCCAAAAATGTCTTTTCAACTTCGACCGTGGAAAAGCACATTTTTTGATAATACTTGACCTTCGACGCCACTTTGCCTTTGTGAGTGCCATCTGGTATTCTTTCCACCAATGTGAGCCTGGGAAGTTGAAATAGAGTGAAAGAGGAAAAGAGAAATAGCTATTGAACACGCAAGCTACTGTTTCGCCGCCTTGATGCACGTTTTATGACATCATTATCATCATGACTATTTTCTCGGGACTCAACAAAATCGTGGGCCATCATCATCCTACCCTCCTCGGGGACGTGATTTACAACTACTACCTCTGTCATTCCACATCCCGGCGTACACGTGGCCCACTACATCTAGCCCCTCAATGATGGGAACTTTCAGTCTCCCACTTACTACATAAGTAATTTCTTTTGTTGTTTTTATTTCTTACAACTTCTCTAACTTCCCATAACTTTCCTTGCTTCTTCTCTAATTCTCTGCTCTCAACAAACCAATCCTTATTTCTTCCAACAATGGTCGATCATCAGAAAAAGAAAGCGCAACCTAAGGGACAAACTTTTGCACCCTTACTTCCTCCCTTTGCTAGTTTGAGCGACCCTCAGGCGATAAAAAATCAACAATTCATCCGAGAGCCCCTGACGGAGGAAAAACGACACATCTACGAATCTCAGGTAATCATCCCTGTTAATGTTGCTGGGAGGCCTTTAGCCATGTCTGGGCCTTTACCCCCTCTCGGTCTCGATTATTCCACCGTCAAAGATTTCTTCCCTTCTTACAGAACTATTAAACCCCTAGGGCAAAGAAACTTCAACAAAGCTCCCATTGATGGTCCTGACAACCTGAGCCTCTTCGACGTAGACTTTAAGTATCTTCAGGATGGGGCCAGATTGTTTAGGGCCACCCCCTATTTCAAAGATTCTGAACTCTATCTTAACTAGCTGACGAAAATAGAGAAGGTGAAAGCTCCGGAATGGAAAGAAACGGGGATTTACGATATGATTATGATGTCGAAGGTAGGCCCTTCGTACTGCCCTCTCATGTTGGCCTCCTCCTTGTTCTTCTGGGATAGGACACACAACACTTTTCACCTTCCTTGTGGGATGATGACACCCACTTTGCTCGATATAGCTTCCATTGTAGGCCTAAAACCCTATGGCCTCGTTTATGATCCCGAAATCGATAGTTATGACAGTATTGGTTTTGCCAATACTAAACACACCTATACAACTTTTGTCCAACACTACCATAACAAAACTAGTGTCTCTATTAAGGATGAAGAGCACATAGCCTTCTTGGCCATGTGGTTATCCCACTGCGTATTTTGTACCAAATCTTTGCAGGTGGCGAGAAAGTATCTGGTCCTGGCCAACCAGCTGCACCTGAAGAGAGGCATTTGTCTCAGTGAAATGATCCTGGCCAGTCTTTACGAAGCTTTAAGCGAAGGTGTAGGTAAACTGAAAGATCCTGACAGTCATGGCAACTTGCTGTTGTCGGGCCCCTTCTGGCTTCTTCAGTTGTGGCTTAATGCCTCGTTTGAGCACAGCCTCCCCAACAAAGGTGAAGTTGATGAACATTCACCTGCAGTTGCTGAGAGGGAAGTCGAGTGACCTCGCCTGGCCCAACTTACTCCTAGTGAGGAAGGTCATTCCCTTCGATCCAACTTGTCTAGCTTCGTTCATATTTTCACAAAACGGCACGAGTTTACCGCAAATATGGCTCCTTTCGCGGAACAAAAATGTGGGCCATAATGGTTCACTAGACCCTTCCCCGCTCCCTTAAAGAAACATGAGGAGGAGTTGAAACTGATCTAGGAGAGGTTCCTCATTCCCCGCCTACTGGTCCACAAACTAAACCTCATAAAAGGTCACTCCAGCCTGTTGGTATATCATCCTAACTTGGTTTCCAGGCAATTTGGGTTGATCCAAACCTTGCCCAAATGTTTGTACGACAAGAAGTCACATGTAATTCTACCTTTTACTGTGCTGTCTCCTCTGGATTGTTCGACACAACTGGCACACCATGCTCACAAGTGCTACCTTACGTCTGTTCACTTTGAACCCTCTTATTTTTGTTCTCAAAATTTCTATGACTGGTGGTCGAAGCATTACACTTCAGAATTTCTCGATGCTCCAGGTTTTACTCGCTTGATTGACCAAGCTTTTATTGATATGCAGGAGAAGGTCAAGAAAGGTACGTCCACTCATATCAAAGAGATCCAAGCCTTCCAGAAATATTTCGAAACTGCCTATCGACCAGATGATGTTAGTCGAACCATCCGCGAGGCTGCTGTTACCTTAAAAGAAATTTTTTCCAAAAAACTGGATAGTTTTAAGATTCCCTCTTCTGTTCCTCGTGAGAAACAGTATGAGGTTGCCTTTAAACTTTTTCCCCCAAAAATCCCTCGATTGCCAACTGCTGGTTTTGGCGTGGCTTTTGCCCCTCCATTTCCAGATTGGTTTATCTGTGGGGATGCTATAAAAATTCTTCGACAGCAGTCTAAGCCCAAGGCACAGCGGGTAGTTCCAACTAAACATACACTCGATACGTTTAAAGGGCACCTTCAAGTCAGTATCGAAGATGTTCGCATCGAATCCGACACTTTTGAAGGTTCATCCCCCTTCGATTTGGACTTCCTTCTCTGAGCTTTATTGATGTTAACTGTTTTAAGTATCATCTATTTTCAGCTGCCCCAAAACGTGCTGCCCCAACGACCAGGACTGAAATCAAGGACGAAGGTCAAAAGGTAACCTTACAAAGTTTTTACTATCTCGATCTCCTTGCTCGATCTCACCATTTCATATTCTTTTTAGATTAGTCGAAAACCACCTACTCCTCAAAGGAGATTGAAAAGGGCTTCTCCCCAGATTCTGACGATGAAGACGAGTCTCCTCGTGAGAGTCTTCAGGTGAGACGAAAAAGAAAGCTTATTCACGATGTAGACACTCTAGATGCTCCACCTGCTCCTGCTGCTCCTGTTTTGACCAACACACCTCAACTTACCAATCCTCTTCCAGAACCTACTCCTGTTCCTGTAAGGGATGCTTCGCTTCAAGCGGCTGTCCTTATGGAAAGTGACAATTCGAGCCCTGCTGACGAAACTGTTAAGGTATGTCGCTCATCCACCTATCCTTGGGTCTTTGCGTTGAATCTTTGTCTAATGTCTACTCTTTCTAGGATGATGCTGGCACTTCAAGATCTAATCCTGCCGCAATTCCTCTGTCGCTATACCCCTTGAATAGCCAAGGTGAGCCTACCTATCATCCCACTTCTGATTTGGGTTCTGGTGTGAGTTCACTTGGCGAAATTAATAAACCTGATTCTTTCACAGCCCCTCCATCTCCTACAAAGACTACTACCCAACAGTCTCAGACTGACGGGTCTGATCATGAAGATGATCATCCTCAGGCTGATCCTATCACGGTGGACGATGAGGTCGATGCTCCAGATGAGACAACAACTCCGGCTGATACGACCAACTCCCTTTTGGGTGAGACAGTAGCTATGGATGAAACAGTTGTCGAAGGTAGTCAAGCCATCGAGGATCAGGCTAAGCCCCATCCTGAATTACATGAATCTAATGACAAAGGCAGCGGGGATGCCATGGAGGAAGATGTTGATGAGATCAAAGACAACAAAAATAAAGAATCGCCCATTGTGGATACTTCTGCCAAAGAACCTAAAACTGCTGACACAGCAAGGACTCCCGTTCCTCCTATCCCAAAAGAAATCCCAACACGCTCTTTCCCAGACGAAACTCAACTGACTCCCGCTGAACTAGATGCGCTGAAGTTTTCCAACCCTCAACAATATATCAGGCTCTTGTTGAGTAGGAGAAGCCGTTCTTCCAGCCGAACGCTCAGCACTTCGACTTCTGAAGGGCAAACCTCGAAGCATCCAACTGATAGTGCCCTCGACAAGGTCAAACAAAAAATCTTCAGAGGGGATCTCTTTACCCTCCTGCAGATGGGCCCTGCCAGCCATCTTCCCTTTAAAGATCTCCTTCAGAAAGTGGACATCAAATCCCTTACTCCTGAGGCTGCAAGTGTTATTCAAGAGGTTGATATCTTGATCGACCAAGTTTACAAAGACTATCGCCTGCTGCCCCAGATTGAGAATGAGATTGAAACGAAGGCTGGCAGCGAAGCTGCCGCTTGGAGCGCTATTGTAGATTCTGAGGGGAAAATTGCTGAGTTGGAAGAAACCAAGGAAAAGAATAGACAGGAGGTTCTGACTAACGAGGCGAACATCACCTGTTGGGAATGGAAAATTAAAAGGCTCCGTAGTAAGATAGTGAAGGCTAAGAAAAGGAATACTGAGTTATCTTCTTTCGATGATGCCTCTTTAACAGCTGAGCTTGAACACGCCGTCACCTATGCTGAGGAAGCCCGTCGTTTAGAATATGAAGTAGCCCAGCTAAAGGCAGATAAAGCTCAATGTCACAGCCGCCTCGAACTTCAAAAGTCAACTTACCTTAAGATGAAGGCGAATCTTCCTTTTTGATTTGTTGTGCTTTTGTAATATAATAGATTATACTGGCCTTTACGAGCCATTTCTCCTGTTTGTAAGACATTGGGCCATTTTGGCATGTTTAAGTTACCATTTATGGCTTCATTTTATCTTTTATAATTACTCTGTTGATATTTTTACCTCTCGAAGTGCAGGCTTATAATTATTTAAATATTTTCCATTCACTTTTAACACTCTCTCATCCTTGCTCAGCTCTGTCACTTCATATGCCCCATTGAAGAATACCTTCGATACCTGGAATGGTCCTTCCCACTTTGGGGACCATTTACCTAGGGATTTCGCCTTTCGATCCATAGGCAGGATTACCCTCCATACCAAATCTCCAACCAGGAAAGTCTTTGCTTTGACTTTCTTGTTGTATGATCTTTCCACTCTCCTCTTTTGTCTTCTCAAGAGTTCTAGAGCTTTTATTCTCTCTTCGTCTAAGTCAACTAACTCATCAAGCATCATGTCCCAGTAAACCTCTCGAGGGATTTCATGGTGTCTTTGAATTCTTACTGACTGTATGTATATCTCGATTGGCAACACTGTGTCATGTCCGAAAGTAAGTCGATAGGGGGAAGTGTTGGTTGCTTCCTTCGGGGATATTCGACATGCCCATAGGACTTGATCCAATGTCTTATGCCAATTCCTAGGCTTGCTTCCAATCTGTTTCTTTATCATGACAATTATTACTTTGTTTGCCGCTTCGACCTGGCCATTGGCCTGGGCATAGTAAGGTGATGAGGTAAGGAGTTTAAATCCTATTTCTTTAGCAAACTCCTGCATCTTCCTACCCGTAAATACTGACCCTTGATCTGTCGTTATTGTCTCTGGTAGGCCGAACCTGTAGATGATATACTTCTGGATGAATTCGATAACATCTTCTTGATCTACCTTTGGCAGCGGTATAACCTCGATCCATTTGGTAAAGTAGCCTATCCCTACCAGAATGTATTTCTGATTTTTGGAGGATGCTGGTCGAATCTCTCCTATAAGGTCTAAAGCCCAACCTCTAAATGGCCATGGCTTGACTATGGAATGCAACTCGCTTGCTGGGACATGCTGTATGCCAGCATGAATTTGGCATTCCTGACAACCTTTGGCGAACTCAATGCAATCTTTCAGCATCGTAGGCAAGTACATCCCTTGGCAAAACAGCAGCCATTTCATCTTATGGCCCACTTGGTGCGCTCCGCATGTCCCACCATGGACTGAGGACAGTGCCAGGTATGCTTCAGATTCACTGAGGCATTTGAGTAAAACTCCCTCAGAAGTTTTCTTAAACAACTCGTTCCCCAACAGGACGTAGCTTAATGCTTGGTATCTTAACTTTCGCTCTGTAGTCGATGAAGGGTTCTGAAGGTATTCGACCAGAGATCTCCTCCAGTCTTTGTCTGACAGACCCTCGACTGTAAAAATATCAAAGGTTTCCTCATCGGCGTAGCCAAATTTCATGATCTCTAGGTCTAATAGTCTTAAGCCCACAGACACCACCTTGCCTCTGGCCTCAATTACCTCCTGTAAGTTCTCCTTCGAGACCCTGTATCCTGAGGCAACTTGCGCCAAGTCGTTGGCTATCTGATTGTGTATTCGTGGTATGTGTCGAATGGTATAGAATTCGAATTTTTTGAGCAGTCTGTTAGCTATTAAGAAGTACATGATGAGATTTTATTTGACGCATTTATATTCTTTTGTTAGCTGTTTTACAACTAACTCTGAATCTCCCATTGTTTCGACTCGGGTTGCCCCCAATTCTAACAAAATTTCAAGTCCGGCGATCAAAGCTTCGTATTCAGCCTCATTATTAGAACATAAGCCCTCGACCCTATACTTGAATTTTGTTGGAATTTTGTCAGGCGAAATGATCAATAGACCTATGCCTGTCCCGTTCTTGTGACTAGACCCATCGAAATATAGCTTCCAAGGCTCTAGTTCAACAAAGTTCAGGGTATTTTCGTTTACAGAATGGTCGACAATAAAGTCTGCCATTTTTTGTCCTTTGACCGCTTTCAACGGTCTATAAGTCAATGAATAATCAGTTAGTGCTAGTGCCCATTTACCGATTCGACTATGCAAAATAGGTTTGGACAACATGTGCTTAATAACATCAAAATGCGACGACACATAAACATCAACTGCTTTTATATACTGCTTCAGCTTCATACATGAGAAATATAAACATAAACATAATTTCTCTATTTCACTATACCTAGTTTCTGCATCATTTAGAACTCTACTAAGGTAGTAGATGGCCCTTTCGACGCCACTCTCATCCTCTTGAGCAAGCATGCTCCCTAGAGTTTTGTCTGATGCTGATATGTACAATCTCATGTTTTTGGTCCGACACGGAGGTGTGAGGACTGGAGGATGAGTCAGGTACTCTTTGATCTTGTCGAAGGCCTCTTGCTGATCTTTCGTCCATTCGAACTTCTCCTTAGTAGCTCGAAGTAATGGCGAAAAAGCTTGTGTTTTCCCGCTGAGATTCGATATGAACCTTCTCAGGAAATTTATTTTACCCAGCAAGGACTGGAGTTCCTTTTTGTTGGATGGCGCTTTCGCTTCCATGATGGCCTTTGTTTTATTTTGGTTGATTTTGATCCCCTTCTTGTGGACTACGAAACCCAAAAAGTCTCCTGCTTGCACACAGAATGCACACTTGAGGGGATTCATCTTGAGTCCAAATTTCCTCATTCTCATGAAGGATTTGCGCAAGTGTTCCACATGAGCCTTTCCTGACACAGATTTTATCACAATGTCATCAATGTAAATTTGCATAAAGGACTCAATGTAGTCGTGAAAAATCGAATTCATTGCCCGCTGGTACGTTGCCCCAGCATTCTTTAGACCAAAAGACATCACTACCCATTCGTAAGTGCCTAAGTCCCCTGGGCAACGGAACTCTTTTTTAGGAACATCATCCTCAGCTATGAAAATCTGGTTGTAACCAGAATATCCATCCAGCATGCTAAGGTATTTGTGGCCAACAGCTGAATCGACTAGCATTTCTGCCACCGGCATCGAATACTCATCTTTAGGGGTTGCTGAGTTCATATCCCTAAAATCTACACAGACCCTTAATGATCCGTTTTTCTTTATGATTGGCACAATATTCGCTAGCCATTCGACATACCTGGTTGTACGGATGAATTTGCATCGGAGGAGTCTTTTGATCTCCTCCTTTATTTTTGAGAGGACCTCAGGGGCGAAGCGTCTTGGATTTTGCTTGACTGGTTTTTTGCCAGGCTTGATTGGTAGCCTATGCTCGACTAGATCTCTTTTTAGACCTGGCATTTCGTCGTAGTCCCAAGCAAAATAATCCCTGTACTCTCGCAGTAACTGAATGATTTCGACCTTAAGTTGGGGGTCGAGGCTGGCGCTGATGTAAGTTGGCCTTGTGATTGCTCCATCTCCCAAGTCAACTTCCTCCAGTGGATCTTGCGCCAACATTTTGACATTGCTGGCTAGGGGGTCCTTTTTGAAACCCAAAGGCTCATCGTTGTATATGGCATCGAGCCTTTGCCCCTCATATTGAATCTTAGGGTCAAAATACCCAACTGGCCCCGCTTGGTTGGATTTTTCATTGGCTTCTCCAGCCATTTTATAATTAGCGGCCTCCAAGGCCGTTTGTAGTTTAGTCTCGGCCACGTAGGCCGAAATCTTTTGAAGCGCTACAACTTCAGTCATCATCGTCGAACTCACTTCCCCAGCCAGTGGGGTCTATGGGAAGTTCGCCAAGGTATGGTAGCCTTTCGCCTGGAACCTCCTTGTCCCATCGGAATCCTTCGACGGGATGTAGATACAATGAACAATACACTTTGTCATTAGGTGTAAAGTCGAAGTCTGCAGGTTCGCATGGCCCTATACTGGCCAAATGTTTGTCAAACTGTCCTCTGTTAATTTGGTTTACAGGAGCTTTAGAGTATCCCTGATCCGCTTCGATGTTCTCGACAATACCATCTGGTCTCCAGATAGCAATACTCTGATGCATGGACGATGCCACTGCCCCCACTCCGTGGATCCATTCTCTTCCCAGTAATAGATTATACTTGGCGGTGGTTTCTACCACCATGAAGACAGTCGGACGGGTGATGGTTCCGACCGTGACATTTACCTGAATGACCCCCATAGTCGAACCTATCTTCCCTTCATAATTTGATAACACCATGTTGTGTGGCTTGATGTCTGTCTCACTTTTCCCAATTTTATTCAGCAAGAAATGCGGCATCAAGTTCACTGTAGCACCGCAATCCACCAATATTTTGTTGCCTGGGACCTTCTCTATTTGTGTTGTGATATAAAGAGGCTTCAGATGGTTTTTTATCGCCTCCGTTGGCCGTTCGAAGAAAGCATTTTGCTCCTCGACGCAACCATTGTTCATTACATAATAGCACACCGGCTTATGAGCCGTTATTTCCCAGTCCGTATAGGCGTCTGAGTTCTCGACTACTGAAACTCTGTCGAACTCTCTGGGCATCACTGATACTACGTTGACTAGAATATCCAACGTATCATCAGAATCTTCATCAAAATTATCGGTCATTTCATCGTCGACCGACTTTATTTTTTCTTCCATCCGTTTTGGAAACAGCTTTCTTCTCGCAGGTGTCCTCCCAAGAGCTTCCATTCGACCTTCCTGCTGTGTAAGATTATTGGTGATGGATTGTGGTTGGTCTTTGTGTGTACCTTCTCTATGTGCCTTCCTTCTTCTATGCTCACGTCTCCATTGGGATCGAGACATGGGGTTTTTCCCTTTGTAATTTTCTGATATATGAGCAGCCTTCGAAGACTGAAATTCTTTTCGATATCTTAACGAGGATCCCCTTTGTACTTCGAAATTCTTCCATCTCTTCTGTCCTTGCTGCTTGTTCTCATTAGGCTTCGTCCACTTTCCATCAGTGGCCTCAGCATTGGGTTTGAAGCTAGTAGACTTGTTCATTGGAGGCCTTATGCGAGGGTTAGATCTCTGTTGGAGGCCTCTTCGCGGGTCGAATCTTGACCTTTCGCTCTCTTGCTTCAACCTTCGTGTCCCCTCCAATTTTTGTGCAGCCTTCTTGTCGAATATGGCGTTGCATCGGGGACAGAGCATTACACTAGAATCCTTTTGCTGGCAGTGGTGAAGGAAAGAAACAATGGATTCCTCTTGTTTTGGGTAGGCTTCCCTTGTGTGTGTTTCTGGTAGTTTGACTCACTATCCGCTACCTCCTCATGCTGAGTGATTTAAACCATGTTAATCTCAATTTCTTTGGCCAAGTTAAGCTTTTTCAGACTTAACTCTACGCCTTTGGTAGCTTCATCGATCTTAACGAAGTCATCAGTTGTTTCCTTGGTCACTATTTCCCAACCCAAATTGTTCCTGTCGCTTGGGCCCTTAGTTTTACCCCTCTGGTCACAGCTATCAACTTCCATTTCGACACAGTTCTCCTGTCCGAAATTGATGGTAACCTTCTCCATCACCGCTTCATCTATGGGATTGCCAGCAACCTCTGTTACTTCGATTGAGAAGTCGTAACCGTCGACAACTTCGATCATATTAGCCTCGACTGGCTCCGTGTAGTTTGCGTCTGCCGTCTGTAGAGGGTCTGAGTCGACCTTCATTTGGCCACCAGCTTTCTCCCCGAACTTTAGACGTCCCTCCTGGATCGCATTCTGAACGAGGTCCCTGAAAAGAAAACATTGAGATGTTTTATGACCCAAGAAATTATGATATTTACAAAACCCTCTTTTCTTCCTTTGCTCTATGGATGGCATTTTGGCGCCAGAAGGCACTATCATTTGTCCATCCTTAACTAACAAATCGAAGATTTCATCACATTTTGTGATGTCAAAGGTATATGTTTTCTTTGGGAACCTATCATTCTTTTCAGATTCGATATAACTCTTCCCTTGTGGAGGGGCTAATGCTTTGCATAAGTAAGGTGCCCCTTGCTTGAGTTCAGCAAGATCCACTTCGCCATCGTCGAAACTCATTGACTCGTCACCCAGACCTTCGATGTTATCATTGAATTCGACAAAAACTATCTTTTTATTTTTATTGAATTTAGCCTTTTCGTCTTTGAGTCTTTCGAGTTGCCGAACCCGATCGGCTAATTGGGCCATGTCCCTTAGGTACTGGGTGTCCAATTTTTTCCTAATAGAGTAGTCGAGGCCGCCAGCGGCCATTTCGACCAGCTCATGTTCAGGGACCTGCGTGAAGCATCTGACCTTAAGCAAGCGGAACCTATTAAGGTACTCCTCTATTGGTTCAGAAAATTTTCGCTTCACGCTAGCTAGCTCCTTCAAACTAATTTTAGTCTGACCCATGTAGAACTGTTCATGAAACAAACGCTCTAACTGGGTCCACTTACATATCGTGTTAGGAGGAATCGTCGTCAACCAGGTGAAGGCGTTCTTAGTAAGAGAACTTGGGAAGTATTTTATCCTAAGGCTTTCATCGTTCGCTATCTCTCCAGCCTCAATTAGGTAACGAGCCACATGTTCGACGGTGGATTCCGTTGTATCTCCTGAGAACTTGGTGAACTTAGGCACTTTCGTCCTAGGAGGTAACTCTGCCTGAAGGATATAGTCTACTATAGGTGAAGTGTAACTTGGCCTAGTAAAACCGGTGTTTAACCCATTTCTGGCCATAATTCTCTCGACCATGGCCGCTAGATTATTGTCTACGGCTATGTTGTTTTGACGAACATGTTGGACTACATTGTCTACGTCTTGGTTTCGATTCACGACCACCAACCCTGGATTTCTTTCTCCCAAGCCACGGGGTTGGTTCTGCAACGGTTCTTCCCCAAGCTCTTCGACTACCGGAGGGACTACCCTTCCTTGGTTTCCTACGTCGACTTCTATCACATTCGCCAGGTTATCTCGCGGGGTGTTCGCTATTGCGACTTGATTTCTGGCTAAAGGAGGCACCCCCATGAATTCAGCCAATCTTGTTAATTGTACCGCCAATTGTTGGTTGGTTTGGGTTGTATTTTGGATTAATGGCTGAAAAATTTCACCCATGGTTTGTGACAAAGTCTGAACCATCAGTAAGTTACTTTCATCCATCTGCTGTCTCAAACACGCCACTGATGTGTTGGTCAAATTGGGGACTTGTGTCGAATACCCTAAACTCTGGGGGTTTCGACTCATGTTGTGCTTGACCCCGACCCTTGTAGTGGCGAAGCCATCGCCTGATCTGAAAATATAGGGGGTGCACTTTGGAGTCCTTGCATCATAGCAGTGGGCATCCCATATGAAGGGTTTCTGGGTGACTGTGAAAAGCCAGGAGGCACAAACTGCCTGGACGTCGAACTCCCTCCTAACACAATCTGCGGATTCGACGTCTGGTGACCAATATATTCCAACACTGGTTGAGTATAAGTCCTTATCACTATCGATCCCACCCCAAACGCTGAAGACGTCGGTACTAGCCTCACAGGAAGCACCGTTTGTTCTCCGGTTGACGGTATCGGAGGGGAAACTCCCTCGTCTCTTATTCCTTCGATGGAACCGTCTCCTCGTTGGTTAGAGTTATCTGGCTGATTTGTATCCGTAGCCATGTTCTCACTGCTTCGTCTGGATCGCGTTTCTTCGTTTACAGCGGTAATTTTACCACTTCTCAGTAACATAAAAGTTTACCCTCTTACGAAGAAAAAGGACCTATAAGACTGCAGAATCTCTTATAAGTTTAATTTTATAAAATAGATTTCCTAGCACTGTCCCACCAGGTGTGCCATTTTGTTTCCCTTGAAAATCGGAAAACAACCGCTGATCTTCCAAATCTAACTTTGGTGACTCACAGGATCGATCAGATTGATCCTAGGACATGTGCTAAGAGATTTATTTTTTGGTTTTAAGACTTTATCCAAGTTCCACACTCGAATAAGGTTGGGATAAACAGAATCCTAAAAGAACATCTATTCGACTACAGGTTGATTTGCGGGTAAAATAAGGCTTCTAGTAAAAACAGAAAGAAGTTTGTTGGTAAAGGTGAATTTAGTTTGAGGGCGAAGAGAAAGGAATTGCGTAAAGGGAAGGAAAGTACGGTAAAGAGTAAAAAAGGTAAGGACAACAAAGGTAGTAAAAGACTTCGTAAAGCTTAAAGTAAAACAAATAAATTGCATTAAGTTTAAAAGATGGTGTGTTTACATCACGTACATTCTCCTTGATACTCTTTTCTCTACACTCGAATACATTGAGTAAATTTAGGAGTGACTTGCACAAATAGTAAATTACAACACAATTTGGATGTGTCTAAGACACTCTATTTATAGTAACAAAAAATAACCTCTAATAACTTCCAACATAATCTCCTTCCGCCACTTGTCTTGAATGCATGGATCCATCATTCATAAGGTAACACGTGTTTCCCTCCATTTTCCATAAGCAAAACCGCTTCCTCCCACATTCAAATTTCAAATACTTCGACGCACCATTCGTTATTGGTAGGCGGTCGAACCCTTGGCCTCGAGGTGGGTCTTTCGACTTAGCTTCTTCCTCCTTTCGACCATTTTGTTGTATTCAAGGTTTTAGGTGTGCCATTTGGAAACTTTCTTTCTAGCTGAGGCGTCGAATTTAGGAGCTAACAACAAGGTGTATACCCTAGCTACAAAAGTATTCACCTCCATTCACAGACTTTAGCACAATTCAAGGCACGCAATTGGCAAGTCTCGTCTGTCAGTTTCAATCTTCTTTCCTATTATTTGGTTAATCATTGATCTTCAGTTAAAATATCATTTTTCCTAGTGAAATCCTCACTCTTTGGGTTAATCACCGTCTGTCAGTTAAAATATCCCTTTTCTCTATCGCATTTCTTGTTTAATGTTATTTATTGCATTTTACCTTATCATTTATAAATATCTAACTTCATTTAAAGTCTTTTACTACATCTTTATCGTTCATGTGATGATTGCACTCAATTCACACGTAAGTGTGTTCACACAAGCTATTTGCACAAATTACTATGAATATTTTTTGAATTAATCTCACAGATTTTCAAACTCATGATTGTTTACCAAAAACACCAGTAAAAACAGATACCCCCCTTAGCCCATCGTATTAGAGATAACAACACCGATTATCAGTACCAATATCTCTAGTTCAAGAAGCACCGTGACCATAACCTTCGATCCACGGTGCCACATCGGCAAAGAACATCGGAAGCTCCATTCCGCAGTGGTTTTTGCAATCATTATAATTTCTGATTTCGTATCAGAACAATTATAAAAATTAAATAATTATTTAAATTGAAATAAGCACTCTAATTAATTTCTTCTATTTAAAAATTCTCAACTCAATTTTTGAAGTTTGATAAGATGAAAAATTGTTGGTAAGATTATGTTGAAAATAGAGGAAAAGGTAAGATTGTTGGGAGTCAGGTTGGATTTGAGGTATAACTTGAATTGAAATGTGGAATGGTGGAAAAAAAAAGTGGGTGGTTGGCTAGACAAGGGACTAATGAGTTACTTCTCTTAGTTTAAATAAGGGTTAATTGGTAAAGAGACGTGGAGTAGGAAAAATAAGGTGTTAAATGATAATATTTTTATAAGGGTAATGTTAACTTGTGTCCAAGGACATAAGTTAAAAAATCCACTTATAATAAAGTTGTATTAGAAAAAAACAACTTAAAAATCAATTTTATACTTTAATTAAAATCTATACACAATTTTCAAAATAATATTTTTTAATTTAGTTCTTAACTTATACCCCAAAAGTATAGGTTAGTATTACCCTTTTTATAACTAACATGTTAATAAGAAGATGATATACGTGTAGAAATTGTATGGTGACAGAAAGAAGCTTTAATAGGCAAACATTTAAGAATTATTAGAATGAGAGTGCTTCAAGCCTACCATCCCGACATTCTTCAAAATTGGTATTCATCTATCTCAATTCCATATTTTGTTGTTGAATTTCCATGATAGTTTCAAAATTGGGACGATTGTTGAAAACTATCCCAATTCCAAGATTTTTTGTTGTTCAATTTTCATGATTCGAGATTGGGATGGTTGTTGAACATAAGCTCGTCCAAACAAAAGTTAATGATCTAGAAAGCTTCGTCATAGTCTTTTGGTGATGAGTTAGTGATTTTATTTATTTTTAATTAAATAATTTAGTGACTAGAATTCATCTTTTAATATATATATATATATATATATATATATATATATATATATATATATATATATATATATATATATATATATATATATATATATATATATATATATATATATATATATATATATATCCCTTCACAACATAACAACGGAGTTGATTAACTTAGGTTAGTAAATTTAAGAGCTATTAAATAAGAAGATGAAATCACTAATGATATATTATTACTAAAGTTAAAGAATATATCTAAGTAGCAAAAGAAATAACATAAAAATGAATAAATAAGATGTCTATGTTTGAATTCGAAATTATCAGAACAGTATTAGTTGATCTTTACCACCAAGAATAATGCATTAAGGAAATTTATAATGCGAAATGAACCATGAACCTCTTCTTTGACAAATGAAAATCCACAATGCATATGTTTACAATATTATATATATATATATACCAAAATGTGTATTTAGCGGAAGTAGGATCGGATTTTTAGTAAAGAAAAGAGGAGTATAGAAGATTGTGAGACAATATTGCAAGAAAGTTCAAACTTGTTATTCAAAGGTGTTCTAAGGTGTGTTTACAAATGAAACTTAAATCCCTTTATATAGGGAAGAAAAAACTTACTATTTAAGTCGGTAACTAAAACTTACAATAGCCGGTAACTTGTATAATTATTGTCGGGTACACTTGGGGCCCCATCGTCACAACAATTAACAAGAAACTACAAAAATCAAATGCATGCCTAAAAATTATTAAAGACAAGATAAGATTCTTTTTCCCTTGTCTTTTACAAAAGATAGAAAATGCATGTAATTATGCCTAGAAATTATTAAAGACAAGATAAGATAAGATTCTTATTCCCTTGTCTTTTACAAAAGATAGAAAATGCATGCAATTATGCCTAGAAATTATTAAAGACAAGATAAGATTCTCTTGTCCTTTTACTTTTGGAAAGATTCTTCTTCTATTATTTCTTGTCCTTTAACCTTTGTCTATTGATTCTTACTTCATTATATTTAGACAAGATAACAAATTAATTCTTTGCTTTTCTTTTTTCTTTCAAAGATTGAATCATTGCATCCCAGAAATCTTCTGCAGTAGCTTCATCTGCTTGACCTTCTCCGGCTAAACCTTCAAAATTATGGGAATCCATTGATTCCAGAAGAGCTTGTCTTCATGGATGAATCCTCGTCTTTTGATGCTTTTGATGGAAAAGTAGAGAAGAATTGGTTCTTCATATGATCCAAAATTCTGACCATAATTTCGTCTTCTGATTCATTAGGATATTTTCTCTTGAAGAGGTTCTTCAAGTTTTCCATAGACATTTGTTGGGAGCTTTGTTCCTCGACCTTTTTATTCTGGTCTTCAGCTATTGCTTCTTCAATTAATTTAATTTTATTCTGGACATCCTCTGAACTCATCTTGTTCCACCATTTATAAAAGAAATTTCTTTCTAAAATGGGAATCTTAAATTTGTTTCTTGATATGGTGATTGTCCATCTCCATATCCATGGAATCTGAAATTTAATAAAGAACAACGACATTGTCCAGTGATTAAATTATCAGATAAAATATTTACAATAAGTGGACTATTATCACACCATGGATTATATAAGTTAAGAATTTCTTTAGGAAGAATTTCCAAAGATGGAACAAATTTATCCCACCATTCATAAAACCAATTTGGTATGGGTTTATTAATCATCTCTTCATTAATAGAGAAAAACCAAGAATGCTTGTTCTTGGGATTTTGGTAATAAAAAGCTTGAGTGAAAGCCTGGAGATAGTCCCAATAATTAAAGTAAATATACTTTCCTTCCGCAATTCTTATTGCCTTTTCAGCATTTGGGTTGAGACCCCATTCTCTTGGTAACAAAATTTTGTTAATGTGACATTTACTGAAGTTTATAAAACTTTCAGGATTATTGTTTTGGTAATGATGAGTAATTGTTACCGATTCGGTAACAGTCAGGAGAATTTCTAGGTTGGGCCTAGATTTTCCATGAAGACCTGGATATCCTCTTGATTCGAGGTATCTAGTTTTGATAGACCATCCATCATTTGGATTTCTCTTTATATCTTCATCATCAATATACATGATTTTCTCAGTTATTGGATTTTCAAAATAATCCATTTGTTCTTGAGGTGGGTTATTAACCGCAACTTCCTTGTAGGATGTAGTTTTATTAGAGGAAGAGGAAGCAATATCTTCCCTTTTTGCTGAAGATGCAGGTAATTGCTGCATTTTTCTACCTTTGTAGACAGTAGTCCAATCCCCTATTAGAGGAATGTTTGATTCTGGCTGGGGTAACATATTGTTACTCCCTCTCCCACCACGGCCATAACCGCGGCCTCTACCCTTATATGGGGTCATCATTTTTTCCCTGCAAAAATTCACGAGTTAAATAATCAGCAAGTGAATTATTTTCACCTTTAATGTGTTGAATATCAAATTCAAACATAGATAATTGCGATTGCCAACTAGCAAAAATTTGCTTAGCAACAAGATTTTTAACATCTTTTTCAATAATTGATTTAGCTGAGCTACAATCAATTTTTAATAAAATTTTTTTATTAAGAAGATCATCTTGAAATTTTGAAATGCATTTTATAATAGAAAGCATCTCTTTCTTGATAGTTGAATATTTTGCTTGTGTTGGATTCCATTTTCCAGAAGTAAATCTAACCAAAACTTCTTTTGAGGTTTCAGGTATTATTTGTTTAAGGATTCCTCCATAGCCTAAGTCTGAAGCATCAGTTTCAACAATTTTGAAATACTTAGGATTAGCAAGAGATAAACAAGGCAAACATTTCACCTTATTTTTAATTCTTTGGACTGCTTGAGAATGTTTTTCAGTCCAAGGGTCAAGATTCTTTTTAAGCCTAGCATGTAATATTGTCGTATCTTTAGCTAGATTTTCATAATAATCTGCTATGTAATTAAGGCTACAAAGAAACCTTTGTAATTGTTTCTTATCTGTAATAATGTTAGGGAATTTAGAAGCAAATTCAATACTTCTTTGTATAGGAATTATAGTTCCTTGGTCAATTTCATGTCCTAAAAATCTAACCTTTGTTTGAAAAAGTTTCATCTTAGGACCAGATATTACTAATCCATTATGCTTAATTAATCCTTTGAATATTTTCAAATGTTTCATATGTTGATCTATAGTTTTTGAAAAAACTAAAACATCATCAATATAAACAATTAAAAATTCCGTATAAGGATTAAAAATATCATTCATAATATTTTGAAATTCAGAAGGGGCATTTTTAAGGCCAAAAGGAAGGACATTCCATTCATAATGTCCAAAAGGTACGGTAAAGGCTGTTTTATACTTATCAGATTCATTAATCTGAATTTGCCAATAACCAGATTTCATATCAAATTTAGAGAAGATTAAAGCATTGTTTAATCTATCTAAAAGATCTTTTTTATTAGGAATATGATATCTAATCTATTTTAACACTTTATTAAGTGGTTTGTAATTAATAACGAGTCTAGGAACTCCACGTTCCTTTTCTGCAGCATTATTGACATAAAAGACTGTGCAACTCGAAGGAGATTTGGATTTTCTTATTAAATTTTTCTTCAAAAGAGATTCTATCTCTTTTTTGCATAAATCCAAATACTCATGATTCATTTGAGCAGGCCTAGCTTTAGTGGGAATCTGACTTTCATTAAAGTCATCAAGATAAGGTAAGGAAATAACATGTTTCTTTCTATCCCAAAAGGCATTAGGTAAATCATTGCATATTTCTTCTCTAAACTGTTGATCAATTAATTTAATTTGATTTTGAACTTCAGAATTTTTAAGTTGAGAAGTGATGTTTAATAAACCCACTTCTTCTTTAAGAAAACAAATTTGTTTTTCTTTTTTAAGAAGAATATCTTTAACTTCATTAATCATCCTAGTATGAGGATCAGTAATAAATTCAAAAGTAATTCTTTTATTATTAATAATAGAGGTAATTCCCTTTTGATCAACATTAATTAAAGGCATAATTTTATGCAGAAAGAGAGTTCCTAATATAATTCTATGAGTTAAGTTTTTCACAAGAATAAAGTGAGTGGGTAAACAAATATCTTTGTTACAAACATAAGCATTAGACAGTTTATAATTAACCGTGAGTTTATATCCTCCAGCTTGTGTAAGAGATTGAGTAGTTTTATCAAAATACTTAGTGGGAATAATTCCCTCTTGAAGGCAGTTTAAATCAGCGCCACTATCAATAAGGGCAACTTCATTTTCTAATATGAAATTTCTATTAATCACTAAAGTTATTCTAACAAACCATTTTTGGGAGGTCACTCTATCAATGAGGGAAAGGAAATCATCACTAGGTGAAGGATTACTAGTTGAAGCTATTTCTTCAACCCTTGAATTATTGGACTCTAAAAAAGTGAGCCTTTGAGATAAACCATAGTTTTCTTTTTTAATTTGAGCTATCTCATTTTTTAAGAGATTTATTTCTCTATTTAAATCCATAATAGAAACAGGAGTTTCACGAATGTTAGACTGTCTAAATCTAGACAAAACCTCACTTAATTGGTAAGGTGCTTCTGTAATAATAGGAGATTCTCTTTTAGAGTTTTCTTGGATTAGAACCTCAAGCATTTTTCTTTTAAGATTTTTATCATAAATGGACTCTATAGCCTTTATAGCTCCATCCTATTCTGAGGTTAAAACATTTAACCCATTCATATCCACTATTGATTTCTAGTAATTTAATTGATTACATTGACAATTATTATTGTTAGAAGATTCAGATGAGTAATCAGAAGAAGATTCATAAATTATATGAATATCTTCTTCAGAAGAGTATTCTTCAGAATCGGATTTGAGAAGTAAAACTTTCTCTAATTGAGAATGTAATTGTTCATCTTCTATCTCATTAAGAGCTTTTTTAGTCCAACATTGGTTGGCATAATGGCCAGGTTTGCCACATTTATGACATGTTATGTCAAGCTTTTTGCCTTTTCTTTTACCTTTAGGGTCAAAAGATTTTTCTTTAGGTCTACTCTTATTGTAGTGACCCCTTTTCTTATTCTTATAAGAATTTTTATAAGAATTTTTTGGCTTATCCCTATAAGGTTTATTGCGGAAATTTTTTTTTTTCTTTTTATTATCTGGAGATTTTCCAAGATCAAAAGCAAATTGCTCACAAAATTCACCAATTTGGTGTTTTTCAGAGAGCTTTTGCTTTTTGAGTTGATTTCTAAGCTTTATGTCATTACATAAAGTTAATCCTTCATTAACACAAGTGCTAATTATATGACCATAAGTAAGATCTGAATAATTTATATTTATCCCATCATTTTTCTGTCTTAAGGATTGTCTAACTTTCTCAGAAAAGAAATGAGGTAATCCATCAATAAATTTTGCTTTCCAGTGCAAAGAATTGGGATTGTTTAATTGATAAACTCTTGAAAGAAAAGTATCCTTATACCACCTAAAGTGGGTGAGAGAAGGACACCTAAGGTTTTGGAGAAGTGTCTGGATTTTTTCTCCAATGGGGACATTGGTTCCTACAAAATGTTGTAAGATGGAGAGACATAGTGTATACACTGCATCTTCTTCTCCTGTGGTGGTTGTAGCCACAATAGTGCTCGTACTAGTTTTTGGTTCGCTCTTAACGATTTTTTTATGATTAAGAATCTCTAATTTTTGAGATTCAGTGAGATAATGATCCCACCAGCCTCTAAGTTGGCCAACAAATCCTGTTGTTATAAAGGATGCTATTGAAGCATCAGAATTTCCATGTTGCTTGCAAAGAGTAGAGTACATGATCATCCTATGGATAATATCTATAATTTGTTTGTCATTAAGACCATCAACATTCCATTCATAAATAGCTTTTCCTGAATAAGAATTCTGAAAAGGTTCTGATTCCTCAAAAAGCAAATCTTGCGGTGAGGGACGCTTGTAATAATACTTTTCTATAGGCCTTGGGGAATAAACAGGATTTATACTATTAGTATTAATATCAAGGTTACTAATGTCTAAATTAGCAAACATATCAGCAAGCTGGTCAATATGGTTGTCATTATTATCCTCAGAATAATCTTCATGGGACATGACAGTGATATTAAGTCCTTTTAGTTTTTGTTCTAAAATACGAACAAATTCTTCTCCATTAGTTTCCATTTTAAATCCTTCTATGGAAACAGGAGGTTGCACTATAGGAACATCCGAAATAATGGATGTGGATATTTGGTCTTTAGGTTTATTTATGTGGTCAATAATGATATCTTGACGCTCTATTTGTTTTTCTAAAAGATCTTTTATGGATAAGAGATCTTTTTCCATGGAGATAAATTGTTCTCCTAAGCAAACAAGGTAAGCATTGGTATAATTTTGAGACCTGATAACTGAATTTAATTCCTTAAGAGTAACTTGATTTTGTTCAACTCTTTGTAACTGAAGGCTAAGGTAAGGGGTAGCTTCAGTATTTTGACTCAAACTTATTGTTTGTTCAGGGGGAAAAGGAGATTCCATTATTTCTCCTCTAATGTTTTCCCAAGGTCTTTGTAACACAAGTATTTCTTCTTACTTTTTATTTATGAAGTAATTAACAAACCATTTAACAAAAGGAACGAAATCCTGCTCAAGGTTCATTTGAGTGTAATACTCATCTTTAAATTGGACTAATTCAGGTTTTGAAAATTTTTTTAAAAACCAATTTCTAAATTGAGAGTATCTCTCATGTTGAAACTCATCATTGATGAGTTGTCTCATCTTACTACCAGGGGAGTAATTTATCACTATAATTGGAAATCCATATCTGACTGAGTAGGTGATTCTACTCTTGGAGTATGAGGTTTTTGATAAATTCCATGGGGAACTCTATTTTCGCTTAGTCTTATATTCTCAACGACCTCTATTTCTTCTCTTGTTTGAGAAGTAGAAGGTCTAGGTAATTGGCTAGGAGCTGTGTAAAATTCACTAACTGAGTGCCTAGCAGATAGGGACCTGGGTATTCTAGTTATTCTTTTTGAAGTGAAATTTATTTCTAAATCTCCTTCAGTAGTCTGAATAATTTGGTCTATATCCCTATTAAGGATAGGTTCAGGATCTATTTCCTGGGGGAGAGACCATGTCTCTAGGAAGTTTATTTCATCCCACTTTATTAACCTATTGGTTGCAACATTGGATGTTAGTAAATTTGTTTGAACCAAAGTAGTGGTTCCAGGAAATGATAAATGATTTGCTTTAGGATTAAGCGTAGTAAGAACCTTATAGTAGATTCTATAGCATATTGCTATAATTTCACTTCCCGATTTAAAATTATAACCATTAGTATGAACTGTTAATTGCATAGCATCTAATAAATTTTTATCAGATAAAGATAGATTTAAATTAGGTGAGACATCAAAGTAAACTGGTCCATGACACAGACTTGTCTCAACCATAACAGCTAAAGATTGTTTGAAATCTTTACATCTACCATCTCTAACATAAGCCATTATGCTAGAATTTAAACCCAATAATGTTAAAGGTTTTAAAGCAATTTGAACCAATCCAATATGGATAAAATTATAATTTTTAAAAGGTTTCAAATCTTTTTTAGTTAACAGTTTTATTGTTTGAATTTCTTTAGAAATTTGAATCGTTTGCTCTAAAGTTTTAACAGCAAAACGAGCAAAAACATCTATCTTACCAAATCTATAAATTTGATTAGAAGGAACGGAGGGTATAACCCATCTGTTGAGTTTATCCATATTTTTTGGATATTCAATTAATTCTTCATTTTTTATTAAATTATTTTGATGATTATCCCATATTTTTTGGATATTCAATTAATTCTTCATTTTTTATTAAATTATTTTGATGATTATCATCATCAGAATCCATAGGGCAATAGGCTAAGAATGTTGTGATTGGTTGATACGCAGAGTTAAAGATGTCAAAATGATTTTAGCAAAAATTTTCTTTTTTGAAATCATCAACAACTCCCTTCTCCCGGAAAAAAAAAAAAAGATGAATGTTTAAGAAAACACTAAAAACACTTTGAAAAGGTTGTTTGTTAGTTAATAATATGTTATGAGAAAAAGTTACCTACTTAGTTTTGTCTAAGCATAATCAACCTCTCACAACATAAATTTAGCCACTAATTTTCATGATAAATTAAAAAATATACCTTAAATTTGGCAAGTCCAGGTAATTATATATATATATATATATATATATATATATATATATATATATATATATATATATATATATATATATATATATATATATATATATATATATATATATATATATATATATATATATATATATATATATATATATATATATATATATATATAAAATTATAAATTTTACTTATGCATAATTTATCTTTTCCATAAAATAATAAATAAATTACATAATTTATCTTTTCTATAAAATAATAAACAATTTTTTTAATTAGCATGAAATTCATTTAAGAATTTAGAAATGAGAGAGTAATTCCAAACAAAGCCACATTACAAGAATAATTTTACCTTTGATAGAACAATAGTACACTGACATCTGATTTTATCGCCAATTCAATGATTAAACTAACACAACCTTAAAGAATCTACACAAATTGTTTAATAAAATAAAAAAGTTTGGAATCTGAAAAGACAAACTCAATTCACATCTTAGGTATGAGTGAAATTGGAGTCAATCCCAAAACCTTACATGCATCAGGATACAAACTCTTCCTAATCTCTGCATACACTTTCCCAACCCATTTCTTTTGTGCCAATTCTTCTCGCAAGCGCACCGCAGCCTCTATCACACTCTCCCCGCTATCATGCGCCGAATCAACTACCCCCATCTCAACAGCTTCTTTCCCCTTGATCTTCACGCCGGCCAATAACACGTCACGCAGCACCGCCGGCGATTTGATCTTCTCTTTCAACACGGCAGTGAAGTAATCCGGCAGCGGAAGTCCAAGATCCACCTCCGGCATGTACAACACACCTCGATCACTCCTCATGAAAACATAGTCATGGCACATCGCGAGCAAGAGCCCGGCGGCAGAGGCGTGGCCGTTGATGGCGGCGATCGTCGGCATAGGAAGCGATATCAGCGCTGCAGCGACGGGCTTAAGCGAATCAACCATTGATTGAAGGCGAACCACTGCGGCGGATTTGGAGCTGGCAGCGCGAGCCCATGGCAAGTCGAAGCCGTTGGAGAAGAATTTGCCTTTAGCGGTGGTGATGAGGACGGAGCCGGGAGTGGATTGAGAAGCGAGATTTGTTAGGGTTGAGAGAAGGGATTCGATTAGGGTTGGATTGAGGCGGTTTTGATCATCGCCGGTGATTGTCAGGATCCATAGATTGTCACGCTTCTCGAGACTGCACATTTTTGTTTTTGTATTATCCACCTGTTCAATAGAATCACAACTCTGTTCCCTTTTGTCGTTTATTTATCTACACACAAAAGCTTGGTGTTTTTTTACCACGTTGCAAAAAAATTAATTAAAATTAGGGGTGGTAGAACCGGCTATCCGCCCCGATTTGCCCCCACCCCGTCTTAAGGCCCCTAAAAAAAGGGGCGGACAAATCTTTTAAATGAAAATTGACATAAAAATTTATCTGGCTTCGCAAAGGTAGCGGATTGCCGGACAGGGAGTTTATCCGCTTATTTATTTATTTTTATTTTTTTAATAAATTTAAAGATTTATTTTTATATTTTAATTAAAATTTTTATAACATTTTTTATAAATATTTTTTTAATAAATTTTAATTCAAAAAATATTGTATATATTTTTAAATAAATATATAAAATAAAATCATCAAGAATTTGAATTACTATAATTAACTAAAAAATACAGGTTTAAGATGGGACAAACAGAACAAATAGATGTCGCAGGCTTTCTCAAACGGCAAATTTTGGCGAGGCAGACTTTAGTGGACAGAAGGCCAAAAATTCCAGTCCATCGGACAACGTCCCACTTTACCACCCCTAATTAAAATGCCTTAAAAAAACATTGGAATGCCATAATTAAAGAATAGGCTCGACTAACTCATAAACGACCCATTGAAGATGAATCACGCCATGCATAAGCGGTCATCCATTGGCCGAGCCAACAAAGATTTTTTTTTTTTTTTAATTTTTAAAATATATAAAAAGGATTTAATTTATATTATTAATTATATTATAATATAATTTGTATTACATAAATTTCATTAAACTACGTAAATTGTTTAAAAATGATTTAATTAATATAATAATATTATAAAAAATAATTAAACTTTTTAATTAATATTATATAATAATAAAATATTTCAATTCATTTAGTAATAAATATGTCTATAAAATATTGTTAAAGTTGAATTTATATTATCAAATAATGCAATTTTAATATTTTATTTATATTATTATTTAATTTATTTGATCAATAACACATCAATAATTGTATGAAGAAGGTCGGTCATCCATTGGCTTAATATGGGAATATATTATTATTTTTAAAATTATATATATATATATATATATATATATATATATATATATATATATATATATATATATATATATATATATATATATATATATATATATATATATATATATATATATATATATATATATATATATATATATATAGCATTGTGTGGGTACTTTTAATTCTCAGATCATCTACATCTATTTAATCATTTCACTCTAAAATATTTCTTAAAAAATGGAGTATTTATCAACCCAAATACTCCGCTTGTCAAAAGAGATGCTCAATTGTGTTTTTCGGCAATAAAGCCTCCATTAAAGATTTGACTGTGGAACATAGTGACATTCGAGTATTTTTAGAGAAGTCTGGTGAGTTGGTTAGATGGAGAAATCGCTGAAGGTGAAAATATTAGAAGAATTGAAAGACTTATTAAAGATGGAGATACTAGGTCCTGTAAAGCTAGAAAAACGACTATGATGTTGTTATGATGATGTATGGACAAACATATATTGTCTTGATGGTTGCAATATCATATGCATGTTTAGATGTTTAATTGTTATATTGTTTATTATCTTGTTTGTTTATGTGCGATTTATTTATTTTATTATTGCTGAAAGTTGAATGACACGGAAATGTATTGAAAAAATCCCACAAAATTAAAGTTATATTAACTGAAAGTTAAATTAATAAAACAAACAAAATCATCTATACAGGTCGGTTTGACGGGCCTGCTATATCTGGACATTTTCTACGAATATGGCCTATTTCAAGACAAATCCCACACCTTCTCTTTTCTTTTTCAACATCGTCCATTTCAGTTCTAATTCTTGTAATATTTGAGCGTTCTTTCTTCTTCCTTCGCCTTGTCTCATCATGGAAAAGAGTATATCCTTCTTATGTTGGCCACTTTTCTTGGTGTGGAAGTCCAAGGAAACTTTCCTTGTAGACTTTGAAAACACTCAAAACCTTGAAAACATCTGATATGTGCATGTTGTGGTCTTGGCATATACTACCACATGTTGCGATTACATGGGAGCAAGGTAAATGAAATGCTTGAAACTTTTCACAATCGCACCAACCCTTCCTGAGATCAACGCTAAAAATACCTAATGGTCGGTGTCGCACCTAGAAAAATACATAATCGAAAATACGACCCTCGCGTGAAAGGCGCGAAAAACGGTTCGACAGAGTCGCCGCCGAACTTTATTTATCCCAAAAGAGAGAAAGGAAAATATCGAGAAAACCTTTAAGGAGATAAGAACATATTCGTCGTAACCACATTATGGGTTCGGGAGTCGGTTACGTAAGGGGGAGGTATTAGCACCCCTCACGTCCGTTGTACTCAACGGGAACCTCTTAGTTCAATTTGTGATGAACGTTAGCTAAGGTTATTTGTTTTCTTCTAAACGAGATAAAGCAAAAAGGTACGATAAAAGGACTCGATGCTAAGGAGAAATGAGTGGTTTTAAGTTAGGGTGTTCACCAAGGATTGGGGGGAATCGTGAGAGGGAAGAAGAAGAGCAACAAGCTCTTTTTCTTTTTCTGTGAAGTCAGCGAAGGTGATAGAGCAATGGCTCCGAGAGAGAGAGAGAGAGAGAGAGAGAGAGAGAGAGAGAGAGAACTTTCCCCCTTCTGTTCACAAGGTCGCGCTTGCTCTTATCTCAAAACCTGGAAAAAATGTTTTTTCTCCTTTCCATTGGTCTCCCAACACATATCCCATTTAAAGAGATTTTTTTTATTCTCTCTTCCTAATACTGCGCTGAGTGGGGAGTCCAATTGGCTCTTTTTCTTGTTTATATATTTTTAATTGATTTTATTATTATTAACTATGGTTATTATTATTATTAATAAAATAAACCAACTCATAAAATTCATGTGTCAACATATTATTGGGAGGGATGACAAAAATCTACCAAACTAACCAATCAAAAGTGGACAAGTGCCTCTCAATTAAATGATACAATAAATAATTATTTTTCTGATTTTATAATTAATCAGAATAAAATAGAACTAAATTATGATTGGCTAATAAGAAAATATGAGGATAATGCACGTTCACCCTTGATTAAACTTAAATCTAATGATCTATATTTAATTGAAAAAACACACTTAATTTAAAATGTCAAAGTTGCCCCTTCTAGAAGTTCTAATTAATTTAATAGAATTAAATCAATTAAAAACCTCTAAAATTCAAAACTTATTGAATAAATATGATAAAAAATGAAATGCAAGCATGAAATTCTAATTAATCGTTTTGAATATTTTGATGAAAATATAAAAATAAATCGGCTAAAAAAGAATAAAATCGGGTGACAAAATGCTCAAAAAAATAAATCGACCGCACAAAATGATTAGCGCGGAATAAACGACTCGGAAAAATACAGTGTTTAGTCAAATTTGAAAATTGACCGAGACCAGTAAAAGGCTCAGACTGATCGAGAAGTGACTGAAAAGTTATCGAAAAATAAGATGAGTGCGCGAGGTTAAACTTCATGAACAGTAGGTTAATATCACTGACGTCTGCAAGCTTAAATTTGAAACTTTTTGTTCACTGATTTTTGCATATTTGAGAAATAATTCGACCAGTATGTATGAACATCTGAGGATTCATCCTAGCTAATCATTTTTAGGGTTTATTCATGGAAAAAGACATGATGTTATGCAGACGATGCAAAACTAAAAATAAAATCGAATGCGACAATTTTCAAAATGACAGGACAAATTCGAGGTATAATAGTCGACCATCATTCTGATTAATTCTTTCAGCCACCATAAAATAGAATCTCTCGTGATCGAATTGGATGACATTATGGCTGCTAGATTTACTCGTTTCTTCAGTCATTCCCTTATTACAGTTATCTGTGAAAGGTTGACTGAACGCCAACATTTTTGTCCAATCATGGCCTCGTTTTCCAAACAGCGATCCTAGACGACAGTATGTTGATTGGACCAATGCAGTAATTGGAAGGTTTCATGTAGCCTTAAGTACCGATTTCATTGCTTCGGCCAGGTTTGTTGTCGTGTGTCCCCACAGTTGTCCTCCGTCATACGCCTTTGCCCACTTCTCACAGGGAATATTGTCTATCCACTCTAAAGCCTCTCTATTTGATATTCGTATTTCGCCTTGATAGTAATTAAATGTTGCCTCCGCCAACGCATATATTGTAGTAAAAATGTTAAGTAAAACATCTGAATATCAATAACTTAATAACTATTTATAGTAACTGTAAACATGTGAAGATGAAGGCATACCCATGTTGACAAGTTTTTTATGTAGTTCTTTTTCTCTGAACTCACGCATGAAGTTTTGTGCAATGTGTCTGATACAGTAAACATGTGAAGATGGAGGATATTGTCATCCATTTTCAGGATCACCATAAACACCCTTGATCGATAAATATCGGTCGGATATGAGACACAGATTGGCTTGTGAGGTCACGTTCATTCTTAAATTCCTAAGAAAGAAACTCCAACCATCCTTTGTTTTACCTTCAACTAATGTGAATACTATTCGGAAAATGTTATCGTTCCCATCTTGTGCCACAACCATCAACAAAGTCCCTTTCTACTTGTCGTACAATCATGTTCTGTCAACTTGTATAACAGGCTTACAATAAGTAAAACTACGAATACATGGTTGAAACGCCCAAAAAAGACGGTGAAACATCCTCCTGTCACCCAATTGGTTTTCGTCATCTGTAAGTACTAGCATTATTTGCAACTCTATAACAGTACTAGGAAGATAGGTTCTCATCACCAATAACCACTGTGGTAGGTCAATGTAAGACATCTCTCAATTTCCATACAGTGGTTCTATGGCCTTAATCTTTACAATCCATGTTTTCCTATTGTCATACCCCAAATTTTACCCTTAGATTCTTTGATCTTTTTCATAACTTCTAGGTGAATCATTCATGCACGGCTAACTAAGTCATCGGCTTTTGTTTTGTTTTGTTTCATTTGTGAATCAGGGTTTTGCTTCAGGAGGCTTCAAAGGTTTGATCAATCAAGGATTTGGATAGGTCATTCACCAATTAAGTCATCATACTTCTAAGAGACCTCCTTTCCTCAATAATCCAGTGCAATTTGGTTTTGTCACAAGTTCCTCGAGGCTCAGCTCTCGTAAGACTGAATCAAGGATTAGGCAAGGTAACCAGGTCAAAGGTGTGTACAGCGTGGTTTGAGATTCAGTGGAAGTTTGACCTAATCTTGGTAAAACAAGTGGTTTGTTTCAGTATCAGGTTATCAGGTCGTGGAAACTATTCTGAATCAGGTTGTTGGTTCTAATCAAGTCATTGTTTCATCAGTGTGCACTCAAGGCGAAAATTAAGGTTTCTCACCCTTTGTGTTTAAGATGAGCAGGTGTCGTGTAATTCAGGTTCACTTAAGGCTATCAGTTTAAATGTGTGGTTTCGTGTCAATTTAAGTTGTCTGTTGAAATCAAGTTGCAGAGCTATTAGACTAGTCAAGGCAGTTGGTACATTCATTTATCCATATAAATCCAATTCCCAAACTATTTTCCATCTCAATTATCCATTTCCTTCTTCATGTCCATTTTTCACTTTTTCTAATCCAAACTATTAAACCAAGTATCTAATTTCAAAATCCAATTATCCATATCCATCTCAAAAATCCATTTCAAAATCCATTTTTTTAAAAAATTTATTCATAATTCAACATTATCCACATTTTGTCCAAAACTTTTTTGTTTGCTTTTAGATCTATCTAATACCATAAGAAACCTATCGATTCTCCCTTTCATTTCTTTTTTAATATCCATTTTTTATTCAATTTTTCAAACTATCCATTTATAACTCCTCATTATTCATACCCATCCATTTCATGAAAATCCTTTTGATTAGTTATCCATTTTCTTTTTTCTTTTATAAACATTTATTTAGCATTCATCACAAATATTCATTGTCATCACCATTACAACAAGCCCATAGAATTTTACAAGAAAATAAAAAAGCCCATTGATCCACAACAAAGAAAATTCACAAAATGCAAAACTCCAAAAATCTGCAATTTTGACCAAAACATGCTACCATTAACCTGCTACAACCTGCATTTACACCAAAAGGGAATGTTGCTACTTGCACAAAACAATGACAATAGTAAGTCTAAAAAAAAGGAAAAGTTTTTCACAAAAACACATATTCAAGAGCTACACATCATGGTGCATACACTCTCAAACAATAGGTCATTTCCACACAACATCAAAATGACACTGCTACTATTGAAACAGCAAAATGCAAAACGCCAAAATCTTGAAACAACAAAATGCAAAACGCCAACGCTCTGCACACCCTGCTAACACTGCCTTCCACTCGAAGCCAAAAAAGAACAAGCCTGCGATGCTGAGAGGAAAACGATGGCACACGGTATCAAGAGAAGAGATAAAATAGAATGAAAGGAGAAGAAAAAAGACGTTTGAAAAAATGGATAGCTACCAAGAACTTCTTTCCTCTCACCAGTAATAATCAACACGCAGCATCAACAAACACAAACAACAGATTCAGAGTCTGTTCAAAATCACCAACAAAATCATCTCCTCTATAAGCCAAAAAATTGCAACTTTCACTTAAAAAAACAGGCCACACGGCTTCACCATCATTTTCTAACTCTTCAAACAGTTCATCCTAGAAACCATCTTCGACAGATTCTACGCACCTTCAATGCTCCCATGCCTCCTTTCCTCTTCCTCAAATCGCCACAACAAACCTTGAACCCTTCTTCAAACATTCTATAGAACGACCCCTTTCATCGACCCTTCCTCTATTTTGCCGTCGGCAACCTTCACACACATCACCTCCACGTCAATATTCCTTCCGTCAAATCAAGACACCACCGTCCTATCACCTATTAAAATCATCATACAAACTTTTTTCACCACCTAAATCCACCTTTTTCAGAACCCAAACCCCCATTGTTCAAACCACCAACATTCCTTCCGTCAAATCCTTCTGACTATCCATTTCTGCATACAACTGATTCTGTACCTAATGTCGTCGTACCGCTAGCAGCGCGTGATAGAGAAAAGAAAGGGATCCTCCGCAATTTGGAAAAGAGATGAACAAATTTGAGAAGAGGTCGTGAGAGAGAGAGAGAGAGAGAGAGACAGAATGGCAAAATTCTGAAAGAAAGAGAGGTGAGGTACGTTTTTCTTCTTGCTGGAAAGTTTGCATTTAGGGTAAGCTTCTGCGTGTTTGAAAGATGAATAGTTTTCAAAAAAATACAAATGATTAATAATAAGTTGCAGCTGTTGTCCTCAATCATACCAAAACATTTCAGCCTATCCTTGGTCGCAAGCTTCCCATGATAAGCTTGCCATAAGAAAAAAACTGCAGGCGGCCGGGCCTTGTTGAACTTTATCAATTTTCCCCAAAGCACCCTTGTGCCATCATTAATTAGCACCTTATAAAAAACCGAAGCTTTAAACTTTTGCGCATTTATAATTTGATCCCATTCATTCCGGATTACTTCCAGGTTATCACGTTGTTTCAAAATACCGCGAACAATCTAAGAATTGTATGCTTTGATTTCGTAATTCATCACACTGTTTTCCTTCAAGTAATGAGTATGGATCCATTTAACCCACAAATTATCAGTTTTTCTGCACAGATTCCAAAGACACTTTAGGAGCAGCACATTGTTCCAAACCTGAAGATTCAGCAGATTCAAACCACCCTGAGCAGTCGGGTAGCAGGTGTGATCCCAAGCCACTGGGCATTTTCTGCTAATTGTATTCTTACCAGTCCAGATGAAGCTTCGGCAGATAGAGTCTATTTTCCTGATCACAGCTTTAGGCAGAGGGAGGCATTGCATTTAGTATTGCACCATTGCAACAGTTACGCTTTTCACTAACTGAATTCTACCTGCGTAGCTAAGGAGTCTAGAGGACCAATGATGGATTCGAGACACAATTTTATCCACCAAAGGCATAAAATGGTTAATGTTTAGCTTCCTGCTAGATAAAGGGATACATAGATATTTGAACGGAAGAGATCCTTCATGGAAGCCTGGCAGATCTTTCAAAGTCTTTCTCCTCTCACTATCCAACCCCCCAAAATAGATTTTGCACTTGTTAGGATTCAATATCAGACCTGTGGAATTGGAGAACTTTTTGAAAGTATTTAAAATCATTTGCAGAGATATGTCATCACCTCTATAAAACAGCAGCACATCATCTGCAAAAGTGAGATTTGTGATTTGCAGCTTCTCGCATTTGGCGTGGTGGTTGAAATTTGGATCTTTTTGCATTTTCACCAAGAGCCTGTTCATGTACTCCATCATGAGGACAAAGAGCATAGTGGATAAGGGATCACCCTGTCGAATCCCTCTTTTGGCCTGCAAACTTCCAATGTACTCTCCCATTATGTTAAATCTGTAGGAAACTGTGGTGATGCCTAGCATAGTCCATTGAATGAATTTGTTAGGGAACCCTATTTCTTTCATGATACATTCCAAAGCAGTCCAATTCACCATATCATAAGCTTTTTGTAGATCTATTTGCAGCATGATCCTAGGTGTGCCCCCTTTCTTGTTGTAACCCTTAAGAAGTTCGGTTGCAAGCATGATGTGATTATGAATGTTTTGGCATGGCACAAAAGCTGCTTGATTGTGGTTTACCACACTGTGAAGAACAACTCCTAGTCTGTCTGTCAGAATTTTGGAGATGATTTTATAAAAGGTGGTACACATAGCTATAGGCCTGTAATCTTTTATTTCACAAGCAGTATGGTCTTTTGGAATCAGGGAAACTACAACATTGTTGAAAGCTTTGTAAATTCTTCCTGTTTCAAAGTACTCCTTTATTGCTGCAATCACATCAGTTTTTACAGTTTCCCAGCTAGCTTTGAAGAATTTGGCTCCATAGCCATCCAGTCCTGGAGCTTTTAGATCTCTTATTCCTTTGAGGGCTTTGGTGATGTCAGCTTCAGAAATGGGTCTGGTGAGGTATTCCCTTTGTTCCATGTTAAGTTGCTTTCCCATCCTCATGGCTTCAATATCAATGTGGTTAATGCAGTCAACATCCTTGCCCATCAGGTTTCTGTAGAAGTTAATCACTTCCTCTTCAATATCTGATTTGGTTGTTAACTGTCTCCCATCATTCTTTCTTAGATTGGTAAGGCAGTTAGAATGTTGTATGCCTTTGATAGCAGCATAAAAGTAATGATTGTTACCATCTCCTTTTCTAATCCAGTCAATTTTCACCCTTTGCTGTAGGATTTTCCATTCTAGTTCGTTCATGGAAATCACTTCCTCAGTCAGATTTTTTGCCTCCTCAACCAAAGTGTTGTTCAATCTGCCCTCAATCAGTTTTTCTTGTGTTTCTTTAAGGTTTGCCCTAGCTAAGATCAACTTTCTTTTAATATCAGACAGAGGTTTGTTGAACTGTTTTAACTCATGCTTCAGTCTCTTGAGCTTGTGCCAAAGAACATACATTGGGCTGCCCCTGATATGAGCATCCTAATTTTTCTTTATCACAGTATCATAGCCTGGTAGATCAATAAGGCAGTTGCTAAACTTGAAGTGTTTGGATGGTTTCCTCTGCTCCTGTTTTTCCTCCAGATAAAGCATGGCATGGTCAGAAATATTAGGTGGGAGAATTTTCAACGTAGTCTCCATATTGTTGAGAAACCAGTCATTATTACCCAGGACCATGTCAATCCTAGAGTAGATGGGTCCAACAACTTGTTTATTGAACCATGTGAAATGATCCCCAATGCTGTCCATTTCACTCAAACATGTATTCCACATCATTTTTTTGCAGGTCTTCATATTCCTTTTCAGTCACTAGATTACCTCTCAATCTGTCCTGGGCTTTGGTTACATTATTGTAGTCTCCAACAGCACACCAGGGTCCTTGGATGTTAACAGATAGGTGTTCTATATCCTTCCAAAAGAATTCTTCTCTTGTTGAGTTGGTTATGAGCATATACAGCAGTTAACTAGTACTTGAAACCTCCACAATTATCATAGACACCACAGTGTATAAATTGGTTGCTGCTTTGAATGAATCTCACCTCCACCCTGTTACTATCCTAGTGAATCCAAATTCTACCATTTGTATGGTCTTTATAGTTATCAATATGCTTATCGTATATCATCAGTTTCTCACGAACGACCTTGGCTTTAGCTTCTTTAACTCTAGTTTCAACTAATATTATAATAACAGGCTTTAGCTCTTGGAGACGGGACCTAATCTCACGAATTTTACCTACTTTGTTGAGTCCCCTTATGTTCCACGAGACTAACATGGTTCAAGGTTTATTACCCCTTGATGGTCATTCATAACCTCATGAGCTTCAAACCCATTGATACAGTTGATGTTGCTATTAGTATCAAGCAATATGCTCTTACCTTTATCTCGAACAGCTTTTGTCACTCTTGTCCATGCTTCACCTGCTTGCCCTGTTGCTTCCTCTTTTTCTGGTTGTTTTGAGGGCGTGATGTTCTTGGATGTTTCTGGTGGCTTGGGTTTTGGTTTCCAATGTTGAGTCTACCGCCAGTCTTCACATTTGTGCCCCATTTTTTGACATGTTTCGCAGAATGTTGGTCTCCACTCGTACTTCATAGGCTGCATTATCACATCTCCCTCAACATTTCTGATGGCTATTTCATCAATCAATTGTTGTGTAATATCCACTTTAATCAGTAGCCTTGCATATGATACATGGAGCTTGTTTGCCGTACATTCATCAGTCACCAAGGGTTTTCTAATGGCACTTCCAATCTTGCTCAAACTTTTTCCCCCCCATAGATGCAGGGGAAGTTGGGGGAGTTTCACCCATATTGGTAAAGTTCTTAGCAGGTCCCTCTTTAGATTGAAACTAGTTTGCCATTCCTTCAGTATCATGGGTATATTTCGAATCGTGTATGAGCCTTTCATCATCACGGTTTCCTTGTCTTTCTGGGAGTTGAATCTGAGCAGAAAATAACCGTCATCGTGGTAATAAAGATCTGGTATTTTCACGAAATTCCACGTCCTCTGCATAAAGTTCTTCACCGTGTTCATACTCAAATCATCTCCTACAACATAAAGAATTATGGCATTATCCCAAAATCGTATTTCCGTTTCGATGTCTTCTTGTTCAATATCAATTTCAATCATCTCGTTGACTACTTTTGGCGCGACGTATTCCATTGTCAGTCCCTTGGCAGGGTTCTGGTTGTCGTTTATAATATCCACCCATAGTTTACGCTCCTCAGATTGAGCTTGTGTCGCTTCTGTTGGGGTTTCTTTGATTGTATTCTCGAGTGTGGTTGTCATCTCTTTATCATTTTTTGCTCCAATCTCAAACATCTTCGAGCTAGAGTCCGGTGGCGTTGTAGTTCTTGAAACAATCTGGGGAGTCTTCAAGCTGGCAAGTGATTCCGATGGTGGTGACGGTGGCACCATGGCTTTCGGCCGCCCTCGTCCTTTCTTCATCGTTTTTCTTTATTCATTGTATTATTATTTGAATATAAAAACCTAAAAAATATTATCCTATTTAGTTTTAGTGAATTAATCATTTTTTATTCATGTTTAGAATGTAATTGTTTAGATTTTAATTTTTGACAACTAACTTGTGACTTCTCTCCTTGATGATATTTGTAAATATTTCTTGATGAAATCTTGTGAGTGTCTTTTTTGTTTCTATCTTGATTTTGATTCCTATTTCGTTCGTTGATCTCTTTTGCCTGATTCCAAAGGAAAGGATCCCCTGCTGACTGCCATGTCATACTTAGGAAAACTTTAGGTCCTTCCCTTTTATCCTAGCCTTAGGATTAGAGTCGTCGTACTCTATGTAAGTTTCTTGCCATGGACACTTACCTCCTTTTTTTTAACCTAACCTTAGGTTTAGAGTCATCGTACTCTATGTAGGTGTCATGTTTATGAACACCTACCTTTCCCTTTGGAACCTTGACCACAGTCAAGAGATCCTCACCCGCATTGGGGTGAACTACGGACGCTCTGATTCCTCATTCCCTAATGAGGGTACGTAGGCACGAGGATCCTTATCCTTGGTGAGATCACAAAAACCTAACCACCCCTAGTCAGGTGAACTACGAATGCTCTGATTCCATCCTAGTTAGGATACATAGGCACGAGATGCGATGTCTTGGCAAGCACATTTTGTATATACCCTAGGTTTTTACCTTAGCACATTTCCCTTAGTAAGTAAAAAAGTAGCATAAAATAAATACTAACAAGAGGTTCCTGTAGAGTACTATAGATATTTAGGATGCTAACACCTTCCCTAGGTATAACCAACCCTCGAATCTTAGATTCTCTTAGATTTGTAGTTACATAGCGCACTTAGGGTTTTCTTTGATCTTTACCCTTTCGTTTGGATAAATTAAAGCTCGGTGGTGAACTTCATGATTTGTGATTCAAGTTAATTAATAGCTTGATGTTTGATTCTCACTGCAACATAAATTGTGACTTCACTGGGGATACTCTCCCAAGAGGGTTAAGCCCACTTTGTTGGTTTTTGTGCTATTTTATACGTTTTCTTGCTTGTATACTTGTATGTTTGTGTGTGTGTGTGTGTGTGTGTGTGTGTGTGTGTGTGTGTGTGTGTGTGTGTGTGTGTGTGTGTGTGTGTGTGTGTGTATATATATATATATATATATATATATATATATATATATATATATATATATATATATATATATATATATATATATATATATATATATATATATCTGTTGTGCCTGGTTTTTTCTGTATGCAGGATTGTTACCTTTGAGTGGTGAGATGCGTCCTAACCCGGACTTAAGTGTACACTTATGATAGGATTATGGTATAATCAATAGTTAACTGTTGGGGGTAGTCCTAACATGATTAACATTTGATATAATCACGCTCATTGGAGGCCCCTTTGGGATTAATGATGTTGTACGAGTAGTCACATTGGCGTTACTTTTTCTGACCTGGGAGTCCGTGAAGCCGATGACCTTAGTATCCCTTCATCCCCTTAAGCCTTTTAGGACGTAGTGCAGTGATTATCCAGGTGTAAACCTGTGATGGTTTTCATGCGATACTACACTCAGACGAGTTTATCTTGAGAATATTAGTAGCCAACATGAGTAGTCGAGTAAGATGATAATATTTGAAAGATTTATCGATAACTCTGGGAACCTCTTAGGACCCTTGTTCTGCAGATGCAAGAACCCATAGTACACACTATTTGGGATGGGTAAACCATGGCTCCACGATACAACCCTTAAAAGACCTAATTGAAGTAGGGCTTCTTTTGAAGGCATACTCGACGAGATAATGTTTCCTGACTCCTACGAGCTATGCTCAATTTACCGTTGGAATTACAAATTAAATTCATATCCTGACTATGTGATTTCGGTCACGAGTTATAGCGATATCCCTTTTCAAAATAAAAACAAAGATTTTCAAGACAAATATTGTTGCATTGATAGTTTCAAGATAGCATTTCACGCGTGTCGATTTTGCCTAACATCTTAGAAACTTACATATAGACATAATCAATGGAGCTTGAAGATCCTGCTAAACAGGGGCAGGCAGTTCCCAATTCACTTATTGATGCAAGCCTGAAGTACTTAAGAGTTATTCTTGTAGACTCAGTCATAACACGGTTAATCTGTGCCAGTTACGTCGAGATTTGACAAATCTCTCCAAGAGTTTGAAAACAGTGGGGCAATCGAACCCTATGTTCTCTGTAAAATCCTCTTGGTGACTCTCTCATACAGCAGGTACTCTGGGGCATATTGTTTTCAAAATGGCGACTGGTCTATTGAGATCAAAACTAGCTTGTTTCACGACATTCTTCATGCACCCGATGGATCTTACTCTCGGTGGTCTTCATTCCCCAGTAAATCTCATCGTTGCAGAATCTATGTCTAAACCATTGCCTCAATACGGTCCCCAGAGAGACTTTAACTGACAGTCCCCAGAGAGACTTTAAGCCGACTTAGTCCCCAGAGAGACTTTAAGCCGACGCAGTCCCCGACGAGACTATAAGCAGACAACACTTTGGACCGAGCCGGTAATCTCCAAGACTACAGAGATCATACCAGCATCTTCCCAGTGATAGTCCCCAGCGAGACTTTAAGTTGTCCACACTTTTGGGGTCCATCCGATAAATCCCTAGTGATCTCAAGACTGCAGAGATATCCCCGATATCCTCCAAGTGATATATGTTCTTGAAAACCCATTCTCATTAGGATCATTTGTTCCTCAGTGAAATTGCCTTACCTTCCTCAGGAATATTCCCCAGGAGATTGTGGTATGCTCCTCAGGAAGTCAAGATACTGTCCCCAGGAATGTCCGTTGATTTCTCCCTAATAAGTCTGATGAACTCTCTGCGGGAAAGTTTGATGTACTTTATCCCCAGTCGGACGTGTCTTTCCCCAGGAAGCCGAGGTATTATTCCCAGGAAGTGGCTACACTATCTCCATGAAGCTGCCTAGCTCCACGCCTCCCTCATATAGCAGATATTTATTTTATCCCCGAAAGTCTCTGATCCTAAGAGTTTCTTTGGCTGACTATCGTTCATGATAGTAATCCCTCACGTGAAGTCAGGGCATCTTATCCCCATGCGGAGGTCATGGATCCCCAGTTGAAGTCAGGACATCATACTCTCCGGTGAAGTCGTATTGTATCCCCATGTGGAAGTCATGAGATTTTCTCCCCAGGGAAGTTATAACTTTAAAGCAAGATTGGGTGCTACCATCAACTCTTCTTATCCCCTGATAGATGTATTGTTGCAAAGGTCCCCGGGTATCCCCGTCGAGATGTTTATTTCATCTCATGTTCCCTCCTTTCGTCTGTTTCGTCAGCATATGCATGAGCCTAAGCATCACATACTCATTGCATGACATTTTCATACACGTTAACATACACATTAGTATACACTTTGGCATGCGCATTAGCATCTGCATTGTTTTGCTATCCGTGTCATCCTTGTCATTACCGACGAGTAACTGGGTTGACCCACTCTCTCCAAGTAGATTGTCATCCCTAAGCATAAAATACTTGTTTGTTCCAAGTTTCTCCACAGAGTTCAACCCTCGTGGGTGATGGTTATTTCTGTTACCTTTCCGCGTTAGGTAAGATAGTCTCACTCGAGTTCGTTTCCTCAATGGAGACTTGTTTGTCAGTTCTTTCTAGCCTAATTCTAGATTGAGTTTCGGTCCCGTCGGTCGCCGAACCTACCTGAGCGTGCATTTATTTTGCACTATCTTTCAAGAAGAGCATTTACAATCCTTTGCAGATATGCGACAGTTCCCTGCCGAGGAGCTTACCACCTTCATTACAATTTACCTTGTAACTTTCATTACAAACTTCATTACAATTTTTCATTACACTCTACAATTGATCTTCTCGTACAAGGAGCTCAGTACAACCTTCATTATAATTTACATTACAACTTTCATTACATCCTTCATTACAATTTACCTTACAATTTTCATTACAAACCTTCATTACAATTTACCTTGCAACTTTCATTACAACCTTCATTACAATTTACATTGCAACTTTCACTACAACCTTCATTACAATTTACATTACCTGTTACCACCTCTACAAGCAGTTCTCACCCGAGAAGCCTATCAAAGTGGTATTTCTCGCCTGAGGAGCTTATCCTATCTTCGTTATGACTTGCAGCAAATGGCCATCTCCATCAAGCAGTTGGGCTTCCATTTTCCTTTTCAGCTTGAAGTGCGGGGAGGTTTGAACTGAATCATGTTCATGACGCCGACCTTGAAGTATGAAGAAGTTCATTTTATCCTTTAGTAAAAGAAGGAGTTGAATCGTGTTCAGGGCGCCGACCTTGAAGTATGAAGAAGTTCGTTTTATCCTTTAGTAAAAGAAGAATCTGAATCGTATTTCGGGCGCCGACCCTAGATATGAAGAGGTTTATTTATCAGATGAGCGACAATTCCCTCCATTTGAGCTTATCAATCAATTATCCACAGATAAGCGACAATCTCTTTATTTGAGAGCTTATCCAGTTTGGCATATAAGTCCCTTCCGACGATAAGTAGCAGTTCTCTCTCGAGAAAGCTTATCAGGGCGTTTCACATTTAAGACCATTTATTTTGGCATACAGTCGGTTTTTACCCTATATATCTTCTATGGATTTCCGAAAATTCCGTCTGCTCCAGCATCTTGTTAATCGATCCTACAGTCGTGCAGATCCTAGTTTTACTTTTTACTCTAGAGTGTCATCCAGTCACGCCTGAACCTGTTGAACAATTACTCTCGGTATTCCCCAGTGGAGGTCGTCTCACCGGTGCCATCTCCATTAAGGATCTCGTTCTTACCTTTCCTTGTCTAAAAGAGACAATTGGTCGTGTTAGCACCAGTTGACTATTCCTTTAGAATTCCCCAGTGTGTCGTATTCCCCAGTGTGGTTCATTTGCCAGCGTCTATCCGTTGTGTCGTCTGCGTCGTTACATTCAATTCCATCATACGCATCATAGTAGATTCATGACATTGTCAGCATTATAGTTTATTTCCATTTTGTCCATAGAATTGCATATCACTGCATCTAAGGGCAAAATTTTTGGTTATCTATATTTAAATCCCTCCACCACGATTTCTCGAGCCTTCGTCGCTCAAATCATTCGGTGAAGTTATTTAAATAGGGGAAACTGTAATACCCCAAATTTTGCCCTAAGATTAGTCGTTTCATCTTGCACCCCATTTCATTTTGCATTGCGTTTAAACTAACCACTAACGGGTTGTGCAGTTGTTTGATTGTTGCAAGAAAATATCATGTGGCGCGCTCTTTTAGTTTACAGGGTTTCTAGTGCCACTTTATTTTGAATGAATAAAATAGCACATTTGGCAAGAGACCGTGTGTAAGGAGTTGTGAGTGTGAAAGGTCGAGAGTTCAAATTCCACCTTTTTCACTTTTTATTCTTTTTATAATATTTTTAATGTTTAGTATAAATAAATAGAATTTTAAGTTTATTTTAAATTGTTTAAATTTTATTTAGTTTTAACTAATTATTTAAGTTGGGCTTTAAAGTGGGCATTAGGTTAGAGTTAACCCTAATTTGTTACCTATATAAAGTTGTGTTTGAGAAAGAAAGGAAGAAGACAAAAAGAAAAAACGGCGGCCGTTCTCACGACTTATCAGCAAAAATCTTCGAGGCTTCATCATCATCTCAATCAGAAGAAGTTTCGAAAATCAACCGTCCATCACAACAAAAGCAGTAAACATCGTTAATTGCCTGTTATTTCTTCTTTTTTTATTTTTTTTCGTAATCCATTTCCAAGATAAGGAAGAGTAAGAAGAGAAAAGGTGGAAGCCAAGAGAAGATGAATAGATTCACGTTGTGAGAAAACCAAAAGAAAATTAAAGCCAACCCTAATGGGGCAAATGAGAAAGCCAAAGGGGAATTAAAGTCAACCCTTATGGGTCAAATGAGAAAGCCAAAAGGAATTAAAGCCAACTCTAATGGGCCAAGTGAACGGACACTTCCCCTTTCATTATCCTTCCCTTTTTTTATTATTATTATTATTATTTCTAATTTATTTAGCTTTTTTTTCCTGTTTATTTTTATTCTTCTTTTTTTTGTAAAATTATTATCTTATTTTCTTTTTTTAAAGTAATTGAGTTTGAGCTGCTAAAATTTTCATAAAAAAAAACTTAAACATTAAAATTTTTTATAAAAAAAAAAATTCTTTTCCTTAAATATAAAAAAAAAACTCTATTCTTATAATTAAAATTTAAAACATTTTGTAATTAAAATTAAAACTTTTTTTGTCTTAATTAAAACATCAAAGCCGAAACACCTTCTTCATTTTATTTAACATTAAAATCCAAGCAAAATTTTCATAAAAACATAAAAATTAAATTAAATTTTCCTTATGAACACAAAATTTAAATTTAAAAGTTTCTCTTAATTAAAATATGGGTTCTGTTTCTAGATTTCAATTAACTTTTTCTTTAAATAAAATTCAAAAAAATAAACTCTTGATGTGATTCGTCTAACCCTCAATATCTTGTTTGTTCAGCTTATTCATATTCCATTTGTTCGCTTTATCGTTTTTGAATTGTAATTATGCGAGTAATCGTCGCAGTTTATTTTTACATTTGTTTGGGATTTGTAATTTACGCGAGTGATTGTCGCGATGCTTTTTTTTTACCGCTTTCTTTACTTTCCACACTTTAATTTCCGCCATATAATAATTTGCCATGTTTTGCATGTTTTACCGCTATTTTCCCTTCCGAAGGATTAGGTCTACCGTTTGACCGCCGAGTCAATAACCCTAACATTTGACCATTTCAAACCCTAATAGCTTAGGTGTCCCGCCGTGGACGAAAATACCATTTACCCTAGCTTTTAGGTCAAAGAGTCGTCGTACTCTGTTTTAGGGTTTCCCGCCGTGGAATCCCTAATTTCAACCCTAATTTTAATTCAACTTTTCAACATAGAAATAGGAGTTTCAAGACTCCACGTAAGCGTTTCCTTAAGAAATGCTTATTCCCCATTTGAACCTTGATCATAGTCAAGACATTTCTAACCTCCCTTTTGAGGGGAACTACAATTACTCTGATTCCATTCCCTATCCAGGATACGTAGGCACAAGATGCGACGTCTTGTCGAGTAAACTTAGGACTAACCTTTAGGTCTTTTAGGCCACTTTATCCCTTAGCTCAATATATACATCAAACAGATAATAAAAAAAAGCATACAATAAACAAAAGGTTCCTGTAGAGTACTACAGAAGTTTAGGGTGCTAGTACCTTCCCTAAGCTTAACCAACCCCTTACCTAGGTCTCTCCCCGCATTGCGTTTATGATGCAAAAATAGATTTTCCCTCTTTTGACCTTTTCCTTCGGATAAATCAAAGAGCGGTTGTGAATCAAGAATTGTGATTCAAACTAATTAATAGTTTGATATCCTATTTCCACCGCAACAGAAAATGACGACTTCACTGGGGAACAAATAATTTTTAAGGGTTATCCCTATTTTATTTATTGTATGATATTTTTCATTATTTACTCTCTTGTATATATTATTATTGTGCCTTGCTTGGGGGGTACCCTGTTATTGTGAGATAAGTCCTAACCCGGACTTGAGTGACCTTATTATAGGAAGGTGAGATATTCGACGAGGCTTGCCGGGAGTGAGTCCCGACCAAGTTGACTCGAGAATCACCGCTCAGTTGAGACCCTTTCGAAAATGGTTCGGTTGATCGAGTTAGTCGTGAAAACTTTTACTATTTTCAATTGGGGTCTGTGATATTGAGGACCGTAGTTACCTTAACACCACCTTGGCCTTATATAGGACGTAGTGCGGGAATTATGTGGGAGTAGTCCTACAATGGTTGCTACGCGATGCTACACTGAAAAGAGGTTCTCTTGAGAATATTATCAACCCCCGAGTCAGTCGGAAAGTCGATAATATCCGAAGGAAGGGCTTATGACTTTGGGCACTTCTTTAGAACCTTGTTCGGCAGGTACAACTAACCTTAATACATACCTTATTGGGATGGGTAGACCCTAACTCCTTGCACATACCTTTAACCTAGGAATTATGAATATATGTGCATTGCATCAATAAAAGCATCACATTGCATTACACTTCATAGAATTCAAATCTTATTTATGAATATTGCAGGATTATGGATTACAATAGAAGAAAAACTTTGAAATATACTTTTAAAAGTCCTAAGCTAGATGACCTAAGGAAGCTAGGATCTTTAGTCCAAGATCGAGAAGGGTTCTGTAACCGGTATGGAAGGTTGTTATCTCTGTTAGAATGTAAATTGAACGAAGAAATTCTTTTGGTTTTGCTACAATTCTACGATCCCAACTACCATTGTTTCACATTCCCCGATTATCAGCTATTACCTACTTTGGAAGAATATTCTCAGCTTGTGGGGTTGCCTATTTTGGATAAGTCTCCTTTCCCTTTCTTGGAGAAGGAACCTAAAGAACAGGATATTGCTAAAGCCACATGTTTGAAGGTATCTGACATTAAGGAGAATATGACTCATAAAGCTGAAATCTTTGGGTTACCTACGAAGTTCCTAATCAAGAAGGCCCAATATTATGCCGATTATTTGAGCATGCCTACCTTTGAGACGATCCTTGCCTTGCTTATCTATGGAGTGTTGCTTTTCCCTAATTTTGAAGGATTTGTGGACCTTAATGCCATCAAGAGCATCATGCAAAGGAATCCAGTACCGACCTTATTGGGTAATACTTATCATTCAGTCCATCTCCGAAACCTCCATGGTGGAGGGGTGATTACTTGTTGTGTGCCGTTATTGTACAAGTGGTTTATTATCGCACTTGCCTAAGTCCGGTCCTTTTTGGAGTCCCACTCAAGGACGTTGGTCACAAAGGGTTATGGCCTTAACTCACTCCGATATTGATTGGTACAATCGCATGTACGATGGAATACTAGTCATTGATGGTTGTAGAGACTTTGCTAAGATGCCTTTACTCGGTTTTAATGGAGGAATTAACTACAATCCAGTCCTAGCTCACCGACAGTTAGGGTATCCCTTGAAAGAACTGCCTAAAAGTATCTACGTAGAGAAGATCTTCTTCGAAGACAACAAAGAGCTTTAAGATTAGATTGTATCTTCCTGGCGGCATTTGCATAAGAAAGGTAAAGCAAGTATAAGAAGGCCGAATTGTGTGTCTATGGAACCATATCTTCGTTGGGTCCGAGAACGAGCAATCAAGTTGAAGATGCCTTATCCTCTCCAAGAGCCTCTACCTCCAAGAGAGGAACCTGTTCAGTATTTCATGTCCGAGGCAGAAACGTTGAAGATCGAATTGAAGAAAGCTCAACATGAAGCAGAAACATGGAAGAACAAATACCATGTGATGGTCAGTGAGTACGAGGAACATCAAAAACAACTTCTGTCAAGGAATGAAGAGGTACTCTCCTACAAGAAAAGAAGACTCTACGAGGATTTATTTTCCTCCGACTCTCCGCCTGATCGTCAAAGTCATGGGTAGTGCTTCCTTAGGGCTTTCTAGATTTTTAGTTGGCTATTTTCATTAAGAATTTTCTTTTAAGAATATTATTTGTAATCCATTTTTCAATCAATAAAATTTCTTCGTTATCCCGCAATGCTCGTAAATACTTGAATTCCATGAAATCATGTCATTCGCATTTTGCATCATATTTTGCATTTCATGTGTCTCCCGGTTTCTCATACTCGGTTCTCTCGCCTTCCAGTTTCTTCACCCTGGGTCCTCCGCATCGGTACAACACTAGAGCGCAAGCTCGAAGAAGGATGGAAGAACAAGCTCAAGAGATCGACCGTGTCAGCCATGAACTCGAAGATCTTCGAGGAAGTGTGGGGCAGATTATGGAGATGCTGCAAGCCCTTAAGGTGAAGATGGATAGTCAACCTACTGTTGTTTCTGAGATTACCAATACTATCGTGGGTTCTCGTCCAGCTGTTACTGTTGAGAACATACCGCCTCAAGGTCGTCAATCCAGTTTGGTGCATCCTACCATTGCTCAACCAGTTCGATGAGTTACTCCTCCGAAGTGCAAAACTCCGAACGTTGACCACCATAAAAGACCTACATGTCTGAGGAACCGCCCGATGGCTACTCATCAACCTTGGCAACCTCAGCAGAATTATGTTCACGGTTATCCAATTCAGTATGCTCCATAATCCTATGTAGCTACTATTGCACCTCCTTTCAGCCAACAGTTTCCTACGTATCCGCCTGTGCAACCGACTCCAGTCTATCAGCATCCGGGTTTCTAATCTTATGTTTATTCCCCATTGGAACCTTGACCATAGTCAAGACGTTTATAACCTCCCTTTCGAGGGGAACTATGATTACTCTGATTCCATTCCCTATCCAGGATACGTAGGCACAAGATGTGACGTCTTGCCGAGTAAACTTAGGACTAACCCTTAGGTCTTTTAGGTCACTTTATCCCTTACCTCAATATATACATCAAACAGATGATAAAATAAAAAAAAGCATACAATAAACAAAAGGTTCATGTAGAGTACTACAGAAGTTTAGGGTGCTAGTACCTTCCCTAAGTTTAACCAACCCCTTACCTAGGTCTCTCCCCGCATTGTGTTTATGATGCAAAAATAGGTTTTCCCTCTTTTGACCTTTTCCTTCGGATAAATCAAAGAGCGGTTGTGAATTAAGAATTGTGATTCAAACTAATTAATAGTTTGATATCCTATTTCCACCGCAACAAGTCTCATCTATTCTTTTTCCATAACCCAGTTGACTTCCCAATACCAGCTTTGGACTTGAAGTGGCTTTTGAAGGATCATGAACTCAGGAGAGCAGAACCAGTTTAGGGCAAGAGCGGATGTTGAATTGATGAAAGATCAGATGGATTAGCTTGTGGAATCCATGACAACCTTGGCAAAGAGAGATGATTAAATTCAAAGGACTCCAGTCACTGGAAACGTCATTCCATCTCAAGTGAACAATATTTCTCAAGCTCAGCTTGTGTAAATTCCTGTTGAGAACCAGGTTATACAAGAACGTACCATTATCCGAGGTGGACACTCCTCTTCTCTCGATGCTACAGACTATCAAAGTTTTGCATTTTCTATGCCAGATTTCCAAGGGGCGGTCCCTGTGATGAAAACCTAGGATCCACGAGACGTTGAGATTATAGAAAGACGTCGTGTGGTGGAAGAGAAACTTAAAGCCATGGAGGGTCGTGATGCTCTTAATTGGAATGCTTTGAACATGTGTTTAGTACCCAATCTTGTAGTACCTCCAAAGTTCAAAACACCAAAGTTTGAGAAGTTCAAAGTCTTCTTGACTCTAAGATGTTCTCATTCACGCCTCAGGGCATTCAAATCAATATTTCTTCACCCAATCAGGAGGGTTCATCAGTCCCGGTTATGGACGGAATTTTCGAAAGTATAGTCGAAGATGATTATCAGACTGATCTCAACAATCAACTTTGAAGATGGCTAGTTCAGTGCCAAATAAAGAAATAAAAGCCCATTGCCCGATGTTGGCAATCTTTTGGATCATGTCTTTATTTTGCAATTTGTAGTTTCTTTTGTTGTTAAGTGCTACTTGCTTTGAGACATTGTTGTTTAAACATGGTTTTATTAATGGAATAAATATGCATGTTTTGATTAAATTCATTCGTGTTCACTCATACTTATCAAACACTTATTTAAGCAAAATTCGAGGGAGGTTGATGAAATTGAAAGATGCAAAACCTCCGATAGTATGCTTATGAATAAAACCTTGCTGATGATGTACATGCATTGTTTCAAATCCCATAAACACTGGAGAGATAAGGAGTTAGTCCCTAGTTAACCACTTCGAGCCTAGAAGTAGGAGTTTCCTTCGGATTTATAAACCCTTAAGCTTAACCTGGGTAGGATAGTGTTCAGTTAATCTTATTATGCAGATGTGTCAATTACTCTTCAATGACTAATGACTTGATAGTCACAAGACTTTCAAAAAAAATAAAAAAAGTTGAAAGTCTGCTAAGTCGAACACCCCAAAGAGGAGACTTAGGCAAAATCAAGCAATCCTGATGGATTAAAAACAAAAGTAGTCCATGAAAAAGTTAGGGACCAAAAAGAAAAATCTAGCAAAAAAGGTCCTCAAATCCTTAGGCAAAAATAAGATTCAGTGACCACCATGTCAAAAATCAAAGAGGTTACTGACATCCATAGCCAAACTAAATAAGGTGACTGTCATTTCAAGCAAATATTGAATAGTCATCTCCATTATTACACCACACAACTCTATATGAGTGTGATAAATTAGCTGAACGTAGGACTGGAGAATATCAAGGAGAATGGGTGGGTTAAAACAAAACTTTGAGCCTTATATCCTTTCTTTCTCAAACCATGAACCAAACCACATTACAACCTTTGAAAGGCCTAATTGAAGCAGATTCGTTTCGAAAGCATACTTTGGTAAGATCACGTCAAAACTGACTCTTAAAAGGATTTGCTTATCAATGTGACACTCTGGTCAGTGATTCACTCACTATATGTTGCAACATATTTCTAGTGAGCAGACGTGGATTTCAAAATTATCATATGCATTACATTAAAATTATCATTTTCAAACTTTTCTAAATAAAGTTTGTTTTTTTTTAGAATTGTTATTTCAATATCCTCTTTTAAATAAGTTTTTTTTAGAATTTTAGAAAAGGGTTTTATTTAGTAAATTTTGCATAAAGTGAATAAAAAGTGTGTTTTGCTAAATTTTTTGTTTTGATTCATAAAATCATTCTCGATTCCCTTTTATGCCACTTTCTTCACTTTATCTCGATTAATCTTGGATTTTTACTTTAGTTTCATTTTCCGGTCGATGACAAGACTTTCGTAAATCATTACTAGTCAAACTATTGATAAATAATGTTAGATCCGAGACCACCTTCTTTTTCTCTCCTTATTTCTTTTTCACTTTCGATTTCATTTTAATTTTCTCGATCTATGAAGTCTTCAAATCGTAAGCGCCGTATTATCGAAGTCGATAACCTTCTCGATTTCAAATCTATGGAAAATGACCCAAATGGTCATTTTCTTTACTTTGGGATCGCGATAGGCTACCTTCGATTAATCGACATAATGTTTGCGATTAAGACGAGATCCCACCTTTTTTTGGCCCGTGCGACACGTTTAAATCGGAGAATGATCCTCAATATCATTTCTCTATCTTGTCTTTTGCACGGATATCAATTTATGCGACCTCCTATAGTCCGAATTCCATCATAAGTCAAGCTACGACGGTTTATCCTCACATTTTATCCCGATTCAATTCACTAATAAAACTAACCACTAACTTTACTTTCTGTTAAATATTAACTGTTTTAAATTCAGTCCCTATATTCTTGTACATATTGTTATATCTTGTAAATATTCAAACTGACTTGTACATTCTTTTAAAACACCTAATAAATATCGAAACCATAAAATCCTAATTCGTGGACTGTTGGTTATATATCCTGTACATTATTTGTATCCTGTATATATTCATATTCATCTCCTATCTTTTTCACATCTTCTCAAAATTTCTTTTCCAAAACTTTTCTACTCAAGTCTAAAAACCTCGGTCCCGTATCAAATGCATTTTCAAAACTCTTTTCATAATAAAACTCGAATGGTCGTGGAGGGGTTAGGCATAGGCCTTCCCCTATCCCGAGTACTTGACATTACCTTTAGGGTTCACTATCGTAAAGAACATACTATTCGAAATCAAAATACCTTTTAATAAGAGAATGAAGTTCTCTTTGTATTAAACTAAAGAGAGAGGATTGAGTGTAGACTTCTTCCTCTCCGAGTGTCAGGATACTCACTATAGAGTGTGTGGTCTCGATACTCATCTTTCAATACGAAAACATGCTTGTATTCACCACTTCTTATTTTCACAACTTTTCTCCTAAAACCTCGGTCCCGCACCGAGTGCATTTTCAAAATCTTTTCTCAATAAAACTAGAATGGTCGTGGAGTGGTTAGGCGTAGGCCTTCTCCTATCCCGAGTGCTTGACATTACCGTTAGGGTTCACTGTCGCAAAACACTTATGAAGGTGAGAAATAAACACAAGAAAGGGGGGGATTGAATTGGGTTTATGCCTAAATAAAAACTTTTTCCTTTTCTTTTCTTCTTCTTCACTTGATGCTTTATGCGCTTATATTAAATACATTGCGGAAGCATAAATAATAAAGCATACTGAAAGTAAAGAACACAACATATATCCTGGTTCACTTGAGCAACTCCCAAGCTAATCCAGTCCACCCTTCCAAGGTGATTTCGCCTTAATCAATTAAGGACTTAATCCACTATAACCGAACTGATTACAGATGCACAAGCTAACTGCAAGTGACTAACAACAGATCAATGAAACGTTCAGGGATACCCAAGGATATAACGTTCATTAACATCTAATAGAATCCGATCGCTAAAGATCTCCTATTAGAAAACCACAAATGACTACTGTCACTTGTCATCTCAAGTATACTGATCTTCACAAGATCACTTGAGGAACCACTAATTCTAAAATAGAATGTTGTGTTGCCGGAGATTACAATGGTGCTTCATAGCAAGCCAATTACTCCAAGTTAAGCACATAGCAAGTAATGAGTAACACCTCCTTGCTTCCTCATGCAGAAACAATCTAATGATGAATCTCTAAGAGATTATAAGAACATAGTTTCCATATTTCTTAAAAGCTTTTCTGTGTGTGAGCACTAAGGCTTCTTTTCATTTTAAGCTTTTCTCCTTTCTTTATTTCTTCACTTCATGCTTATTAGCATGGTAACATTTGAATGAATCAAATGTTATTTCATATAGAGCATCTTAACAGGAACATCGTTGCTTGACTCAGCAACCCAGCCGCTCAACAACATTTTTGATCAAATGATTCTTCTTTTTATATTGCAGCCAATAGAGTTGTTGTGAGGATATAGTTGTCCTTTCTCATTCCAACAGTCATATCCCAACGGATAGAATAAGCTCATGTGTTGGAACAGTGACTTTAGCTTGTAGCTTCAATATATTTTATCATTGGAAACTACGCTTGAACAGTACCAACGTCTTTACCACATTTGAATAATTGCATACGTTGTACTTCAATCTTCTTGATTCTTCTTATGATTTGTCTGATGAGTAGTTCAAAACTACTTTGGTATGAAAGCTTCAGCATCAGAGTTGTTAACTCAAGCACATGTTTATCAGATTGAACAGCAGCAGCTTATCTGATGTAACACGTCTTGCATCTGGATGAATCTTCTTCTGACACAATCTTCCACTTCAGAATCCAGTCTTCAGCATTCCAAGAACTAAGTTTCCTCTGAAACAATCTTGAGAATCTTCATGACTAATTCTTCAGAAACCATGTCTTCAGAATCTTCAGAGCCTTGATCTTCAGAACACTTCTTCAAAGTCTTGACCTTCAGAACATTTCTTCAGAGTCTTGTCCTTCAGAACCTGTCTTCAGAGTCTTGACCTTCAGAACCTGTCTTCAGAGTCTTGACCTTCAGAACCTGTCTTCAGAGTCTTCAGAGTCTTGACCTTCAGAACCAGTCTTCAGAGTCTTGACGCACTTGGTCTTCAGAGCCTTCAGCCTTCAGAGTTTCAAGTCATCAGAGTCTTCAGCACTTTGTTCTTCAGAGGACTCACTCTTCAGAGATGCTCGTTAGCTTCCAGATCAGATGCATAACTCAGAGCAGAATCTATAGATGCATTGCAACTGCAATATCCAACATCCTTGATTCTTTACTAAACATGATCAGATGTAGAAACAAACTTGCTTCTACACTGAGCTTCATTTGCTTTCAGATCAGATGCACTTCTTTAGAATAGAAACCACAAGAGCATTGCAACTGCAATATCCAGCACCTTTGGTTCTTTACTGATGGTGATCAGATACATAAGCAAACTAGCTTCTCACAAGCGCTTCATGACGTCACACTAAGTAATTCCATAAGTTACTAGCTGCACACGTTGCTTCTGTTTGTTTGGTCTAATATATTTAATTTTAATATGACCTGCACATAACAAACATTAAACCATAAAATGGTTCTTTCACAAATACTCAGTTGTTATCATCAAAACATAGAGATTATCCTGTAGAGACAAATCTTGCTCTTACAACTTACCATTCAAGACCAAAAACATCTTTAATAAGAGAATGTAGTTCTCTTTGTATTGAATTAAAGAGAGAGGATTGAGTGTAGACTTCTTCCTCTCCGAGTGTCAGGATACTCACTGTAGAGTGTGTGGTCTCGATACTCATATTTCAATATGAAGACATGCTTGTATTCACCACACCTTTTCATAACAAAACTTTGAGATAAAGAATTGGGTACTATCCGCAAGGAGTTACTATCCGAGGATCTATTTCACCCCTAAAAACAATCTCCACAAATCAAATGTGACATCTTGCCTCGCATGGCGAAAATTAATCTTTCGAAAAGCATATGTTACGTTCATTCTACCGCAAATAGGTAACGCCTAAGTCTCCAACGAGCGAGCAACAATACACCTAAACTGCTAGAATGCGATACGTTAACATCATTCACAAAAACACTGGTTAACAACTATCACGAACTACATTGCTCTGATTTCTCATGCCAGATGAGAATACATAGGCACAATACGACGATGTCTTGGCGAGCACTTTTCTTTCTTTTCCACCTTTTCCCCGAGAAGGACATGCTACGTCCGTTCTACTGCAAACAGGTAACGCCTAAGTCTCCAACGAGCGAGCAACAATACACCTAAACTGCTAGAATGCGTATGTTAGCATCGTCTACCCGAACTTCCCATTCAACCGTAGTAGAACGAACTACGGCTGCTTTGATTCTTTGCTTCTTTTAAGTAAAGATACGTAGGCACGAGGGCCTCAATCCTCGCCGAGCACACTTCTATCTTTATCCGTGGTTCCCCGAACTACGTTGACTCTGACTTTCTCATATTCGTTGAGAATACGTAGGCCTAGGACCGCGAAGTCCTACCGAGTCCTTTCTTCCCCGTTATCTCATCTTTTCCTTTTTATAACCTCTCTCTTTACCCCTAGGAACACTCTTCACAACAACAATCTTTAGCAAATATTTTTCACACGTCAATAAATAAATGGTTCCCATCGAGTACGATGGATGCGAGGGGTGCTAATACCTTCCTTTTGCATAACTGGCTTTCGAACCCGTTCTTTGGTCGCGAGACCATCTTATCCGCTTCTTTCTTAGGGTTTTATCGATGTTTTCTCTTCCCCTCATGGGATAAATAAAGTTTGGTGGCGACTCTTCTGTCTTTCTTTTTCGCCTCCCCGTCGTTGCATTTTTCGAGTAGTGACAGTGAGGAACATGCAACTCAAGCAAAAGTTGATGTTCAAAATTCTTATCGGTTGTTTAATTCCTCACGAAGGAAGTTCATATCAAATTTCATGGGATTATAAGATGTTTCTTTGGTATCTGTTTAATGATCAACATTTAAATCTTCCTGGTTACATTTTTCATCATCTATGTAAATCCATCAAGGACTCCACTAAGAAGTTCAAAAGAACAGTTCCTTATGCAAGGTTGATTTCTGAACTTTTCTATCAATGCAAATTAATTAACATACTGATGAAATTTGTAGCTACACAAGACTTGGATGATGCCTATGGAAGTGTGCTATCTGCATCAGTTCTTACTCACATGAAGGAGAGAAGGAAGAAGGATATTATAATGATTCCTAATCCTATCAGAATCGGGAATGATAGTAAAAAAGCTTTTCTAGAAGACTATCCTTTATTGACCAAGGAAGATTGTTCTGATGTCATCAAATTTCTTCTAGAAGAAGCTAAGAGGGAATATGGTGTAACTATAACTCGTGACCAACTTCCTGATAAGTACCCTGAGGTTTATGGTCTTAGAGGAAATAGAAAAAGGAAGGAATTCACCTCTGATGAAGAAGAAGATGATGAAGAATCATATACTCTTATGCCTACTAAGAAGAAACTATTAGGAGATGCTCAAAAGGCAGTTCAAAATGAGGAAGAAAGATTTGTGCAAAAGACTAGAAAGAAAAAGGATCTATACAGCTCCAAGAAGGCCCTGCAACATGAAGTTGAAGAACTCATGGAAACTGCTGAGATTCGTCCTACCAAAACTAGAGGAGGAGGATCTGGAAGTAACTTAGATAAAGAAGTATCTACACCAAAGAAAATGAAGCTGATGAAGTTGAGTCAGCTGGAAGAAGAAAAGGAAACAAATATTTCTCATGTCGTAAAGGAAGTTGACAATTCATGACAACAATTGTCAAGTATGGAAGTTTTATCAAAAGAATTGATCAAGAGAAATCATATTGAGGACTCTATAAAGGTGAAAAATAAGGGCATGAAAGCTTTGAGTGAACAACTAGGATACAAACTTGAGTTTATCCTACATTCTCTTGAAGTTTATAGGATAACTCAAGAATTTGTTGAGATCAGCAAAAAGGAATCATATGTTGCTAAAAAAACATACAAATCATGGTGCTAAGGAAGTAGAGGAAGAAGCTCCAGAGGTAGAAATGGAAGTCGTGTTTGCAGAAAAGGATGATAAATATAGAAACTGGTTGAATGAGAGTCCAGATAAAAGTGGCAAAGAGGTAGAAGCTGCAGAGGAACTTGTTTCATTAGCAACAAGATCAAGTATTGAGGCTGAACTCGTTCATCACTTTAATCTTAATGCTTCACTGAAAAAGTCACCCTCATTATCACCTGTTAAATCCAACCAAACTTCTATCTTAGCCATGCAACTCTATCATTCAATCATCCCTATAAGTACATATTTTTCTTCATTTTCAAAGACCTCTCCAAACAAAACACCAGACAATATTGTTCCATCACCTGACCAAATCAATCAAGACATTAATGATATCATTCAAGCAAGCTCTCCTTCACCAATTCCTAGTGAATTTGAAAATGCTTTGGATGCTAAGCCTCTTAATGTTGCATCACCCTTAAATAGTTCCACCAAGACCATTACAGATCAACATGTTCAGGATTATCTTAATGATGGACCTGAATATGCTGAGTCTAAATCAAAACTAGAAAACAATATCCAAGATCAACCTTTACCATCAATCCATCAGGAAACCACCCAACACATATCCCCATCAAATCGTGCTTTAAGCAAAGAAAACTCTGTTGAATATGTTCATGAAACCCTGCTAAAAGATGAAAAAAACACATCCAAACCATCTCAGCACATAACCAACTTTTAGCCTCAACCCAACCATGTACTTTCGCAGTTAGAAGTTTTTAAGACTAGGTTATATAACGAGGCAAAAGCGATAATAGAAAAACAATTCACGTCTACTGATCTTGTGGCTTATGATGCAAAATGGGAAAAATTCATATGGTCTGTTAACTCCGTCATTCAAAGTCCGAAGAACTTCTCGACAAAAAAAGTCGTTGTAACTAGCCAGAAGCAACTGCTCAATATATAAGCTAAAGTAGCTGCAGTTGCTGAATGTCAATAGATTATGAAGATTCATATGGCTAGTAACCAGCTTTCAATGGATACTCAATTCAAGTCTATTGTTGCAAGGCAAGAAGAAATCTATTATGATCTCAAGACAGTCATTGAATTATTGAAGAAACCTTAGGTCTAGGATGTATAACTTGTTTATATGTTTGATGGCTCGTTTATCTTTTATTTGTGTTATGACATGCTTGTGAACTTATCTCTTTTCAGATTACTTTATACAGTTTGTTCTTGTTTTAAATAATTTATGTTTTATGTTTCTCTCTTGATTATTTAAAGTGAATGAAACTTGCTTTTGCTGGCTTAAATAAATGGAAACAAAAAAAGGGAAATTTCATTAGAATTTAAAAGTTACATGATAATAGATAAGACAACACAAAAAATTAGCCTATTCCTAGTCTTCCTTGTTGCTTCAGTCATCTCTCTTAGTGTTGCAAATAAATTCTTTCTATGATTGATCTACTTCTCCGTCTTCAGAAGAAGGAACTTCATCATTAATGGAAGATTCCTCGTGAACATTTATGTGTTCTTTTGATCCTGAAGCTTGTGCTCTGTAGGAAGCCATCCTAGTTTTAACACCTTCCTCTTCCTCTAGTTTATGTTTCTCTTTTGCTGCATCAGCATGAAGTTTTATAGAAAGTTCCTTGACTGCCGAACTTTTCTCTCTTGTCATTTCAGGCTTCCTCGGTAATTCAAACTCTCTTGCAAAACCTCGTTTTTCACTCTTGTGAGGAATTCAGTTATGAGATTTTCTCTTCATAACTAGCTTTTGCTTGAAGTATTTCTGAGAACTGGATGAATTCTTGAGGAAACCATGTCAATATGATTTTTTAGTGAGCTTTGAGTATTCGTTCAAGTATAAATATGGAATCTATGCACCAATAAAAACTGATTTTTGAACATCTTGAGACACTGCACTTTTGTCCAACATTTACTTGACTCTGACTACTCTTAACTCTTTAAAGTATCATTGACCATCTTGGAATATTGCACTTCTGTTCAACATTTTCTTTAATTGTCACCTCTCATATTTTTTTAAAATCTTTTTGATGTGACAAAAGGGGGAGAAAAATATAAGAGTATTTAATAAACAATCTGAACCCTTCAGATTTAATTTTGTTCATTTATAATTTATTGTACTTTTAAATTTCTATTATTTTAGTTATTTTGCCTGGGTGATATATTTTAGTTTTCATGAATATAGAACTAAGAGGGAGTTTACAAACCGCAACCTTAGACTATTAAACTCAGAGGGAGCTTACAAACTTCAGACTCTGATGTTGCTAAGAAAATTAAAATGTTTTTTTCTTGAATATAGTACTTAGGGGGAGTTTACAGAATTCAACCTTGGACTATTAGACTCAGGGGGAGCTTACAAACCTCATACCTTGATGTTTCTATGAAAATGATAATTGTCCAACATTGTTCTTTAAATACTTATGTTTGTCATCATTAATAAGTGGGAGATTATTAGAACAAGATTTGTTCATGACATATATCCTTTGGGTTTTAATGATAACAAAGTATTGAAAGAACAATGGTGTTATCTGATGTGTATTTCAAGTATGCAGGTTCTAAATCTTAAAGACAATACAATCAGAATATGATATAAGGACGTATTTAAACGAAGCTGAGTTACTAGTCTCTGGTGGTTCAGAATCTGAAGAACACTCTCTAAATGATGTTTGGCGTATACTCTGAAGCTAAAGGCCTCACCATCCGAAGTGAAACATATTGTCTCTACACTTAGTAAATTTATCAGCTTCTGGTGAACATTCAGAGTTAGTAATAAAGTTAAAGTTATTCGTACTGCAGAAAGTAAGATGCATTGTCAAATCAGTTTGTCAGATAGAGTCTAAGTTCACAAGGCTCAAGAAGAGTTGACATGATTTACGAATATCTACTCTCAACGGGTCTATAGTACAAGATTAGATGGAAGACACAATGGTTAAACAAGTAACACAATAGATTAATATTTTTTGGTGTATCTATCTTCAATGTCTCTTGTACTATGGAGAAACAAAGACAATTGTACAAGTTATCTCTTCCAACGGTTAGTCTTTTACAACTGCTATATAAGTAGCTGAAGATTCAATCTAAATTTTCAAGAAAGAACAAGGAGCAAGAAAAATAAATAAGGAAAGCCAAGAAGGCTATGAGTGTTTCACACTTATATCTGGGTGGAGAAATAACAAGATCAATAATAAGCAACACAATCGAGTATGCATAAATTCTATTATATGTTGTGAATTGTACAAAGTCTTAAGATTTCTTAACCATTGAATATCTTATAAACTTAAGTGCTTAAGGTCTTTGTTATGGTGATTACCCTGTACCTATGATTTTGTATCAAATACACCTTGGTCTCTATTCTGCTAAACAGGTTGTTGAGTAGTTTAGATAAAGTCTCTTGCTATGTGCTTGAGCATCAAAGTCTCTTGCTGAGAAGCTTTAGCCAAGTAAGTCTCATGATATGTGCTAGAGCATTTAAAGTATTTATCAGCTGTTGACTAACCAAGGAAGTCTTGAACTATGAGTCTAAGAAGAAGTGTTGTACTTGAGGATATGAGTAGAAGTCTTGGGTTCGTGGAACCTGGGTAAGGAAGTTTTAGGCTGCGGTATGAGCAATGAAGTCTTGAGCTTGAGAAGTTTAAGTAGGAAGTCTTGAGCTTGAGAAGTTTAAGTAGGAAGTCTTGGGTTCGTGAAACCTAAGGAGAAAAGTCTTGGACTTGAGGGTTTGAGCAAGGATGTATTGAGCCTGAGGGGCTTGAGTAAGGAAGTCTTGAATTCGTGAAATCTGAGTAGGAAAGTCTTAGGCTGCAGTCTAAACAGGAAGTTTTGAATCTGAGAGGTTTAAGCAGGAAGCTTCGGGCTGAGGGTCTGAGCAAAGAAAAGTCTTATGCTTAAATGTATAAGCAATTGTAATCATGATTTGATTATAGTGAGAAATCTCTTGCGCTGCAAGGGGACTAGACTACTCTCAGTTTAAGAGGAATCAGGATAAATCTGTTGTATTCTTTATCTTTTATTTACTTCTGTTGATATCTGCTGCAACTGTTATCAGGTTCTAAACTTTTGTTTAGAATTTGAACTATGTTTTAAAGAAGAAACAAATTTGGAGAACACAATTCAACCCCTTTCTTGTGTATTTTTCTCACCTTCATAATGTACATAAAGCCTTGTTTAAATAATGGTTTTTATCTCCATACACTTCACTAGTTTTTTAGAAGTACAACCAAACCTCTCTCTCCCCCACGCTTATAAGTTTCCTACACCGAAATTCTTTCTCCTCGAGCCTTCCCTTCTTTCTTTCTAATCCAGGTAATGCATTTCCTTTCCTTTTTATCCCCGCCTAACGTTTTAAATGGTTCTAATTCACGAGTGTGATGAAAGTGAGAGAGTATGAGAGGTATGCACTCTAAAAACAGTGTGGAAGCGTCTAGATGCGCTACAAGAAAGGTGGATTGAGAGTTTCTAGAAAAAGAGGTGTATCTCGTCGTATTTGATACCACTTATAATGATAGCGACATTGAATCATTTTCTTCTTCCTCAGGTTCGGTCGAGATCATCACAGAGCTTCCCACCAACTCTTTTAATGAGGAGGTTTTGAGTTATGACTCAGTTTACCTCAACGATTCTTGGGTGAAAAACTTCTGAGATCGGCTGAAATTATCTAATACCGATGGCAATGTCAATATCATGTTCGAACCCTGTATCTTGGGCACGAAGGTTTGTATGCAGAGACCACTCGACTTATCCGATGAGTATTTTTACTTCTACCCTAACATCATTGAATATTTTGGCGTGGATGTCTCGTTTTCTATCTTCCAATTTAAGGTTATGAGAACCTTAAATGTCGCCCCTTCCTAACTTTATCCTAATAGTTAGGCATTTATCCATTTATCCGTTTGAGGTAATATGTTGGAGTCTCAATATTACATCCACTATTGACATCTTTTCTTTTTATGAGTAAAGAAAAACGTATAAAGGAGATTAGATTTCTATGAACGCCATGCATAGGCGATCCATCCTTTCCCCTTCACGTCAAACTATAAGGGCTGGAAGGACAAATTCCTTGGAAGGGATAGTGCCCAATTCTCAAAAGTCATATATGAAAAAGATGAGACATATCGGTTTCCTCTTAATTGGGCCAATGATCCCACTTTAACTGTGAGTTATGACCAAACACAAAAAGAGGGGGTTGAACTTATGCATCAATTCCAAACTATGTGTATGCTTGATTTATTTAAATATGAAGATGACCAGGATAAACTCATTAAAAAAAAAAAGAGAAAAATGAATCTTCAATATAAAAATGATTTTAAGAGGAATTCAAGAAAAAGAAGAGCTTTTAGTGTCTAACTGTGTGTGTCAAAAAAAGAAAATACATCGAACTAAATCTCAATTCAATCTAATTCAACTAGATTACAAACAGTTTAAACATCATCAAGGTTGTTATCTAGTGAAGCAGATAATAAATTCGGATAACTATCCATGAAATAATTTGTATCCATTTAAAAAACAGTGACAAGAAAAGGCTAGCAAGGAATTTAAGGCATTATGAATAAACAGTGGATATGCAAGATCAGGAATCCAAAGAGAGATTTTCAAGTTCTCTGAATCCTTGAGTTGAGGCTTTCTTTAACTCTAGGGCCCTCTTGTAAGGAGGGGCAATAGGTGGTTGTACTGGATCCAAGCTCTGATATGTTCCTCCAACAACTTTAGGTAGTGGATATGACCTATCAGAGTCATATCCAGTGAGATCCCCGCAAGCTAGAAATGGGATATACACCTTATTAGAGCCTTCCAACCACCCACTAACACAATCTGCAACCACACCATCAAATTAATTACTCCGGATCAATGCCATCAAAATAAGCATACGCGATACAATGAAATTCAACAACAAAAAGTTGGTATTATGATTAATTAAGCAGACTTCATTCAATGGGGGAAATTGAAGCTAAATTAATTCCTATTTTATGATTGCTCTTAAGGACTGGCATACCTGTATCCTCAACCCCTGATGGACTTCCAACTTTCTCAAGTAGCCGATGAAGATCTTTCGGATTGAATCCTTCAGGAGGGGAGTAGTTTTCACAAACTGCAAATGCCTCTGCAGGGGTGGAATAAAAACAAGAATTAGCACAGATAGTATTAACCTACTTTTCCCCCGTATTGCAAGGCATTTGGAGGCACAAGCACAAGAGGAACAACTAAATTCAACAAATAGTATATTTGAACCTCATACGTTGTTAGATAATATATAAGCTTCTGTCACATAGAGAGTTTGTTTGGATAAACTACTTATTTGCAGCTTACAGCACAAGTGCTTAACAAAATAAGCGCTTATGAATAAGCTAGCATTAGCTGTTTTTATAACAAAAGATAAAATACATTTAAATTTCTTTTATATATGTCATAAGTTGTTTTCACTAGCTATCTTGAAGACTTTATAAAAATAAATTCAAAAATATATATAAAAAATGTCATAGGCTGTTTTGATAAGATCTTCCAAACAGTGTCAGAAACTTATGACAATAGATAAGCTCAAATAAGTAAATCGAAATAGACCCTTAATGAGTAGCATGACTGCCAATTCTTAAGCTATGGCAAATGCTCCCCGATACAGTTCATAAATAAGCTATAAAGAGCTGAAAATATATGCATGTCAAAAATTGTAACAAACAAAGCTGGAAACTAAAATTCTTACCTATGCTGGAATTACGGCTGCTTTTTGGTTTTGCGAAAGTCACCACCGGAAAAAATAATTTTAGCTGCAAGCAAAAAAGGCTACTTAGTATATGGAATTAAGTGCTACTTAGTATATGGAAATATGACTTTTGTATTCACAGACTATGATACACCTTTACCACTTCTCACTTATATGGAATTAAGTGCTACTTAGTATATGGAAATATGACTTTTGTATTCACAGACTATGATACACCTTTACCACTTCTCACTTACAATGACTTATTTTAGCAGAAAGCAGAGCAACAAAAAAATTTCAGAAGTACAATGAAAATTTTAGATGGTAACGAGTAGGTTCTAAATTCCAACTAGACAAAGACATACTACAAGTGACAGAAAACAGTTCAGAAAAGTAATCTTCAAAGTCAATTACTTTGTTAGCAATCATTTGGCCCATTATTTCCCTTCAGAATTTTGGCAAAACTCTGGATCTTTTCTATGACCTAACTTTCAAAGTTAGAAGTCTTAGTGGTATATGTATCACTTTCATTGTTTACAAAGATTCGGAAATTTTATTCTCTGGTTAACCATAAATTTCAGAGATGAGCATCAAGTGTCCCTTCACCACAGAAGTTACAAAACCTAATTAATAGGTGGACGACTGCAAGAGATTAAAGCTAAACATATTTATGCCAAGTTAAACAATGTTTTTGTCTCCAATGCCTAAAATCTTAATGGCAAAGGGAAGCTTCAAGTACCTGACAGTATAGAAGGCTTGTGTCCTTTCCTCTAAATATCTTTGCAATAAATTTCCCTCCTTCCTTCAGTACATGAGTAACAATTGTCAACCCCTACAAGGAGTAATTAATTAGCATCAACCCCTACAAATGTGCACTACTGATATATGCTTATTAGACAAGGATGTAGCCTGATTGGAAATAGCAAGCATAAATTTATACACCGTTGCTTGGCAAGAGGTTAAAGCAGAATAAATATTAAAGGCGAGGTCACTGATTTCAGAGCCTTCAATATTGTTTGTCATCCCCAATTTTAGACAAGGATGATAAACAATCAAGCATCAAGATGGCAAACCAAAAGGATACAAAGTAATTAATAATAATAATAATAATAATAATAATAATAATAATAATAATAATAATAATAATAATAATAATAATAATAATAATAATAATAATAATAATAATAATAATAATAATAAAAATATAAATAATGACAGAAATTAAGAACTTACAGCAAGTATGAGTTGGGATTGAACAAATTCATCCATATCATGAAGCCCAGTAACTGCAAAATAATTAAGCTATATTTTTAAACTACAAACCAAAGCGAGGAAAAGACTAAGTATCATAAAGAGTTTTTCCATGGAATGTGTTATAAATGTCATCATGGAGCAACTGAAGAGAGATAAATTGATTCTCGTAGGTCCCATGAAAGAGGTTGAGGTTAAGTGAAACACCGCATCATTGTAACTGTTTGGTAAATGTTACGTATCAAGATATCGGGTTTAAATTATGCATTTTCTTTACCATCAGGAGCACCATCACACACAACCAAGTTGGCCTTGCAACCATCAAAATGTCTGATGACCTGAATAGAACAAGAGAATAAAATGTTTGCAAACATTGGTGCAATAGTCATCAACGAAAAGTTAACCGCTGGAATAAAGCAACCTCAACAACATGAACTGAACAAAAACAATTGGGATAAAAAGAAAAAGAAAAAAGGAAAAACAAACAAAGTGTAACAAAAGAAAGCAGAAAAAATCATTATGTTCGACAGAGGAGAAATAACAAAAACCTTTTTTCACTAGGTCGAGATGGAGATATAAATCAATAACATCATTATGTTCTATCATAAATGTTTGGAGAAAGAACTATATCAAATGAGACTCGTAATGCCTACACATGTACCAATAAATCTAAATTGCTAATGAACCTGGTCGCATGATGAAACTTGAGGAACAAAGTTTACATAAGAAAAAGAATTGATATTGGTTTCTGACTACTGAGACAAGAGTGGCATACTGAGAACCCGTTTCAAAAAGAAAAAAAAAATACACCTATTAAGAGAATTAAAGGTAACATGTTGTACATACCACTTCAGCAGTCCGAGCATTAGTTATATCACCCTGCACCTGGATAACACCTTCAATTGGTGCCATTGGCTGCAAATCAATAGCTACAATAAGAGGAAGATTTTCATCCCTGTGTATCATGATACAGCATGAAGTTAACGATACTGCTAGAATAATTAACAGTGTTCGGAAGGCAAAGGGTCATCCTTAACATAAAATACTGCACAAACAAAAAAAGAAAAGGAAGAAATCAACGAATTCAAAACAAAACATTAAGAAAAAAATGAACAAATTCAGAGATTTCAGAGATCGTGCCTCGCATAACATATCAGGGTAGCTCAATGAAATTCTTCTTTTATAAAAACAATACTAAAAGGTTATCAAATGAACGCAATTATGACCAACAGAAAAAGAGAGTATAGTTTGATGGAGCTTAATTTCAATCCAAAGTCCTAGATTGCATTTACAGGATACGAGACCTCATTGTAAAGGAAATCCTTAACAAAGCATAGAACTTCCAAAGAAAATCAGCTTACTTTGCATCAGGTGCAAGCTTTGCTGGAAGGTACAGTTTACGACTCAAAACCTGCATACAAAAATTTAAGTATTATTTAGATATATCAGAATGGTTGCCAAATGAGATTTATGAATGTTTATTGTAAACAAGACAAATGTTTATTGACATTTGCCACAAAACGAGAAATCATGGAACTATGTCTTTAAACAATGATAATGACCTCCATGTTTAAATTCAAAGCCTTCCTTAAAGTGTGATAATGTTAGGACAATTATGGAAATAATATTGTAGGGAAAAGAATAAATGCATTAGCTAAAATCACAACACGGGCGAGTGGGCTTTTCTTAATATAAGTTTAGGAATAAGGGATGCTATTCCATTCTGAAGTTAGAGCATACAACAGGTCTCGCAGTGAAAGCTCACAGATGGCCTATCAATGAAGGATTACCAGAAGATATCTAAACCAAGACCTCCGTGTCAATTACATTTAATGCTACTAGGTGACCCAACCCTAGTTGACACTAAGTTTTCTTATTTTAGTGATTTTCTACACAAATCATATGCCAGGCCAGTGATAATTTCATCGGCAATACCTGACTCCAGCTACCTGGTGCAGCACATAAATCTACAACACGTTTTACCCCTGCAGAAATAACAAACTTGAAACTGTAAGCAAAATGCTTGATAGAACCTTCCATTATTTCTGAAACATTAGCTCCTAATATCTCTGCTAAAACGAGCAAAAAGGAAGCTCAACAAACTTGCAGTCCCTCCATCCCACAATAAGTGACCCGGTTGACCATTTCATACCAATTAAAAAAAAAGAATAATTGAAAGAAAGAGAATGATATTTTTACTACAATATCCTTATCATGTATTAGGAATGATGAAAGTAATATTAATTATAGGGTAAAATTAGAAAAGATGCATTGGAAATTGAAATGGGTCATTCATTTTAAGATACTCTTTTATTCCAAATAGGTCAATCATTATGGTACGAAGTAAAATTAAAAACAGGCTTTCAAGGTAGAAAACACATACCTTCAAAAATATTGAATTCTTCATCTATCTGAAGGAGTTTAAAGGCACTTCGAGCACGCCAACCTTCTTCTTTTGCTTTCCGGTAATAAATATCCTAGAAACCAATTTAGCTAAGATGAATTCAACCCCCAAAAAAGACAAAACAATAAAAGAACAATTAGTTAAATCAACCATACCCTCTTATCTCTTGAAGCTTTGCCCATAACTTATCCCTCACTTGCTCTGCCTCAAATTCTGTGAACAACAAAAACATACAACAAAATGAGAAGAACCATATAAATAGAAAACAGTATCTCTGCTTTAGTCATTTTCTCAAACACCTAGTGTGCATTTCAGCACAAGCATATACTACATACCTTTTCTCCTGAATCAAACTATCCAACACCATCCACTAGCTACTAAAACGCAAAAACGAAAGCAAGAATTCAAGAGAGTAAAATCGAATTGAATGAAGAATCTCGTTCAGTGTTCAAAGTTATTGTAGGAGCCGTGAGCTTAGAATTAGAAGGCGCAACAAGGTATATATTTTTGCAACATAAACCGGGTCGACCCGTTTAAACAAACTTGACCCGGTCTTTTTTATAACCCAGATCCAATTTGGGTTGGAGGGAACAATAACAATTTAACAAGAATACAAATGAGGCTTCAAAATCTGAATCAAATTGCGAAACACGCTCAATTTCAATTAATCAGAAACCCTAATCCCCAATTGCTAAACCAAAACCTCGCACTCCTTGCAAAATCTCACGAAGACGATGGCAATGCTTTCTTCAATCTCTACAACCAAATGCTCTCTTTTTCTGATTCTTCATCTCACAACTACTACACCTTCACCCACGCGCTCAAAGCTTGTACCTATTTTCACGCGATCTCCAAAGGTCTCGAAATCCACGCGCGTCTCATCAAATCCGGTCACATCTCCGACCGCTTCATCCACAACTCGCTCCTCCACTTCTACCTTTCCTCCAACGACGTCGTTTCAGCTACGCGCGTTTTTCTATCAATTCCTTCCCCCGACGTCGTTTCATGGACCTCACTGATATCTGGTCTATCAAAATGCGGATTCGAATCCAAAGCCATCGACGCGTTCTCTTCCATGAACGTGAAGCCTAATGTGTTAACTCTCGTAAGTGCTTTTTCCGCTTGTTCGACTCTCGGAGCTCTTAGATTTGGTAAAGCTATTCACGCTTACGGGATGAAGTTACTGATTGATGGGAACATTGTTTTTTACAACGCTGCGTTGGATTTGTATGCAAAATGTGGGTCTTTGTTGAATGCGCATAACGTGTTTGTGAAAATGTCTGAAAGGGATGTTATTTCTTGGACTACTTTATTAATGGGTTATGCACGTGGAGGACACTGTGATGAGGCTGTTGAGGTTTTCAAACAAATGGTGGTTAGTGGAGAAGCTGAACCTAATGAGGCAACGGTTGTAACTGTGTTGTCAGCTTGTGCTTCTGTTGGTTCTTTGAGTTTGGGGTGTTGGGTGCATTCTTATATTGACAAAAGGATTGACCTTGGTATTGATGGAAATATTGGAAATGCATTGGTTAACATGTATGTTAAATGTGGTGATGTGAAAATGGGGTTGAAGGTATTTAACATGGTTGTTCGTAAGGATGTTATTTCTTGGGGTACTGTTATCTGTGGATTGGCTATGAATGGATATGGCAAACAAGCTGTGCAGATGTTTTCACAAATGTTGGTTCATGGGGTTTTACCTGATGATGTAACTTTTATTGGGTTGTTGTCTGCATGTAGCCATGTTGGTTTGGTTAGTGATGGAATGATGCTCTTCAAAGCTATGAGAGATAGTTATGGCATTGTGCCACAGATGAGGCATTATGGTTGCATAGTAGATATGTATGGACGTGCTGGTATGTTTGAGGAAGCTGTGGCTTTCATTAGAGGTATGCCTGTTGAAGCTGAGGGACCTATTTGGGGTTCTCTTCTTCAGGCTTGTAAAATTCATGGTAATGAAGAGATGTTTGAATGGGTTAGGGGGCAACTAGGTGACAAAAATGTTGGTGTTGGTACTCTTGCTTTATTATCCAATCTCTATGCAAGCTCTGAAAGGTGGGAGGATGCTAATAGAGTAAGAAAAACAATGAGAGGCCCTGGATTGAAGAAGGTAGCTGGATTTAGCTGGGTTGAACCTGAGGTTAAATTGGATTCAAGTTTATGTGTTGCTTAGAGGGATCTATAGGGAAGATTGATGAAGCTCTGTAACACAACACTACGGTGGTACCAAACAACAATAGAAACTCCAAAGGTTGAATGATGCATGTGTCGATATTTCTCTATAGTCGGATCATAACTTAGACTCAATATGTGATCTATTCCATTGTTGTACAAGTTAATAAAATGCTTCGTTTGGCAGCAAGCAGTGGAATTTGATGACAAAAGTATAAGCTATAATGCATATTCAACATACAGAATTAAACTCAATGGCAATGATACTCAATAAGCTCTCTCTTTTGTTTTGGACCCCAAGACTCATGTCCAATTTCATCTCTTAAATGTTTAACTTGCCTATGTGATGTACTGACAAGTTACACGAGAGAATTTGTCAAGTTAACAATTCTATTGCTATAAATTTTGGCTGTTTCATGGGCGCATATATTATACAATGGTGAAAAGCCAGTCAGCTGAGAATTTGATACCAGCTTTGATTTTGATGGGTGCTTTTCTACTAGGATGGTGAATTCGGGTCGTGTAGCGCAGCTGCTGTGGTCATGGTCGTGATTTGTGTTGATTTTAGTGGTTCTTTCCCGTGAATTGCAATGAAATTGTTGTTTTAGCCATTGTAAGGAGTCCATGATAACTTGAAGAAATACAAGAAATTGGAAAATTTGTTCTTGTGGCAACAAAGGTTGATCTATCTACTTCCATCCCAGGTTTCACCTACAAGGTTAGATAGAGGGGTTCCACAAGGTGCAAGTGCTGTAGGAGTGTGATAGTTTAGTGATTAACTTGATAGATTGTAAAAAGTTTAGAGATTATATATTACATTTTTATATTTCATGAACATATAAAAAACATAGTTTAGAGATTATATATTACATTTTTATGTTTCATGAACATATAAAAGACATAGTGGAAGTTTAGAAATCAAATTGAAGATTTACTCATTTATATTTAACTTAACATCTTATTTTACCATTTTACCAAATACTTTTCATTTTATAGCACTTCTTGATCGTAATTCAATTAGTTTAATTGATCTCAAGAGAGTATGTTCCCTTGTCAATTAGCATGAATCATCCAAAACATGAAATTAAAATTTGATGTGGATCAGTTTCTATTGTTTAAGAGTTTAATACTATGTATCCCTTAAACAAGAAAAGGTTTAATTGATTGAAACTTGTACCAATAGATCGTATTTACTAATAACTATTATTTATCTCTTGGAAAAGGTTATTAGGTAAGAGATGATTCACACTAGTACTTCATCTATCTCATAAAAAGTGTTTCATTTATATTTTTTTTTCTGTATTTTAAAATAATTGTTTTTTTACAATACCAATATAATATGTATTATTATTTTTTCACTGTTATATCCTTATTTATTAACTTTCACTTTATTCAACTATTCTTTTAGTTAAGGGTAACTTTTATTTTCTACTAAAGCTTGTACTCCATTCGTCTCGTAAAAAATGTCATATTTGAGTAGTTCTATTGAGGAGTTCTACCACAATTTAGAAAGCCCTCAAGTAGCTCTATAACTTTCATGTTTTTGAGATTTCCAAATTCTAGATGGAACTAGGTTGAAAAACCCTTCCAAGTTGCTGAAAAAATCACTTAAAAAAGCCAAATAACTTAGAATTTTTCCAAGTTATTTCCCTTCTTGAAATGAATTTTGTCATAACTCCAAATCTATGCATTTTTTGATCATGGACCACTTTGAGACTTTTGTAGTACTTGTCAAGAGATTTCCAATGAGATTTGAACCACTTCATTTGGATGTGTGGTTGAGGAGTTATGGTCTTGCCCCTTTCAAAACCCTAATTTCCGATTTTTGCAATTACTTCTTAACCCTTAATCCAATGGTCATGAAATTTTATGGGAAGGTGTAATATGACATAAGGAACATTTTTTATTCACATATTGAAGTCAAATTCCTTATTGTTGAAGAGTTTACTTTTCGGTCAACCGTTCGATCAATCGGTGACTACCGAGTCGATTGTTGGGGTTCCGGGTATTCTGAGGACTAGAAACTCTTTGGATAGACTTTAATAAGCCATAGGAACTTAATGGACCAAGATTCCACCATTGAAACACTTTTTAAATCAAAGTTCAAACTACAATTGACTTTTGTTGATCGAAAACCCTAATCGGGTATCTTGAACTGCATTGTTCTCAATTCTCGGGTGAGCACCTCAAATTAAATTCATACTTGACCCAATGTAGTATTCTTGATCTTGTTTATAGTTGAATCAATCCAAAACATTGATTGATCAACCATCGAGGCCTTGATTTTGACGGTACGGAACCCTGATTCATCTGCATCTTGACAAAGATAAACTTGAAATGGGTTAAGGTTAGTTGATCAAATGAATATGATCCTAAAATGATGATGACGATCTAAGGGTTCAAAATTTGGGATGCAATCGTTTCTTGGGGAGATTAAACTACATTGCAAGGTTTATATCTCATCTTACAACCACTTGTTAACCAATATTCAAATTGCTGAGAAAAGATCAAACGGACAAGTGGAATGAAAATTGCCAGAAGGCTTTCGAAAGAATAAAAGAATATTTACAGGAACCTTCAATACTCATGCCTCCAGTTGCAGGGAGACCACTCATCATGTATCTCACGGTTCTTGAGAATTCAATGGGATGTGTGCTCGGTCAACAGGACGAGTCAGGTAGAAAAGAGCATGACATCTACTACCTGAGTAAGAAATTCACCGATTGCGAGTCGAGGTACTCGATGCTGGAAAAAAGTATGTTGTGCACTCGCTTGGGCCGCAAAGCGTTTGAGACAGTACATGTTAAACCACACAACCCTATTGATTTCAAAGATGGATCCAATCAAATATGTCTTTGAAAAACAACTCTTCGGAAGGATTTCCCGATGGCAAATGGTGTTAACGGAGTATGATATTCAGTACGTTTCCCAGAAAGCCATCAAGGGAAGCGTCCTGTCGGAATATCTCGCGGAACAGCCGATTGAGGATTATCAGCCGATTGAGGATTATCAGCCGATTGAGGATTATCAGCCGATGAAGTTTGACTTCCTAGATGAAGACATTATGTTTCTGAGAATGAAAGATTGTGATGAGCATTTACCTGACGAGGGTCCTGAGAGAGAATCTCAGTGGAAATTGGTTTTCGACGGAGCGGTTAATTCATATGGTAATGGAATCGGTGCGATCATTACTACTCCTCACGGTTCTCACATACCGTTCACCGCTTGGTTGACATTCGCTTGCACCAATAATAAAGCCGAGTATGAAGCTTGCATTATGGGTTTAGAAGAGGCCGTTGATATGAGGATTAAGAATCTGGATGTATACGGTGACTCAGCGTTAGTCGTTAACCAACTCAAAGGAGAGTGGGAAACTCGTCAGGCCAACCTGGTGCCTTATAGAGATTATGCAAGGAGACTGATGCCTTTCTTAGATAGAGTTGATTTCCATCATATGCCGAGGGCTGAGAATCAGATGGTGGATGCCTTAGCCACGCTAGCTTCGATGTATAAATTGAATTTCTGGAATGAAACTCCTGCTATCACCATCATGTGTCTTGATAGACCTGCTTTTGTGTTTGCCGTTGAGAAAGCGTCCGATGGAAAGCCTTGGTATTTTGATATCAAGCATTTTCTCAAGACTCAAGAGTACCCATCTGGGGCATCCAGCAAGGATAAGAAAACTCTGAGGAGGTTAGCCGATAATTTTTATTTGAACAAGGATGATGTGCTCTACAGGAGAAATTTCGACATGGTCTTGCTGCGTTGTGTTGATTAGCTTGAAGCAAACCTATTGATGGAGGAAGTCCACGAGGGTTCTTTTGGTACTCATGCCGGTGGACATGCAATGGCTAGAAAATTGTTGAGATCTAGATATTATTGGATGACTATGGAATCCGATTGTTTCAAATATGCCAAAAAATGCCATAAATGCCAGATTTATGCGGATAAGGTGCATGTGCCACCAGCTCCTTTGAATGTGTTGACGTCTCCTTGGCCTTTTCCATGTGGGGAATTTATGTGATTGGAAAGATTGAGTCGACTACTTATAATAGACATCGCTTCATTCTGGTTGCGATTGATTACTTTATGAAGTGGGAAGAAGCAGCATCATTTGCCAATGTCACGAAACAGGTGGTCACCCGATTCATAAAGAAGGACATCATTTGTCGCTATGGTATTTCGGAGAGAATCATTACTGATAATGGTTCAAATTTGAATAACAAAATGATGAAGGAACTGTGTTAGAGTTTCAAGATCGAACATCATAATTCTTCTCCATATAGTCCGAAGATGAATGGTGCTATTGAGGCAGCTAATAAGAATATCAAGAAGATTGTGCAGAAGATTGTTGTGACCTACAAGGACTGACACGAGATGTTGCCTTTTGCTCTTCACGGTTATCATACTTCGGTGCGTACATCAACCGGGGCAACTCCGTTCTCACTGGTGTATGGTACGGAAGCAGTCCTGCCATTAGAAGTTGAGATTCCTTCTTTAAGGGTTTTGTCAGATGTGAAGCTTGACGAAGTTGAATGGGTGCGAACCAGGTTGAATCAGCTGAACTTGATTTACGAAAAGAGATTGGCAGCCATTGCGCATGGCCGGTTGTACCAGAGTAGGATGAAGAAAGCCTTTGATCAGAAAGTGCGTCCTCGGTACTTCCAGATGGGTGATTTGGTGTTGAAAAGGATCTTTCCTCCTCAGACAGATCACAAGGGAAAATAGACTCCTAAGTATAAAGATCCGTATGTGGTAAGAAAGTTTTTCTCTGGCGGAGCCTTATTGCTATCTACTATGGATGGTGAAGATTTTTCGTCCCCTGTGAACGCGGACGTGGTTAAAAAATACTTTGCTTAAAAGAGACCCGCTGGACATAAAAAGAAAAGTCCAGGCAAAAATGGGGCATCCCGGCGAATCATAAAAAGAAAAAGGTTCGGGCAAAAATTAGGGAAAAATAAAAAGAATGAACCCGCAAAGTTGAAAACCTGAAAAGGCAACTTTGGCAAAAATGGGTATCCCAGTGGATTGAAAACCCGAAAGGGCGATCCAGGCAAAAGTTAGGGATTTAAAAAGCAAATGATCATGGTCCGCGTTTGATCTGTAAGTTTGTGAGCAGTTATCCCGAAGGAAAGGAATCAGTCCAGTCAGTCTTGTCAGAAGACGAAACAAGTGGAATGTCGAAGACGTACAGGTCATAGCCGAATCGACACATGGTGGTTGTCTGTTTCCACATTGCCGACATTTGTATTGTATTTGTTTCTTATTTTTGAGCAATGACCTCTTTTCAGGAATTGCATCTGAATTGTAATTCGCCTATTTACAGGCCTTTCATCAATAAAGTATTCACTTCAGTCAAAGAGCTTTCTTTTTCTTGTCCATTTTACTGTTTTGTTTGCGAAATGTCTGTTATTTTGGTAAACATTGCAGGTAAAAGCGAGAGGTTGTACAGAGCATAACGAAGGCGCTGACTTTTCTTGATTGACAAGTACCATGGATGGTAACTGAGGTAACCATTTCGCATGTAGAACATTTATGGTGTTTTTCTTTGTTGCAGGTCAACAGGGTTATCACAGCCGGGTGCAATTCCTTTATTCTCAGCAGTTCAAGTCGCAACAAGTAGCAGTTGTTATCAGCCGAGTATTCGCAGCGGATTAAGTGTGCTACTTCCGATAGAATGGACTTGTTTCCCACAGGTAAATGCAGTCAGTCATGAACAACGAAGAAGTTTGTTTCCCCTAGAAGAGATTTCGCTTCTCCAATGAATTGGTCATCTTATCCCTAGAAGAGTTGTGTCCTCTCCACGGTAGAGTTTAATTGTCAAGTTTGAATTGTTATATCCCCAACAGAACAAAGCTTTGTCTTTGTGAGAAAGTGAGTCCCCGGCAGGGTGGAAGTTTGTTCTCAGCGGAACAGGATAAAAGTGTTTCCCTCAGCGGCAGGGTGGTTTGTAAACCAGTTTTCTTCTCCAGCGGAGGCAACGTCAATGACGCCCTTTCCCCATGGAGTCAGTTCAGGATTTTCCTCAGCAGAGTGCAGTGCTGGTTCCCTCGATAGAGTAAGTGGTAGAACAGGAGTCTGGGATTTCCTCAGTAGATTCAAGTTCCCCGTAGAGTAGGAGTATTTGATATTCCTCGGCAAGACAGGTTGATATTTGATGTGATCCCAAGCAGAGTGGATTTCTCCCCAATCAGGATAGAGTTTTCAGGAATGCCATTCAGGGCTGGTTTCTTGAGCAGGATAAAGTCAATCTTCGATGGTTGATTGTTTTTCCCCCGCAGAGACGGTTTCCTCAGCAGAAGGGGTTTGATTTAAGAATTAAATTTCTTATGTCCCCACATAGTTATTCAAGTCCCCGAAAGATTTGATCCCCAGCAGTGTGTATTTCTCTTCTCGGCATGAGTTATTCTCTCTCCCCGGAGGAGTGGGTATCTTTTCTCCCTAGCATTTATTTTGCTAGGTTGGTTCTTTTGCATTTGCATTTTTGCATTAGCATCCTCCCAAATGCGTAACATTTCCATTTCGTATGGAGCATTACGTCATTTCCAAACATAAGCATCTGAAGCATAAGCCAGGTACGGTGTTTTGGGACCGGATGTTCTGTCCAGCAGAGTTTGTTTGAATTAAAGGGCTTTCGTGTCCTCCGCTTCAGAATGGACTTTTTGGGTTGGTTATGTTATCAGTTTCTTCCCAACTGAGTCGTTTGGGTGAATGTCTTTGCTTTTCTTAGGTGAGTCGCTTGCGAGTGTTGTCTTCCCTGGTCAAGCTTGTGGTTCTTCCCCAAGAGAGTTGTTCCGGCTTTTGGTTGGTCATTGTTGTTTATTTCAACTTTTGGTTGATGAACCAATGGTGTTTGGATGTTATTCCAACTTTTGGTGGTTATTCTTTATTTCTCTCAGCAGAGACAAGGATTCCAACTCTTGGTTGGCACCCCTCAGTGTAGTTCAGATGATTGTATTTGGTGTTCCTACTTTTGGTTGGCCTAGAAGGTGATCTCAACTGTTGGTTGGTAATCTTTGGTTTCCCCGAGCATAGTCTCTATTCCTTTGGTTGACAATCTTTGTTATTCTAACTTTTGGTTAGTAGTTGTTGTTCTAACTTTTGGTTAGTAGCTGTTGTTCTAACTCTTGGTTAGTGGCCTTTTATTTCAACTCTTGGTTGATAATTCGGGATGAGCATCCCAACTTTTGGTTGGCATTCTGTGGTGGAGTCAGCTTCGTTTAGCACCCCCCAGCTATCCTAACTCTTGGTTAGTAGCTTTTGGTTCCGATTTGTGACCGGTGAAGATCTTTTCCCGGCAATCCTAACTCTTGGTTAGCAGCTTGTGTTCCGATCTTTGATCAATGGTGTTTCATGGTGATTCTAACTATTGGTTAGTACCTTTGTTTCCCGACTTTTGGTTGGATGTTATCCCTTGCGGTTGTCCGAACTTTTGGTTGGTATTCCCCTATTTCCCCAGTAGGGTCGGTCTGGGATGTCTGTTATTGTTCCAACTCTTGGTTGGTAGTCTCCCTTATTCCTCCGCGGGGTCGTTATTTCAACTTTTGGTTTATAAGGAGATTTGGCGTTTTCCAACTTTTGGTTGGTGGTTATGGTTTCTCTGGTAGGGTCAGTCGTGGACGTCGGTTCGTTTCCCAACTCTTGGTTGGTAGTCTTTGATTCTCCAGTGAAGTCGTCATATCCGGTGTGGTCGATTGGTTGGCGTTTTCCAACTCTTGGTTGGTAACCTTGGTTCTCTGGTTGTTGATTCTGACTTTTGGTCAGCATGCCTCCTCAGCGAAGTCGTCTCGCCATTTCGGTTAGTATGGATTCCGAATCTTGGTTGGTAGGGGTGTTTTTGTCCCCAAAGAGTCACTCTCATCTCATCTTTTGGATGGTGCTGCTAGTTTGTTCTCCATAGAGTCGTCTGATTAGTCTACTCTTTCCCCGGTAAAGTCGCCACAAAGCTGTTTGGTTACTCTTTTGTTCCTCAGCAGGGTTTGTTCTAACTCTTGGTTGGTATTCCGAGTTCGCTCTCCCGACTTTTTGTTGGTACTTGTTGATGGTTTCGTCCCAACTCTTGGTTGGTATCTTTGGTCGTTTCCCAACTCTTAGTTGGTATCCGTTGGTCTTTGGTTGTTCCAACTCTTGGTTGGTATCCTCCGGGCGTTTCCCCGACTTTTGGCTAACATCTTTTGGATGAATTTCAGATTATATTGGATTGTTATCCCCAGCGTGTCGTTTTCCGACTCTTGGTTGGTAGTCGCTGTTTTGCATTCCCGCGGGGTGCAAATTTCCGAGTTCTTTTGTATTCAATCACCTTGTACCTCGAATGTTTGAAAGCGGGTGCTTTTCCTCCCTTCAGGTCTAAGTTGTTTGAATAGGGGCACCTGTAGCACCCCAAAATTTGCTTTTCGTTTTAACCGTAACTGGCTTATGTTTCATTTTCGCATTTAGCATTTTGCATTGCATAGCATTCGTTCTCGAGGCATGGGATCAAGGCGTTCCTGTGACTCATGTTTATTTCAGAACAAAGGACTGAACAACGAACAACGAGTATCAGAGGATCTGACATTTATTTTGCCCAGCGGTCAGAAAACCGATTTTATTTTGCAGGTTAATTTCAGATCAGAAATCAGCACCCAGGCTCATAACAAACATTTTCACAGTGACAACGGTCAAAAATGAGGTTCAGCAGTTAAACAGAGCTCCAGACAGTTGAAATAGGGCAAATGGACAGATTTCCCACCAAAAGGCGCCAAATTCAAAATTTTGAAGGTGTTAATCGGTTAACACATATGGTTAACCGATTAAGCATTGGAGAATCAGCCCAAATTTGAAATCTTAACAGTGTTAACCGGTTAACGCATATGGTTAACCGGTTAAGCATAACATATTTTACCATGTACGTGATTTTGCAAGCCAATTGCACTTGGGGTCCAATTTTGATCACCTTGGAATTCAAATTTTCACTTGGGAAGGATCTAGAATACCTTTAAATTTCAGATTTCCCTCCAAAATCCCATTCCACATTCCAAGCCTTGATTTCCAACCCAAACTCCAATCCTTACTTGGGATCCAAACCTAGATCATATTTAAGTGATCCACTCCAAACCATCCAATTTTCATTTCTCACATTCATTTTTTCAGAATTGATCAAAATTCTCTCTCAAATTCTCTCAACTTCTCCATTTCTAAAACTCACTCAAAGCTCTTTTTTCTTGGAACTATTGATTCTTCATTGGAATCAATGGATTCTTGAGCATAAACCTCCATTTACCATCATCATTGAATCAATTCTCATTTTCAATTTTCGTGCAAGCTTGGATATGAATCTGGAGTTGGATCTGGAAGTGATTATTTGAAGCTTTTTGACTCAAATTTGGTGGATCTTCATTCATACAACATCAATTATTGTGGATCTTGAAGTTTTCCGGATTTCTAGCATTTGATCTGCTCAAATTCAGTTGATCAACATTTACCGAAGCAAATCTCCGCTTCGAAGGTTGGAATTCTCGATTCGATTTAATTTTCAAGTTTATCATGTTAATCTTCATATTCGATTGAATTTTGTTGATTTCGATCCGTTCGATTTGTGATGTTGTTGTGTAATTGTGTATCCATGTTGTTGGATCTCTATTTTCTATTGTTAATTTTGTGTTTAATTGATAAGTTGATCTGTTGGAACCTTGGATAAGCTGTTTCTGTGCTAGAAGTGATTTTTTTGCTGTTGTTTTTAGCTTCTGGTGCAGTGTTAATCGGTTAACCAATTCAAATTTTCAAATTTTTTTCAAACGTTAACAGTGTTAATCGGTTAACGCATATGGTTAACCGATTAACCTGTTCAAAACTTCAGATTTTTCAAACTTTTTAAGGTGTTAACCGATTAACATTGTGCCAGAATATCATATTTGTTGTTTTGCTTGCATGTTCGCATACCGGTTCGATTCGAATCATCATAGATCAGTGTGATACATTAGGATTGAATTGTTTTGGCTATTTGTCACTGTTTGTGGTTGATTAATCATGATTTTGTTGACATGTGTGATCATTTTTCAATTGTTTGCATGCTTGTGTATGTGGTTCGAAGTGAGCTTTTGTTTGCATGTTTGTTTGCTTTCGTCTCTTGTTTTCTCCACATGTTTGCATCATTCTTGCATCGCTGTTAAGGTCGAGACGCGCTTGTGGTGGCTGCTGCCCCACACATTGTTTCCTCCCTCCCACCATTCTAAGTGTGCATTTTCATGTTTGCATTCTTTCTACTTGTGATTGATCCTTCCTTTGTTCTTCTTGTGCTTTCTTTCCATGATCCCCATAGGATTTCTATTCCCTCCGCTTAGGATGGGAGTAGGAGAGACATTAGGTGCTCAATCCAAGTATGCTAACATTAGGGTAGATGTTTCCCCTTTTCATCCAAACTTTAGGACCACATTGCATGACAACGTTAGGGCCGAGTTTCCCTTAGACCTTCTGTGTGTCTCTCTTCTCATCTCAAAACCATGCTAACTCATTTAATAAAGGCGATAAACATTGCGCGCTACGAGCCTTAAGCTACATGGGGAATGATGAGTGAGGGGTCTCCTCTCGCTTATCTAGAGTGTTTAGTATACGTCCCGTTTGGGGGCGATATACGACGCATTCGCCTCCATGTCATAGTCTTTAGTGCAACGTGAATCACAAACCGAATTAATTCACTTCGCTAAAAAATACAAACAAAATTAAAACCTTTTTCGTTCGGGATTAATCAGGAACTATTTTCAGAAAAGAGTGTTGTTAAGCTTCGGTTCTACCGCAAACAGACTTTGTCCCTAACTGCTGGAACGGATGTTTAACCCTACTCGGTTAAAACACTTAATCAACCTGTGGTTTCGTGTCCGCTCGAACTACGTTTGCTCTAATCTTTCATGGCAGATGAAAGTACGTAGGCACAAGACGACGATGTCTTGGCGAGCAACCGTCCCCCCTTCTCTCCCGTAGTTAGCCGAACTACGTTGACTCTGACTTTCCCATATCACGAGGGAATACATAGGCACAGAGCGGCGATGCTCTGCCGAGTCTCTTTTATTTTCTTTTTTTGTCCCGCAAGCCTGTAGCGTAGATAGTTTATACACACCCTTAGATAGACAACAATGTGTGGATCCCGTCGAGTACGACGGACGTGAGGGGTGCTAATACGTTCCCCTTGCGTAACCGACTCCCGAATCCAGGACTTGGTTGCGATGACCTCGTCTTTTCCTTTTTCGCTAGATTTTTCCGATCGTTCCTTTCCTTCTCTTTGGGATAAATAACGAAAGGTGGCGACTCTTCTGTTTTTCGCAGTTGCGACAATAACCACTAGATAGCTTGAATAAGAACTCTTGGTTAGGCTTAGAACCTTTGGGTGATCTCCTTTTGCTAAGCACACCTCTCTCAATCCCCTGTATATGGACAATGATATGCAAAATGCAAATGCTAATGCTATGAAAATGCAATGAAACATAAACCAAGTAAAAAAAGGGTTGGGCAAATTTTGTGGTGCCACACATGTGCCCCTCTTCGACATAAGAGTCGACTCTTAAGTCATTACTTCTACGCTTATGAGCAACGACTTGGGGGGCTCCTGTTCTGGACTGGGCCAGATGCTCCCCCATCGTCAGACACGACCCAACCCAGCTCTTCGTCGGGGAAGGCCCAATCCATCATCCTGTGCAGGGAACGCTCCTTGCGCGTCTTCCCCGCACTCTCCACGTGCTCCCCACGCGGGGACACGTCATCAGCCAACTACTCACGACTTCCAGACGACGGTTTCGCCCTCAAGAACAGGTTTTCCACCTCTCGAAGTCCTCATGGTCGTTGACCCAGGACGAAGACCACGTGCAGGTCTTTCCTACTCCACGTAGATCCTAGCAAATATCCGTGTTGGACCTAAAGATCCAACCCAATACAGATAACCGTTGGCGCAACGGTGGGAGCACATTATAAATACCCTCCTCCAGAGGAGGGTCATGTATTCTAAACTCACTTCCTTTTTTTGTACTTGCCCACTCTCTCCCTTTTTCTCACTTTAACATCGGAGTGTCTTGCAATTACACTTCCCCTCCTCTTCTCCACCACCAGTGAATTGGAACTCACAACGTGTTGTTGGCTGCTGATCTTGTTTCTGATCTGATAAAATCATATATATATATATATATATATATATATATATATATATATATATATATATATATATATATATATATATATATATATATATATATATATATATATATATATATATATATATATATATATATATATATATATATATATATATATATATATATATATATATATATATATATATATATATATATATATATATATATATATATGTTGGCTGCTGATCTTGTTTCTGATCTGATAAAATCATATATATATATATATATATATATATATATATATATATATATATATATATATATATATATATATATATATATATATATATATATATATATATATATATATATATATATATATATATATATATATATATATATATATATATATATATATATATATATATATATATATATATATATATATATATATATATATATATATATATATATATATATATATATATATATATATATTGATTGGGTTTATAATGGTGTACCAATAAACACTAAAAAAAAATATTGTTTAATCATTATTGAAACTATGGTACCTATGAATGTTGCTTATTAGGTCGTTAAAAGGTAAGCGAAGGTTAAGGAGACCTTGCTAACCTTGATGAATTAAAAACTTAATCTACATGTTCTTAAGCAGATATACAACGCTGAGCGGAAAAAATCGATAAATTATCAAAATTATAATGAAGATCATTCAAATTTTAAATCTATACATCTAAAGTGAAGGAAAAAAAAAAGTAAAAATAAGATTGAAAATATATAATATTAGTCAATCATTATTAATAAAAAGGAATAATAAAAAACAAATCTTAAAGCATTTGTTTACGAATTTTAGATTTTTAGTGACAATTTTTCTTTTGCAACAAGTCAAATTTCTTGTTGTGCATATTAAAATTGAAGAGATCTATTAATACGCTAAGCTTTTGAACTTCTTTGTAATAAGAGTCCAATTCTAAAAATAGAATAGAATATTTAAATTGTTCAAGACCGCCATGTATACAATTGGTTTATTGATACAAAATTAATATATTTGTGTTTTATTTTAACGAGAGATATCAATTGGTTTAAGGAAAAAATAATTTTATTTCTAAATAATAACTTAATAAATTAACATTAAAAAATACAAAAAGCAAACAACAAAATGCATCGACACTTTAGGTTTTTTGAAATTTGAATTTTAAGATTGTTGTGCAATAGTCAATGTATATCAATAACTGATGGGGTATGAGCTGCAATTTGCAAGCTTGCAAGTCTCCTAAACACACTGCCGAAGCTAACTTTTCTTGTTTATTTAATTAAATTAAATTAAAGGCTTCAAAGTTCCATAGATTCTTGAGACTTAAACGTATACAACAAGACTTTAATTTAATTAGGTAGGTGTCAAAAACTTTGTTTAGGATCAGTTTTTCATTATAAATTATTTTGTCATTTTCACATATATTAAAAAATATAGTTATTAATGTATATAAAAGAGATAAAAATTTATTTAAAAATTATAAAATTAACCTTTATTATTAAATAAATAATATAAGTTAAAATAATGAAAAAATAAATAAATAAATACTTAAAATATAATAGAATATCACTAATTGTTCTATTAATATTATCAAACAATTTATAATTTAATTTAAAATTTATTTTTAAAATATAGTATAATAAAATAGGAAGAGAATAATATTTCTTTGCAGTATTTTAATCTTAATTATTTAAAAATATTAATAGAGTAATCATTCGAATTACTATTATAAGTAAAATAATTAATTTTATATTGTTTAAAGAATTAGTTAAAAACAATAACTTTTTTAGAGTTAATGTAAACCACTTCTAAAGTTTATTAAAAAAGTTTTATTAAATAAATTTTGCTTATAATAACAATTAAAATTTTGTTTTTTTAATATTTATTTATAATAGTAAATATGGGAAGTATTAATTTTTTTCTTATTATTATTATATGATTATTTATTGTATTTCTTTATTACAGTATATTATTAAAATAATCTAAAACAAATTACTTTACGATATCTCCATTTCAATTTGTTAGAACAGAAACGCAAATACATAAGAGTAAAGAAAAATACACAAAAATTTTGTTCACACACTTCGGCCAAATTGTCTAGTTTGCGACTATTGAGTAGCTATAGTTTCATTTATTTATGTTTTGTGAATTGCATTGAATTACAATGTTACAAGTCATCTAAAACCCCAATCCCTAGTTTCCCTCAACAAACGATTATCTCTACCCATAATTATCTCAATAATATTGTTGCGGTGAGAATCAGAGACCATAGCTATTAGGTTAGCTAGGCTTCACAAATCTTAAGATATTACCACTGATCTTTAATTTATCCAAGAGAAGGGGTAAAGAAAGAATAACCCATAAACATGCAATGCAAAACAATGCAATAAAGAGATTTACGGTTTGGGGGTTGGTTATATTAAGAGAAGATATTAACATCCTAAGTATCTATAGTATCCTATATGAACCTCTTGTTGTATTTGTGTTATGGTTAAGTTGTTTGCTATTGCGATTGATTGAGGAGATGAGAAGATAAATGTTTTTTTTATTGTTTTTGTGTTTGTCAAGATACAAAGTCTTGTGCTTATGTACCAATGAAGGATCAAAACCTCGTAATTTGGGATACAAATTAAAAAGGGTTTGTTAAAGTGGATTTTAGTGAAGAAAAGATAAGTCGTCATATTAAGGAGAATACTCATCTAAACCGCCACAAACATGTGTGTAATACCCCAAATTTTACCCTTACATTTAGTCAGGCATTTCGCATATCATCTCCTATGAACATTTGCTAACCACTAACAAGTTATGGAGGTGTTTGTTTTGCAGATTTGGTCCCAGGGGTATTTTGGTCATTTCACGCAAATTCTGCTAATTTCTTGAAAACGGGCTGTTATTACGTTCTGAGGCATTTATTTGCCATTTGGGTCAAGGTGCCAGTATGTTTTGTCAGAAATATGATTGGACTCGGGGCCGTGCTTTGTTGATTCTGAAACGTTTCCAAACAGTTTTGTTTCCTTTTATAAAGTTGGGTTGAAAAGGAAGTGGATACTGTTAAGGTTATTTTGAGAAGTGATGTGATCAACGAGGTTTTAATTTGAATTTGTTTGGATATAATCATATGGCGGGATATCATTTATAAAAGGCAAAGGAGAAGTAAGTTAAATATTTTTGAACTTTGTGTTCATAAGTACTTATAAGTCATTACTCAAGAGGGAATTTAAATGAGTCTGAATCATTATTCATGGATACTTTGAAATTGCAAGTGAGAAAGTAAATATGAATATTTTGTTGAATTTCATTTCATTAATATTTATAGTTTACAAATTTGAAGTTGGTTTACAAGGGGTTTCATTCACAAAAAGTATCTATCCTAAATCCTAAAAGTTCCTAAGGGTCTTCATGCTGTCTTTAAGCTTCGCCGCAAATCTCGACTCACCTGCACATCAAAGCAAAACAAGCAATATATAAAATGTTAGAGGTTTTGACACTCTCAGAACAGTGTCATCATCGAGTGCCGGGAGGGCACGACTAAAGCCGCATCCTACTCCCGTTACCAATCTGAGCCATCGGCGTCAGATCAGGTAGTTATTGTTCTTATCATAAGGGACTGTCGAGAGATGAAGAGTAAAAAGAAGTTTCGGGTTGAAATGGATTTTGCCGAAGGATTGCTTCGAAACCAGTACGCAATTGGAATCTATCAAGTAAATCCGGATGCCAACAGATTGCTAATTAGATCCATTGATAATCCCCAACTGAATGTGGAAAATCCAAACCATACGGATGTCCCAAATCAGAGAGAGGACTTGTCTGCAAAAATCCAACAGATAATATTAGAATCAAAGTCCATATCAGCATCAGTATCCTGGCAAGTACATTAAAAGAATCAGGTTCAAGCCCAATTCACAATTAAGTTCAGAATACATCAGATTCAGTTCATGTTCAAAAAAAACAAGAAGCCACAACAATAACAAGGTAATAAACCAAGGCATAAGCAGTTCATAAACAGAGTCAAGCTGTATCAGTTGTGACAAAAGACGAAGCTGCAAGCCAAACGAGAAAACAGCAAGATCGAGCCAATTCAAGACTAAAAAACCATGATGCAGGAGTTAGATCAGAGTCCATATTACCGCTTGGAAAAGCAGCAGTCAAAAGGACCGTTCTTGCAACCAAACAGGATATCAAAGTGTAGTCATCAAATCACACCAAACAAAGCATAGCGCAGAACGAGGCTCAGTCGAGAGCATCATCGCCCCAACAAGTACACAAGCACATGGCTCGGTTAACCAAATACCATAACTCAAATCATCATCGCCCAAATCGCGTAAGTGTATCAAGGCAGCATTAAGCATTCGTAGTTGGACACAATGGCCCATAGTGTCAGCTCTGAAACACAAGAATAAAGCATCATCAGCAGTTAAAACAACTCAAAGAGAATAAGTGATAAACCCCACGCGAAGATCCTCAGAAGGCAATCGCAGCATCATCGAAGAATACAAGCGTCGAGGGCTCAGATAAACATCATTGCCGTATACTTTCCTCGGCAATCCCGACTCAACCAAAATCGTAGCATCAACCCTCTCTGAAAGAAGAAGAGGAAAAGGATCTGAGCTGCATCAAAAAGCAAACCATATCAGAAAAATAGAGAGATTTTGACTTGATAATTAATCCCAAAACAGGTCAAAGCAAATCAGTTCAGACTAATAAAATTGAATCAAGTCAGGAAATCCTATCAGCTCAATCAGGATTCCAAGAGGAGAAACGAAATCCCAATCGTATCAGAAAGCCCCTATTGGAACTCAATCTGAAAAAAACCAAACGATCAAATCAAATCGAATCCCCATTTGCACTTGACCTGAATCAATCAAAGCAAATCAGTTCAGATTACATTCAATCATAAAGTTCTGAAGATAATAAAATTGAACCAAATCAGAATAATCATATCAGCTGGAGATCAGAAAGGATCGATTAAACCCTAAAAAGGGAAACAGAGTTCAATCAGCATCCAATAGTAATCCAATCAGTATCTGAGGAAAATCAAAATCAAATAATACCAACACAAAATCAAATCGAATCATCAAAAATCAACACGAAATCATATCTCAGAAAAAGAGCAGCAAATCAGATCAAAGGCCCAAAAGAATGATTGAAAAAAAGTATATAAAAAGGGATGATTTCACCTCAGAGGGAGAACGCTAACGAACGGAAAATCGCGAGAGCCCCAGAGGAAAACGACGAAGAACACAGAACCCTAACATCCGCGAGAGAGAAACTCAGAAGGGTTTCATCGAAGGTGGCCATCAGAATATGAATCGAAAGGTTGGAGAAGATTCACCAGCGCCTAGACGAGCAAATCCTCTGGGCCTCATAAGACTCATCATCGGCCGCCGGAAACCACCAGCGCGTCGTTTCCAACCCTTAAACGTAAGCACGGATTTCATCATTGTCATATATTTAATGGTTTGAAATTGAATTTCTTTCAGGAGAGATGCATCATGAAGAGAATCGAGAGAGAAGAAGAAGAATGCAAACGGCGCCGCGAAAGGGGGTCAAAGGGTTCTGAAACCCTAAATTGACATTTTGATGCATATACACTAACCGGGTTGGGTCCGGGAGTGATGGCGGGCCCAACCCCTCTTATTTTTTTGTTTTTTTTGAAAATTTGTTTTTTAAAACCTTATATTTTTGTTTTTTAAAAAAGTTGTTTTTAAAACCATTTTATTTTGATAATCAAAAACTGTTTTTAAACAACCTTTTTTGTAAATATTGAAAGTATTTTTTAAAAATAAATGAAAAAACTTTAAAAACCTTTTTATAATAAAATTAAAAAAAACCTCTTTTCATATAATAAAAATAAATTTTTTTTTTTATAAATAACTTAAAATATTTTTAATATAAAAATTAAACTTTTTTAAGATAAAATTTAAAATATTTTTCTAATTAACAGTACTCTTTCTTTTTTATATAAATTCATTTAACATCTTTTTCAAAACAACAAAAACTTCCAATATCGCATTTTTTTCTCCTGACCCGTTCCATTACTGTCTAACTTTGTTTACTAACGGGTGTTCATCTTTTGCAGCTCCTGTTCGCTACTATTGCGTGGTGTTTTATTTAAGTTTTATTATTATTGTAACTGCTTCTCGGTTGTAACCTCGCGAACCCTAACAATCGCGCTTTAATTACTGCCTTTAAATTTCTGCTCGCATAGTTAAATTAGGACATTATTCTCTGTTTGCACAATTCAGTTATATCACACATTCATCAATACTCCTGTCACATTACACATATCCGAAGGTTAGGTCTAGCTTTTGGTCGCCGCGCCAATAGTCCTGAACTTCAAACCCTTACAAACTACAAACCCTAATTTTCACAAATGCCTCGCCGCAGGCAAAATTACAATTTTACCCTTAGCATTAGGTCAAAGAGCCGCCGCGCTCATTTTAGGGTTTCCCGCCGCGGAATCCCTAACCTAATTTAACCCTAATTACAACTTAACAATTCAACGTAGAGATATTGGAGTTTCTACACTCCACGTAAGCGTGTCCTTAAGATGCGTTTATTCCCCTTGAGACCTTGACCACAGTCAAGAAGTCTCTAACCTCCCTTTTGAGGGGAACTACGATTACTCTGATTCCACTCCCGTAAGGATACGTAGGCACAAGATGCGATGTCTTGCCGAGTAAACTTAGAATTAACCCCTTAGGTCTCTTTCCTCACTTTTAATCCCTTTGTACATATACCTTAAGCAAATAAATAAAGCAAATAGTAAACATCTGAACAAAAGGTTCCTGTAGAGTACTACAGAAGTTTAGGGTGCTAATACCTTCCCTAAATTTAACCAACCCCCGAACCCTAGATCTTTCCCCGCATTGTGTTTACGATGCAAAATAGGTTTTCCCTCTTTTGACCTTTTCCTTCGGATAAATCAAAGAGCGGTTGTGAATTGAATTGCGATTCAAACTAATTAATAGTTTGTGATCCTATTTCCACCGCAACAGAAAATGGCGACTTCACTGGGGACTCAACTTTTGAGGGTTATCCCTAACTTGTTCATATTTATTACTATCTGTGTTATTATTCATTTGCATATTTGTGCTTTGATTGTGGGACTGTTCCTTGTGCTGTGAGATGAGTCCTACACCCGGATCTAGTGTACCTTAGGTAAATGGCAATAGACCAAGGAAACTGTACGACGTATATCGATACGGTTGATCTGGTGGCCATAGTTAGTGCGACTTCTTGGTTGGTGCTTATATTCCTTAAGTCAAGTTGAGGATAATATTGAGGCTGCCATATGTTGTCAATGCACTAACTGACTTTTAGAACCCTAGTTAACTCATCTTGGCCTTTAGAAAGTAGTGAGGTAACCGGCTTTGGTGCAGACTGAAGTTGGTTGACACTCGATACTACGCTCATTGAGATCTTAAACTTGGAGGGTTTTGGTTGGTAAGTAAGTTGCCTTCTGAACAACCACCCTTGTGAAGGATCAATGATATTGAGATCCCTTAGAACCTGGTTACTTTTGTAGGACAGGATGAACCATCTAACTTCAGGGGAGGGTACTTGCCTTTGAACCTCATGCAAGCCTTTAACCTAGGACTTTGTGTGTTTTCAGGCATTGCATCCATAAAGCATCTCATCGCATTGTATTTCATGGAGTTCAAACATCATTTATGGATATCGCGGGATACCATAAATAAAAAAAAAATATATATATAAAAACAAGAAAAAGATTTCCTTGGTACCCCACGACATTAGTAAATGTTTGAATTCCATGAAATCTTCATTTACATTCACATTTTAGCATCATACTTTTGCATTGCATGTGTCTCCCGATTTCTCACACTCGGTTCTCTCACCTTCCAGTTTTGTCACCCTGAGTTCTCGGCACCAATACAACACCAGAGCTCAAACTCGGAAAAGAATGGAGGATCAGGCAAAAGAGATTGATCGCCTTAGCAATGAACTTGAAGACCTTCGAGGGGGTATGGGGCGTATGATGGAATTGTTACATGTCATGAATGCTAAGATGGATACCCAGCCCACTGTTGTTTCTGAGATTACCGGCGTTACTGTGGACCCTCCACCAAGTGTGACCGTAGCAAGGGACCCACCTTATGGTCTTGCTCCGGGTTTTGTGCCTCCTCAAGCCACTGTTCCGATTAATCAACCTGTTCAGCAAGCTGTGCCTTTGTTTTCTGAAGTTTCTAGGGGGGCTCCTATCTTTGCACCACCTGTTGTACACACTCGTGCGCAACCGTACTTCAATGAGACAGTTTTTGATAATCTCGATGAGAATGTTGAGGGTTATGAAAAACATGATAAGCTTCGTGAGGAAGTAAATACCATCGTCCAGAGATTGAAAAAAGTAGAGGGTGATCAAATTTTTGGGACTGCTGCAAGGGATGTTTGTTTGGTCTCAGGTTTGGTTATTCCCCCGAAGTTCAAAACTCCGAACTTCGATCGTTATGAAGGTGCCACCTGTCCTAAGAGTCATTTGATCATGTATTATCGCAAAATGGCTGCCCATGTTGAGAATGATAAACTGATGATTCATTGCTTCCAAGATAGTTTGAAGGGTGCTTCCTCCAAGTGGTATTTAACTTTAGACCAGTCTCGCATTAAGAGTTTCCAAGATTTATCTGACGCTTTCATCAAACACTACAAGTACAATATGGATCTGGCTCCTGACAGAAGACAGTTGTTGAGTATGTCACAAAAGAATTCTGAGTCATTCAAAGAGTATGCTCAAAGGTGGAGAGAGACTGCTTCGCAGGTAGAACCTCCTTTGACCGAGAAAGAGTTAGCTGATTGGTTTGTCGACACGGTCCGTCCAGAATTTTACGAAAGAATGGTGGGTAGTGTGACTTTGAATTTCTCCGACATCGTTGCTGTGGGTGTCAAGATTGAATTAGGTATGAAAAGTGGTAAAATGACAAATAATCATGGTACTTCTAAGGATCAGCCGAAGAAACCTCCGTATAGCTCCCAGAAAAAGAAGGAGAGTGAGACTAATGCTATATCCTCTGGTAGACCAAGGGAACGCTTTTATCGGCATCCGCAAGGTTATGCTCAACCTCAAGGGTACCCAGTCCAATATGCTCAACAACCCTATGTGGCAGCCATTACACCATCTTTCAATCAACAGGTTCCCATGTATCAACCTATGCAACAACCTCCCGTTTATCCGCCTCCTGTCAACTACCTACAGGCACCCAACGCTCCTACTCCTCAACAGCCAAAGAGTCCGGCTCCTCGCCAGAATATGCCGAACAGAAGAACGTATAAACCTTGTCCGCCGATTCCAATGACTTTCACCGAGTTGTATCCCTCTTTGGTCAAGCAAGGTCTAATCACTACTCGGGCTTTGGGTCCGCCTCCTAATCCTCTACCCGCCAATTACAACGCCGCCGCTCACTGTTTATTTCATGAGGGTGCGCCTGGCCATGATCTGGAGAATTGTTATGCTCTCAAAAACATTGTCAGGGATTTATTGGAAAAGAAGATTTTGTCATTTGAAGATCCTCAACCGAATGTTAAGAAGAACCCTTTTCCTAACCATGAGAGTGTCAATGCCATTGGTGCTGATTCGGAAGAAGGTTATGCCCTTGATGTTGATCAGATTAAGACTCCTCTCAAGATGTTCCATTCAAAACTGTTTGAAGCCGGTTTGGTAGATACTTCCCACGTTGCATGCGCAAGTTGTGAAGCCAGTAGCAAGGGTTGTGTGTTGGTTCAGAATGATGTTCAGAGTTTGATTAATGAGGGTGTTTTACAAGTGACAAGCCAAGCCAAGAAGGATGTAGTCGCTGTGGTTGAGCCTGTCTTCCATCATCCTGAATCAAAGGGTAAGGTACCAGTGTTTAATCTATCAAGGGCAGGCTCCGCCAATCTCGTGTTCGATATACCGAGGTCGTATATCCCTGAAGTGAATCAGCCTAAGCCTATAGTTATTCGAAGACCAAGTCCGTTTCCTTTCAGTGATCCTAAAGCCGTGCCTTGGAAATACGACGTGACGATGATTGACAAGGAGTCTGGGAAGGTTATTCCAAAGGAAGAGGGTAAGGATACTGTGACCAATATCGCAGAGGTAAGCAGGATGACCCGCAGTGGCCGTGTGTATACTCCCCATTCCAATGAGGTCCCACCTAAGGAAACCATTAATATCCCAGTGGCCGTCAAAGACAAAGGTAAGGGAGCCGTTACGAATGATGAAGATGCTGAGTTTTTGAGGATCATCAAGAAAATTGACTATAAAGTTATCGACCAACTTCATCAGACCCCTTCCAAGATTTCGATTTTATCTCTGTTGATGAATTCGCCCGCTCATAGGATGGCCTTGCAGAAGGTTTTGACTCAAGCACATGTGGATCAAGATATCAGCACCAGTCGGTTTGATAGCGTGATTGCCAATTTGACCGCCTGTAACACCCTTAGTTTCAGCAATGAAGAGTTACCAAAGGAGGGTCCGAATCATAATCGTGCTTTACATATATCGGTGAAATGTCAGGAGGACAATTTAGCAAGAGTGCTAGTGGACACAGGGTCTTCTCTGAATGTCCTACCCAAGAGGGTTCTTGATAAGTTGGCTTGTAAAGAGACTGTGTTGAAACCTACTCCTTTGGTCGTCAAGGCTTTCGATGGCTCTCGTCGGTCAGTAATGGGGGAGGTTGAGCTTCCTATCCTGATTGGTCCGCAAGTTTTTAATATCACGTTTCAAGTCATGGACATTAATCCCAACTACAGTTGTTTACTTGGAAGGCCGTGGATCCATGCCGCTGGGGCAGTGACCTCAACGTTACATCAAAAGATGAAATTCGTGATCGATGGAAAATTGGTTATTATACACGGTGAGGAAGATCTGATGGTCAGTAACCTGTCTTCTTTCCGTTACATCGAGGCCGATGAGAATGCTTTAGAAATCTCCTTTCAAGCACTTGAGATCGCCAATGCTGTTCTGCTGGAAGTCGAAGAAACAGTGGGTCAGGGTAATCCATCTTTTGCATCTCTGAAGAGTACCAAAGCAACAATTGACAGGGGCATTCCTGAAGGTTGGGGAGAGGTAATTGATGTCAAGACCAAGACTGATCGCTCTGGGTTGGGTTACAAACCAACTCAGAATGGAGCTGCCACGACTGTCGAAGGGCGTCCGAAGGTTATCCAAGAGGTATTTGTCAGCGGAGGCTTCCAAGTCAATGCCATCAGTGAATGTGAGAAAAATGAAGAGCTGAGCAACCTGGTGTTTAAGGGTGATGCAGTTTTGAACAACTGGGAGGCCGTAGAGATCCCTGTTATCTTTCCCTTGTCAAAGTAATTGTTTTTTAAAAAGTTTCATTTACATTTTCAAATAAAAATCTGTAGCTCTGCCCAAGGCTATAGGGTTGTTTTGTCGGGCCACCTTTCATTTCTAAAAAGATATTAATAAAAGCATTTTGTTCAATTCCACTTTGGTTCATTTGCGTTTTTCGTTTTCACCTTTAAAAATGAAATTGGCAACCTTTTTCAAAAAAAATAATAATAAAAAAAACAGCATTTCATTCTTACATATCTTCGAGCATTTTAATTAAGTAAGCCTTCCATCATGCAGAGATATCGTAAACCTTGTTGGATCCAATGACTTTACTGACACTCCTGACTGGGATGCGCCCATCAATCAAGCTGAGGACGAGGGTGAAGAAGATTTTGAAGTACCCGCGGAACTGACAAGATTGATTGAGTACGAGTACACAGAGCTTCAACCGCATAAAGAGCAGGTGGACCTAATTAATCTCGGTACAGATGAGAGCAAGAAAGAGGTCAAGATTGGTGCAATGCTTGGGACGGAGATTAGGCCGAGGTTGATTGAGTTGTTAAAAGAGTATATTGATGTGTTTGCGTGGTCGTATCAAGATATGCCGGGCCTAGACACGGATATTGTTGTTCACAAGTTGCCGCTTAAGCCAGATTGTCCGCCTATCAAACAAAAGCTTCGAAGAACGAGACCCGACATGGCTTTGAAGATTCGAGATGAGGTTAAAAAGCAGTTGGATGCAGGTTTCTTGGCAGTCGCAAAATATCCAGATTGGGTTGCCAACATTGCGCCAGTACCCAAGAAGGACGGTAAAGTTAGGATGTGTGTAGACTACAGGGATCTGAACAAAGCAAGTCCAAAAGACGACTTCCCACTGCCACATATTGACACACTGGTAGACAATACGGCCAGTTTTGCGTTGTTCTCATTTATGGATGGGTTCTCTGGCTATAATCAGATCAAGATGGATCCCGACGATCGAGAGAAGACTACTTTCATTACTCCTTGGGGGACCTTCTGCTACAAAGTCATGCCCTTCGGTTTAAAGAATGCAGGGGCAACTTACCAACGTGCTATGACCACTCTCTTTCATGATATGATGCACAAAGAAATTGAGGTGTATGTGGACGATATGATAGCCAAATCTCAGAGTGAAGAGGAGCATTTAGACCATTTGGTGAAGCTGTTTGAACGACTCAGGAAATATCAGTTGAAATTGAATCCTGCAAAATGTACCTTCGGTGTCAGATCCGGAAAATTGCTTGGTTTCATTGTTAGCCAGCGAGGGATTGAGTTGGATCCTGACAAAGTCCGAGCCATTCAAGATATGCCGGCTCCGCGAACCGAGACGCAAGTTAGAGGTTTTCTGGGGCGTCTGAATTATATTTCCAGGTTTATCTTTAATATGACCGCTACTTGTGAGCCGATATTCAAGTTGCTTTGCAAGGGGCAGACAGTTGAGTGGAACCCTGATTGTCAGAAAGCGTTCGAGAAGATTAAGGGTTATTTGCAAGATCCCCCTATTCTGATCCCGCCCGTACCTGGAAGACCGTTGTTTATGTACCTTACTGTTCTCGAGAAGTCTATGGGTTGTGTGCTTGGACAACATGATGAGACTGGGAAAAAGGAACATGCTATTTATTACCTGAGCAAGAAGTTTACCGATTGCGAAAACAGATACTCACCATTAGAGAAAACTTGTTGTGCACTAGCATGGGCCGCTAAGCGCCTTCGGCAGTATATGGTCTGTCATACCACGTTATTGATTTCTAAAATGGATCCGATCAAGTATATTTTTGAAAAACCTGCTCAAACCGGGAGGCTAGCCCGTTGGCACATGTTGTTATCCGAATATGACATCCAGTATGTATCCCAGAAGGCGATTAAGGGTAGTATCTTATCTGATTACCTTGCAGACCAGCCAGTTGAAGATTATGAACCTCTTAAGTTCGATTTTCCCGATGAGGATATCCTGTTGATTAAAAGAGATTGTGAAGAGCCAGATCCGAGCGAAGGTCCAGAACCAGGTCTTTGGTGGAAGATGATGTTTGATGGCTCCTCGAATTTCAATGGGCATGGTATAGGCGCCGTTTTGATGAACCCAAAGGGTGGATTCACCCCATTTACAGCAAGGTTGGACTTTGAGTGTACTAATAATGTCGCAGAATATGAAGCATGTATCCTCGGCCTCGAAGCAGCAATTCACCTCCGAATCAAACTTCTTAAAGTAAGTGGTGACTCAGCCTTGGTTATTTACCAAGTACAGGGCAAATGGGAAACGAAGAATGAGAAGTTAATCCCTTATAAAGACTATATTATTGAGCTGATCAAGTATTTCGACGAGATAGAGTTCGAGCATGTTCCTAGATCCGAGAATCACGTTGCTGATGCCTTAGCCATGTTGGCATCCATGTGGAAAGTTAAATTCGTTAATGAAGCACCTCTTATCCATATTGAGCGCAAGGTTGAGCCCGCTTATTGTCAGACGGTCGAAGAAGTTGAGGTGGATGAAAAGCCTTGGTTTCACGATATCAAGAACTATCTCGTCAAGCAGGAATATCCCGATGGTGCTACTGGTCTGGACAAAAAGACATTGAGAAGATTGGCGTCCAAATTCTTTATCAGTAATGGTGTGTTGTACAAGAGAAATCACGACATGGTCCTGCTCAGATGTGTTGATAAACGGGAAGCGGACATGTTACTGCAGGAAATTCATGAAGGGACTTTCGGAACTCATGCCAATGGTTATGCTATGTCCAAGAAGATGTTAAGGGCTGGGTATTATTGGTTAACCATGGAAGCCGACTGCATCCAATACGCTAGGAAATGCCATAAGTGCCAAATCTATGCCGATAAAATGCACGTACCTCCGTCACCGTTGAATGTTTTGTCTTCACCATGGCCGTTCTCTATGTGGGGCATCGACATGATTGGGGCAATTGAGCCGAAAGCTTCTAATGGACATCGTTTTATCCTTGTTGCCATTGATTATTTCACCAAGTGGGTAGAGGCTGCCTCCTACACTAACGTGACCAAGCAAGTGGTTACCCGATTCATCAGAAAAGAGATTATCTGCCGTTATGGAGTCCCAAGCCGGATAATAACTGACAATGGCACCAATCTGAATAATAAGACTATGAAAGAGTTGTGTGATAACTTCAAGATCACTCACCACAATTCTTCTCCGTACCGTCCTAAGATGAATGGGGCCGTTGAAGCTGCGAATAAGAATATCAAGAAGATCCTGCAAAAGATGGTTGTGACTTACAAAGATTGGCATGAGATGTTACCGTTTGCTTTGCATGGATATAGAACCTCGGTGAGAACTTCGACAGGGGCAACACCTTTCTCACTAGTATATGGAATGGACGCCGTGCTCCCCATCGAAGTAGAGATACCTTCGCTAAGAGTGTTAATGGAGGCTGAACTTGAAGAAGCTGAGTGGGTTCAAGACAGATTGGATCAGTTGAATCTCATTGACGAGAAGCGTTTGACAGCCATGTGCCATGGGCAATTATATCAGAAACGGATGAAAAGAGCGTTTGATAAGAAGATTCGTATCCGTGAGTTCCGTCAAGGAGAGCTCGTACTCAAAAAGATCTTACCAGTACATAAAGATATGCGTGGAAAGTGGATGCCCAATTATGAAGGCCCGTTCGTTGTAAAGACTGTCTTCTCCGGAGGGTCTCTAATACTTACGACAATGGACGGTGAAGAACTAGCACATCCCGTGAATTCTGATGCAGTCCGAAAATATTATGCCTAAAAACCCGCTAAGTCGAAAACCTGCAAAAGGCGACTTAGGCAAAAGTAAGGGTGGAAAAAAAAGAAAAAAAGAAATAATAATAAGAAGCTCGCTAAGTTGAAAACCCAAAAGGGCGGCTTAGGCAAAAAAGAGCGTCCCGGTGGATTGAAAACCCGAAAGGGCGGTCCAGGCAAAAGTTAGGGACAAAGGCATTTCATTGCATCAGAGGACACTGATTATCTCGAACACACTTTTCGCATGAGAGCCATGTTTCAGTTCCTTCATCCTTGCCCAAAGCAAGATTCTGGATTAGTCTTAGTTATTAGTGTCAGTAGGTGTCGTTGGATTCGATGTAACCTTTTTCCCATGTTGCCAATTTCAAAATATAATCATCTGTGGAGCTATGCCTTCAGCAAGCAGCCACCCTTTAATAAAAGATACCATCTCGTTACTTACATTCCTTGGTGCATTGCTCTTTATTTTCTATTGTTATGCAAAATGCGTTTATTCTTAAAATTTGAAAATGAAAGGTGCATTGTAGATTTTTCAAAATTGTTTTTCAAAAAACAAAACAAATTTGAAATGTAATAAATTACTTTGACTAGTGGAAATTCCGACAGGATCTCTTCATTCCCCGGAAATATCATTATTGCAGAAACACTTTCAAACCATTGCCCAGTCACAGTCCCCAGAGAGACTATAAGCTGACCACTCTTTCTTGGGTAACTCAAAAGTGTCCCTCAGGTTTTCTTCTCCCCGTGTGAAGACGTGATACTGTACACCCAAGCAGATTACCTTCTCCCCAGAGAATTCAGAACTTTAAAACCAGATTCGGTTCTACCATTGATCTTTCTTACCCATGATTGACGTATTGGTTGCAGAGGACGCAGGGTATTTCCGTCAGGATGTTTATTTCATCTCTCGTCCCGTCTCTAATCTGTTTCGTCAGCCTACGCAGGGGCATAAGCATCACATGCCTATTTTATTACATATTCATTACACATTCATTACATACTCATTTCATAACTTCTTGCATACATAAACATTAACATACATAGATATTAACATACATTCACATTAACATATGCATTAACACATGCATTAGCATTCACAGGTTCATTGTGTTTCACCATCATTTGGTTGTTACCGCCGAGTAACTGGGTTCGTCCATTCTCTCCAAATAGATTGTCATCCCTAAGCATAAAAAACTTACTTGTTTCCAGTTTCCCCACGGAGCTCGATCCTCGTGGATGACGGTTACTTCAGCTATCTTTCCTCACCAGGATAAGATATTTACCCTCCGAGATCATTCCCTCGATGGAGTTTTGATTGCCAGTCTTCTTTCTAGCTCGATCCTAGATTGAATCTCAGTCTTGTCGGTCGTCAATCCCAACCGGACGTGCATTTATTTTGCACCATCTAAAGGTTTTCACCATACCATGACAGATACGCGACTATCTCGCTTGAGAAGGTTATCACTGTACCCGGACGTGCATTTATTTTGCACCATCTTTCAAGAAAATCAACTACAATCATTTACAGATATACGCCAGTTCACGCCTGGAAAATCCACCAGTACAACACTTTACAATCCTACATGTTACAACACTTTACAACACTTTATAATCTTACATCTTACAGCATCAGTATGCGACATTTCTCGCCTGAGAAGCCAAATCCTATCTTCGTTATGACTCGCAGCAAATGGCCATCTCCATGGAGCAGTTGGGCTTCCATTTACCTGTCGTCTTGAAGTATAGAGAGGTTTGAACCGAATCATATTCAGGAGAGCACGATTCTGAAATATGAGTATCTTCAGTCACCCAGTTTCATATTCAGGAGAGCACGATTCTGAAATATGAGTATCTTCAGTCATCCAGTTTCATATTCAGGAGAGCACGATTCTGAAATATGAGTATCTTCAGTCATCCGGTTTCATATTCAGGAGAGCACGATTCTGAAATATGAGTAAATTCAGTCATCCAGTTTCATATTCAGGAGAGCACGATTCTGAAATATGAGTATCTTCAGTCATCCAGTCTCATATTCAGGAGAGCACGATTCTGAATTATGAAGAATTTCATTTACAAGAAAGAGCCGAATCATATTCAGGAGAGCACGATTCTGAAGTATGAGGAAGTTCAGTTTACCCTTTTCATGTTCAGGAGAGCACGATCTTGAAGCATGAAGAAGTTTATTTATCCTTCAGTAAGAGAAAAATCAGAATCGTATTCCAGGCGCCGACCTTAAATGCGAGAAGATTTATTTATCAGATAAGCAGCAGCCTCTTTATTTGAGTGCTTATCCATTTTGGCACATAAGTCCCTTCCAACGATGAGTGACAGTTCTCTCGAGAAGTTTATCAGGGCATTTCCCATTAAAGTCCACTTATTTTGGCATACAGCCAGTCTTTACCCTGTATATTTGATACGGATTTCCGAAAAGTCCGTCCGATCTTGTCACGAGGGATAGTTACAGAAGCTTGGATGTTATTCTTTGCTCAATGCTCCGGCATTCTGTAATCGATCTTACAATCGTACGTGATCCAGTTTTATTTTTAGATCCCCCAGTGGAGGCCGTCTCGTAGGTACCATCTCCATTTAAGGATCTCGCCCCTTTTCTAAAAGTGACAATTGGACATTCGCACCAGTTGACTATCATTTTTAGATTTCCCCAGTGTTGTACTGTTGTCTCAGCACGTCATTGTCCCCAGTGAGTTCTTCTCGTGGCGTCTGTCCCGGTGTCGTCATGTTCGTCAGCATTTTCGCATTCATACGCATCATATCATATTCATGGCATCATTTGCATTAAGCTGTTCCCGTTTTGTCCACAGCATTGCATATCGTCGCATATAAGGGCAAAATTTTCGGTTATCTATATTTAAATCTCTCCACCACGATTCCTCGAGTCTCTGTCACTCAAATCGTCCGGTGTAGCTATTTAAATAGGGGCAACTGTAATACCCCAAATTTTACCCTTACATTTAGTCAGGCATTTCGCATATCATCTCCTATGAACATTTGCTAACCACTAACAAGTTATGGAGGTGTTTGTTTTGCAGATTTGGTCCCAGGGGTATTTTGGTCATTTCACGCAAATTCTGCTAATTTCTTGAAAACGGGCTGTTATTACGTTCTGAGGCATTTATTTGCCATTTGGGTCAAGGTGCCAGTATGTTTTGTCAGAAATATGATTGGACTCGGGGCCGTGCTTTGTTGATTCTGAAACGTTTCCAAACAGTTTTGTTTCCTTTTATAAAGTTGGGTTGAAAAGGAAGTGGATACTGTTAAGGTTATTTTGAGAAGTGATGTGATCAACGAGGTTTTAATTTGAATTTGTTTGGATATAATCATATGGCGGGATATCATTTATAAAAGGCAAAGGAGAAGTAAGTTAAATATTTTTGAACTTTGTGTTCATAAGTACTTATAAGTCATTACTCAAGAGGGAATTTAAATGAGTCTGAATCATTATTCATGGATACTTTGAAATTGCAAGTGAGAAAGTAAATATGAATATTTTGTTGAATTTCATTTCATTAATATTTATAGTTTACAAATTTGAAGTTGGTTTACAAGGGGTTTCATTCACAAAAAGTATCTATCCTAAATCCTAAAAGTTCCTAAGGGTCTTCATGCTGTCTTTAAGCTTCGCCGCAAATCTCGACTCACCTGCACATCAAAGCAAAACAAGCAATATATAAAATGTTAGAGGTTTTGACACTCTCAGAACAGTGTCATCATCGAGTGCCGGGAGGGCACGACTAAAGCCGCATCCTACTCCCGTTACCAATCTGAGCCATCGGCGTCAGATCAGGTAGTTATTGTTCTTATCATAAGGGACTGTCGAGAGATGAAGAGTAAAAAGAAGTTTCGGGTTGAAATGGATTTTGCCGAAGGATTGCTTCGAAACCAGTACGCAATTGGAATCTATCAAGTAAATCCGGATGCCAACAGATTGCTAATTAGATCCATTGATAATCCCCAACTGAATGTGGAAAATCCAAACCATACGGATGTCCCAAATCAGAGAGAGGACTTGTCTGCAAAAATCCAACAGATAATATTAGAATCAAAGTCCATATCAGCATCAGTATCCTGGCAAGTACATTAAAAGAATCAGGTTCAAGCCCAATTCACAATTAAGTTCAGAATACATCAGATTCAGTTCATGTTCAAAAAAAACAAGAAGCCACAACAATAACAAGGTAATAAACCAAGGCATAAGCAGTTCATAAACAGAGTAAAGCTGTATCAGTTGTGACAAAAGACGAAGCTGCAAGCCAAACGAGAAAACAGCAAGATCGAGCCAATTCAAGACTAAAAAACCATGATGCAGGAGTTAGATCAGAGTCCATATTACCGCTTGGAAAAGCAGCAGTCAAAAGGACCGTTCTTGCAACCAAACAGGATATCAAAGTGTAGTCATCAAATCACACCAAACAAAGCATAGCGCAGAACGAGGCTCAGTCGAGAGCATCATCGCCCCAACAAGTACACAAGCACATGGCTCGGTTAACCAAATACCATAACTCAAATCATCATCGCCCAAATCGCGTAAGTGTATCAAGGCAGCATTAAGCATTCGTAGTTGGACACAATGGCCCATATTGTCAGCTCTGAAACACAAGAATCAAGCATCATCAGCAGTTAAAACAACTCAAAGAGAATAAGTGATAAACCCCACGCGAAGATCCTCAGAAGGCAATCGCAGCATCATCGAAGAATACAAGCGTCGAGGGCTCAGATAAACATCATTGCCGTATACTTTCCTCGGCAATCCCGACTCAACCAAAATCGTAGCATCAACCCTCTCTGAAAGAAGAAGAGGAAAAGGATCTGAGCTGCATCAAAAAGCAAACCATATCAGAAAAATAGAGAGATTTTGACTTGATAATTAATCCCAAAACAGGTCAAAGCAAATCAGTTCAGACTAATAAAATTGAATCAAGTCAGGAAATCCTATCAGCTCAATCAGGATTCCAAGAGGAGAAACGAAATCCCAATCGTATCAGAAAGCCCCTATTGGAACTCAATCTGAAAAAAACCAAATGATCAAATCAAATCGAATCCCCATTTGCACTTGACCTGAATCAATCAAAGAAAATCAGTTCAGATTACATTCAATCATAAAGTTCTGAAGATAATAAAATTGAACCAAATCAGAATAATCATATCAGCTGGAGATCAGAAAGGATCGATTAAACCCTAAAAAGGGAAACAGAGTTCAATCAGCATCCAATAGTAATCCAATCAGTATCTGAGGAAAATCAAAATCAAATAATACCAACACAAAATCAAATCGAATCATCAAAAATCAACACGAAATCATATCTCAGAAAAAGAGCAGCAAATCAGATCAAAGGCCCAAAAGAATGATTGAAAAAAAGTATATAAAAAGGGATGATTTCACCTCAGAGGGAGAACGCTAATGAACGGAAAATCGCGAGAGCCCCAGAGGAAAACGACGAAGAACACAGAACCCTAACATCCGCGAGAGAGAAACTCAGAAGGGTTTCATCGAAGGTGGCCATCAGAATACGAATCGAAAGGTTGGAGAAGATTCACCAGCGCCTAGACGAGCAAATCCTCTGGGCCTCATAAGACTCATCATCGGCCGCCGGAAACCACCAGCGCGTCGTTTCCAACCCTTAAACGTAAGCACGGATTTCATCATTGTCATATATTTAATGGTTTGAAATTGAATTTCTTTCAGGAGAGATGCATCATGAAGAGAATCGAGAGAGAAGAAGAAGAATGCAAACGGCGCCGCGAAAGGGGGTCAAAGGGTTCTGAAACCCTAAATTGACATTTTGATGCATATACACTAACCGGGTTGGGTCCGGGAGTGATGGCCGGCCCAACCCCTCTTATTTTTTTGTTTTTTTTGAAAATTTGTTTTTTAAAACCTTATATTTTTGTTTTTTAAAAAAGTTGTTTTTAAAACCATTTTATTTTGATAATCAAAAACTGTTTTTAAACAACCTTTTTTGTAAATATTGAAAGTATTTTTTAAAAATAAATGAAAAAACTTTAAAAACCTTTTTATAATAAAATTAAAAAAAACCTCTTTTCATATAATAAAAATAAATTTTTTTTTTTTATAAATAACTTAAAATATTTTTAATATAAAAATTAAACTTTTTTAAGATAAAATTTAAAATATTTTTCTAATTAACAGTACTCTTTCTTTTTTATATAAATTCATTTAACATCTTTTTCAAAACAACAAAAACTTTCAATATCGCATTTTTTTCTCCTGACCCGTTCCATTAGTGTCTAACTTTGTTTACTAACGGGTGTTCATCTTTTGCAGCTCCTGTTCGCTACTATTGCGTGGTGTTTTATTTAAGTTTTATTATTATTGTAATTGCTTCTCGGTTGTAACCTCGCGAACCCTAACAATCGCGCTTTAATTACTGCCTTTAAATTTCTGCTCGCATAGTTAAATTAGGACATTATTCTCTGTTTGCACAATTCAGTTATATCACACATTCATCAATACTCCTGTCACATTACACATATCCGAAGGTTAGGTCTAGCTTTTGGTCGCCGCGCCAATAGTCCTGAACTTCAAACCCTTACAAACTACAAACCCTAATTTTCACAAATGCCTCGCCGCAGGCAAAATTACAATTTTACCCTTAGCATTAGGTCAAAGAGCCGCCGCGCTCATTTTAGGGTTTCCCGCCGCGGAATCCCTAACCTAATTTAACCCTAATTACAACTTAACAATTCAACGTAGAGATATTGGAGTTTCTACACTCCACGTAAGCGTGTCCTTAAGATGCGTTTATTCCCCTTGAGACCTTGACCACAGTCAAGAAGTCTCTAACCTCCCTTTTGAGGGGAACTACGATTACTCTGATTCCACTCCCGTAAGGATACGTAGGCACAAGATGCGATGTCTTGCCGAGTAAACTTAGAATTAACCCCTTAGGTCTCTTTCCTCACTTTTAATCCCTTTGTACATATACCTTAAGCAAATAAATAAAGCAAATAGTAAACATCTGAACAAAAGGTTCCTGTAGAGTACTACAGAAGTTTAGGGTGCTAATACCTTCCCTAAATTTAACCAACCCCCGAACCCTAGATCTTTCCCCGCATTGTGTTTACGATGCAAAATAGGTTTTCCCTCTTTTGACCTTTTCCTTCGGATAAATCAAAGAGCGGTTGTGAATTGAATTGCGATTCAAACTAATTAATAGTTTGTGATCCTATTTCCACCGCAACAATGTGGAAGAAGGATCTTTGCTTCACATTGAGAGAATGACTCCAACTTGGATATAGAATCAACAAGTATGTCACATACCTCTCTCAAGTGGAAAAAAGTAAACATCTTTCTCAACAATGACATGGGATATGAGATTTATATCTCAACTAAAGATGACTAATGTCTAATCTATTTGAAAAGGTTTTAAGTTGAAAAGCCAAAGTGACAAAAGATTTAAATTGAAGTTTGTATTTTTTAGTCTTTGTGAAAGAGTTTGAATATGCTTAAGATGTCTTGAAGCATTTGTTTAAGAAAAAGAGTTTGAAAATTCAATGACCTAAGGTCAAGGTTTCTATTGAAATCTGTTTTCACACCCATCTACTCTAAATTCATATTCTTGTTGGCTACCAGGGAAAATACTGCTCTGATAAAAGTGTTTCTAACAACTGGATTGGAAATCTCATCATAATCAATCCTCTTCTGCTGTAAATACCCCTTTGTAATTAGGAAAACCTTGAACCTTCCCCCTTCTTTTTTTGTTACTACTGGCTTTTTCTTATACACCCAATTTTAACCAATAACTTTATTTTCCTATGGCAGCAAAACAAGATCCCATGTCTCATTCTTTTTCAAGGACTCAACCTCCTCCATCATAGCACCCATCCACTTATCTTTCTCCTGGCTAGCCATAGTCTCTCGAAAAGTATAAGGATCTCTTGAACTGGTAAGAAGAGCATATTCTGTTAAGTATTCAAACCCATATTTGACTAGAGGTGTAATACGACGGGGATCTCTATCACACACAAGTTTATAGTCTTGTCCTCCATCTGGATCTTGCACTCCACATGAATATAAGCCTATATCATCCTACTGTTGGGCTACATTCTGACTTGGACTCATTGGTGGCTCCTCAATGTCCACCTGAATTTTGTCCTTACTAGAATTTTCTACCTCGATATCTGAAACAACTGTCACATCTAACTGCTTCAACATCGACTGCTCATCAAATATAAAACCTTTGTTGGCAACCACCTTCCTCTTAACTATATCCCACAAATTGTACCCCTTCACACCTTTATTGTGGCCAATAGAGATGCATTGTTTTGAATTGGGGTCAATTTAGACCGATCCTCACTGGGAATAAGTACATACGTTGGACATCCAAAAATCCTTAAATTCTTCAGATTAATGGCATTACCTGTTCACACCTCTTATGCAACTTTTTCATCCATTGAAGGTCGTGGTGATATGTTAACTAGATAGCATGCAATATAAAGTGCTACTACCCAAAAACCTTTTGAAAGACCAACATTCAACCGAAGGTACCTTACCTTTTCTATTAGAGTCATGTTCATCCTCTCTGCAACACCATTTTGCACTGCTGTTTTTCTAACAGAAAATTGTATTTGGATTCCATTCTCCTAAAAAAAGTGCATGAACTTCTTATCAATGTATTCAATTTCACTATCAAACTGCAAATACTTTATTTCTCTACCTGTCTGGTTCACAACCTCGGTCTTCCATAGTTTGAACTTGGCTAAGACCTATGATTTATATTTCATGAAATAAACCCAGAACTTACGATAAAAATAATCACTGAATGTCATAAAGTACATGGAATCTCCAACATTGGGCTCTTTTGTAGGCCCTTAGACGTTACAATGGACATAGTCTAAGATTCCCTTAGTCTTGTGTTGCCCAATCTTGAAATGAACTCTACACTATTTCTCAAGAATGCAATACTTGCATAATCCAATTGTGCAGTTGAGAACAACCTTTAGCAAAATTTTCTTATGTAGTTTCATCATCCCACACTCACTAAGATGACCCAAGCGTATGTGCCACATTTTAGTTGCAGCATTATTAGTTTCAACAGATGTTACATCAGCCATAATTATGCCCCTAACAACTTATAAATGTTGCCTATAGTCCTCCCTGTCGTCATCACTGTCATTGCACCCTTGCTAACCCTTACGATGTCTCTATCTCTATCTGACTGGAATGAATAACCATTCACTTGAAGTGTACCTAGAGAAATCAAATTCTTCCTCAATTCTAGAACATAACGCACTTCACCCAACGTGCGCACACCATCATCATCCAAAACAATTTTAATTTTCCCCTTTCCAATGATGGTATAAGTTTTATCATCACCTAAATAGACAAAACCAATATCACCTGATTTAAAAGAGTTGAACCACTCTCAGTGGGACGTCATATTATAGGACCACCCAGAATCAATGATTCATGCTGTTGCGGTGAGAATCGTGATACCAAGCTATTGATTAACTTGAATCTTTAATTCTTAAATTCATAATCGGACTTTAATTTATCCAAAGGAAAGGTCTAAAGAAAGAAAAACACTTTTCGCGATGTAACAACAACGCTAAGAGATTCGGGGATCGGGGGTTGGTTATGCATAGGGTAGGTATTTCACATCCTAAGCATCTGTAGTACTCTACAGGAACCTTTTGTTTGTTTACATGCTAAGTTGGTAAATATTTGCTAAGGTTTGGAATTGGGTAAAAGGAGTAGGGTGATAGGTGAAGACCTAAAGATAGTTTCTAAGTTTGCTCGCAAAGACGTCGCGTCCTCTGCCTACGTATCCTAACTAGGATAGAATCAGAGCAATCGTAGTTCACCTCACAAGGGTTGAAGAACACTTGATTATGATCAAGGTTCAAAGAGGAACAAACATTACAATGCTTGTGTAGAGTTTAAGAAAACTCTCTAGATCTATGTTGTAACACTCAAGAGGGGAGTAAGTAATCATTACTATGATTCTTACATAGAGTTGACAACTCTATCCTAGGGTTCTAGTTGAAGAGCACTCCTAGTAAAGGTGGGTCTTTTAGACTTAGAGCAAAGTCTAATGGCTTATACTTAAACTAAGGTTCAAGATGACTTCACAAAGTCAAGGGAGGGTAATGAGCTATCCATGACACAAGGGTCAACGGAGAGACTTTTCCTTTGGAAGGAGAAAAGGGAGGCAACTTGGATGAGAACTAAAGAGTTCCATCACTTGGGGAAAAGATACTTATCAAAGCAATATAAACACTCAAGTATGATGAATACAAGGGGTATGGTCACAACCAAGCAAGCAAACAATGCCATAATTAACAAGGATTAGAATAATACAATTGGTATCAACCAAGTATGACACATCTTTACAAAGATGAAGGTAACAACTCAAGGGGTACATATTAACAAATATGGAAGTAGCAATCATGCAACTAAGTCACAACTTAAGATGATCATGTTATAAACTCAAGGTGTATCAAATGTAACAACATTAGGCATTGGTGATAAGCAAGCATGTAAGGAATGTCATAACAGTTTAAGTTCAAAATTTTAGGAAGGAAACAATAAGTTTATGGTAACAACCAATGAGAAACAAAGCCTTAACATGTTAACAAACACGAGGGAATCAACCACAATCAAATCTTACAAGATAAATTAAGCATAGTTCAAAAGAAGTTCAACAAGATGCAAGGTAACGACCCTAACAAGTAAACAACTTTCAAGTAGGCAAGAAGCATCATAAACATGAACAACTTGAAATATTTTTCATCACATGAAACTAGCTAATGTTGTGGACATTTTGCAAGAAGAATGGGTTGAAAATAATAAAATATGAGCAAGTTATGAATTTTTGATTTTTCATGAAGAAATAAAGAAATAACAAATGATAAAAATAAAAGAAGTTCCATGACAAGGATTGAACCCACGTCTTTATGTTTACAAACACAAGGCATTACCACTCAGGCACTAGGCGCGCACATTAAAGGGGTGGAAAGGAAGAAGAAAATAATTAAAACCAAAAAACATGAAAATGCCAAAAAAAAGCCTCGTATAGGGATCGAGCTCAGGACACAAGGAAGGAAAGGCATAAGGGGCACATGTGACAACCACTGGGGTGGCGATACATCCAAGTATTTAGCCACCCCAAATAATACAAAAGGCTTCTCTTTCAATATTTCTGGGGCTTGGGGCAAAAACAAAGGGGACGGATTGGTTTCAAACTTTCTCAAAAAGACCTCAATTTTTACAAACTTAGAGTCTAAATTACTCAGAATTAAACAAGGAATATGATGGTATCATTGGATTTTCAAAATCAAGCATACACAGGGAGATTCGATGGAAAATGCAACATGGCAATTGAAATGCATAATGGAAATCATAGCATGATTTAAGCAAGTTCAGGTCAAGCAAGCATTACATACAAACTATAAACATGTCAACAGGTGATTCTACACTCAGGGATCAGTCACAACTTAAGCAGAAATGAAAATGGTTCACTAGTTGCAAATATGGCATGAATGTGAGCGGGCTGTCAAAGATGCAGATGGAAGGTTCAGTTCATACAGTTATCACATACAGGCTTCAAGTCATGTTAGCTAGCTGGCTCTAGGATTCATGGATCAATCAATCATTGTTCAAACAGAAACTGGTATGGTGTGTGCAGTTGTGGTAATGCAAAAGCTGTTGAATTGATGATGCATCATGGTAGTGAAAGATCAATCCAGGTAGAATCAAGTCATGTAACCAATACACACACATTACAAACATGATAGCAAATGATGTTATGCTTAAAACTTAGTCACATCTCTCTCAAAAAAGAATCTGGTATGTTGATGGCAAGCATAAATGAAAATGTAGTGCTGTTTGGAAAATGAAAAATGATTTTGAATGTAACATGGTACATGGTATGAACAAGTCAGTTTCAGATCACACAAACATCACATACCAACCCTAAACATGCTAACTAGCTTCAAAGATCAATGAGAAACATATGAAAACAGGATTTGGCATGCTGTTGCAAACACATAGTTAAATGTGTAAAACTGTTTTGAAAATGTAGGACATGATTGATCATGCTAAAACCACACACAAATTACAATCATGTTATCTAATGGTTCTAAGCCTAAAGATTAATCAAAAACAGCTTAGCACAGAAATTGGTATACTCATGGAAAATGCAGGGCTGTTGAAAATGGAAAGCAAGTTAATGATGCAGCTAGGTACAGGTTAGGTGATAACAATCATCCATATTCTAAGAAAACAAAGATTCAACATGTCAGGGCATGATTCATGGTGAGTACAAGAACCTCAATAACAAATTCCACATCAAGATTCAAACAACTTCATTTCAAATAGGACATTTTGCAAAAAATCTTGACAAATGCTAGATAATCCAATACAATAGCAGCAACAACAAAGCAGTGGAACTGACAAGCTTTCTTTCAAATAGCTTTGGCATCCAAAAAACATGATTTCAATATCACACATACCAAATCTTACATACTTCAACAATCTAACAGAAACACTAGAAACTACATTGCCCTAGTGGCAACCTCAATCAGTTGACAAACCTAAAGGAACAAATCTAGACAGAAACAAAACAGTTGCAAATCAACAAATCCAAGTTTCATGTTAAAACTCCTAAGGCTACTCTTGTGGACAGTTTTCTCAAAAACAATTGGAACAATATATAAATCACAATCTTGATAGAATATCATCAACACATCACTTTATAAGCATCATACTTTAACAAAAGCAAGGATATTGCAACCGAGACAAACTCTTGACAAAGATCATTTTTGGGACAGCATGAACATTATTTTCAAAACAGAACTCAATCAATCCCTACAACTACAAAACATGACATGTGATGCATAATGAGGAGGCTTAGCATTGCATACTTCTTGTAGACCTTCTTGAGCAAGCTTAATAGCAGGGAAACCCAGAGATCCTCTATTGGCACCAATTTTGAAGCTTACTTCCTCTTGAAGCAATAAGTAACTTTCGGGACAGTTTGAGTAAACAAACTTCCAGCTGGTTTTTGAGCTTTTAGACATTTAAAACAAGATGGATATGAGGTGTTGGGGGTGCTGAAGTGGTAGGAATGGACTTAGGTAGTGACTTGGCTCTCAGAATGCATAAAAGTCAAAATATGGAGGTATGAAGGTTGACTTTTAGTTTGATGGATTTTTTGAGGAAAGTAATGATGGGAACAGTTTCAAATGGTCATTTTAAGGGCGTATATGTGGTCTTTGAAGTGTTTTGGTGTTTGGAACAAGAAATGGCATGAAAAAGTGCAAAATGGTGGATTTTGGTGATTTTGAGAAGTTTTGCACTTTCAAGCAAGGAAGGAAATGAGATAGCTATGAATTTATGTGTATTCTTGATAGCTCTGGTGTGGTTTGGATAGTGTGGAGAAACCTCTATTTATAGGCCATGAGAAGCTTGGGGCAGATTTGGTTTTTCCACTTTTGGAGGGAGATTTTGAAGAAAATCTTGCCAAGATCATGTGGCAGGTTTTCTCCTCAGTTCTTGGGCAAATGTAGGGAAAAATATCAAGTGAAATGAGAGGGATGAGGTGATTGAAGTGATGTTAGAGTGTAGAGGTTACAGCTGCTACAGTTTTGGAGCAAAAAGTTTCTCTTTCTTCCTTCTTTAATTAATTATTATATTGTCAACTTGCTTACAAGTTGCAAAATCCATCAATCCATTCTTTCTTCTGGTTTTCCATTAATCTAAGACTCAAATTATCATAATGAGACATGATCCAATGGCTGAGGATGGTCCAAGTTGTTGAAAATTGATTTTGAGAAAAAGTTGACATGTTGACTTCAAGTGTTGCAGCCCCAACTTCCATGATCTATAACTCTCAGCTCACAAATGCTATTGAGGAGTTCTAGTACTTTTTGGAAAGCCCTCATGGAGCTCTAAAAATTTCATGTTCATAAGATCTTCATATTCTAGGTGGAACTAGGTTGAAAACCCCCTCCAAGTTGGCTGAAAATGTGAAATGTACAGCCAGAATACTTAGAATTTTTCTAAGTGTTTTGCACTCTTGAAATGATTTTAGATATAACTCCAATTTTATGAATTTTTTCAACATGGACCACTGTGGGACTTTTGTAGGATTTGTCAAGACCTTTCCAACAAGCTTTGAACCAACTCAATTGGATGTGTGGTTTAGGAGTTATGGTCTTGCCCCTTTCAAAGCCCTAATTCCCGACTTTTGCGATTACTCCTTGTTGCACCCCAAAATTTGCCCTCACAATACAAGACTTTGTGTTCCAAGAAGGTTCACAAGGTTCACAAAATTCACAATTGGTCAGAAGAGTTGACAATTCCCTCAGACAATGCACCTCCTAAGCAGTGCATCCAAAACTAGGGTTTTGACTTTAATCAGGCTAAATGGACTTCCAAGACTTCAAGTGAGCTTCATAACATCTTATATGTGTATAAGAACCCCCATGTCAAGTTTCAAGACTTTTCTCAAAAGTTTGCTCAGTCAGATGATCAGATAAGTCAAAAGCAGTCAATGCAGTTAAAAGGTCAAACTGAGGTCAACTGTGGTCAAACCAAAGTCAAACTTCATGATTTTTTTTTTTGCCAACATCAAAGAGAGGTTGGGTGAGAAATATTATCATAATAACTGTAATACCCCAAATTTTGCCCTAAGATTTGTCGTCGCATTTCATTGCATTTAATCAATTACTAACAAATTTGTGTAGTCGTTTGACTTTTTGCAGGTAAATATCATATGGCATGCATTTTTTTTCTAAAAAGTAAAAATGGCACAATTGGCAGGAGGACATGTGTAAGGAGTTATGAGTGTGAGAGGTTGAGAGTTCGAATCTCACCTTTGTCACTTTTTTTTGTTTTTTATTATTTTTACTCTAAATTTTTCTATCTTTCATTAAAAAAATAACAAAAATAGTTTTTTATTATTATTTAATTATTATTTTCGTATTTTAATTAAATCATTTTTTAAAATATTATTTTTTTCACTTTTTTCTAAATTATTCATAAAAATATCCAAAAAATCATAAAATAAAAAATATTGAAAAAAATTTTGTTCTTTTTATAATATTTTTTATTTTAGGAATCAATAGGATTATTAGTTTTTATTTTAAGTTTATTTTAATTATTTTAAATTATTTAAATTTTATTTTTTCTTAACTAATTATTTAGTTTGGGCTTTAAAATGGGCTTTAGGGACATTATTGACAATTTGGTGTTAACCCTAATTTGTTCCCTATATATACATGTGTTGCCTTGTTGGAAAAAAAAGGGGGGAGAATGAAAAAAAACCTAAGAGGAGTGAGTGCCGTTTGCCGTTATTTAGTTTTCTTCTTCATCCATTACTATTGTTTCTTTTTCTTCATCGTTTACCGTTATTTCTTTTCCTTCATCTATTACTGTTGTTTCTTTTTCTTCATCTTTTACCGTTATTTCTTTTTCTTCATCTATTACCGTTATTTCTTTTTCTTTATCTATTACTGTTACGTTTATATATATATAATTTTTAAATTGTTAGAGTTTATATATATAAGATTTTTGATCGAATTATGTCGATACGATGTTTGCACATTTGTGTGCATGACGCGTGACATTTGTGTTAGTTCGATCTGGTTGCGATGATCGCATTTTTGTGTGAGCAATAATACTATTTTTTGCTTAATTTCTTTTTCTTTGCGATAAATTTTGTTTCGTCCGATTTAGATCTGGTTGCGATGAGCGCATTTCTGCGTTAGCAACATTGTTGGGTTATTTGGCACATTTAAAATTCATTATTGCTTTATTATTATTATTATTATTATTATTATTATTATTATTATTATTATTATTATTATTATTATTATTATTATTATTATCATTATTTATTATTATTATCATTATTATCATTATTATTACCATTATTATTATTATTGTTATCATTAATTTATTAAAATTTGTTATAATATAAAAATCTGTTTTTTAAAATAAATAACATTAACATCTTTTCCAAATTAATATGAAAACCTATTATTTTTAAAAAAAAAACTTTTTTTTTAGATAAATTTAAAATAATAACTAAAATCTTTTTTTAAAATAATAACTAGAACCGTTATTTATTTTATTTTATTATTGTTCAATTCAAATTTCATTATCATATTGTATCTGCTCCTCTCATGTAACCTCGCGAACTTAACAATCGCTCTTTAAATTCTGCCTTTAAATTTCTGCTTGCATGGTTTAAATTATGACATTATCTCTCTGTTTGCATGATTCAATTATCTCACGCGTTTACTATTATTTCTGTCACATTGCACACATCCGAAGGTTAGGTCTAGCTGTTTGGCCGCCGCGCCAATAGTCCGTAAAACTTCACACATTCAATTTCAAATCCTCAAAACTACAAACTACAAACCCTAATTTTCACAAATGCCTCGCCGCAGGCAAAATTACAATTTTACCCTTAGCATTAGGTCAAAGAGCCGCCGCGCTCATTTTAGGGTTTCCCGCCGTGGAATCCCTAATTTAACCCTAATTACAACTTAACATTTCAACGTAGAGATTTGGAGTTTCTACACTCCACGTAAGCGTGTCCTTAAGATGCGTTTATTCCCCTTGAGACCTTGACCACAGTCAAGAAGTTTCTAACCTCCCTATTGAGGGGAACTACGATTACTCTGATTCCACTCCCGTAAGGATACGTAGGCACAAGATGCGATGTCTTGCCGAGTAAACTTAGAATTAACCCCCTTTATTATTTATTATTGCTTATTTATATTTTATTTATCTTTGCTATTTAATTATTTTGCTTATTATTTTGTAATTGTTTCTTGGATGTAAAGTTGTTTAATTATTTAATTATTATTATGGTTAGTAATTAGGGAGTGTAACAACATGTATGTAATATTAAAATAAATTTAGATCACTTTTAAATAAAGATAATTAAAATAAACACGTCACACACGTAAGTCGATTTTAATCGCCGTCTCACTTCCTAAGGATATCCCTCAAGTTGCCTACGAATAATGGTTAAGTGGGGTGTATAAAGCAAGTCCCTCAAATAGAAAAATCATCAAAGTCCCTTATGGTTGCCTTTACGAATCGAGTCCCTTTCGAAAAATGATGATGGTCCCTTATATGTGCTTATTACATCCCACAATGGCCTTCAAAGTCAAATTGTCCCTCACATGTCCCTTAACATCCAAAGTAAGGACTACCTACTCCATTTTAGTAGGGATAGTCTTACTAAGGAAAGGATAAAGAATAAGAAAGACCTTAAAACATTAGGGTAGGCTACTCCTAGATGCTTGCTCACTTCAAAACTTTTTCACACTTAAACAAATTTCCAACAAAATTTTCAAACAAGTTTTTTTCACATCCATACACGGATTATTATTAAACTATTCTGAAATTTTTTGCTATTCACACACTACACTTTCAAAACAATTCAAAAGTGAGCTTAAGTACCTAAGAGCCCATGGATAACCATGGATGAAAAGGGTGCTAACACCTTCCCTTTTCATAACCTACCCCCCGGACCCAAAATATTCTCTAAGGTCTTTCCTGTTCTTTTATAACCTTTCCTTATGGATAAAATAAAAGTCGGTGGCGACTCTTGCTATCCGCAACATTGTTTAAAGTCAGTTCTCCCACCGTGTTACAGAACTGGCGACTCTGCTGGGGAACTATTTAAGAGGGGTACCCTTAGGAATTAAGATCACTTTAAATTGTTTGCCTTGTTTGCTTTATTATTATATTGTTGGGGTGCTCTTATGTGTGAAAGATCCTAACCCGGATCTAGTGTACCTTAGGTAAATGGCAATAGACCAAGGAAACTGTACGACGTATATCGATACGGTTGATCTGGTGGCCATAGTTAGTGCGACTTCTTGGTTGGTGCTTATATTCCTTAAGTCAAGTTGAGGATAATATTGAGGCTGCCATATGTTGTCAATGCACTAACTGACTTTTAGAACCCTAGTTAACTCATCTTGGCCTTTAGAAAGTAGTGAGGTAACCGGCTTTGGTGCAGACTGAAGTTGGTTGACACTCGATACTACGCTCATTGAGATCTCAAACTTGGAGGGTTTTGGTTGGCAAGTAAGTTGCCTTCTGAACAACCACCCTTGTGAAGGATCAATGATATTGAGATCCCTTAGAACCTGGTTACTTTTGTAGGACAGGATGAACCATCTAACTTCAGGGGAGGGTACTTGCCTTTGAACCTCATGCAAGCCTTTAAACCTAGGGCTATGGTGTGAATTGTTTGTGTGTGCCACATGTTTGTGATTGAGCATGACATCATGACATCATCATGCATCATAAGCATATCATTTTCCCTAACCATTTCAAGGACCAAAGGATTTATCTTTGTTCTTTGTTGCAGGTCATGGCTTCTGCTCGTAGAAACACCATCAGGATCAACTTGGTAGGGATACCTGCTAAGCTCAAGGAGTTGGTTTCCCTAGTGCCTGATCATTCCCAGTTCAACAAGAGACATGGTCACTTATTGGATCTAGTTACTTCAGGGTTCAGTGAAGACATGATGAGTGTGCTGTTTCAGTTCTTTGACCCTAAGCACCATTGCTTTACATTTCCTGATTATCAGCTGGTTCCAACCATGGAGGAGTTCTCTAAACTTCTGGGTATACCTGTTCTTGATCAGAAGCCATTCACAGGCTTAGAGAAGGAGCTTAAACCAGAAGTTATTGCTGCAGCTCTACATCTGAAGAAGTCTGACATTGTTCTAGAGACGAGAAGTGGAGTTAAAGGTATTCTTGCCAAGGTATTAGTGGATAAAGCTCAAATGTTCTTGAAGGCTATGAGCTACGATGCTGTTGAGGAGATCTTAGCCTTATTGATTTATGGCTTAGTGTTGTTCCCCAATCCTGATCAATTCATAGACGTTCATGCCATCAACATATTCCTGAGTCACAATCCAGTGCCTACCTTACTTGGAGACATCCTACATTCTCTTCACACCCGTACTACAAGGGCAAGAGGAACTTTGATGTGCTGCATACCTTTACTTTCTAGGTGGTTTATTTCTCACCTTCCTCGCTCAGTAATGAAGAATGAGCAAGGGTTCAGATGGTCCAAGAGGATCATGTCACTTTCTCACTCAGACATCCATTGGTGCTCCAGATCTATGGAGAATGTCACCATCATTGACCGTTGTGGGGAGTTTCCTAATGTGCCACTTCTAGGCATAAGAGGAGGCATCACCTACAACCCATCTCTAGCTTTACGACAGTTTGGTTACGCCCGGAGCGATGGTCCACATGACATGTTGATTCAGGGCATTGTGTTTGACTACGACAACGATCTTCAGGGTTACCGTCAGAGATTCATACGAGCTTGGGGAAAGGTAAACAGGATTGACAGCAAGACACTGGAGCCTAAGTACACTATTCCTATGGAGGCTTATCTCAGATGGGTACGATTTCGTGCTCAGACACTCATGATGCCATATCCTGCCATCCTACCAGTTACCATGGAACCTGTTGCTGAAGGAGACACAGCTTATACCATCCTTCACCCAGACATGCCTACTGATATGGAAGACTTGCAGAGATCATGGATCCAACTGAAAGAGCAAAGGGATACTTTCGAGGCTCATTACAAAGCAAGCCAAGCAAGGATCCTAGAGCTAACAAAGCTACTTCATGAGGAACGAAACCTCAACTCATACCTCAACACCAAGAGGAAACGTCCATGGGAGACTTAAAACCCCATCTTTTGTACTTATTTCGTTTTCATTTTTTGTAAGCCTAAAAGGCAAAACAAGTTATTACTAATAAAAAGTTACTTTCTTGTTTGTTTAAGCAAATTTAAATCCTGCGGTCCTTGAAAACATTGCATATGCATTCCCATATCATTGCATCACAGGTTTATAATTGTGCACAGGTTTCTCATCTTCTCGCTGTTTATTAAAGCAATGGATCTTGAACAATCAGTTAAGGATCTCCAGGCACAGAATGCACAGTTCCAAGAGCTGATCCTGAACCTATCCAAGGGGCAGGATGAATTGAAGACACTGCTGGCCAAGAAGACTAAGAAAGCTAGAAGGTCTGCTGGGTTGCTCAACATGGGAAGAAGGTTCAAAGGCCCTGTCAAGACCAAGGAAGAGGTTGAAGACTATGAATCTGAGGAATCTAAGAAAGAGAGAGGCAGTCTCCACAACACTATGGGGGACTCTGATTCTGAGGCTAACTACTACCATGAGCCTAACGAAGACAAATTCAAGATGCTGGTGGATAGAATGGATGCTATGGAATTACAGAAATCATCTGGGCTGGATTTTGAGGATTTGAGCTTGATATCTGGGGTGGTCATACCCATTGGGTTCAAAGTTCCTACATTCGTTGTCTATGATGGGGTCTCTTGTCCCAAATTGCATCTGAGATCTTATGTCAGAAGAATTCAACCCCACACTGCTGATAAAAAGTTGTGGATCCATTTCTTTCCAGGTTGTCATGAAGATTGTCTATATTGTACCTATAAGCCGGATAGTTGCTTCATTTTGAGAGATAGGATTCAACGTCTCATGGATAAATATACTATAGTGTTTGAAAGAAGACCAGCATCTGTAGAAAGTATGGTGGATCATCTGACTCAGGGTAAGAAGATTGAAGAGGTTGACATGGTTGACAAAGTACCACTAAGAATCACTTCAAAGGGTCCCATTAAAATCACTCATCAGGGCCCAATCAAGATTACTGCTGAAGGTCCTGTGAAAGTTGTCACTGAAGCCAGAGTAGCTCCTCTGATCATTACCACTCCTGGTCCTATTCCTTATACATCTGACAAAGCTGTGCCTTGGCACTATGGGTCTGATGTTTACATCCATGGTGTCAAACAGGAGCCTTTACCTGATATGCCTGTTGACATTGATAATATTGCCGGATCTAGCAAGATCACTCGTAGTGGAAGAGTCTTCTCTCCTCCAGTTGCTTCTAAGAGTGCGGTTACTCCTGCTGTTACTTCCACCACTGATGCTCGGGGCAAGGGTCCTGTTATTGAGCCTGTATCTACTGATGTGCCAGCTGCTGATGACCTCTCTAAGCAGATGGAAGAAGTATTGAAAATCATTCGCAAGAGTGATTATGATATTGTTGATCAGCTGGGGCATACTCCCTCAAAGATTTCTATGCTCTCCCTGTTATTATGTTCTGAGGCTCATGCCAAGTCATTGATCAAGTTTCTAAAGATGGCTCATGTACCCAGTGCAATTTCTGTGGACCAGTTTGAGAATTGTGTTGCTCACCTGACCTATGACAACGGGTTAGGATTTTCTGATGTTGACTTGACCCCTGCCAAGAGGGATCATAACAGGGCCTTGCATATTTCAATTGAATGCAGGGGCACTACCCTGTCTCATGTGCTGATAGACAATGGTTCCTCTCTGAATGTGTTGCCTAAGGAAGTCCTGAACAAGCTGAGTCCTAAAGATACGGTATTGAAGCCCAGTAATATTGTGGTAAAGGCTTTTGATGGTTCTAGAAGAGTAGTGCATGGGGAAATTGATCTTCCAATCAAGGTTGGCTCTCAGGTGTTTACCGCTACATTCTATGTGATGGATATTCGTCCTTCGTACTCATGTCTGCTTGGTCGTCCCTGGATCCATGGGGCAGGTGCTGTGACCTCCACATTACATCAAAAGTTGAGATATCCGGTGAATGGAAAAGTTGTTACTGTCTTTGGAGAGGAAGAATACTTTGTCAGCCATGTAAACACTTTCAAGTATCTGGAAGTAGAAGGTGAATACATTGAAACTCCATGTCAGTCATTTGAAGTGGTTCCCTGGGCTGTTAAGGATTGTGTGACTCCTCCTGCTGTGAAGAAGGTTCCTGTGGTCATCAGAAACCCTCCAACAATGGCAATGGCCTCCCTCAATGATGCAAAAGCTGTGGTGGAAGAAGGTGGTTGTACTATTTGGGGTCAGCTTCCTGATATTCCATACAAGTCTGACAAGTTTGGTTTGGGTTTCACTGCAGAGTCCCAGAAGGCTGTCCGTCGTGCCCGTGCTGTTCGTATCACCAATCAAGGGGTTATCAATGCTGTGGGAGATCAAGATGAAGACCACAACTTGGAGGCATGGATTTTTCCTACTGTGGGTGCTGGACTCAATAATTGGACAGCTGAAGATGTCATCCCTATCTCCTTTAGTCAGGAGTAAATACTATTACTGTGTTATGTTTTTAAATTTATAATTTCCGGAACAATTAAAACTTTCAAGCCATGTGCCTTACCCGGGGCACAATGGTGTGCTTGTTACGGGTTGTCATTTCATTTGCATACTTCATTCAATAAAATCAGTGGACGTTTCGTTTTCGTAAATATTGTGTTCCTTGTCTTTCTTTTTCTTTTATTTTTGCTTTATCAGCTATGTGTTCTTACACACACCCACGTCACTAAAATGCAGATCCTCATCCACTCTGGATCCAGTTGATAACAGTTCTACTATTGCCAATTACAATTTCGAGAACCCGATCTATCAAACTGAAGACGGAAACGAGGACGATTGTGAAATACCTGTAGAGCTTGCTAGGTTGTTACAACAAGAAGAGAAAGCTATACAGCCACATGAAGAGCCAGTCGAAGTTGTGAATCTGGGAACTGAAGAAAACAGAAAAGAGGTCAAGATAGGGGCTGATTTAGAGGACAGTGTCAAGAGCAGGTTGATTCAGATGCTACGTGACTATGTGGAGATCTTTGCTTGGTCTTATGAAGATATGCCAGGGTTGGATACAGACATTGTGGTTCACCGTTTGCCAGTGAAAGAAGATTGTCGTCCAAAGAAGCAGAAGGTTCGTCGTATGCGTCCTGAAATGTCAGAAAAGATCAAAGCAGAGGTAATGAAACAATTCAATGCAGGGTTCTTGGCCGTAACTTCTTATCCTCAGTGGGTTGCAAATGTGGTACCAGTTCCTAAGAAAGATGGTAAGGTACGTATGTGTGTAGACTACAGAGATCTGAACAAGGCTAGCCCTAAAGATGACTTTCCACTTCCTCATATTGATATTCTGGTAGACAACACTGCTCAGCATAAGGTATTCTCTTTTATGGATGGTTTCTCTGGTTACAATTGTCGCTACTCGAAAAATGCGTCGCGCAACGACGGGGAGGCGAAAAGGGTAGACAGAAGAGTCGCCACCGAACTTTATTTATCCCGTGAGGGGAAAGGAAAATATCGAGAAAACCTTAAGAAAGAAATGGACAAGATGGTCTCGCAACCATGAACGGGTTCGGAAGCCGGTTATGCGAAGGGAAGGTATTAGCACCCCTCGCATCCATCGTACTCGATGGGAACCTTTTGTTTGTCGATGTGTGAATTTATCTGCTTAAACACTATGCTATAAGAGGTGTTCCACGGGGTAAAGAAAGAGAGTTGAAAACAGGAAAAAGAGATAACAGGGGGAAGAAGAGAAAGAACAGACTCGGTAGGGCTTCGCAGTCCTATGCCTACGTATTCTCAATGAGAAAGTCAGAGTCGACGTAGTTAGGGGAAACTACGAATATTGGGGGATGTGCTCGCCAAGGATTGTGGCCCTTGTGCCTACGTATTCTCATCTGGTATGAGAAATCAGAGCAGCCGTAGTTCGGCCTACGGTTTGTTGATGTTTTTTTATGGATGATGCTATCGTGCGCATTCTAGCAGTTAGGTGTTTTGCTGCTCGCTCGTTGGAGACTTAGGCATTACCTGTTTGCGGTAGAACGGACGTATCATATCCTTTTTGAAAGGTTGGTTTTCGCCATGTGAGGCAAGGTATCATGTTTGATTGGTTGAGATTGTTTTTGGGGCGAGATATGTCCTCAGATAGTAACCCCTACGGGTAGTACCCAATTTTTTATCTCAAAGTTTTTGTTATAAAAGGTGTGGCGAACGAGGCGTCTTCGTATTGAAAGACGAACGCCGAAACCACCCTCACTACAGTGGGCATCCCTACGCTCGAAGAAGAAGAGGTCTACACCCAATCCTCTCTCTTTAATTCAATGCAAAGAGGACTTCGTTCTCTTATTAAAGATGTTTTTGGGTTTTGAATGGTAAGTGCTTTGTGACAGAGAACCCTACGGTAAACGTCAGCACTCGGGATAGGAGAAGGCCTACGCCTAACCACTCCACGACCATTCAAGTTTTTGTTATGAAAAGATTTGAAAATGCACTCGGTACGGGACCGAGGTTTTAGGTGTGAAAATTGTGGAAGGAAGTTGTGAAAGCAAGATGGTGGATAAAGAAGTCACGTCTTCGTATTGAAAGACGAGTGTCGAGACCGCCCTCACTACAGTGGGCATCCCAACATTCGAAGAGGAAGAGGTCTACACCAAATCCTCTCTCTTTAATTCAATACAAAGAGAAATGATATTATTGTTGAAAGTAAACTCAGTACGAGACCGAGGTTTTATGAGGAAACGTTGGAAGCGTCTTTGCGTTGACAGACGAGCATCGAGACCACCCTCACTACAGTGGGCATCCCTACGCTCGAAGAAGAAGGGGTCTACACCCAATCCTCTCGTCGAATTCAATACAAAGAAATGATTTTTAGGGAGATGAGATTTGAAAATGGACGGGAAATGTCTTCGTATTGAAAGACGAGTGTCAGAACCACCCTCACTACAGTGGGCATCCCACCACTCGGAAAGGAAGAAAGTCTACACTTAATCCCCTCTTTTTAATTCAATACAGAGAATATTGTCTTTAGGAAGGTTTGATAGCATCAGTAAATTGAATCGGGACAAGAAACAGGGAGAGAAAAGAGGTGGTCTCAGATCCTTCAATTCTCATCAATAATTTGACAGAGGATCGAAGGAAATGTCGTCATCGACCAAAAGGAAAATGGAACAAATAATCTAATAAAAAATGAGAAATTAAATTAACTCTACAATAAAATAAACATCAAAACTTAAACATAAAATATTTCTAAGAAATTAAGTGGAATATAATATAGAAAACATATATATAAGCTATTTTAAAAAAGTTAAAAAGATTATATAAGAAAAGCTAACATAATATATACATAGTTTTATAAAATATAAAATATGTGACATATATACAAACGCTGAAGAAAATAAAATATAAAATTTCACTAAAACTGGTTTAACTTTTATGTTTACAAAAAACTAAATATTTACAGTAAAATACATGACAATCTAAATATCTAAACCTAAATCTAATTTAATCAATGTTTAACAAAAGTAAACAGAGCCCATTCATCACCACACACGGTCAGCAGGCGTGGAAAATGAAACACGGGCCAAAGGAAACCCAACTACACGGTCCAAGGCGTGGAAAACAAAAGCAGTCTCTCACCAAAGAAAGAAAGAAAAAAAGAATGCGGTTCATATGCATTCAATCCATGGAAGATCCAAAACACACTCTGGAAATACCATCCGTTCAAAGCAAAAGTTACGGTTAACAGTGGCTGAGATATTCTCTCTGAAAGCTTGGATTCTCACTTCCTCCGGTCCGGTTTCGACGCGGTGTTGATGTTTGGATTCTCGGCTTTAATGGCGAATTCGTTTTCAGTTCATTCTAATCAAGTTTGATTATGATTTATGCTTAAATTCACTCTTTTTTGATTCGTTTCACTTTTTCTCCTTCTCAGATTTCTGTTGTGTTATTGAGTTTTCGGAAGGATGAAGTTTAGAAAGAGATCCGAAAATGGTGAGTTGGGTAGTTTGATGGAGGATGTTATTGTGTTGCTGCGAGGGAGTGTTTATGGTTTGATGAAGATCTGGTTTCTGAAGTTTGTTTTGAAGCTAATGAGTTTGTTGTTTGGATCTGAAGAAGGTGTTTCAATGGAAGTAGGTTGAAGGAGTTTGAGTTTTGTGGTAGCGTTTTGGGTTGTTGTTCATGGGAGATTCGTGAGGGTTGTTATACTCAATGCCAGGAAACAAGACAAACCAAACAAAACAGATCAAGATTATGAAGACAGTAGGAGTAACAGAATACTTACAGAATAATACCACCAGATTGTTGATGCAGAACACAGGTGAGCTTCTTCCTCAATCTCCCTTTTTCAGTTCTTTTTGAGTGAAAGCAGCTAGGGTATCCTCTGTAGTCTCTTCCTTTAAGCTTTTATAGTGAGGTCAATTAGGTTTAGCAGACCAACTCTTGAGGCCCTGAAACCCTCTGCACCTTAGGCTTTAGGTTTGGTCTGCTACTAACCTGTCCTATTACCATTTCTGTGCTAAGACTGTGGTGCTGTAATTGCCTACAGCTGCTCTGTATTTGCCATTTTTGTGAATGTGTGTCTGCTGTCTCATTTTTTCATGTCCCTGAATTTATTTATTTAAATTGAAAATATCTGATATATTTTAACCTGCATTTTCACTGTGGTATCACAACAATTTTACTGATACATTTAATTTCTTTGCAGGTTTATCATCTTTAGCCAAAGAGCCAAATTTCATAGCTTCCTCAAAAGTCCAGTTTCGATTTGCATCTACGCGGATAATAATCTGGCAACCAACTTTCTTTCTTACTTCTTGTATTAATGTGGCATCTTGCACTGGATCACGGCCACGTGCTACCTTCAGCTTAATTGCAGAAAATCCTTGTTTGACTAATGCGGCAGCAACATTAGCTACTTCAGTTGCAGATTTATTTGAATCAAGTAGCGCACAAATCAGAACTTCTGATGATTTTTCACATTTGCTGCTCACATTTGTTGAGGGATTGAGTATGTCCAACAAGTTGGAACCTTTATACTTTCAGTAGATAAACTCTCTTGTCTTGTCAAATCTGATTTATTCAATGATCCCTTATCATCTTCAATCTTGTTCTTAGAACTGCAGCCTTTAAGAAATATTTCCCCTTTTTCAGTAAAAAAAAAAAGGAAGCTGAATACATGCAACAGCTTATGCACTGACTGTCTAACAAGAGAAGAACCTGTGACCCTGCTCCTTCGGCCCCATCCAGTCACGATATCTATCCGGCTAGGGCTAACCCCAGATATCAGCATCTGTTTCTTGGCTTGCACTTGTTGCAAACGATCTTCCAAACTATTCTGGAGCGGTGTTCCAGTTAGACACCAGCGGCAGTGTGAGGACAGGGCAATAGTAGCCTGGGCAACCTGACTTTTATGGGCTTTAATATGATGAGCTTCGTCTAGCACTACTCTGAACCATTGGACCCTGTGGTAGATGCTATTCTCTCTATCACTTTTGTATGAAGCTGATAGGACACCATATGTTGTCAAGACAACATCATACTCTAACAACAAATCAACATTATCAGTTCTACCCCCACCATAATGAACAAATATAGATATGCTGCCTGATTTTGAATGTGTTTCAAGCTCGTCCTTCCATTGACCCAATAATGCCATGGGACAAACAATCAGAGTGCCACCCTCTACATTGTTAATATTCCTCCTCTTAGTTGTGAAAATGCTGTCATATAGGCTCTCTGCATTACTGTCTTCTGCCTTCACCCTGCCTGGATTACTTAGAATCAAGGCAATTGTCATAACAGTCTTTCCAAGTCCCATTGCATCCGCCAGAATTCCTCCTCTTGCTCTCTGTGTTGCTTGTGGAAATTTCTTTGCCGCCTCCCCAGTAAATATGTTCACATAAATTGTCTTTCCATTGCATATATTGTAGGCTGACCAGCAAGGATGTAGATTTCTATCAGCATTTTCATCATCAGCTCCCTTCTCAATTTCTGTCATCCAATACAGAGCTTGACTCTGGTAGGGCTTAAGATTACACATCAGGGTTTTTGGTGCTTCCTTCTCCTGTAAGTCAAAGACTTCAGCGGCTCCAACAAGTTTATTCAAAGCTGACTCTGAAAGAGCTTGTTCATTCTCATTTGGCTCTGGAAGTGGCTCACTGATGCCTTTTCTACGCTTATTAACAGGCAAAACTGAAGCTTCATCTGAATCAAGTTTAAGAATCCGCTTCCGAGCCTTCATTTCTTCAGGGGTGAAATCAGCCTTCCTATATGGCTCAATCTCTAGTATGTTTAACAGTGTAAGGAGGGGGTAAGCAGCAGAGTTAATGTGGCCACAAGCCTCTAGCCCCCAAGAGGTATCAACAGACTCCGAGAATACAGATTGATGAACATAAAAACTTACTAACAACATTATTTCTTGCATCATTTCCAATTTGTATGGTGTGGCAATGCATCGGCCTCGAACTTTAACATTTCCAGTCTGCACAAGAGGCATGACGGATTTTGCCCATTCCATTGGCAGCCTCCCAACCACTCCAGAACGCTTGGTAGAGACACGAACAATCCATTGGAACTTATAAGAGGTATTTGGGTCAGGAAAATTAAAATAAACAATCTCATTATCCACCAATCTTTTTAGTCCTCTAGCTGTTGAAGTAGCAATCTCAATCTTCCTTCCAAGCAATGACCACCCAGGTTCAACAGGAAACTCACCATCCTCAAGATTCGGAATCTTCTTCTCTTCCACTACATCTTTCTTCACCGCCTTCAAAACCCTAACTTCGTCATTAACAGCAGCTTCTTTCCTTTTCACTACCTTCAACACCTCCAATTCATCACTATCTATTTGCTTCTCCTTGTAAGCTTCTTCATTTGATCGAATCCGCGTTGTTTCAGTAATTGGATCAGCAATGACCGATTCCTGTGTCTCACCAATCACATTGATACTGACAGCTTCTTCATTGGTTCGAATAGGTTCTTCAACTTCCATTGACTTCACCGATTCATCTACCAATCCGGCCTTAAGCGATTCCTGAGTCTCATTAACCACATCAACATCGGCACTCTCAGTATTCTTTTGAATAATTGATTCAACTTCCATTGATTTCATTGATTCGTCAACAGTGGCAACTTGTGCGTTCGTAGCCTTTAGAAAATCGTCAAACAAGAGCATTGAACGCTGCTCCACGGAAGGTTTGACATCTTCTTCTTGAGGCTCGTCGTTCACCTTGTTCATCGGGGTTTTGCATTTTGTGTTTTTTGTGACATTCTCCAGCTCGGCCTGTGTTTCTCTCAACTCGGCCCTAAGGTCTCTAACTATTTCCTCAGCTTCCTGGAGTTTGAGCTTCGAGCTCCTCAATCTTCTTTTGCTGACTCAATGATGTCAGCTCTGCTTCTTTGACCTTAGAATCAAGCATTTGTTTGAGTCTAAGAACCATGCGAAGTGCTTCATCTTTAGTAGAAGCAAGCTCTTGCTGAAATCGAGTGGATTTTCTCTCAGAAACCATTATTCTCGCAGCTGCTTCCTTCGCCGTATTGAGTATGATATCGGCATAAGCCTTCTTCAAAGCCGTTAATTTCTCGGAGTCGTCCATTGTCGTTTAATGCATCAGAATCAGAAAGAGAAATGAAATATCTGGTGGTTTCGTCGGTTAAGCAACGAACGAAAAACAAAAAGAAGTGAAAGGGGAAAGAGTGAATTATGGGTTATGAGTTTGTTTCTGTTTTTTTTTTTTTAATTTTCTGTCATGAAACGGGCCGGGTAGCACATGTTGTATGATGAATACAAAGTTGGTGACATGAGACAATTTGTTTGTTGCTTTTGCAAATAGAATTCCATGAATTTCCTTAGAATCTTCATGTTAATCCAACAACTTCAATTGCTTAATTTATAGCCTCCTTGAAGTACAAACCAAACATTGAATTATTCTTCTTAAAACATGGTTAAACATAAATCAAACTCGGATCTCGAATGAATTATATTTCTGAACCAATAAAAACCAACAACAAACAAATCTCTGAAATTTTTATTTGCACTACCATATCATCCTTTCACCATACAACAAACTCTTATTCAACAACATGCCATTCAGCTCATGCATATCTCGTCCTTGATACTAAAATAGGCCCCCCTTCTAGCTGAAGAATTAAATCAAATCTGAACTTCCACACATACTTCTCTCATCCGGAACCTGGTCCAATTCAACTCAAGCTTATAATGGAAGCCCCAAATTATATATTCCCTTTTTTTTTGATTTTCTGAATAATGGTTGGCGAATAAATACACAGATGCAAGTTACAAACAGGGTAAGGCAAATTTGGGGTATGCTTATGCAATGCGATATGCTAATGCAATGAAATGAAACATAAGCCAAAGAGGTAGAAAAGAGGTTGGTCAAATTTTGGGGTGCACATTAAGTCGGTAAAAATATCTAACCTCGTCGTCAGTCCTCTGACATCGCCGCCAAAAATAAACACCCAACCTCGCCGCTGAATAAACAAATTACTCCGACATCGCCGCCAGAAACAAACATCCAACCTCGCCGTTGAATAAACAAATTACTCCGACATCGCCGCCAGAACAAACATCCAACCTCGCCGCTGAATAAACAAATTACTCCGACATCGCCGCCAGAAACAAAATTCTCAACATCGCCGTTGAAGAATATAAATACTTGACATCGCCGCCAAAACAGACTTCTCAACATCGCCGTTGAAACACTAAATCATCTAACATCGCCGTCAGAACGAACTTCTCAACATCGCCGTTGAAGAATATAAATACTTGACATCGCCGCCAAAATAGACTTCTCAACATCGCCGTTGAGACACTAAATCATCTAACATCGCCGTCAGAACAAACTCTCAACATCGCCGTTGGGGAGCCCAATACTTGGCATTGCCGCCAAACAGACTTTTCAACATCGCCGTTGAACAAACAAATTACTCTGACATCGCTGCCAGAAACAAATATCCAACCTCGCCGCTGAATAAGTAAACTACTCTGACATCGCCGCCAGAAACAAATATCCAACCTCGCCGATGAATAAGCGAATCAAAACAAACTTCTCAACATCGCCGTTGAAGAATTAAATCATCTGACATTGCCGTCAGAACAAACTTCTCAACATCGCCGTTGAAGAATACTAAACCATCTAACATCGCCGTCAGCCCTTTCGCTAAATATAAGCGAGCAACAAGATTCAAACGAAATTAAGACCATCCATTGGTGATAGTCGCAAAATAACTCCGCTGGGGAAACACCATAAGCTGGGGTCTAGCCAACACACGGGCAAAGATACTAATCATCTGCGAGATTCATTTGAAACAAAAGGGTAACGACCTGGCTTATGTTTCACATGCATATGTTTGAATATGACGAAATGCTCCATTCAATTATGGAAATGCTTTGCGTTTGGGTGGATGCTATGCATGTATGTAGATGCAAATGAACCAACTTTAGCAAAATAAATGCTAAAGAGAAAGAGCCAACTCCGTTGAGTCACAGCTAGATACGCCTAGCGCAAACAAACTCATGCTGGGGAATGCAAGCCGTGGATGGCCTCCGAGAAAAACTTCTGGGTAAAACTGCTCTGCTAAGAACAAAACCACTCCGCTGAGGATCCAAATCAAACTCTGCTGCGGAAAACGTCCCGGATGGCCTATCAGCCTGCAACTCTTCCGGGGATCAAGCAACTTGGCTGGAGGCAACAACTCCACTCCACCGGGGAAATCAGTTATAAATGATTAGCCAGAACAACTCTACTGGGGAAACACAACAGATTGCTGAGGAATAGCTCTATTCTGACGGAGATTGAATCCGCTATCTGCTAGGGATTTTGAATAAGACTTAACGGGAATTTATCCCACACTTTCTCCGCTGGGGATGGAGATGAACGATCTCTGAGTCAGCCCTACTCTGTGGGAAGAAAATTAACTCTGCTAACTTGACTGTGGATTAGATAAGGAAAGAATCATCCTCAACCTCTGCTTGGGGAAAGTGACAACAGCTAGACAAATGTGTTATAACTGGCGCCAAGTTTATCAATTATGACCTTATTTAAAACAAATGTCTTGATTAATAGTTAGCAAAGCCCACAAGTTTATGTATGTAAGGTTTCTTCATCAAAAATATCAGGCGTTTCTTGCAAACAAAACGGTAAAAATTTAAAACTAGAACAAAAACTTTTTCTGAACAGTATATTTTATTGATAAAAGGCCTGAAAATAGGCAACTTTACATTGGATGCAACTCCTGAAAAGAGAAAGTCGCGCAAAAAGACAATCACAAGGAAAATATACAAAAATGTCGGCAACGTGGTACAGACAAGCACCATGTGACGACTCATCCATGACTCGCGTGGCTTTGACGCTTTCCGATGCTTTAACTTCCGAAGAGATTGATTTGAATGGTCGATCTTCGAGTCCTCCCTAGAATCCACTATGCTTGTGATAATCAATGCGCAGGCCGCAGTCATTTGCTTTAAAATCCCTAATTTTTGCCTGAATCGCCCTTGCGGGTTTTCGATTCACCAGGATACCCATTTTTGCCAAAGTTGCCCTTTCAGGTTTTCAACTTTGCGGGTTCACATTTTTCTTATATCCCTAATTTTTGCCCGAACCTATCCTTTCATGGTTCGCCGGGATGCCTCATTCTTGCCTGGATACTCTTTTCTTTCCAGCGAGCTTTCTTAAGCAAAATATTTTTTGACCGCGTCTGCGTTCACCGGGGATGTAAAATCTTCACCATCCATAGTTGAAAGCAGCAAGGCTCCTCCTGAGAAAACCTTTCTTACAACATAAGGACCCTCGTAGTTGGGAGTCCATTTGCCTCTGTGATCGTTCTGCGGTGGGAGAATTCGCTTCAACACCAAGTCGCCTGCCTGAAAGTTCCGAGGACGTATCTTCTTGTCATAGGCGCTCTTCATCCTCTTTTGATACAAACGACCGTACGCAAGAGACGCCAATCTTTTCTCATCCATCAAACTAAGTTGATTCAACCTGTTCTTTACCCATTCTGCTTCATCTAGTCTGACATCTGCCAGTATTCTTAGAGAAGGGATCTCGACCTCTAATGGCAGAACAGCTTCCATGCCATACACCAATGAGAAGGGAGTTGCCCCAGTTGAAGTACGCACCGAAGTGCGATATCCATGTAAGGCAAAGGGCAACATCTCGTGCCAATCCTTATAAGTTATCACCATCTTCTGTACTATCTTCTTAATGTTCTTGTTGGCTGCTTCCACGGCGCCATTCATTTTCGGGCGATAGGGAGAAGAATTGTGATGCTCAATTTTGAAACTCTGGCACAGTTCCTTCATCATCTTGTTATTCAAATTAGAACCATTGTCAGTAATGATCCTTTCGGGTATCCCATATCGACAGATGATATCTCTTTTGATGAATCGGGCCACTACCTGCTTTGTGACATTGGCATAAGAGGCCGCTTCGACCCATTTGGTGAAATAATCAATAGCCACTAAGATAAAACGGTGTCCGTTGGATGCGGTCGGCTCGATTTTTCCAATCATATCAATGCCCCACATGGAAAAAGGCCACGGCGACGACATGACATTCAAAGGACACGGCGGTATGTGAATCTTGTCGGCATAAATTTGACATTTGTGGCATTTCTTGGCGTACTTGAAGCAATCTGACTCCATAGTTAACCAATAATATCCTGCCCTCAACAATTTCCGAGACATGGCATGCCCACCTGCATGTGTTCCGAAAGCACCTTCGTGGACCTCTTCCATAAGCAAATTTGCCTCTTTTTCGTCCACGCATCTTAGTAGCACTAAGTCATGGTTTCTCCGATAGAGCGCACCGTCTGGATTCAGGTAGAAATTGCCGGACAATCTCCTCAAAGTCTTCTTATCTTGGGTAGATGCCCCAGGCGGATACTCTTGGTTCTTAAGAAAGTTTCGGATGTCATAAAACCATGGTTTACCATCAAGAGCTTCATCTATTGCGAATACAAATGCTGGTCTGTCGAGCCGTGAAATGACAATTATTGGAGCATCGTTCCAGAAGTTAACTTTGTACATTGAGGATAAAGTAGCCAAAGCATCAGCCATCTGATTTTCTACCCTCGGCACATGGTGAAGCTCTACTCGATCGAAAAAAGGTAGCAACCTCCTTGCGTAATTCATGTATGGAACCAGATTTGGCTGGCGCGTTTCCCACTCTCCCTTGATTTGGTTGACCACTAAGGCTGAATCTCCATAGATATCAAGGTTCTTGATTCTTAAGTCGATTGCTTCTTCAATACCCATGATACATGCTTCGTACTCGGCCTCGTTGTTGGTACATGGGAATGTTAACCTCGCGGTGAATGGTATATGGGACCCATGGGGAGTTGTAATGATTGCCCCAATCCCACTACCGTATGAGTTAACAGCGCCGTCAAAGATTAATTTCCACTGGGAACCCAATTCCGGTCCCTCGCCCGGCAATGGTTCATCGCAATCTTTCATTTTCAAGTACATAATGTCTTCGTCGGGGAAGTCAAACTTCATTGGCTGATAATCATCGACTGGCTGCTCTGCAAGGTATTCTGACAGAACACTACCTTTAATAGCTTTTTGAGATACATATTGAATATCATATTCTGTCAGAATCATCTGCCACCTAGCGATCCTTCCTGATAGCGCCTGCTTTTCGAACACGTACTTAATTGGGTCCATCTTTGAGATCAACATGGTTGTGTGGTTTAGCATATACTGCCTTAGGCGCTTAGCGGCCCAAGCAAGTGCGCAACAAGTCTTTTCTAACATTGAATATCTGGATTCACAGCCTGTGAACTTTTTACTCAAGTAGTAAATTGCGTGCTCCTTTCTTCCAGTCTCGTCGTGCTGACCGAGAACACAACCCATAGAATTTTCAAGAACCGTTAAGTACATTATCAATGGTCTCCCAGCCACCGGGGGCATCAGTATTGGGGGTTCTTGTAGGTATTCTTTTATTTTCTCAAACGCCTTCTGGCAATTCTCGTTCCAAACGACCGCCTGATCCTTCTTTAGAAGTTTAAACAATGGCTCACAAGTGGCAGTGAGGTGAGATATGAACCTTGCAATATAGTTCAACCTACCTAAGAAACCACGAACCTGCTTCTCAGTCTTTGGTGCTGGCATTTCTTGAATCGCCCTGATCTTCGCGGGATCAACCTCAATACCTTTCTCACTAACGATGAACCCCAACAGCTTTCCTGACCGTACGCCGAAAGTACATTTGCTTGGATTCAACCTCAATTTGAACTTCCTCAACCTCTCAAACAACTTCAGAAGATTCACCAAGTGCCCCTCTTCCGTTTGGGACTTTGCAATCATATCGTCGACATAAACTTCGATTTCGTGATGCATCATGTCGTGAAAGAGTGTGACCATTGCTCGTTGATAAGTTGCCCCTGCGTTCTTCAACCCGAAAGGCATTACTTTATAGCAAAAGGTCCCCCAAGGTGTGATAAAAGTCGTTTTCTCCATATCTTCCGGCGCCATCTTAATTTGATTGTATCCGGAAAAACCGTCCATGAAGGAAAACACCGAGAATTGCGCGGTGTTATCAACAAGCACGTCAATATGGGGAAGCGGGAAATCATCCTTTGGGCTTGCTCTATTCAAGTCCCTATAATCAACACACATCCTAACTTTGCCGTCCTTTTTAGGCACGGGCACGATGTTAGCGACCCAAGGAGGGTAGTTGGCCACAACAAGAAATCCGGCATCTAACTGTTTCTGAACTTCTTCCTTGATCTTCACTGCCATATCTGGCCTTGTTCTTCTCAATTTCTGTTTGACAGGAGGACATTCCTCACGAAGAGGCAGACGATGAACCACGATGTCCGTGTCGAGTCCTGGCATGTCCTCATATGACCAAGCAAAAACATCCTTGTACTTTTGGAGTAACTCTACCAAACATTGCTTGACATTACTTTGCAGTGTAGCCCCTATTCTGACCTCCTTCTTGTCTTCTTCTGTTCCCAGGTTGATAACTTCAACTTCCTCCTGATGAGGCAGGATGACCTTCTCCTCTTGTCTTAACAATCTGGCAAGCTCCTCAGGCAGGTTTTCGTCTTCTTCGATCTCTTCTTCGGCTTGAAAGATCGGATTGTCAAAGTCATACCGAGTCATAGACGAGTCTGAGTCGGTGGCATCTGAAATGTGCAACCTGCGATGATGATGATTTTATGCTTTTAAATGATATGCAAACAAAAACACAAACCACATTGCCATTTTATTGTTAAAGATAAAAATAAGAACAACAAGGATCACAAAATTCTGAATGAAAAGACGCCTTTTAATTGATGATAAAAAGATTGTTCACATGCATAAAGATAGGGCCCTACAAACAAAGTCCATTATGCCTTGAGCAGAGCATATGGAAATACATTAATCAAGACAAATCAATTACTCTTCATAAGTCACTGTGATAATTTCCTCCATGCTCCAATTCTTCAAGCCCTGGCCGGGGATGCATGGCTGGATCCACGCATCCATATCACAGTCGCTGTCCCCTTCTTCGTCTGATATGGCATTAATTTGATCGAAAATGACTCCACCGCTAGTAAATTGGACAGAACCTTTGTAACGTGGAGCGCTTTGTGAAGATGATCCATGTGGGCTATATCCCAATCCGAACTTATCTTGTTTGTTTGGGACGCTCACCACTTGTCCCCATCCTTGTGTTGATCCAGATTCCACTACGGCCCGTGCTTCCTTGTATGACGACATGGCAACTTCTGGAGCCTTGACCTCAACCGGTGCCTTCTCCTTGATTTGGACAGTCTCAAAAGCCTGACACAGCGTTTCTTGGATTTCGCCGTCGACTTCCACATATTTGAATGAAGACAGATGGCTCACCATGATGTCTTCTTCCCCGCAAACGGTCACAATATTCCCATCCACCATATATTTCAATTTCTGGTGTAAAGTTGATGTTACAGCGCCTGCTAGGTGTATCCAAGGCCGACCCAAAAGACAACTATAAGCAGGCTGGATATCCATGATGTAGAAAACTGTTTCAAACACCTATGGGCCTACTTGGATAGGCAGAGTTATTTCCCCAAAGACAGATCTTCGGGTTCCATCGAAAGCCCGCACGACCAAATCACTGGGCGTACAATATAGACCCTGATGATCGATCTTCATCAATGCCTTCTTCGGCAACACATTCAAAGACGACCCTGTATCAACAAGTACATGTGACATCATTGTTCCTCGGCATTCAAGTGAAATGTGCAGAGCCAAGTTGTGGTTCCTCCCTTTTGGTGTCAAGTCACGGTCTGTGAACCCCAACCCGTTACCTGCATTGACATGGGCCACCACGCCTTCCAACTGATTCACGGATATCTCTTGAGGTACATAAGCATTATTCAAAACTCTGAGCAAAGCATTCCGGTGAGCCTCAGAACATAACAGCAGTGACAAGATAGAAATCTTTGAAGGAGTTTGTTGTAAATGATCCACAATTTTATAGTCACTTTTTCTTATTAAGCGCATGAATTCCTCCGCATCCTTCAGCAACGCTTCCTCTCCTCTGGCCTGAGAATTCTCTTCCGCTATGACCTTACCCTTACCTTTATCAGCCCTTTCTGTGCTTACTTCGGGAGGTGCAAATACTCTCCCGCTCCGTGTCATTCCTCCAGTTCCTACCAAATTATCAACAGAATCCAACGGTGAACCTCTCAGTTCCTGCTTTTGGCCATTGCAGTAGACCTCGGCCCCATAGTTCCAAGGAATTGCTTTAGAACTTTCATAGGGTACGGGCCCTGCCTTTGTGAATATAATAGTGGGCCTCGCCGGAGGCGCAGAAATTGTAATTGTTTTGTATGGGATGGATATGGTGGCCACCTCATCCTTATCCTTGATGATTACCTCTTCAGCATTTTTCTCACAGATTCTATCAAATTGTAACAACCCGTCATCCATCATGTGCTGTATATGGTTCCTTAGGTTCCGACATCCTACCGGACAGATCATACAGTCTTCGCAATCCTCTCCGCAGCCTGGGAATACCCCTCCTTCTAACAACTTGCTCTTTACGAAACTTAACGGCGTCTTCAAATCCTCTACCCTGGATACCAAGTTCAGGCCTTCCTCACTGTCAATAGCATTTACACCGCCACCCTTACCATGGTTAGGCATGGGATTTCGATCCACACTTGGCGCATCCTGATTGAAATTGATAGCTTTACTATCGATAAGGTCTTGTACCTTGTGTTTGAAGGCTTTACAGTTGTCAATACTGTGGCCGGGGGCGCCAGAGTGGAATTCACACCTAGCGTTGGCGTCATATCCAGGAGGTGGTTGGCCAGTTAGAGGTGCCATTGTCCTTTTCTGGACCAACTGCAGTTGAATTAAGTGTTGTAGCAACTGAGCGTATGGCATTGGCGGTGTGTCAAAGTGTCTATCCGCCACCCTTCTCCTGTCCTGGAACTGTCTTGGTGCATAATTCTGTTGTTGAGGTCGCTGCTCCTGTTGTTGCCGCGGCTGTTGTTGTGGAGGCTGTGTCGCCGGGATGGCAATACTCGCTATTTGTGACGGTTGCTGGTAATACGGTCGCTGCTGACGTTGATCCAAGTATCTCTTTCGGTTGTTAAAGCCGTACACTGAATTTGTTTCATTATCCTTTTTCTTCGCACCAAAAAACTTTCTCCCACCTCCAGATGAGGTCCCTTCCGCTGCTTGAATTTTCCCCAATTTTATACCGTTTTCAACTCTTTCGCCCGTGATAATTAAGTCCGAGAAGCTTCCTGACATGTTACTCACCAACTTCTCGTAGTAGATTCCGGGCAACGTGGCCACGAATAGATCGATCAGTTCTCTTTCCACCATGGGAGGTTGAACCCTAGCGGCAAGCTCTCGCCACCTTTGGGCGTATTCTTTAAAACACTCATTGCTTCTTTGGGATAGATTCTGCAACTGCACGCGATTTGGTGCTAGGTCACTATTATACTGGTAATGCTGGACAAAGGCTTCTGCTAAATTCTTCCAACTTCGGATATTGGCAGGTTCCAAACCCATGTACCACTCCAGAGAAGGTCCTGACAGACTATCTTGGAAGAAGTGCATAAGCAACTTCTCGTCATCAGAGTATGCCGACATCCTTCGAAAATAGGAGCGGATATGCACCTTTGGACATGTCGTTCCTTTGTATTTATCGAAATCTGGCACCTTGAACTTTGGAGGAATCCTAAGTCCTGGAATTAGTCCCAGATTGGACATGTCAAGTCCCATAGTGTTCTGGCTTTCCAGAATGCTCTTCATCTTTTCTTCTATTTCGTCAAACCTTCTATTAGTGTCGGATCGTAACCCTCCCCCAAGGTCTCTCATGGAGAAGATGTCATCTTGTTCATCTTGGTCCCATTGAGGATTCACGCTAGTAGGTATGGCACCTGCCACAACCGGGATGGGGATCCCAGTTTGTTCTCTTCCGCCCGGAAGGTTGACTACGGTTGGGCCACCGTTGACTTGCGAGGTTCCACCATTAGCAGGAGGAGGAACAGCAGCAGCCCCGCCGTGCAAGACGCCACTTCCATCCACTTGAGCTATTAAGGGTTGAACCAACGTCCTTAACTGGTCCTGCCCATTGGCCACCCCCTGCATCATCTCCATGAATTGCGCCATCTTCTCACGAAATTCCAAAAGCTCGGCTTGAACCTGATCCATAATTCTCTGCTGATTTCCCCGCGTGTTGTAGGAGTGTTGAGAAGTCAGCTTGCTCTTCCTCTTTCCCTTTCTTTCTGTAGAATGGCAAGCGGTGTGAGGTCGAGTTTCAGGGAATGCAAAATGATGCGCCAGTTTATGCGAATGCTCAAGAGACTTTCGAAACCTATGACTATAACCGGTATTATAGAATTGCGAATGAACAAATAATAAAGAAAACACAATTAGACCAAAAGCAAATTCTCATTAATTGGGAAGATTCAATACAAACATTTGCTGACTATGTCGAATAACAATTCTCATTACAAGGAAAACACTAAATGACCGGAAATCAAGAGTACTAAAAACTAGAATTTCTCCTTTTGGAGACGCTCTTCAAGCTTCCTCGTCTCGAACATGAATCTCCTGACCATTTGGTCACAGAGCTGGATAAAGTGGTGAACAGAAGGGGGAATATCATTTCCTTCCAAATCTTGAATGGCGCTCTCTAACCTCCATGGGATATCACGGATCATAAGGTTGCAATGCTCCACCAAATTGTTGTACCTAGCACGGCACGTATCTAGAGTCGACTGGTAATAACAAATAGAATCCACATGGGTGTCCAGCAACTCATTGAGCTGAGCCTCTTTCTCGAGCCACTGCGCACCGTCTCTTTGCAAGGCCTCAAAACGATTCCTCCACAGAAGGGCTGTCTCTTGGGCGGTCTCCAATTCTTGACACTTGTTATTCCACACGTCAGATGTGACATATGAACCCCTCAAGGCCTCCTCTTTGAGTCTTCGTTCACTTTCCGCTAGGGTCAAGGCACTTCTTAGTTGTTCCTCAAGATTCCCAATATCAGCTTCAAGGTTCTCTCGTATTTCCTTTTTCTCGGCAGAGGCAATCTCAAAGAAGTGCCATGCCCTATCACAAGAAGCTTTGGTGTCTTTTAGGCGCTGCCGGAGAGTTGTTAATGATGCGTCAGCCCCTTCGTAACCCTGTTGGTACCTGACTCTCAGATCCGTTTCTAATTTTAGCTTTTTGCTACTCTCAGCCGCTTGATCCTGTTCAAACTCCACCTTTCTTTTGTACTGACCGTTCTCCACATTTGCTTGGTGGACTTCATTCTGAAGGTCCTGATTCTCCTTAGTCAATCTCTCCACCATTAGCTTCAGTTTTTCATACTCTTCTATGGGTACATGAGTGGGAGCAGGAGGTGCTTCTCGCATAGAGGGCTCTAAGGGAAATGGCAACGACTTTTCAGCTACTCTGGCTAATAACCACCGGTTGTATGGCTCCTTTGCCACACAGTTCTTCGCTTTTAACTCCTTCCTTCCCTTTGTATGAATCTTGCCCCAAGCCTTAGCAATCTTCCTGACAAACGCATGGTCCTCTGATGTCGCTAGCAAAAAGAAACTCTGAACCTTCTCTGCTTCGGGCTCGCCCTCCATAGCATAGCCCAACTGACGTAATGCCATGACTGGGTTATAGTTAATACAACCGGCCCTACCGATCAAAGGTACATTACTGAATTCTCCACAACTGAAGATGATTTCCACATCATAGTACTCGTGAGAGTACCAAGCAATATCACTAGCTTCTAGGGACATGATGCGCTGAGACCATTTCAATTCCTTCTTGTTTTCCACGAACGGTCCTTTCTTGGGCAAATGAGAAGCATACCATTTGTATAGTAGGTGAGAGCAGCATTGGATCGTCCCCGCCTTCTTTTCACTCCTCCAATGAATAGAGTGATAAACATCGGCGAGGAGTGTGGGGATGGGATTCTTCTGCATAAAGAGAACAATGGCAGTGATGTCTATGAAATTGTCCACATTTGGAAAGAGGACAATCCCGTAAATCATCAGAGCAACACTTATACCGAATTTTTCCCAATCTTCATCAACCTTGTACTGAGCGGCCTTTTCTAGCAAAAACTTCAATGGAAAACCCTGAACACCCCCTTTACCGGTTAGACCCTTCTTGACCTCTTCTTTGGTCATATGAAGAGCAAGAGCAATGACAGCAGGTTTTGGTTCTTCTTCCAAACCTGTATAGACAGGTTGGTCCTTAATCTTAATGTTCAAAATGTGAGAATATTCTTCCAAGGTGGGAGCCAACTGGTAGTCTTGAAAAGTGAAGCACCGGAGAGGCGCATCATAAAATTGAGCCATAGCGTACAGGGCCCAGGTATCAACTCTGGAGTGGAGAAGATCAAGCAGTTTCCCATATTCCCCTTGAAAGTTGATCTTGATAACTTTCGGCACGTCAATCAGAAGGTCTTGAATTGATTCCAATTTTGGTTCCCTAAACTTTATGGAATTTGTGCTTCTCTTTCTTATATCAGCCATTGAGTTCACCAATACCTGAGATAATCATAGCTTCTTAAGTCTCTTGATATGCAAAATGATATGTAATGCAATGTTTTATGAATGCATATGACAATGGAACAATAATAAGATCAACATCACAAATCCTGCAAGACAAGAACACAAGGTATCTTTCCATCGGGTGAGCAATCTACTGGTTCGAGAGGGCGTTCCAAAAGGCTTTTCAAACAAAGTCCTATGCACTAACCCTCAAAAGTTTCCCATCATAACGACTACTCGTAAGACGGTACTCCTTTCAAAAAGGATGAACACAGCGTCATGTTTTAGTAACCTTTGGAATAAGGTTCTACAAAGGTCCTCAGAATCGCGGACTCCCAAGTTGAAGATAAGAATGTCATTACGACTACACGTAAGACATAATCATTCCAACGGGGTCTCATCTGAGCGGTGGAATTCGATCCAACTCAACGAGTCCTAAGTCTCGCAAATCAGAAAGAAACCACCTCCTAACTTAGTGCATACTCGAAAGCTCGGGTAGAAAGCTTTATCCTCACAAACCAAACCAAATGAACCCAAGAAGTTAGAAAGAAACATAACCATAAAATAAATAGCAAAACAAATAAAGCACAAATGCGACAAACAAAATAGGCGTGGCTTGCTAGGCATCCCCAGCAGAGTCGCCAGCTGTCGCTACTCGAAAAATGCGTCGCGCAACGACGGGGAGGCGAAAAGGGTAGACAGAAGAGTCGCCACCGAACTTTATTTATCCCGTGAGGGGAAAGGAAAATATCGAGAAAACCTTAAGAAAGAAATGGACAAGATGGTCTCGCAACCATGAACGGGTTCAGAAGCCGGTTATGCGAAGGGAAGGTATTAGCACCCCTCGCATCCATCGTACTCGATGGGAACCTTTTGTTTGTCGATGTGTGAATTTATCTGCTTAAACACTATGCTATAAGAGGTGTTCCACGGGGTAAAGAAAGAGAGTTGAAAACAGGAAAAAGAGATAATAGGGGGAAGAAGAGAAAGAACAGACTCGGTAGGGCTTCGCAGTCCTATGCCTACGTATTCTCAATGAGAAAGTCAGAGTCGACGTAGTTCGGGGAAACTACGAATATTGGGGGATGTGCTCGCCAAGGATTGTGGCCCTTGTGCCTACGTATTCTCATCTGGTATGAGAAATCAGAGCAGCCGTAGTTCGGCCTACGGTTTGTTGATGTTTTTTTATGGATGATGCTATCGTGCGCATTCTAGCAGTTAGGTGTTTTGCTGCTCGCTCGTTGGAGACTTAGGCATTACCTGTTTGCGGTAGAACAGACGTATCATATCCTTTTTGAAAGGTTGGTTTTCGCCATGTGAGGCAAGGTATCATGTTTGATTGGTTGAGATTGTTTTTTGGGCGAGATATGTCCTCAGATAGTAACCCCTACGGGTAGTACCCAATTTTTTATCTCAAAGTTTTTGTTATAAAAGGTGTGGCGAACGAGGCGTCTTCGTATTGAAAGACGAACGCCGAAACCACCCTCACTACAGTGGGCATCCCTACGCTCGAAGAAGAAGAGGTCTACACCCAATCCTCTCTCTTTAATTCAATGCAAAGAGGACTTCGTTCTCTTATTAAAGATGTTTTTGGGTTTTGAATGGTAAGTGCTTTGTGACAGAGAACCCTACGGTAAACGTCAGCACTCGGGATAGGAGAAGGCCTACGCCTAACCACTCCACGACCATTCAAGTTTTTGTTATGAAAAGATTTGAAAATGCACTCGGTACGGGACCGAGGTTTTAGGTGTGAAAATTGTGGAAGGAAGTTGTGAAAGCAAGATGGTGGATAAAGAAGTCACGTCTTCGTATTGAAAGACGAGTGTCGAGACCGCCCTCACTACAGTGGGCATCCCAACATTCGAAGAGGAAGAGGTCTACACCAAATCCTCTCTCTTTAATTCAATACAAAGAGAAATGATATTATTGTTGAAAGTAAACTCAGTACGAGACCGAGGTTTTATGAGGAAACGTTGGAAGCGTCTTTGCGTTGACAGACGAGCATCGAGACCACCCTCACTACAGTGGGCATCCCTACGCTCGAAGAAGAAGGGGTCTACACCCAATCCTCTCGTCGAATTCAATACAAAGAAATGATTTTTAGGGAGATGAGATTTGAAAATGGACGGGAAATGTCTTCGTATTGAAAGACGAGTGTCAGAACCACCCTCACTACAGTGGGCATCCCACCACTCGGAGAGGAAGAAAGTCTACACTTAATCCCCTCTTTTTAATTCAATACAGAGAATATTGTCTTTAGGAAGGTTTGATAGCATCAGTAAATTGAATCGGGACAAGAAACAGGGAGAGAAAAGAGGTGGTCTCAGATCCTTCAATTCTCATCAATAATTTGACAGAGGATCGAAGGAAATGTCGTCATCGACCAAAAGGAAAATGGAACAAATAATCTAATAAAAAATGAGAAATTAAATTAACTCTACAATAAAATAAACATCAAAACTTAAACATAAAATATTTCTAAGAAATTAAGTGGAATATAATATAGAAAACATATATATAAGCTATTTTAAAAAAGTTAAAAAGATTATATAAGAAAAGCTAACATAATATATACATAGTTTTATAAAATATAAAATATGTGACATATATACAAACGCTGAAGAAAATAAAATATAAAATTTCACTAAAACTGGTTTAACTTTTATGTTTACAAAAAACTAAATATTTACAGTAAAATACATGACAATCTAAATATCTAAACCTAAATCTAATTTAATCAATGTTTAACAAAAGTAAACAGAGCCCATTCATCACCACACACGGTCAGCAGGCGTGGAAAATGAAACACGGGCCAAAGGAAACCCAACTACACGGTCCAAGGCATGGAAAACAAAAGCAGTCTCTCACCAAAGAAAGAAAGAAAAAAAGAATGTGGTTCATATGCATTCAATCCATGGAAGATCCAAAACACACTCTGGAAATACCATCCGTTCAAAGCAAAAGTTACGGTTAACAGTGGCTGAGATATTCTCTCTGAAAGCTTGGATTCTCACTTCCTCCGGTCCGGTTTCGACGCGGTGTTGATGTTTGGATTCTCGGCTTTAATGGCGAATTCGTTTTCAGTTCATTCTAATCAAGTTTGATTATGATTTATGCTTAAATTCACTCTTTTTTGATTCGTTTCACTTTTTCTCCTTCTCAGATTTCTGTTGTGTTATTGAGTTTTCGGAAGGATGAAGTTTAGAAAGAGATCCGAAAATGGTGAGTTGGGTAGTTTGATGGAGGATGTTATTGTGTTGCTGCGAGGGAGTGTTTATGGTTTGATGAAGATCTGGTTTCTGAAGTTTGTTTTGAAGCTAATGAGTTTGTTGTTTGGATCTGAAGAAGGTGTTTCAATGGAAGTAGGTTGAAGGAGTTTGAGTTTTGTGGTAGCGTTTTGGGTTGTTGTTCATGGGAGATTCGTGAGGGTTGTTATACTCAATGCCAGGAAACAAGACAAACCAAACAAAACAGATCAAGATTATGAAGACAGTAGGAGTAACAGAATACTTACAGAATAATACCACCAGATTGTTGATGCAGAACACAGGTGAGCTTCTTCCTCAATCTCCCTTTTTCAGTTCTTTTTGAGTGAAAGCAGCTAGGGTATCCTCTGTAGTCTCTTCCTTTAAGCTTTTATAGTGAGGTCAATTAGGTTTAGCAGACCAACTCTTGAGGCCCTGAAACCCTCTGCACCTTAGGCTTTAGGTTTGGTCTGCTACTAACCTGTCCTATTACCATTTCTGTGCTAAGACTGTGGTGCTGTAATTGCCTACAGCTGCTCTGTATTTGCCATTTTTGTGAATGTGTGTCTGCTGTCTCATTTTTTCATGTCCCTGAATTTATTTATTTAAATTGAAAATATCTGATATATTTTAACCTGCATTTTCACTGTGGTATCACAACAATTTTACTGATACATTTAATTTCTTTGCAGGTTTATCATCTTTAGCCAAAGAGCCAAATTTCATAGCTTCCTCAAAAGTCCAGTTTCGATTTGCATCTACGCGGATAATAATCTGGCAACCAACTTTCTTTCTTACTTCTTGTATTAATGTGGCATCTTGCACTGGATCACGGCCACGTGCTACCTTCAGCTTAATTGCAGAAAATCCTTGTTTGACTAATGCGGCAGCAACATTAGCTACTTCAGTTGCAGATTTATTTGAATCAAGTAGCGCACAAATCAGAACTTCTGATGATTTTTCACATTTGCTGCTCACATTTGTTGAGGGATTGAGTATGTCCAACAAGTTGGAACCTTTATACTTTCAGTAGATAAACTCTCTTGTCTTGTCAAATCTGATTTATTCAATGATCCCTTATCATCTTCAATCTTGTTCTTAGAACTGCAGCCTTTAAGAAATATTTCCCCTTTTTCAGTAAAAAAAAAAAGGAAGCTGAATACATGCAACAGCTTATGCACTGACTGTCTAACAAGAGAAGAACCTGTGACCCTGCTCCTTCGGCCCCATCCAGTCACGATATCTATCCGGCTAGGGCTAACCCCAGATATCAGCATCTGTTTCTTGGCTTGCACTTGTTGCAAACGATCTTCCAAACTATTCTGGAGCGGTGTTCCAGTTAGACACCAGCGGCAGTGTGAGGACAGGGCAATAGTAGCCTGGGCAACCTGACTTTTATGGGCTTTAATATGATGAGCTTCGTCTAGCACTACTCTGAACCATTGGACCCTGTGGTAGATGCTATTCTCTCTATCACTTTTGTATGAAGCTGATAGGACACCATATGTTGTCAAGACAACATCATACTCTAACAACAAATCAACATTATCAGTTCTACCCCCACCATAATGAACAAATATAGATATGCTGCCTGATTTTGAATGTGTTTCAAGCTCGTCCTTCCATTGACCCAATAATGCCATGGGACAAACAATCAGAGTGCCACCCTCTACATTGTTAATATTCCTCCTCTTAGTTGTGAAAATGCTGTCATATAGGCTCTCTGCATTACTGTCTTCTGCCTTCACCCTGCCTGGATTACTTAGAATCAAGGCAATTGTCATAACAGTCTTTCCAAGTCCCATTGCATCCGCCAGAATTCCTCCTCTTGCTCTCTGTGTTGCTTGTGGAAATTTCTTTGCCGCCTCCCCAGTAAATATGTTCACATAAATTGTCTTTCCATTGCATATATTGTAGGCTGACCAGCAAGGATGTAGATTTCTATCAGCATTTTCATCATCAGCTCCCTTCTCAATTTCTGTCATCCAATACAGAGCTTGACTCTGGTAGGGCTTAAGATTACACATCAGGGTTTTTGGTGCTTCCTTCTCCTGTAAGTCAAAGACTTCAGCGGCTCCAACAAGTTTATTCAAAGTTGACTCTGAAAGAGCTTGTTCATTCTCATTTGGCTCTGGAAGTGGCTCACTGATGCCTTTTCTACGCTTATTAACAGGCAAAACTGAAGCTTCATCTGAATCAAGTTTAAGAATCCGCTTCCGAGCCTTCATTTCTTCAGGGGTGAAATCAGCCTTCCTATATGGCTCAATCTCTAGTATGTTTAACAGTGTAAGGAGGGGGTAAGCAGCAGAGTTAATGTGGCCACAAGCCTCTAGCCCCCAAGAGGTATCAACAGACTCCGAGAATACAGATTGATGAACATAAAAACTTACTAACAACATTATTTCTTGCATCATTTCCAATTTGTATGGTGTGGCAATGCATCGGCCTCGAACTTTAACATTTCCAGTCTGCACAAGAGGCATGACGGATTTTGCCCATTCCATTGGCAGCCTCCCAACCACTCCAGAACGCTTGGTAGAGACACGAACAATCCATTGGAACTTATAAGAGGTATTTGGGTCAGGGAAATTAAAATAAACAATCTCATTATCCACCAATCTTTTTAGTCCTCTAGCTGTTGAAGTAGCAATCTCAATCTTCCTTCCAAGCAATGACCACCCAGGTTCAACAGGAAACTCACCATCCTCAAGATTCGGAATCTTCTTCTCTTCCACTACATCTTTCTTCACCGCCTTCAAAACCCTAACTTCGTCATTAACAGCAGCTTCTTTCCTTTTCACTACCTTCAACACCTCCAATTCATCACTATCTATTTGCTTCTCCTTGTAAGCTTCTTCATTTGATCGAATCCGCGTTGTTTCAGTAATTGGATCAGCAATGACCGATTCCTGTGTCTCACCAATCACATTGATACTGACAGCTTCTTCATTGGTTCGAATAGGTTCTTCAACTTCCATTGACTTCACCGATTCATCTACCAATCCGGCCTTAAGCGATTCCTGAGTCTCATTAACCACATCAACATCAGCACTCTCAGTATTCTTTTGAATAATTGATTCAACTTCCATTGATTTCATTGATTCGTCAACAGTGGCAACTTGTGCGTTCGTAGCCTTTAGAAAATCGTCAAACAAGAGCATTGAACGCTGCTCCACGGAAGGTTTGACATCTTCTTCTTGAGGCTCGTCGTTCACCTTGTTCATCGGGGTTTTGCATTTTGTGTTTTTTGTGACATTCTCCAGCTCGGCCTGTGTTTCTCTCAACTCGGCCCTAAGGTCTCTAACTATTTCCTCAGCTTCCTGGAGTTTGAGCTTCGAGCTCCTCAATCTTCTTTTGCTGACTCAATGATGTCAGCTCTGCTTCTTTGACCTTAGAATCAAGCATTTGTTTGAGTCTAAGAACCATGCGAAGTGCTTCATCTTTAGTAGAAGCAAGCTCTTGCTGAAATCGAGTGGATTTTCTCTCAGAAACCATTATTCTCGCAGCTGCTTCCTTCGCCGTATTGAGTATGATATCGGCATAAGCCTTCTTCAAAGCCGTTAATTTCTCGGAGTCGTCCATTGTCGTTTAATGCATCAGAATCAGAAAGAGAAATGAAATATCTGGTGGTTTCGTCGGTTAAGCAACGAACGAAAAACAAAAAGAAGTGAAAGGGGAAAGAGTGAATTATGGGTTATGAGTTTGTTTCTGTTTTTTTTTTTTAATTTTCTGTCATGAAACGGGCCGGGTAGCACATGTTGTATGATGAATACAAAGTTGGTGACATGAGACAATTTGTTTGTTGCTTTTGCAAATAGAATTCCATGAATTTCCTTAGAATCTTCATGTTAATCCAACAACTTCAATTGCTTAATTTATAGCCTCCTTGAAGTACAAACCAAACATTGAATTATTCTTCTTAAAACATGGTTAAACATAAATCAAACTCGGATCTCGAATGAATTATATTTCTGAACCAATAAAAACCAACAACAAACAAATCTCTGAAATTTTTATTTGCACTACCATATCATCCTTTCACCATACAACAAACTCTTATTCAACAACATGCCATTCAGCTCATGCATATCTCGTCCTTGATACTAAAATAGGCCCCCCTTCTGGCTGAAGAATTAAATCAAATCTGAACTTCCACACATACTTCTCTCATCCGGAACCTGGTCCAATTCAACTCAAGCTTATAATGGAAGCCCCAAATTATATATTCCCTTTTTTTTTGATTTTCTGAATAATGGTTGGCGAATAAATACACAGATGCAAGTTACAAACAGGGTAAGGCAAATTTGGGGTATGCTTATGCAATGCGATATGCTAATGCAATGAAATGAAACATAAGCCAAAGAGGTAGAAAAGAGGTTGGTCAAATTTTGGGGTGCAACAACAATCAAATCAAGATGGCACCTGAAGATATGGAGAAGACTACATTTGTGACACAGTGGGGCACCTTTTGCTATAAGGTAATGCCATTTGGTTTGAAGAATGCAGGGGCAACATATCAGCGTGCTATGGTGGCTTTGTTTCATGATATGATTCATCATGAGATAGAGGTATATGTGGATGATATGATAGCCAGGTCTCAGAATGAAGAACAACATCTTGATCATCTGCACAAGTTGTTTGAGAGGTTGAAGAAATACAGGTTGAGATTAAATCCAAACAAGTGTACTTTTGGAGTTAGATCTGGAAAGCTCTTGGGTTTCATTGTCAGTGGAAAATGTATTGAAGTGGATCCTGCAAAAGTGAAAGCTATACGAGAGATGCCAGCTCCCCGTACTGAGAAGGAGGTTAGAGGTTTCTTGGGACGATTGAACTACATTGCAAGATTTATTTCCCAATTAACTACCATCTGTGAGCCAATCTTCAAGTTGTTGAGGAAAGATCAGGTGATGGAATGGAATGATGAGTGCCAGACTGCCTTTGATGAAATCAAGAGATATTTGCTAGAACCTCCAATTTTAATGCCACCAGTTGATGGAAGACCCTTGATTATGTATTTAACAGTATTAGACAACTCAATGGGGTGTGTATTGGGGCAACATGACGAGTCTGGTCGAAAAGAGCAGGCAATATACTACCTTAGCAAAAAGTTTACCGACTGTGAAACAAGATACTCACTGTTCGAGAAAACTTGCTGCGCTTTGGCATGGGCTGCTCGCCGACTAAGACAGTATATGTTGACCCATACTACCTTGTTGATTTCGAAGATGGATCCAATCAAGTACATATTTGAGAAACCTGCTCTCTCCGGAAGAATTGCAAGATGGCAAATGATCTTGACGGAATATGATATACAGTATACTACTCAGAAGGCCATTAAGGGGAGTGTTGTTGCTGATCATTTGGCTCATCAAGCAGTAGATGATTACCAGTCAATGAATTTTGAGTTCCCTGATGAAGACATTATGTCTGTTACCAAAGAACCTGGACAATATGACGGACCTGAACAAGGATCCCGATGGACTATGGTTTTTGATGGTGCCTCCAATGCACATGGTAATGGTGTTGGTGTTGTGATTAGTTCCCCTGAAGGTTGTCATACCCCGATTACTGCCAGACTTTGTTTCTATTGTACCAATAACATGGCTGAGTATGAGGCATGTATCATGGGTATGCAAGTTGCTATTGAGATGAAGATTCAGTTCCTTGAGGTGTATGGAGATTCAGCTCTGGTAGTAAGTCAGATTAAAGGAGATTGGGATACAAAGCATGATAATCTCATTCCTTACAGAGAACATGTGTTATCTTTGATCCCACATTTCAAAGAGATTACTTTTGGACATATTCCACGAAGAGAGAATCAGTTGGCAGACGCATTGGCCACCATGGCATCTATGTTTGAGATAAGCTGGGATGATGAAGCTCCCAAGATTACCATTGATAGATTTGAGAAGCCTGCATACTGCAATGAGATTGACACTGAAGGGGCAGAGGAGAAGCCTTGGTTCTATGAAGTAAAAAACTATCTTGAAGCTCAGGAGTCCCCTGAAGGGGCATCTGTCAAAGATAGGAAGTTCCTGAGAAGGTTTTCTGCTAAGTTCTTTCTGAGTAATGGCATTCTGTATAAGCGTAATCATGATTCAACTATGCTTCGTTGTGTGGATAAGAAGGAAGCTACAGAAATTATGGAAGAGATGCATGATGGGACCTTTGGCACTCATTCTAGTGGTCATACCATGGCAAAGAAGATTTTGAGAGCAGGTTACTATTGGTCTACCATGGAAGCTGATTGCTATCAACACTCCAGAACATGTCACAAATGTCAAATCTATGCTGATAAAGTACATGTACCTCCATCTCCATTGAATGTGTTGACTGCTCCTTGGCCCTTTGCCATGTGGGGCATTGATATGATTGGTGAGATCAAGCCTACTGCTTCTAATGGGCATCGTTTCATCCTGGTTGCTATTGATTACTTCACGAAGTGGGTAGAGGCAGCTTCATTTGCATCTGTGACTAAGAATGTTGTGGCTCGGTTCATTAAGAATAATCTCATATGTAGGTATGGTATCCCTGAAAGGATTATCACTGACAATGGCTCTAATCTGAACAACACTATGATTACTGATCTCTGTACGCAGTTCAAGATTAAGCATCACAACTCTTCTCCGTATCGTCCAAAGATGAATGGGGCAGTTGAAGCTGCTAATAAGAACATTAAGAAGATTGTACAGAAGATGACTGTTACTTACAAGGATTGGCACGAGATGTTACCATTTGCTCTGCATGGTTATCGTACTACAATACGTACTTCAACAGGGGCAACCCCATTCTCCTTAGTCTATGGTATGGAAGCAGTTCTGCCTATTGAAGTTCAGATCCCCTCCTTGAGAATTATGAAGGATGCAGGCTTGGATGAAGATGAGTGGATTCAGACTCGACTTGACCAGATAAATTTGATTGATGAGAAAAGGTTAGCAGCAGTTTGTCATGGCCAGATGTACCAGAAACGGATGATCAAAGCTTTTAACAAGAAGGTTAAGCCAAAGGTATATCAGGCTGGTGACTTGGTAATCAAGCGTATCATATTACCACAGGGTGATCCTAGGGGCAAGTGGACTCCAACATATGAGGGACCATTTGTAGTCAAGACAGTGTTCTCAGGAGGTGCCATGATACTGACTGCAATGGATGGTGAAGACTTCCCACAACCTGTAAACGCAGACATAGTTAAAAAATACTACGCATAAAAAGAGACCCGCTAGGTTGACAGGCCTAGGCAAAAATAAGGGCATCCCGGCAAACCAAAAGGGTTTGGGCAAAAATTAGGGATATATATATAAAAAGATGTACACCCGGCAAGTCGAAAACCTGAAAAGGCGGCTTGGGCAAAAAAGGGTATCCCGGTGGATTGAAAACCTGAAAGGGCAATCCAGGAAAAATTTAGGGATTAAAGCGTATGACTATGTCTCGTTTGGATCACTCATGAAACTGCAACCAGTTGTACTACTTACTCAAGCTCAAACAGATAAAGCTCAATCCAATCGTTTCCGTCTCAACAGCAAGAAGATGAGATACTTGAGTGGCAATAGTAGAATTGAAACTCAATAGGATTATTTCCCACATAGCTGATTCTTTTTGTAAAACTTCATGACAAAATTCTCTTACTAGGGTTTATGTCTCCTTGTACAAACTTATCCGTGTATGAGTCACTTTTGATATAAATAAACTCCATCTTTTGAATCCAGATTTACTTTTACCCTATTTACATAAGCGAAACGTCCATTGGTTGTGTTTGAATGTATGTATGCCTTTTAATATGATTGATGTTTACCAGAAATGCATGAAAATGCAGTAATAGTATTTACTAAGGACGAACGAGGGAAGGATTTCAACGAAGCTTCGCCGGTTCATCTTTACAAAACAGTTACAAACCATCAGTAGGACTAATCCATTTTCACAAAGTCTAATCTCCCCTGGAATTTATATCCATCTCTTTTATCCTCATACGGATATACGGGAAATTACTTTCCAATAAGGGCACGATGAACGAAGACGGGATGTTATACTTATCCTACTATCCCCAACAACGGGAGGTTATCTATACCTTGCTATCCCCAACAACGGGAGGTTATCTATACCTTGTTATCCCCAACAACGGGAGGTTATCTATACCTTGTTATCCCCAGCAGACGGAGGGTTATATATTCTTCAACAACGAATCGGGATTTATTTTTCTTGGCCAGCAGTTGTTATACAAGGATATCCAGACACTTCCAGCAGTGTCATAGCATACATACATCATTTACATCATACCATAACATATATGTCTATAGTACATTACCTAAGTGCATCATGTCATACATGCATACATAAAGCATAAACTAATGTTGTTATACAGAATGCTACCTTGTTTTCAGGTTAATTATCCAACAAACAATCTTATGATCTTTGGGACTGCTTTATTGTAACCTCAGGGTCACTTTATCCTCCTGATGAGCTTCTTATTACTTTGGGACTGCTTTATTGTAACCTCAGGGTTATTTTATCCTCCTGATAGCCTCTCATGACTTCAAGACTGCTTTAGAGCTACTGATTGCTCTATCCTCCTGAAATCATCCTATTACTTCAAGACTGCTTTAGAGCTATTCATTGCTCTATCCTCATGAGGTCATATTACTACTTCAAGACTGCTTTAGAGCTATTCATTGCTCTATCCTCCTGAAGCCATCTAATTATTTCAAGACTGCTTTAGAGTTATCCATTGCTCTATCCTCCTGAAATTACATTATTATTTCAAGACTGCTTTAGAGCTACTGATTACTCTATCCTCCTGAAATCATCCTATTACTTCAAGACTGCTTTAGAGTTATTCATTGCTCTATCCTCATGAGGTCATATTACTACTTCAAGACTGCTTTAGAGTTATTCATTGCTCTATCCTCCTGAAGCCATCTAATTATTTCAAGACTGCTTTAGAGTTATCCATTGCTCTATCCTCCTGAAATTACATTATTATTTCAAGACTGCTTTAGAGCTATCCATTGCTCTATCCTCCTGAAATCATTACTTCAAGACTGCTTTAGAGCTATTGATTGCTCTATCCTCCTGAAGACATATCACATTATTATTTCAAGACTGCTTTAGAGCTGTTGATTGCTCTATCCTACTGAAGCCATTCTATTACTTCAAGACTGCTTTAGAGCTATTGATTGCTCTATCCTCCTGAAGCCATTATTACTTCAAGACTGCTTTAGAGCTATTGATTGCTCTATCCTCCTGAGGTCAGATTTATCACTTCAAGACTGCTTTAGGGTTATCATTATTGATTGCTCTATCCTCATGAAGACATGCTGTTACATCAGTATTACTCCAGACTCCTGACAGTTCTCATTATACTACTGAAGAACTTTCCCCTAGTGGCATCTTTAAGCCCACTCAATCATGTTCAACCAACCATCAATATCACTCCATGCACTGGTGAGTGCAAATTTTTGGGCTTTTGTGTTCAATCCCCTTCAACCTTCCAGGTTACGACTGGCAAATATACCAATCTAACCCCTCAGGTTTCAGAAAATTGAACAGGGGCAGCTGTTGCACCCCAAAATTTGCCCTCACAATACAAGACTTTGTGTTCCAAGAAGGTTCACAAGGTTCACAAAATTCACAATTGGTCAGAAGAGTTGACAATTCCCTCAGACAATGCACCTCCTAAGCAGTGCATCCAAAACTAGGGTTTTGACTTTAATCAGGCTAAATGGACTTCCAAGACTTCAAGTGAGCTTCATAACATCTTATATGTGTATAAGAACCCCCATGTCAAGTTTCAAGACTTTTCTCAAAAGTTTGCTCAGTCAGATGATCAGATAAGTCAAAAGCAGTCAATGCAGTTAAAAGGTCAAACTGAGGTCAACTGTGGTCAAACCAAAGTCAAACTTCATGATTTTTTTTTTTTGCCAACATCAAAGAGAGGTTGGGTGAGAAATATTATCATAATAACTGTAATACCCCAAATTTTGCCCTAAGATTTGTCGTCGCATTTCATTGCATTTAATCAATTACTAACAAATTTGTGTAGTCGTTTGACTTTTTGCAGGTAAATATCATATGGCATGCATTTTTTTTCTAAAAAGTAAAAATGGCACAATTGGCAGGAGGACATGTGTAAGGAGTTATGAGTGTGAGAGGTTGAGAGTTCGAATCTCACCTTTGTCACTTTTTTTTGTTTTTTATTATTTTTACTCTAAATTTTTCTATCTTTCATTAAAAAAATAACAAAAATAGTTTTTTATTATTATTTAATTATTATTTTCGTATTTTAATTAAATCATTTTTTAAAATATTATTTTTTTCACTTTTTTCTAAATTATTCATAAAAATATCCAAAAAATCATAAAATAAAAAATATTGAAAAAATTTTTGTTCTTTTTATAATATTTTTTATTTTAGGAATCAATAGGATTATTAGTTTTTATTTTAAGTTTATTTTAATTATTTTAAATTATTTAAATTTTATTTTTTCTTAACTAATTATTTAGTTTGGGCTTTAAAATGGGCTTTAGGGACATTATTGACAATTTGGTGTTAACCCTAATTTGTTCCCTATATATACATGTGTTGCCTTGTTGGAAAAAAAAGGGGGGAGAATGAAAAAAAACCTAAGAGGAGTGAGTGCCGTTTGCCGTTATTTAGTTTTCTTCTTCATCCATTACTATTGTTTCTTTTTCTTCATCGTTTACCGTTATTTCTTTTCCTTCATCTATTACTGTTGTTTCTTTTTCTTCATCTTTTACCGTTATTTCTTTTTCTTCATCTATTACCGTTATTTCTTTTTCTTTATCTATTACTGTTACGTTTATATATATATAATTTTTAAATTGTTAGAGTTTATATATATAAGATTTTTGATCGAATTATGTCAATACGATGTTTGCACATTTGTGTGCATGACGCGTGACATTTGTGTTAGTTCGATCTGGTTGCGATGATCGCATTTTTGTGTGAGCAATAATACTATTTTTTGCTTAATTTCTTTTTCTTTGCGATAAATTTTGTTTCGTCCGATTTAGATCTGGTTGCGATGAGCGCATTTCTGCGTTAGCAACATTGTTGGGTTATTTGGCACATTTAAAATTCATTATTGCTTTATTATTATTATTATTATTATTATTATTATTATTATTATTATTATTATTATTATTATTATCATTATTTATTATTATTATTATCATTATTATCATTATTATTACCATTATTATTATTATTATTGTTATCATTAATTTATTAAAATTTGTTATAATATAAAAATCTGTTTTTTAAAATAAATAACATTAACATCTTTTCCAAATTAATATGAAAACCTATTATTTTTAAAAAAAAAACTTTTTTTTTAGATAAATTTAAAATAATAACTAAAATCTTTTTTTAAAATAATAACTAGAACCGTTATTTATTTTATTTTATTATTGTTCAATTCAAATTTCATTATCATATTGTATCTGCTCCTCTCATGTAACCTCGCGAACTTAACAATCGCTCTTTAAATTCTGCCTTTAAATTTCTGCTTGCATGGTTTAAATTATGACATTATCTCTCTGTTTGCATGATTCAATTATCTCACGCGTTTACTATTATTTCTGTCACATTGCACACATCCGAAGGTTAGGTCTAGCTGTTTGGCCGCCGCGCCAATAGTCCGTAAAACTTCACACATTCAATTTCAAATCCTCAAAACTACAAACTACAAACCCTAATTTTCACAAATGCCTCGCCGCAGGCAAAATTACAATTTTACCCTTAGCATTAGGTCAAAGAGCCGCCGCGCTCATTTTAGGGTTTCCCGTCGTGGAATCCCTAATTTAACCCTAATTACAACTTAACATTTCAACGTAGAGATTTGGAGTTTCTACACTCCACGTAAGCGTGTCCTTAAGATGCGTTTATTCCCCTTGAGACCTTGACCACAGTCAAGAAGTTTCTAACCTCCCTATTGAGGGGAACTACGATTACTCTGATTCCACTCCCGTAAGGATACGTAGGCACAAGATGCGATGTCTTGCCGAGTAAACTTAGAATTAACCCCCTTTATTATTTATTATTGCTTATTTATATTTTATTTATCTTTGCTATTTAATTATTTTGCTTATTATTTTGTAATTGTTTCTTGGATGTAAAGTTGTTTAATTATTTAATTATTATTATGGTTAGTAATTAGGGAGTGTAACAACATGTATGTAATATTAAAATAAATTTAGATCACTTTTAAATAAAGATAATTAAAATAAACACGTCACACACGTAAGTCGATTTTAATCGCCGTCTCACTTTCTAAGGATATCCCTCAAGTTGCCTACGAATAATGGTTAAGTGGGGTGTATAAAGCAAGTCCCTCAAATAGAAAAATCATCAAAGTCCCTTATGGTTGCCTTTACGAATCGAGTCCCTTTCGAAAAATGATGATGGTCCCTTATATGTGTTTATTACATCCCACAATGGCCTTCAAAGTCAAATTGTCCCTCACATGTCCCTTAACATCCAAAGTAAGGACTACCTACTCCATTTTAGTAGGGATAGTCTTACTAAGGAAAGGATAAAGAATAAGAAAGACCTTAAAACATTAGGGTAGGCTACTCCTAGATGCTTGCTCACTTCAAAACTTTTTCACACTTAAACAAATTTCCAACAAAATTTTCAAACAAGTTTTTTTCACATCCATACACGGATTATTATTAAACTATTCTGAAATTTTTTGCTATTCACACACTACACTTTCAAAACAATTCAAAAGTGAGCTTAAGTACCTAAGAGCCCATGGATAACCATGGATGAAAAGGGTGCTAACACCTTCCCTTTTCATAACCTACCCCCCGGACCCAAAATATTCTCTAAGGTCTTTCCTGTTCTTTTATAACCTTTCCTTATGGATAAAATAAAAGTCGGTGGCGACTCTTGCTATCCGCAACATTGTTTAAAGTCAGTTCTCCCACCGTGTTACACTCCTCAATCCTTGATCCAATGGTAATGAAATGTTATGGGTAGGTGTAATATCACATTAGGAACATTTTGTATTCACATTTTGAGGTCAGATTCCTTATGAGTAAGGAGTTGACTTTTCGATCAACCGAACGATCGATCGATGACTACCGAGTCGAATGTTGATGTTCTGGGTATTTTGAGGTCTTGAAACTTCTTGAGTAGACTTTAATAAGCCATAGGAACTTCATGGACCATGATCCCTTCATTGGAACACCTTTTAAATCCAAAGTCAAACCATAGTTGACTTTTCCTGATCGAAAACCCTAATCGGGTATCCTGAACTGCGTTGTTCTTGATCCTTGGGTGACAACCTCAAATTGGATTCATACTTGATCCATTTTGATTATGTGGAGACTTATTTCATGGAGAACCAATCCAATACGTTGACTGATTAAACTCTTGAAATCTCGATTTTCGGCTGTATGGAACCCTAATTCTTGTATCTTAACAAAGACCAACTCGAAATAGGTTAAGGTTAAATAATCAAATGAATATGATCTAAAAATGATGATGAGGATCTAAGGGGTCAAAATTTTGGGTGCAACACATGCATCGGTGCATTTTACCGATGAAACGCAAAGAAAATCCTCTTCACTATAGAAATCATAAATCTGAACTACATTAGCTGAACTAATGTTGTCTGACTTGTTTGGACAGTCCCTCTTCCAATTGCCTATTTGCTTGCAACCATAACATTCTGCTATTTTTCTATCCTTGGACTTAAGCCTCTTTTTCTTTCCAGAACTCACTATCTTACCATTGCCTCTGCCACGCTCTTGACCTACTTTCACAAACAAACCTTCACCCGAACTTACTCTACTTTCCTCTACACTTTGGCGATGCTGTGCATGTTGCAAAAGAGTAGAAGAAATAAGATTCACGTGATTGTTTCCTTCCCATATGTGAGATTGGTCGCCAAGTGATCATAAGAGCTTCGTAAATAGCACAACAAAGTAATGGTTTTATCCTCATCGTCAACTTTCACACTAAGCCGTGTCAAATCAACGAGGATGTTGTTGAAAACATTGACATGAGCATGAAAATTGTCTCCTTCCTGCATCTTTAGGCTATAGAGACGCTGTTTCGCGAACAATTTGTTCTTAAGCGTCTAGGACGTGTTTTTTTTCCAATTTTTCCCAGAGATCATTCAGAGTTGTGAGGTCCAGGATACAATTCATCACGTCAGCAGAAACACAAAGTCTTATCAAACCTACGACCTTCTCTTTCATCTTGTTCCAATCAAAGGTTGTGATGCTCGTCGGTTTCTCATCACGTAGCGCCTTCTGTAAACCTTGTTGAGCCAATAAATTCTTAACACTCCTTTGCCATAAATTGAAATTGCTCATTCCGTTGAACCGAGTCACTTCGAATTTTACACCTCCAAGATTAACTGTCATCTGATAGCAATTGTTAAAACAGAAACATGAATACAAATCAAAGTAAAGAGAAACACGCCAAAATTTTGTTCACGCAATTTGGCCGATTTGCATACGTTTGCAACTATAGAGTAACTATAGTTTCCACTATTTATGTCTTGTGAATTGAATTGCATTGGATTATGTCTTGTGACCTGATCAGGAGGGGATCACGGACTGGCCACACTCCGTTGGGCTGCTACCTGTTCGTCGGGGTGAGAAAGAGGAGGGGGTGTACCTGCAAAGCACTCCGACGCCCAAGTAAGAAGTTGGACAAAGAGGAAGCAATAGTACAGAAAAAGGGGCAAGATGTGAATTACCTGACCCTCTTGAGGAAGAGGGTATTTATAGAGAGACCCCAGCGCTGGGCCAACGGTCATTCGAGGTGGGCTGGACGACCAGGCCCAACCCTAATGACTGCTAGGGCTTACGTGGCGTAGTGAAGACCAGGACGTGGTCTTCGCCCTAGTTCAACCGCTCCTAGATCTCCGGAAAGTGGGTTTGACCTGCTCTTTCGGAGGTGGGCGGTTGACCGATGACGTGTCCCCGCGGAGGGGAGCACGTGGAGAACGTGCGCCGAGCACGTTATTCTCCCCGCGGAGGGGAGCTCGGGTGGTTCCGCTCGACCGGCGTGGTGGGCGACAAAAAAGGGGGTGTGGAGACGTAGCTTGTGCTCGGCGGCCTGCCCCTGCTCGTCAGGAAGGGCGCGTGCCCGGCGTGCTTGGCTCGCTTGTTGGGCCGCATGCGTTATTGGGCCTGCCGAGGTGAGGCCCATACCAGAACAGGATCCCCCCAAGTCGAAGCTCTGGGGGAGAGCGAGGACTTAAGGTCGTCGTATCTGGAACGGACACTCGCACGAAGGGCTCCGGTCGTCGGCAGAACGGGGAGGAGGCAGGTGAAGGAACGCGATTGTCAGGTTGCCGCCACGTGTCTTGTGTTAAGCGGTTGTAGGGGCGGCTACCCTATGTCATTAATGAGCCTAGGGTCGCTTCGAGTCCCGCGCCGGGTTATAAATACGGAGGTCCCCGCTCATTCTGTTACTTTTCTCCCTGCTAATCTCCTATCGTCTCTGCTCGTCCGCCGCTTGCCGCCGATCGCCGCCGTACCGTTTGCTCTTTTCATCCGTCCGCCGCCGTTACAAGTGAGTTCCTCTTTTCCCTCCCTTTTTATTTCCGTCGTCTAATTGGAACGTGTGGTCGGGGCGTGATGAGCGCCCCGAGGAGGGACGCGAGTTCCGCCGCGTCTGGCGAGTTTTCCGATGAGTGTCCCGGGGACGGTAGGCTAGTTCCGATGAATGCCCCGAGGACGGGAGCTTTTTCTGATGAATGCCCCGAGGACGGGGGCTTTTTCAGATGAATGTCCCGAGGACGGGGTCTTTCTCTGATGAATGCCCCAGGGAGAAGTACCTTCTCCGACGGCCGTCCCGAAGGGGGTGAGGGGTCGTTCTTTGATCCCCGAGGAGGGTAGACGGGGAGCGAGTGTCTGCTCGTCGCTTCTCGTCCTTTGTCGCCTTTTCACTTGACTTGCGGTGGAAGGGTGGATTTGATCCTGGCTATCGAATTCACCGATGTCCTCTGCTTTCAGGTGTAGATGTCGGCTCTGGTGCCGGGGATAATGGTTGAAGATAATGAACCTGAGGTCCCGGAGTATGACGACGAGCGTATCGCCCCGTCCGAGGAGTGGGCGACCGAGGAGCCACTTTCCATCCCCTCTTGCTTTGTGGCCGACTCGTCCGACGTGTACGCCACGGTCGAGGACACGCCGATAGGGGAAACACAACACTGGCAGGTGTACCGGCCAAAAGAGCATCACCAAATCTGTTCGCGATATGGGCGGAAGATGTTCCCGATGTATGAATTTTATTTTAAAGAAGCTCGGCTCCGGTTACCGTTTTCCGCCTTCCATCTGGGGCTTTTTGACTGGCTGCATCTTGCCCCGTCTCAGCTGCACCCAAATGCTTTGGCTTTCATTCGGGCTTTCGAGGTAGTGTGTTTCTACCTCTCGGTGGAGCCGACGGTGCCGTTATTTTTCCGCATCTTTCATTTGCAGCGGCAGACGGTGCGAGGTCGCCACGGATGGGTCTCCTTCAAACAATCAACCAAAATTTTCAAAGCGTATAGCGATTCTGTTAAAGACTTCAAAAGTCATTTCTACCTCGTCAAGCCGATCACGCAGCACGACTCGGACACTCTCTTCGACGAGGGCGAGCGCACGGTAGATGGCCAGCGGTTCCGCGCGTGGCTTCCGAAGATACATCTACTGTGGACTCTCTTCGACGAGGGCGAGCGCACGGTAGATGGCCAGCGGTTCCGCGCGTGGCTTCCGAAGATACATCTACTGTGGACTGCGGAGCATTTCAGCCGAGGGACGAATAGGTATATCGTCCGGGCGGGGACCCTCGAGGAGAAGGACATGGCCGCCTATCTGAAAATAATTGCCTTTGTGCGGTCTCTCCCTCCGTCGAAGCTGGTGACGCCCGACGGTCGGTATATCCTCGACGCCCAGGGGAACATACGCACCAAGAAGCGTTTGATAAATACTAAGACTTTGCTCGGTTGTGCGACCGGGGCGGCCGCTCTGGATTATCTAGGTAGGGATGTTCGTTTTCCCTCGTGGTCGGGGTTTTTGATCGTCGCTAACCCATTTCTTTGTTTTTGCAGCGAACATGTCTACTGTCGACGAGCGGGTGAAGCAGTTGCGCGCTGCTAGGAATGCCGTGGCCCCGAGGACGAGGGTGAGTCAGCTGGTCGGGCAGGAGGTCGCGACGCACGGGGGGCAAACTTCGTCCTCGTCGCCTCAAGAGAGCCAATCCCTTGTGTCTCAAGGAGTGTCGAAGAGGCAAAGGTCCGAGGAGCCTCGGGTGGTGGATCTGACGGTCGGCGCCGTCGAGGAAGGTTATGTCGTCCCTCCTTGCCACCAGCATCCGGGATATTTTCATGGTGCCCGTTCCCCCACTGTTTCCGCCGGGGAGGTGAAGGCTGTTCGTCAGGCTGATCGGGAGACCCGTCGACGTGTCCTGGCTGAGGACTTGGCCGCAATGATGCGGACGTTTACGACGGCTCTCGTGCTGAACGAGGAGGGATGCTCCGCTGCTGAGCTGTCCAAACTACAAGGGGATCTCACTTTCACGCAGTCGCGGTTGGCCAAGCTCACTGAGGAGTTGGAGAGGAGCCAGAAGGATGTCGCCGAGCAGCGGAAACGGGCAGAGGGTGCTGAGGGGAAGGTGACTTCGCTGGAGGAGAAGCTGGGGACAGCGACGGCCGAGGTGTAGGCGTTGAAGGTTCGCACGGAGGTTTTGGACAGCGCTGTTCGTCCGGCCGAGGACGAGACTGATGAGGATCGACGGTTAATCACCCGTGCTGACTTGATCGCCCGCATCCGGGTGTTGGAGAGCGATTGTCTGGAGGCCGTTGAGGTCGGGTTCAAGAACGCGGTCGAGCAGATTCAGGTCGCCAACCCTGGTGTCGTGCTGGTCGTGGACGGGATAGGGCCGTACCACGAGATTGTTGATGGGAGGGTGATCGATCCCTATCTTGTTATCCCCGAGGAGGAAACCGTGGCTGTTGACCGGGCGGACGAGGAAGCATAGGTTGCCGGGCCTGCGTGCTCGTTGTTTTTGTGGCCTGCGTGCCGATGTTTGTTATCTTTTTCTTTGGGCCTGCGTGCTCTGTGTTTGTACCATTGACTACTGGGCTGGTGCCCGCTTTTGTTAAATATATTTATCGTGAATTTTCTAAGTGTGCGCTCGTTATTTGCATGTCGTTTTATGCTCGTTTTTCGTATTTGTTTGAATGCCTCTGATATGTATGACATTTCTTGTAAATTTTCTAAGTGTGCGCTCGGTGTGTTTAGCTCGACAATTTGTTACCGGTAGCGCAGGGAACTGGCCGGTTTGGCCGTGGATGTAGCCGGGCCGTTTCGGGGGTAGTTTTCCCCGGGGCGTGGACGGCCCATCGCGAGCTGGGTGTCCTGCCTGTTTTGGTACGACGGCGAGGAGCCTCGGTCGAGGTATTCCCTGCCGAGCAAGGCCTTCTGCCCGCGCACACGAGAGGCAGGGCTTGCTTTTCTTTGGTCGCTGGTGGACGTGGGGGTGTGCGGTGGTACCATGTCGCCCCCCCCAGTGGTCGGGACGATGGGTCGTCGCGGGCAATGTGTTAACTGTAGTACCGCTTAAGCTTCGCGGCGTTCCATGGTCGAGCTAGTTGTTCACCGTGCAGGTTTTCGAGGTAATAGGCCCCGTGCTCCGTTTTGTCCCGGACTCGGTACGGGCCTTCCCAGTTCGCAGCCAGTTTGCCCTCGTGGGAGTCTTTCTGGTTTCTGCATAGAACTAGGTCGCCTGTTTGAAAATCGCGTTTTATGACTTTGTTGTTATGGCGAAGTGTGACTTGTTGCTTCAGCCGGGCTTCCCGGAGAGCTGCTCCTGAGCGGATTTCTTCGACGAGGTCGAGCTCTTCTCGGAGGGAGCCGTCGTTGTCGTCGGTGTCCAGGGGAGCTTCTGTTCGTCTGGACGGTTCGCGGATTTCGACCGGTATCAAGGCTTCGGTTCCGTACGTGAGGCGAAATGGGGTCTCCCCCGTGGTTGAGTGGGGGGTAGTGCGGTATGCCCAGAGGACGCTGTGGAGTTCTTCGACCCATGCTCGTTTGGCGTCTCCGAGTCGTCGTCTGAGTCCTCTGAGTATAACTCTGTTCGCCGACTCCGCCTGGCCGTTTGTCTGAGGATGTTCGACCGAGGCGAAGTGATGTTTGGTCCCGAGTTTGGTGACGAAGTCGCGGAAGTTTTTGTCTGTGAATTGTGTGCCGTTGTCGGTGACGATGGCGAGCGGTACCCCGAATCTGGCGAGGATGTTGCGTTTGTAGAATCGGAGTATGTTGTGGGCGGTGATTTTGGCCAGAGCTTCAGCCTCGATCCACTTGGTGAAGTAGTCGACTCCCACGATGAGGTACTTGTTCTGGTATGAACCGAGGGGGAAGGGCCCGAGGATGTCCAGCCCCCACCAGGCGAACGACCACGGAGATGAGAGGGACGTGAGGTCGGTTGGGGGGGCGAGGTGCATGTCTCCGCGTCGTTGACACTTATCACACCGTTTGACATGTTCTTTCGCGTCGGACTGCATTGAAGGCCAGTAGTAGCCTGCGCGTAGGGCCTTGCGCGCTAGGGATCTGCCGCCGAGGTGCTGCGCGTTGATACCTTCGTGGATTTCTTCTAGAACGGCCGTACTCTGGGATTTATCTATGCATTTGAGGAGTGGGATTGCGAAGCCTCGGCGGTACAGTCGTCCCTCGAGGAGGACGTACGAGCAGGCCCATCGTTTCGTTGCGTTGGCCTCGCTAGAGCTGGCCGGCAGACGATCGGTGCTGAGATAGGTGTGGAGGGGGGTCATCCAGCAGTCCGCGTCTCCAATGGCGTTGATGTCGAGGGGTGTGGTGGTCGGGCTGGTACTTGGTTGGGACAAGATTTCTTGAATGACCGATTTGTGGCCGCCTCGTTTTTTGGTGCTTGCTAGTTTGGAGAGGATGTCGGCGCGGGTGTTCTGCTCCCGAGGAACGTGCTGAATTTCTGCTGAGTCGAACCCTCTTAGTTTTTCATTGATGAGCGCGAGGTATCCGGCGAGGGTGTCGTTTTTTGCTTGGTATTCGCCTCGGACTTGCGAAGCGACCAGCTGGGAACCCGTGTAGATTCGGATGTCCCTGGCTCCCAGGTCGGATGCTAGGCGAAGGCCGGCGAGAAATGCTTCGTATTCGGCCTGGTTGTTAGTCGTTGGAAAAGCTAGCGTGAGGGAGACTTCGATGACCGTACCCTCGTCGTTATCGAGGACGATGCCGGTGCCGCTCCCCATAGAGTTGGAGGAGCCGTCCACAAAGATGGTCCAGAGGTGGTTCCCGGTGGTAGGGTCGGGGGGCGTGGTCATCTCGGCGACGAAGTCGGCCAAAGCTTGAGCCTTGATGGCGTGCCGGATCTCGTATGTGATGTCGAACTCGGAGAGCTCTAGCGACCATTTCAGCATGCGCCCAGCCATGTCGGGGCGGCCGAGTAGCTGGCGGATGGGTTGGTCGGTGCGGAGCACAATGGTGTGTGCTAGAAAATAATGTCGGAGTCGGCGTGCCGCTGTTACGAGGGCCAGGGCGACTTTCTCGATCAGCTGGTATCGGGCCTCCGGGCCGTGGAGGGCTTTACTAGTGAAGTAAATGGGCTTTTGTCCTTCCCCGGCTTCACTCACGAGGACGGCGCTGGCGGCTTCGTTAGAGACGGCCAGATACAAATACAGGGTTTCGCCCGTCGCGGGGCGCGTCAGTACTGGCGGTTCAGAGAGGACGCGTTTGAGGTGGCGAAGGGCTTTCTCACACTCGTCCGTCCATTCGAACTTGGTCTCTTTCCTGAGCAGTTTGAAGAACGGGAGGGCGTGTTGGGCCGATCTCGCGATGAATCGCGAGAGGGAGGCTAGCACGCCGTTGAGGGACTGGATGGCACGCTTCGTGGTCGGCGGGGTTATATTGGAGAAGGCGTGGCATTTGTCCGGATTGGCTTCGATCCCCCGTTCGGTCAAGTAGTAGCCGAGAAATTTACCGGCGCAGACGCCGAAAGTGCATTTCTCCGGGTTAAAACGCATGCGACATGATCTCGCGGTCTCGAAGACCTTCTGGAGGTGTGCCGCGTGGTCGTCCTCCGCGCCGGATTTGACGATCATGTCGTCCATATATACTTCGAGCATGTCCCCGATCTCGTCGCGGAAGACGTGGTTCATCATCCGTTGGTACGTGGCCCCGGCGTTTTTGAGGCCGAAGGGCATCACGTTGTAATAGTAATTGCCCGACGCTGTCATGAAGGCCGTGGCTTGTTTGTCGTGTTCGGCCATCGGGATCTGGTTGTATCCCGAGTATGCGTCCATGAAGGATAAAAGTTTGAAGCCCGCCGAGTTGTCGACGAGCTTGTCGATATTGGGGAGGGGGTAGGCGTCCTTAGGACATGCCCGGTTGAGGTCAGTGTAGTCAACACACATGCGCCATTTTCCATTATTCTTTTTAACAAGTACAATGTTGGACATCCAGGTGGAGTACCGGGCTTCCGAAATAAAATTTGCCTCTAAGAGGTCTTTTACAGCTTGTTCGGCTGCTGCCGATTTTTCGGGGGACTGGCGACGTCGGCGTTGTACCACAGCCTTTGCGGTTGGGTTGACGGACAGCTGGTGGCAGGCGACCTCAGGGTCGAGTCCCGGCATTTCCGCGGTGCTCCAGGCGAAGAGGTCGGCATTCTCGCGGAGGCAGGCTTGGAGCTGTCGTCTCGCGAGGTCTGGGAGTCCTGCGCCTATCCTCACGGTCCTGGTCGTGTCTTCCCCGAGGGGAATGAGCTCGAATTCGCCATCCGGGATGGGGCGCGCTGGGTGCGGGGGCTGCCCGTTGGCTTCGTCGGTCTTTTTATTGTCGAGCTCGTCGGTGAAGCGACTGTCGAGCTCAACGGATCCGACCAGCTCTGTGGGTTTGTCCTTTGGTGTAGCGCTTGGCGCTTTCTTTTTGGTCGGTGGAGCGATGGAGTCGAGGCCTTTCAGCGCGGCTTCGAAACACCTTCGGGCAGCTTCGATGTCGCCGTTGAGGGTGACCACGGCTCCCCTTCTCGTGTAATATTTCATCTTCAGGTGGACGGTGGAGGGTACCGCAGTGAGTTCTGCTATCGTCGTCCTGCCCAGGATGCAGTTATAGAGGGACGGGCATTCGATGACTAAGAATCAGACGCTGATGTCCCTGGCCGTTTCCTCTTCCCCAAAGGTGACTTTCAATTCCACGTATCCCCAGGGTCTCGTCGTCGTCCCGTTGAACCCCTGGAGGTCGGAGCCTACGTAGGGGGAGAGGTTGGATTCGTCGAGCTGGAGAGTTGTGAACAGATGTGAGTACATTATGTCAACCGAGCTCCCGCCGTCGACGAGGAGGCGCCTGACGTCGAAGTTTGCCATTCGGGCACGTATGAGCAAGGGTATGTTGGAATTGGGAGATCCCCCGGGTAGTTCCTCGAGGTAGAATGTGATCGGGTTGGAGCGGCCCCGGAATTTGTTGAGCGTGCTCATCTTGCCGGAGTTGCTCGCGATGAGTTCGTCGAATTTCCTTTTCACAGATCCTATGGACAGACTCCTCGTGGCTCCATCAGAGATGACCATGGCTCTGGGGAAGTATTCCCATCGGCTGGTTGGTCGGATTGGCTCGTCGACTAGGCTGGGTCCTTCGGGGATGCCGAATCCTCTGCTCGCGAACCAATCCTCGGGGCGGCTGACGCACAGCGCGACCTGGAGTCTACCGCTGTCCTCTAGAGAGGGGAGTTCCTCGATTTTCTTAGCCTCCGGAGCTTCTGACCGGGGTGGTTCACCTCCTCGGGTGTATCGCTTTAGGTGCCCGTCTTTGATTAGGATTTCGATCGCATCTTTGAGATGGATGCAGTCTTCCGTTACGTGCCCATGGGTCCTGTGGAATCGGCAGTACTTCGATTTGTCCACGTTGGGTTTGGGCGGCGTTGGTCGTGGAAAACGGACACCTCCCTGCACAAACTCGGTTTTAGCGCATTCGGCCAGTATGCGTTCGCGTGAAGCGACCAAGGCGGTGTACTCTGTGAATCTTCCTGCCGGGCCGCGTGGTTCGCGCTGTTCGCGGGGTTCGCGGGGGCGGTCTTCCCGACGGCGGTCCCCTCCTCGTCGATGGCTCGAAGCTCCGTCGTCTCGGTGCCCGCGGGGGGCCTCCCTGTCTCGGGTGTCGCGAGCGGAGTTGGGCGCTTGTGTTTCCTCGAACCGGATGTAATGCGCGGCCCTGTCGAGGAAGTCTTGGAGGGACGTGGGCCGGTGTATGCCTACGGCCTCGTAGAATTTGGAGTCGTGGCGCAGGCCTTGTTCCATTAAGTAGCGTTTCATTTCGTCGGAAGTTGTCACCTGCACGGCTTCCCGAGTAAACCTTTCGATGTATTTCCGGAGGGGTTCGTCGGGGCCTTGGATGATTGCCCCGAGGACTGCTTCCGTCTTCGGGTGACGCCGGGACGCCGTGAAGTGTTTGGAGAATAGGTCCTTCAAGACCCTCCACGACGTAACTGATTCGGGCTCCAGACTTTTGTACCAGGTCATAGCGCCTTTCCTCAGAGTCGTCGGGAAGAGTCTGCATTTAATAGCTCCCCGGACGTTTCGGTAGTCGAGCATAGCCTCGATATCTTCCAGATGATCGTCCGGGTCGGAGGTGCCGTCGTACGTTGACAGCGTCGGTGGTTTCTCCATTCCCTGGGGTATGGGGGCTGCCATGATCTCCCGGGATAGCGGGGTGCGGTAGTCATCCTCGTCGCTGTGCGCCGGGGATCTTAGGGGAGATGAGCCGTTCACGGTGTGTCCCGGGTTTCGGGTCCTCGATCTTCGGCCTGAGTTCCCGCCTCGGGGTTCCTCGGTTGGGATCGCCGCGGCGTTCTGGTTCCTCCCGCGACCGTGTCTCGCCGGGGATCTGGTGCGCTCCCGCGTCGCCTGCGGGCGGTGTCTCTCCAGTCGTGGCCGGCGGTTCCTGAGTCGAGGTGAGGGGCTCCTCGAACCTCCGTTCTGGTCTTCCCGCTGGGGGTACCTCGGGGGGCCGACGCGTTCCAATGCTCCAATTCTAGCATTTTGTTGGAACAGCAGCTGGTTCGTCTGGTTGATGGCTGTAAAGAGAGCGGCCACCGTTGGGTCTGCTCCCGCCGGGATGGGAACGGGGTGGAATGCTTGCGGGCTCGGGGGGCGGTGGTCGGCCTGTAGGGGCCGTTCCTCGGATGATGGTGAAGCAGTTTGCCCGTCCCTTTCGTCGACTTCCGTCAGACGTGCCGTTCCTGTCTGCTTCCCGTTGGTGGCGGTGTTGAGCGCAAGGTCGTGCGGAGTGTCGTCGCGGCGTGGGCTGGCCATGACCGTGGAGGTTTGGTGAAACTTTTGGTTTTCTGCTCGGAGTAACGGGGAAGTTTCAGTTTCCCACAGACGGCGCCACTGATCTGACCTGATCAGGAGGGGATCACGGACTGGCCACACTCCGTTGGGCTGCTACCTGTTCGTCGGGGTGAGAAAGAGGAGGGGGGTGTACCTGCAAAGCACTCCGACGCCCAAGTAAGAAGTTGGACAGAGAGGAAGCAATAGTACAGAAAAAGGGGCAAGATGTGAATTACCTGACCCTCTTGAGGAAGAGGGTATTTATAGAGAGACCCCAGCGCTGGGCCAACGGTCATTCGAGGTGGGCTGGACGACCAGGCCCAACCCTAATGACTGCTAGGGCTTACGTGGCGTAGTGAAGATCAGGACGTGGTCTTCGCCCTAGTTCAACCGCTCCTAGATCTCCGGAAAGTGGGTTTGACCTGCTCTTTCGGAGGTGGGCAGTTGACCGATGACGTGTCCCCGCGGAGGGGAGCACGTGGAGAACGTGCGCCGAGCACGTTATTCTCCCCGCGGAGGGGAGCTCGGGTGGTTCCGCTCGACCGGCATGGTGGGCGACAAAAAAGGGGGTGTGGAGACGTAGCTTGTGCTCGGCGGCCTGCCCCTGCTCGTCAGGAAGGGCGCGTGACCGGCGTGCTTGGCTCGCTTGTTGGGCCGCATGCGTTATTGGGCCTGCCGAGGTGAGGCCCATACCGGAACAATATATATAATACTAGGTTTTAAATTATCTAATACTCTAATCTCAACCCATACTTATTTCAACAATATAAATTATAAACTCATCAATCTATAATTATCGCAACAATACATAATTATTTCACTATTTCACTATGATATTCAAAACAAGTCAATTTAATATTCTATTAAATACAATTAATTGACACTTTCCTATAATTTAGGCTTATCTTAACTTTATATCTTTCTTACTATTACTTATTTTTCTTTTTCCGAGGGTTGAGCCTAATCCCCTTTAGCTTGTATATTATATATAAAGGATTAGGATGTTTTTGCATAATTACCGACTAAGTTTGGTTTATCAGACAAATCTAATTTTTCCCAAATAGAACAACCACAAAATTTCACATCTATATGAATAAATTTATTAAATCAACTTTAAAATCCATGTTCAGAATACAATAAGACATACAAAAAGGCAACAAAAGAGAAAATTTGAAATCCTATTCAAAAACTTATCAGTCTGCAACTCCTGCCTACTCATTCTAGAGTCATTACTCCGCGCCGTCTCATAAGAATTCCTCGAACTTCCGAATACCCCGGAGAAAACCATCTCCCCAAACATCCCAACCACGGGATGGTTCTGAGACCCTGAGGTCACAGAAGCACCAAGATTGAGCATTTGCGAAGTAGCATCATCCTCTTGTTGGTAATATCCACTGCGATAAGGATTACGATACGGAAGCAGCCGCTGCTGCTGATTGCTCTGAGACTCGGTTGCCAATTTTAAAAGAGCTTGAGCACCTGAAGCAGATGGTCTTGGTGGTACAAAATTACCATTAAAACATGACGATTTCTCACTCGACGGAGCCTGGCTTCCGCGGCCATACAACGGTATCATTGTTGTATGAGATATGTTATCTTTGCATACAGGACATTGCGGATGTTCGTCGACTCCAAGAGAATCATCACTTTGGACATGGAGCCACTTGTAGATGCAAGACCAGCAGTAAAGGTGGCCGCAAAGCGTGACTACCGGCTCATTCGCAAAGTCTAGGCAGATGTTGCAGTCGAAACAGCCGTTGAAATTTTCTGCTTCTGATACTGAATTTGAAATGGTTTTTGATTCATCCGGAAAACAATGCTGAAATGCCATGAATCAAGCAATTGGTTCTCAGAATTGGTGCTTCTTTGTCCCTGAAACTGAAAGTAAAAGATATCAGTCATATGTTTTTGTAATATGTAACAACGACACTTCAAATTCAAATTCAAATTCAAAACATGTCTGGTAATCTAGAATTACCCGACATCCTAAGTTGACATCAACACGACATCCTAAGTTGACATCAACACGACACCGTTTAATTACTTTAAAATTTTCAAATCATTACAAGCATATTTGTGTCATGTTTGTGTCGGTATCTTATTATTACATGTACTTCAAAAAAATTGTATAGAACAAATTTCTTTGACATAAAAAAACCCAGAAAGAGAAAGTTCATAAAAAAAGATCTTTGATAAACGCACTTGAATACTTTAATAAATTTGCTAATCCAGAATTCCAGAAAATTAAGTAAAACAATAGCTTTGAAAGGAAGCAAAAACATTGAGATCTAATCTAAGCAATGAAAATTAAATCAAACTTCAAAGCTTGCAAGACAAAAACAACAACAATCTTAAACACAGCAACCTTAAGATGATGATGAAAGAAATATAGTGAGTTATGAAGTTGTTTGAGCATAGAACATGGAATCTAAGAGAAGAAAAAAAGATATCTAAGAAAAAGGAAAAGAGAGACATACCAAGAAAAGTAGAAAACGGAACAGCTTTTGGTTTCTGAGAAATTTCTTGAATTAAAGCAATGACAAATGAATGAAGACAGAGGTTTGCCTATATAGTGCTGGATGGATAGACCTAAGACAATGATTGTAGACGTGGTTATTAAAAAATAATCATGCCTAAAATACTTAAATAAAATATAAACTAAAAGAAAAGTTATTCAATTAAATATTTGTAAGATTTTGAAAAACATTTTTTTTTATAATTTCTTTTTCTTTTTATTTAAAGAAAATTCAGGTGAGTTGAATCTCAAAAACTCATCAAAAATAGATTTAATGTTCAAAAAAATTATTAGAGTCAAACTATTATTTACCAACAAAATTTTAATATTTACAATAATAATCACGGTTTGAAATGGTTTTTAAACAAAAATCCATGTGATTTAAAGATAGAATTATTTGTGATTTGATTTAATTTTAAATTAATTTATTAATATTAATATTATAAAAATATTATAAAATAAATGGTTTGAAGGAATATATAATATATGATATATTAAAATTTAAAATTGCAAATTAAGAAACATCTATTATAGAAACAAATGAAAAATTAAAATTAAATTGATAAGCTGAATTATAAAGAATATATTTAATAAAAATTGAGAAAAAGATAGCAAAAGTTTTTAAAATTGACCTTTGGTCGTCGCACTTTTATCACTGGCGGTGAGACTTTTAGGCATGGGGAACTTAACTAGGGTGGCACAAAAAAGAGGGGGAAATGGAAGAATGGACCGAGGTTTTGGCACGAAGTTGGATAGCGAAACGACTAGAAAAACAACGACATGACTGGGTTATGGGAGTTCCAGGGGTGAGAGATTCACACGCTTTGGTCAGAATCACAGGTTTGACAGATTTAAAAAAATTAATAGTGGATCTGACATTAGTTATGGTGGCTACGACAACCACGAAGGAGCTATTCTTCGTAGGTACAAGTTTGGTCATTCTAGGAATACTGCTTCTAGAGAAAGATCACACACGCGTAGGGACTTGAGTAATGAAATGTTTTTTTTTACACGCAGGAGCATTAACGGTAGTTAGTTCAATAGGGCATGATGCATGCACGGAACGTTTTTGGGCATCAGTGGCCTCTTTCTATTTTTCTAATATTCTATATCATCTTCAATATGTAGATTTGATAGGGGAACTAGAGGTATGTGGAATTTTGACTGTTGTTTATGTTTATTGAAATAGAAATGCAAGGGGAGAATTGTTTTTCATTCGGTTTGCTAAAGGGATGTGGAAAAATTAAACAAAACATTAAATAATGTTTATTTTGGAGATTATAGATTGTATGCAGCCGCGGAGCCAGCGCCCGACCAGGTAGGGCAGGTGTCCAGGCTCGACCGCCTCGAATCACTTTCATGGAACTCTTCTCCTCCATCAACACAATGAACAAGACGACAAGTTGTGAGCACACCTGAGATAATGGAACGTGTATATACTATAGAATTTAAAATTTTACAAGTTGAAGATGCAATTTTAATTCAAGGAAATAATTCCTTTGGGATTAGCATTGTCCTGCCTTGGTAGAAAATTATGAATTTGGTGGCGCAGCCAGTGGAATGCAGAAAATACAGTTTTTAGTCTTGCTCACAAGGTGTTCGATAGAATGCTTTAACTAATTTTTCGTCTATTTTTGCTTCAAATCTTTCACTTCATGATGTTGAATTATTGTTTTTGTTGATTGTTGTTGTTGCAGGTTGTGGTTTATGAATCGGTATCAAATTGTTGTTGTTTCTACCGTTTTGCAAGTTGCACACTAAGTGTTTGGTAAATTGCCTCAACCAAGTTTCTTTTCTTTTTTTCGTTTTTGTTTCTTACGAATTATGAGGCTGAATTGTTGTTATTGATTCTTTCACTTTATGTTGCATGAGGTTCAATTTATGCTCTGCACCTGAATTGTTGTTATAAATTGTTATCATTATTACATTAGTTGTTCTGTGGAATGTTAAGCCAAGGAATATGCGTGGTGTCAAGTCATGTGGAATGTTAATGGCTGCTTCTGATTCAAAGCATGAGAATGTTGAACTTCTGTTCCCTCCCGAGGAAGCAAATCCTGGTGAAAGAATATGGTTTGGATCTGAAGATGAAAAGGACAATCAACTTGAAGCTGCCAAACCGAATCAGACAATAACTCAACTTTATTGTTTGATTGTAAACTTTATACATGTTCTTCCTCTCTTAACTTTGATATTTTGTTTGGTTTATTCTCTTGTATTGCCATAACATTCTTGTGTAACAAACATGCAGATACAAAAGAAAAAGATATGGGAACTAGTGCAGCCTCATCTTAAGACAGGTGTTTCTTGTACGACGATGCTAGGTGACCATGTAATGTGTGCATCTGTAGGCACATTGGCATGCCAGTCTTTGCAAAATGCAAATATCTCCTTACCAACATTCATTTTCTCAATTTACACATCTGAATTGGCAATATCTATCTGTATGCAATTCTTCTTTTTTTTGGCTCATGTTAAAACATATGTTCTATATATTTTTTTTAATTTTAAATTGTTTTTCTGAAGTTTCACTTGGAAACAAGTTGAGTTGAGACTCGAGGTTAAATCAGAATTCAATTTTTTCCTCTCAACTTGTCCGGTCTCATATGGTATATGTTACTGAGAATTCTGATTTATGATTCTATGTGTTTGCTATAAAGTTTTAGTTCACTGTTTTTGTGGAAATTGGTTGAAAGGTGTACTATTGATCCAATGCTGCCATTTGAAAAGCATTAACATGTTGTGTATTCATATATTAATCCATAGGTTCAAAATAGAGGTATGATGCGGGTACCATGTGGCCTTTCATTGAAGCTAAAAAGAGGAGCATGGTACGATGCAGATCTACATAAAAGCAGTTTAAGTGGTTTTGGAGGTTACCAAGTAAGTCTTCTATAGATGGCTTTAATTTATTTTATTTTAAAATAGTATGCATATACAATTATTGAGATTTAAAGTGAAAATCAATTTTATATTATCAATCCATTAAACTCTTGTGAATTATAATACAATGTGGATTTGCGGTCTTTGAATTTTTGCCCAGGCTTTAGAATTTTTCTGGCTCCGCCACTGATTGTATGTGAATGTGGCTCATTGCAATAGGTTTGAGAAGGTTGATATGATATTCTTGGGGACAGGGAGGGGAGAAAAAATGTCGAGATATGATGAAAGAATTTTTTTTAGGGAGAATGGGAGGAAGCATGTCGAGTTTGGGATTAAGAGGAAGAAGGAGATGGGGAGGGTGAAGGAGGATGTCGTAAGGAGAAAAAAAGAAAAGGAAAATATCAAAGTAGTGACTGTTGAGGGTGTGGTAATCAAGAGGAAAAGAACTGGGAGGAGCAACCGGTTGTTATTTAAAAGAGAAATGGTATGGTGGTTTCGTATGCAGAGCTAGTAAAGGAGACTCAGAAGAAGGTAGAAGGGGACGAAAAGGGGAAGGAAGAGATGGTACCAACAAGTAAAAGTTATGAGGTTGTTCCTGAAGACATTGATTGGGCCTGTTATTGTATGGTGGTTAGATTCGGAATGGTGTTACAATTCCAATTATTCAATAAACTATTTCAAATGTTGGGTTTTATGAATTTATGGTGGCACTGCTAGGAGGAGACAACACTTTCTTGTATTTTATGGGCAAGTCGAAGGTGATGTCTATTTTTAATAAAGCGGCAGATTTATTTAGTACTTTAGTGTATGATTGTCATGCTTGGTCGAAGGATAATGATTTGATTTATGAAGGAGGGGGATGGGTTTGTTGTTATGGTATACTATTACATGCATGAAATGTGAGGTTTTTTTTGGAGAACTTGCTTTGGTTAAAGGAAGATTGTTAAAAATCCACGAATGTACAATTAATAAATTGAGGTTGGATTGTTCTCGTATTTTTATCACTAGAAAAATGGCGGGGGAAATAATTGAGGTAGAGGATTTTTTGATCGACAGGAAGAAATATCTAATTCTATTTGTGGAGGATCTAGAGTTTGGCCTAGTAGATGATGCTTGTCTAGCTACGTATGAGGAAGACAATGAGTCTCATGGCACTAAACCGAGATGCGTTTTTGAAGATGTGTCCTTGGTTTATAACATTGTGAATCAAATTTACACCGATTGGCCAGTAGGTGTAAGTGAAATCAGAAGGGACGAGGACGTTCAGTCTAAGGAAGTTCTGACTTCAAAAGCTGCTAATAAATGACAAGGACCTTGGAGTTATGAATTTATCAAAAAGAAAAAAATCAGCGGAGAAAGTACATTCTCATGATAAAGCAAGTGGAAATATTCAAAATAAGCAAAGGAATGGAAGATGGTCATGCATTCCACTTAATATGAAATTTGTATTGTCTATACTTGATCTGAAAAGAGTGGAAAGGTTATCTACTAAAGATAAGTATGAACTAATCCGCTCACTTAAGGGAATAAAAAAGAAAAAAAAATCTAGTAATCTGTTGAGGTAATTGTCTAACAAAGAGGATGGGGTTTTGTTATCAGTGGGATCAAAGGTTTCAAGTTCTAAAGAGGATTGGAAAAATTGGATGGAATTACATGGTTGGGAGGTTGTCGGGTAAAGATCAAGGGTGATTATTCTAATACATTGTGTTGTCAATGGGGAGAGGTGACAAGGTTAAGAAGGAGGAAGGATGTTAGGAAGGGAAGGGGGAGTTGTTGAGGATGGAACGAGCGTTTAAGTTAGGGTGCTTTAGTGGTGTGGGGAGATGGAGGGTGGTAGCAATAACGAAGCTTATTTCTTTTAATGTGAGAAGGCTAAGAGGATGTGAGAAGAGGGGAAGGTTCAGAGGTTGGTCAGAAAGTGGTGTCTGCTGGTGGTTTGCATTCAAGAAACAAATTTGGAAGTGATTATTGACTCACTATTTAGGTATATGTGGGGGTTCCTTGAGGTAGGCTACTCTTTTCGGCCTTACGTAGGGGTCTTTGGAGGTTTATTGACGTTATGGGATACTAATGAGGTGGAGGTCAAAGGGTGTTTTTTTTATGTTAGGGCATAAGTTTTCTATTCTTAATGTTTATGCTCCGTGTGATAGTGGAGGTAGGATATCATCATAGAATCAATTGGGTGTTGCAATTAACGATGACGACGGGAACTCTTGGTGTCTGAATGGAGATTTTAATGTTATTCAATTGAATAAGGAAAAAAGAAGTAGGGTATCTGTTAACCGAGTGAAGGATTTTACTCATTTCAATCAGCTTATTGAACATACTTATTAGTGAAGATTGATTCCCAGCTAGTGGTTGGACAGATGAAGAACGAGTGTCAGACGAAGGATTCCACCCTGATAAAGTACCTTCAGAAAGCTTCAATAATATCCAAAGTGTTCTCAGAATTCGAAGTCGTTCACATCCTAAGAGAAGACAATGCTCGGGCCGACCTCTTAGCCCGATTAGCAAGCTCAAAGAATTCAAGAATGAATAAGACTATGATCCAAGAAGTTCTCAAAGCACCTAACATTCAATCATAGGAAGTATTAACAATAGAGGATGTCTAAGGATGGATGAGGCCCATAATCAACTATCTGACCCAGGAAATATTACTTGAAGATATCAATGAAGCCCGGAAGATCAACAGAATAGCCTCCCGATACGTCATAATCTCAGACACGTTGTACAAGATGGATAGGTTAACACCTATGCTCAGATGCGTGTCAGAGCCTAAGATTAAACTGCTAATTAAAGAGGTCTACGAGGGAGCCTGTGGTAGCCACATCGGGGGGAGAGCACTATCCGAAAAAATCCCAAGATTCGGGTATTACTGGCCGCATATGATACAAGATTGCATCAAGTACGTCGACAAATACGAAAAGTGCCAAGTATTCTCTCCAATTAGACACCTACCAGCTGAGTCGCTCCATTTGATTTCATCCCAATGACCATTCCATTAGTGGGGAGGAGACATCCTAGGACCATTGCCAGTCGCTTCAGGACAACTCAAGTTTCTAATCGTTGTAGTGGACTATTTCACAAAATGGGTGAAAGCTGAGGTTGTTGCTCGGATCTCTGCCAAGAGGGTTTGCAAATTTTATTGTAGGAATATCATATGTCGGTTCGTTTTGTCGAGAATCATATTCTTGAACAATGGAGCCCAATTCGCAAGCACTTCCATCATAGACTTTTGTAGGGATTATGGAATAAAAAACAGGTTTACATATGTGGAACACCCCCAAACCAATGATCAAGCAGAAGCTGCAAACAAGGTTATCCTAGGAGGAATAAAAAAGAATTTGGAGGAGGCAAAAGGAATGTGGGCCGAGTACCTACCCGATATATTATGGTCATACCATACAACACCATATTCTACCACTCAAGAGACGCCCTTCAGGATGATGTATAGAGCTGATGCAATGATACTGGTAGAAATCAACACCCCGACTTGGAGGCGTGAACACTTTGATGAAGTCGCCAATATGGATAACTTGAACATCTCGACCGATCTGATAGATGAGGTTAGAAAGACAACATGGGTCAGAGAAGTCGCTGCAAAATAGAGGTTGGCAAGAAGATACAACCTGAAAGTCCGACAGAGGGAGTTCCAAGAAGGTGACCTGGTCTTGAAGAAAATCGCAGACCCAAAAAACAAGGGAAAACTTGCCCCCAACTGGGAAGGCCCATTTAGGGTACTTTGAAAACTAAATAACGGAGCCTCCAAGCTGGAAACATTATAGGGAGTAGAAATACCCAGGACATGGAATGTATCTAATCTTAGGCTATATTTCAACTAAATATTATGTAATCCAATAACGAATAAAGGATTCGGGTTGCACTCTTTTCCCTTGTAATGGCAAGGGTTTTTAACGAGGCACCTGGCCTTTAAAAAAATTTATGTCTTTTTTATAGGTATTTGGCTGAAGATGGTGAGTTATAACTCGGAAAACTCCTATAAACATGTTGACTTGCTCCGTGTGCATAGGTCGCCCATAAACGCTCCGCGTATAAGGGTTGATTAAACTCCTATAAACGTGTTGCCTTGATCTGCGTACATAGGTCGCCCATAAATGCTCCGTGTATAAAGGTTTATTAAACTCTTATAAACGTGTAGACTTGCTCCGCGTCCATAGGTCGCCCATAAACGCTCTGCGTATAAGGGTTGATTAAACTTCTATAAACATGTTGACTTGCTCCGCATATATAGGTCGCCCATAAACGCTCCACATACAAGGGTTGATTAAACTCCTATAAACGTGCGGACTTGCTCTGCATACATAGGTCGCCCATAAATGCTCCGTGTACAAGGATTGATTAAACTCCTAGAAATGTGTGGACTTGCTCCACGTACATAGGCTGCCCATAAACGCTTCGCGTCCAAGGGTTGATAAAACTCCTATAAACGTGTTGACTTGCTCCACGTACATAGGTCACCCATGAACGCTCCACATACACGGGTTGAACAAACACTTATAAGCGAGTCAGCTTGGTCCATGTACACAGTCCGGATAGTCAATTACGAAAATGATGAAATACCCAAACCTAAGCTCACCAAAAGAAGCTTGGGGCTTGTAAGTATCAAAATCACACATGACCAACTGGCAAAGGCTTATTATGAGTTGGGAGGAAACCTCTGACAAAAGAACACCTAAGTCAACATCGTAATCGGCACCTAAGACTATAAGACTTCTGGCTCTCTAAAAGTGTCAAAGCTATATAGCTTAGGGCTTTAATAAAAGATAGTCGAGAAACGAGCTATCCAAAAAGTCTCAGGAATCAAACTAAGCAAAGAAAAAAGGCAAAATAATGTCTGACACTTTATAATCGGACACCTTAAGTTATTCTAACTTAATACTCGAGGGGCTAGATATACGCACATGATTATTTTGCAAAATAATGACAAACAGAAACAACATTAAGAAAAGCCACAAAAGAGCCAAGTATTGTGCATTACAAAGCCCGAAGGCTGAAAAGTCACAAGAAAAAGGGGGGGGGGACAACACCACACTCCCTTACAAAAACAGAAAATTCATCAAAAGCATATCCAAAAGGTTGACTAGTCAAAACAAGGAGAAACTTCAAAACCAATCAGCGGCTGAGGTGCCATTCGTGCCAGCATCATTCGGGGCTCACTCTTGTCATTATTGACAAGAGTAGAAGATTTCTCCGGGTTCTCATCCATTTCTACAAGGCGGCCATCCTGCACCACCTTGAAATAATCCACATGGGATAAATCTAGCCCGAGATGGAGGCATAAAACTTGGTCTTTGGCCCTGTCGAAAGCCTCGTCACCGGTAGAGAGAACTTTAATCTGAGCCTTCTTATGGGACTCAGTAAGCTCGGTATTGGAAGCCAAAAGTTCTTGATGAGAAGCCTTGATTTGCTTCAACTCCTTGGTAACCTTTGATAAAGTCATTTTATGCTCGGATTCTAGGGCCTCTTTGTTTTTCCTCTCGTCGGCTAGTTCTTTTTCCAAGATAGAAAGCTTATCTGATTGAGCCCTATGAGCTTTTTATAGCCGGGTAATATCTTCTTTCAGTTTCAGCTCTGTCTTCTCAAAATCATCGCTGGATTCAAACAACCTGCGAGTAAGGACGACACACCTCATAAGATAGAAGCTTATATTCTGGGTGATCTTCTGCATACCAATGGATTTCACTTTTTTAACGTCCTCGGTCGCGTTAAGATGGTCATACAAAAATTTAAGTCCATCAAAGTTGTTGGACCAAAATTTAAACTCACCGGACGCAGAAGTTTCCCCGGGGACTCTCATAAGAGAAGTAATCTCCATATTTGCTTGGCAGACTTCGTCAACCATTAAGGTTTTCAGCTTCTTTGGAGCAACCTGTGAAACCTCTTCTTGAGTCTGAGGAGAATTGGATTGAACGCCACCCTTACTTGGAGAAGCCTTAGTATTTGTACTCCTTATCCGCTTTAGTTGACATACTTCTAACCCGCTTGGGTCCAACTCCAGCAATATAGAGTTCCCGGCTCCCTTCTGAGCTGCTCGAGCTTCCTGCATTAACTTATTTTTTTCAGCTACGGATAGGCTCGTCATCGTATCTACAAACACATATATGAAAGTCAAGAAAAAGAGTAATTGAGAATGATGAAAATAAATATAAACAGTTACTCAGAAAGGCGAGTAGTTGTTCGTCTCTTAGAGATAACAATTCTTTTACCTTCATCATACGGAAGGAGTCGAGAACTATTAGGGATTAGGTTTCCAGATCACTTAACTTATCAAAGATGAAGTCAGTAATCGATAATAGATTTTTAACCTAATAAAAAGAGAATCGAGGTTGGCCGTCTAAAGCATATAATACTTGTGGACACATTAGCTCATTCTTTAACCTTAAGAATCGGTTCTTATAATTCTTATAGTTGGAGGTGTATGCCTGGAGAAAACCCCGGCCAGGAATCCTGCTGATTTGTACCTAACTACAGTTATCAACACCCCTAACCTCAAAGAAAGAGAAAAGTAGGCCAATGGTGGGGGTGATGTTTAAAACCTCACAAACTCTTTCAAAGGCCTTTATAAAACCCCAACTATTGGGGCGAAGTTGAGAAGGGGCTACGTTCACGGTTTGTACAACATCCGCTTCAAAATCGAAAAGGGGTATCTGAATGTTGAAGTCGTCTAAAACCCCAGCATAAAAATAGAAAAAATCTTCCTTGACACCTTTAGGACGAAGTATACAAACTCGTTCTCTGAGAATACATGATTCCAAGACAACATCATCCTTAGACCCTGTTGAAAGTATTTGCTTTTTGGATAAAAGTTTTGCAATTTCTATATCATCAAAGATGATATTCTTATATTTCATGACTTCGAGATTGAAGGGAGTGACGGTCGTCATCGAAGTCTCTACAAAACTTGAGGAAGATGAGTCAGGATCAAAATCACTTTTAGAAGTGAAAATATCACCATAAACTTTATTTATAACCTGTTTATACTCTTTTGGTCCTAAAGCGTCTTCCATTTCCCACGTGCATTGCTCCCACAACAACTCCTTTCTCTCCATGACACTCATACAAACGACACTACTACTACCCTCATCGCCTCGTTCTCTAAAGACGACCATTCTTTCTAAAAAGCAAGTAGAAGAATAAGATAAATCAAGGGTAAGGAAATACATGTGAGTAACGAGAAGCTGGACAATGAAATAGGAGTTTAATCATTAAAAAGATGATGCAAAGCCAAAATGAGAAGAGGGAGAGAAGAAAGAAAGGCTTTTAAAGGACTCGACACCCAAGGATAACTAGGGAGTAGCCATTAACAGTCATCATTACACTAGAGAAAATGAAAGGACACAACCTTCCAAGGAATTCATGACACGTAAGGACCTAAAAAGAAAAGCCGACCTATAGTAGACATCATTCAAATATATTCAGACTCATGTTACTACCGAGTACCATACCCTTGTAAACAGATATAATACTCGGGGGACTTATGTACATGCCAAATATATTTGGAGCCGAACTGTGTAGCCGGACAAGGTTAAACATGAACTAGACTATGATAGCATGAAAGGTCAAGCAACGTAGAGAACTAGGCAAGTATCATCCATAATCCGGGCCGGTCAGGGAGCCTGACTCTTATCAGCCAAACTCATACGAGGCTGATTACTGACCTCTATCAACCTGGTACTTACACCGAACATGAACTCAACTGGCACACCAACAGTTGTAACGGTGGCGACACATCAATACGGACGTTACCAGAGCTTCAAAGCTCACATTTTTGAAGGGGAGTGTTCGCCGTGAAATTTGGAGAACAACCGCTAGTCTAACAAATCTTAAAGATTCATTTTAACTTGTAGGGTCGACCACACTAAATCCTAGGACATAGCTAATCTGAGTTTAAAATAAAATGAAATCTAAAAGAGAAGGATAAATACTTTGATAGTATTGAAAACAACAAAAAAGGTTTTGGCAATAAAGCAAGTAGAAAATGAAAGCAATTTGGGGCGAAGAAGATAGCAATTCAAAGCAAAAGGTAAAGACCGAAAAATATAACTCGCATAAAAGCAGTAAAGTAAAGGAAGATTCTTATAAAAGAAAACAAAACTTTAATGCATTACAATAAAAGATGGTGTTTCGACACGTACATTCTCAGTTATAACTCATTTCTCCCTTTGACTTGGATACGTTGAGTAATTTTCTGAGTGACTTGTACAAAAATGAACACACCAAAAATCCTAAATTGAGCCACTATTTATAACCAGTCGAAATAACCGCTCCTAATGACTCAATGGACTAGATTAAAACAAATGTCACTTTGCATGCTTTGATTACTTGAAACAGTGCCACGTGCCTCCTTCTATTAGCGGAAAACAACTGCATTTCCCTCTAGAATTTGAATTCAAACTTCAAAGGTTCTTATCTGTCAAAATCCTTGCAGCATAACCATAGTCGAAGACACTGTCTTAACTCAAAAAACCTAACATTTCCACCTAGGCGTCGAAATTCAAGGCTAACAGGGAGTTACAGGAATGATGACCATGTAACGTCAGAAGGCCAAGAGACTCCTCTTAATGGCATATCTTAATGAAAGACTATAAAAGGGGATCCCACATGAGGGTTAAGCAAGATACAATCATCTTGAGACATACACAACACAAGTGTAGCTCTCAAATCCCCAAATATACCTCACAATATAGACATCGTAGTTCTTCTTGTCCAAGGCAAGGGGAATTAATACTTTTGGTATATCTAACCATTTTTGGCTAGAACACTATGTAAATCTAAGGCTATCAAAAACAATTTAGGGTGCAAAATAACTTAAATGAACTGGTTTAGAAAATTCAATCAAAAGTGGAGACAAAAATACGGCTCACATCGACAAACAATACTCGCAAAATTGTATTAATTACTAATTAAATTGGGATAATATTTTATCTTAAGAGAAATAATTAATTTAAAGGAATTGAACTCTCTCGAGGCACACATCTTGGCTTAGTTGTTTATTCATTCTTTTGTTTTTAAAACACTTAACATAAGAACTTGGACGAAGAAAGTGGCCGTTGGAGTCTAGAATTCTGATGGATCCCTTTTAACAATTAACTTCAAGACAAATTTCTCGTTCTTGTTTAGAGTTTATTGTCCATCAAACAAATTTCATAATACATCGAATGAAAAAGGTATCGTTTTGATCTAGCGTTCTAGTAATACCGTAATTAATTGATTCTAAAGCTCACGTCTCGTTCTTACTGAATATTTTTTATTCACCTTTTAAAAACATTCAAACACATCAAACTTATTTTTTCGCCCCCGTGCGATTGAAAACCTTTCACAAAAGAACATTTGCTTAATCCTTTCTAATGCATATACAAACTAGCACTTAATTCTCCCTCACGAGCACGTAAGCCACCGTTTAACTGTTAGAATATGATCTAAACACGTGTTCACTCTAAAAGAATTTAATCAGTTGAACTCTATTTTAGAAGAACACTATTTAGTCTGTTCAAACGCGAATACAAACAAACGCTTTAAGCCTCCAATTGTGAGCAAAAGCAATGTTTAACCATTAGAATATGATCTAAACACTTGCTCAATAAAAAACGTCAACCAACAAACTTTAGTCTTCACCCCAAACTACAAAGCTTTAAGTTTCTCATTTTACCCAAGGATACGTAGGAGCAAGATTCACAATTTTCTCAAGCATTCTAATAAAAACATTTTTGCGACCTCTTTTCTTTTCCCTTTGCACTTTTGATCATTTGAAGAAAAAAAACAAGTAACATAAGATAACATTCAATCATAATTTTAACTAAGAGGTTTCCATTGAGTAAAATGGAGGTTCTCATTTTACCCATTGAATAATTTTCTGCACGACTTTGCAAAGGATCGTATTTTTTGAGATGTCACAGTGGCGCCCTGGGCCTTCAGGGGGTCATGGCGTCCTCCATCACCCTGGTTAGGTTTCTGTGAGTGTAAAACATCCCATATTCACCTGTCCCATTAATATATTTCAAAATCCTCTTGACTTGATTGATATGACTCATTTTGGGTTCAGCTTGATATCTGGCACAAACACCCACAACAAAGGCAATGTCAGGCCTGCTTGCTGTAAGATATAACAAGCTTCCTATCATGCTTCTGTAGAGGCTTTGATCCATATTAAAACCTTTTTCATCTTTAGACAACTTTAGATGGGTAGGTGCAGGTGTTCTCTTGTGGCTGGCATTTTTCATTCCAAACTTCTTAACTATATTCTTGGCATACTTACTCTGAGATAGGAATATAGATTCTTCCATCTGTTTGAATTGCAACCCAAGAAAATAAGTTAATTCCCCAACAAGGCTCATTTCAAATTCAGACTGAATTTACTGCACAAAATGTTGAACCATCTCATCAAACATCCCACCAAACACAATATCATCAACATATATTTGAGCAATCATGAGTTTTTCCCCTTCTTCCTTGATAAACAATGTCTTATCTATGCCACCTTTTATTTATCCATTATCAACAAGAAACTCTGTCAGTCTTTCATACCATGCTCTAGGAGCTTGCTTCAATCCATACAGAGCTTTCTTCAACTTAAACACATGATTAGGAAAAGTTGGATCAATAAAACCCTTAGGTTGTTCCACATAGACTTCTTCATTTAGGTAACCATTTAAAAAATCAATTTTAACATCCATCTGAAGCAGCTTGATTTTCAGAATGCAGACAACTCCCAGAAGAAGTCTGATAGATTCAAGGCGAGCTACAGTAGCAAAAGTTTCATCAAAATCAACCCCTTCTATCTGAGTGTATCCCTGTGCAACAAGTCTAGCTTTGTTCCTAGTGACCACTCCCTTTTCATCAGGCTTATTCTTGTAAACCCATTTAATTCCAATCACATTTGTTCCTTCAGGCCTTGGCACAAGATCCCATACTTCATTTCTCTTGAATTCCCCCAGCTCTTCTTGCATGGCATTTATCTAGAATTCATCAGTTAATGCTTCTTTGATGTTTTTAGGCTCAATCTTAGACACAAAATAAGAACTTGAAATAACTTCTCTAGATCTAGTAGTTACCCCTTTATTTGGATCACCTATGATGAGATCCATAGGATGGTATTTCTGAATTCTGATAGAGGGTCCTTTGTCAACTGGTTCAAGTTCAGTAATGGCAGGATTGGGATCATTGTCTTTGTTTGCAGACTTAGCTGAGATATCAAAGGATGTTCCAACATCTTATGGGACATCAGTCTCCTTATGCAAATTATCTATAACAACATTGGTAGACTCCATCATGGTTTTAGTTCTGGAGTTAAACACTTTATATGCTCTGCTGTTAGTAGAGTAGCCCAAGAATATTCCTTCATCACTCTTAGGATCCATCTTTCTTCCTTGATCACGATATGCAAGTATGTAGCATTTGCTTCCAAACACATGAAAGTATTTGATAGTAGGCTTTCTTCCCTTCCATATTTCATACAAGGTGGTCATGTTTCCTGTTCTCAAAGTCACTCTGTTATGGATATAGCAGGCAGTGTTCATGGCTTCAGCCCAGAAGTGGTAGGGCAACTTCTTTGCATAAATCATTGCTCGAGCAGATTCTTAGATAGTTCTATTCTTTCTTTCCACAACTCCATTTTGTTGTGGAGTAATGGGAGAAGAGAATTCATGGCGAATTCCCTCAGAATAACAGAATTTATCAATTTTTTATTTTCAAACTCCTTTCCATGATCACTCCTGATTCTAACAACCTTGCTTTCCTTTTCTCTTTGAATCTTTTGATAGAGGTCTTGGAACACATCAAACACTTCAGATTTTTCTCTTATAAAATTCACCCAGGTGTATCTTGAAAAATCATCCACCACCACATATGCATACTTCTTTCCACCAAGACTCTCCACCTGCATAGGTCCCATTAAGTCCATGTGGAAAAGTTCCAAAACTTTAGAAGTAGTGAGATGTTGGATCTTCTGGTGAGACATCCTTGTCTGCTTTCCTATTTGGCATTCACCACAGACTTTTCCCTCTTCAATCTTCAGCTTAGGAATTCCTCTGACAGCTTCCATAGAGATGATTTTCTTCATTCCTTTTAAATGTAGATGACTAAGTTTCTGGTGCCACGATTCACTTCATCTTCTTTGGCTAGAGCACATTTGGAGTCCTGAGAGACCCATAGGTAGCAATTGTCCTTAGATCTGACTCCCTTCATGATCAATTCTCCTTTTTCATTTATAACCAAGAATTCAAATTTAATGAAGTTGACATTGAGTCCTTGATCACACAGTTGACTGATGCTAAATAAGTTAGCAGTTAATCCTTTAACCAACAGCATATTGTCAAGGTCAGGAGCTGCTGAGCAGTTCAATTTTCCAACTCCCTTAATTTCACCTTTGGCTCCATCTCTAAAAGTCACATAGCTTGTGGAGTGGGGTTTGATGTCTACTAAGAGATTTTTAATCCCTGTCATGTGTCTGGAGCATCCACTGTCAAATACCAATCTTCCTTAGCAGAGACTTTGAGGGACATATGAGCTATCAAGCAAGTAGCAGCAACCTTAAGAACCCATTGCCTTGTAGCAGGAGCTTTAGGAACCCATTGCTTCCTAGTAGAATGAATATTGTGATTTGGTCTGGTTTGAGGCATATGTTTAGGATATCTATGCAGTCTGAAGCAGAAAGGATTTATATGACCAAAACAGCCACAGTAGTGACATTTCCATCTTTGGAATCTTCTTCTTGGTTGGTTGGGTTGACCTCTGTCATGATGTTGAGACATCAGATATAACATCTTTCGCTTGGATCCAGAAGGCTTGTGGTGTGAAGATGATTATAGTCTGAAGGTGGTTTTGTTTTCTTCATCAAACCCTGACCCTGTCTTGTCTTCTGCCCTTCTTCCAGATTGAAGGATCTTATCCAGGGTGTTGGTACCATTGTTCATCATTCTAACAGACTTCCCCATTTGATCAAGTTGGGAAGTCAGCTAAGCAACTTCATTATTCAACTCAGTGATAGTTTTAAGGTGTTCTTCCTTTTCAGCCTTCAATTTGATTATGAGTTTCTTCTGTTTTTCACCTTGAAGGCACACTTCTTCACTTCTAAGATACAACTCTTTGTAGGAAGCTGCAAGTTCTTCAAATGTTAATTCATCTTCACTGGAGTCTTCATCAGAATAGTATCTTCCAGTCAAAGCAGTTACATGTTTAGCAGATTCTTCTTCAAGGTCACTATCAGAATCCTCATCAGTCCAAGAGACAACAAGACTTTTATTTTGTTTCTTGAGATAGGTTGGGCATTCAGCTCTAATGTGACCAAAACCTTCACATCCAAGTGTTGCACCCTAAAATTTGACCAACTTGTTTTACCTGATTTGTGTTTTCATAGCTTTATCATTTGCATAGTAGATCATATACATAGTTCATTCATTTGCATAACATAGCATGGGCAAGTCATCCAACAAGGGATCAAGTGCTATTTTTCATCTCAAGGAGTATATCCAAAAGGTCTTATCAAGATTCAAGCCTATTCAAGTCACCAAGAAAGAAATTGAAGCTTTGAGAAGTTAAAAGGCCAAGCAGTGGGTTTCTAGCCTATCTGGGGAGTAATTGAAGATCATCATAGAGGTTGTGAACTATGGACTGAGGCATGAAATGTGTGTAGACATCATGGAAGACCTAGAGGGTCATTTTGAAAGAAGAGACAAGTTATTGGTGTGGTTACAAGAACTACAGTTGAAGACAGTCAACTAGGGTTTCATCTGGGTCAACCCTAGGTCAACCCTAGGTCTAATGCTTGATTGGAGGGCATCAAGGCCTACTTGAAGGATGTGGGATTCATCATTTGATATGTGGATATGGATATGGTGTTGTGACAAGAAGAAATCAAGAGAAATCAAGAAGAAGAGGAGTTTCTAAATTAGGGTTTCTGAGTAAAATTCCCTGATTTATGTCAAACTTCCAAGCAAAATAATTCAAAATGCAAGTCTCAAATGGGTCCTTGGCCAACATGAAACTTGTAGAGCATCTCAAGACCTTTAATTTTAATGGTGTAAGGCATCAAGGAGGTTTATAGAACTCAATTTATGGTTCTTGCAAGTTACAGGTCATCTGAGGACACTGAAATTTATCTGTGAAAGTTACTTGACTTCCAAGCAACTTTTACCCCATAAGGAGTTTTCAAATGGATTTTTGGCCAACATGAAAGTTGTTCCGCATGATCTTAGCTTTCTAGAAAGGTATGGTATGCCTCAATTTGATTTGTGGAGCTCTACTTATGATCTTGGCAAGCCAGGGGTATTTTGGGAAAGTAAGATTATAGGTCATTTCAAGCATATGCCTAAAACTCCTACTTGCAAGCTTCAAATGGAAAAATGTTCAACATCAAACTTTCTCAAAATGATGTTTTAAGTCTAGGAAAGAGGTCATAATGGTTGGGAAATGCATGGAACTCAAGATGATAAAATTGACCAAATATGGAAGGTAAAAATCCATTTTCAAGTGACCAAATTTGGGATTTTTTGATCCAAAGCCAAAATGCATCATGTGATATACCAAATTGAAGGGAAAATATGTTTTGAGATCATTGACACCATTGTATTTTGAATTTGAGTTCAAGAACTTGGACTTATCATTGGTTACTTATATAAGAAGTTACACTTGCCAAACCACATAAGGATCAAGGTACAAGGCAAGGAACCATCCAAGCACATTCTAAATCTCATTTAGAGAGAAATTCAAGCCTTGTTCATGTGCTGTAATAGGACAAACCCCAACTGGTTTTTTGAAACTCATTAAAGGATTTACCATGACATGAGATACTCAATTTCTCATAGGATCCTTCCAGCACTTTCTAGATCTTTCCTACACTGCCTATATATGAATTTGAGTAGATCCAAATCAGTTTTTGGGTGTCATTTGGTGCAAAGAAGCAATATTGAGTTTCAATTCCCTCCATTGCAATTCATCATCGAGTTCTTCATTTTCCTTACAATCAAACCAAATTCTTGATCCAATTCAATTCAATATTCATCACTGAGTGTGTAGGGATCAAAAGCAGGTTGAATCCATGGTTGAATCGAGTTCTTGAAGTTGAACTTTCACCCTTGCAATTGAAATTCTGTTTCAAGGATCCAAGCTGGTTGAGGAAGATCTAGTGCATACAGAAGCAAGCAAAGATCACCCTGAAGGAATCTGGAGATTTGCAAGCCTTGATTTGAAGCTTTCCATCATCTGTTTCACTCATCTTTACAGGTTAGTAACTTTCAAACTATGGCTCGAATTGGTTAGAATTAGCAAGAATTATTAGGTTAGAAGCATAGTATGTGGCTAGGTGTTGCTTTCTGGAAAGTTTGAGCCAATTTGGAGATGATTGATGTGTTGACATAGATTCTGTTGAGATCAAGAACTCAGTGAATATGGAGTTATAGACTTAGTTTTTTAGTTAGAATTGATTAGTGATGAGCAAGGAAGACATTGAGAACAATAGTTTGATGATTAGTGTTGGTTGAATTTATGAGCATTTCTGAATCCATGATCGTGTTTACTGCTAGAGACTGTATCAATTGATGATGATGATATGGATGAAATCAGGGTGAAAAATAGATCAGGTTAGGGTTTGATTTTGCTGAATTTGATGCTGTATTGAGGGAATTCGTGTGTGGATCAGATGTTGTTCATGAGCCTTCATCAATGGAGTTTTGGCTCCTATTATGTTTGAATGAAGAAGACGAGTTCTCCTCCCTTGGATCAGTGCTGACTTTTTGACTCCACAATGGATCGTGTGGTTCAGATCATGTCCCAATTTGTGAAGGTTTCTACTGAGAAGCAATACACGGTCGTTTCATTTAATTTGTGATGTGGGCTTAAGCTGGCAATTGATAAGCACACCTCACTCCCAGGCCCAAGTTGGATTTACACTGCGTTTGTGTGCTATTGGCACCGTGGATTTATTTATTTTTCTTACTATTTTCGTTTTTGATTTTGTTGGGTATTGGGCTTAGCACTAAGTGATACGCGCACCCCCCATCTGGGCCCAAATGCTTGCTGTGTTATATTGTCTTGCTATTCATCACCAACTTTTTTTCTTTTTAATTCATTTTATTCATTTTATTTGACATCTTTGAAAATGCATATAAAATTGAAAAATGGTCATTTTAATGTGGGAATTTTTGCTACATGTTAATAATTGTTTCAAGAAAATTGTGATAAAATAAAAATATTATTTTAGGTATTTTCTTTATTTTTGTGAATATTTTACATTTTACTGGTTTTTTTTATTGAATATGGTTTGTGCATGATCTTGTAGATTTTTGTTTAGGTAGTTCCCATTACTTTTTTAGGTCAATCTTTTTAGGACAATTAGATATACATATTAGGTACCCCTGGATTTTATTCCATAATTTTTAGGATTTTTTTTTAGGTAATTTTGATTAGTGGATATTGAGATGGTTAGATTAGGGTTTATACATAACATAGGTGCATTAAAACAATTTCTTTTGGGTTTTTAGATTGAATTAGGACCTGGGGCATATAGGGTATTAAGGGTAGGTATAGTAGATCCCCTAGAAATAATATTAGAATTTTCTCTACTATATTAATATTATTAGTATATTTTGTATTTTGTTTGATTGTATGGTGTGCCCTTTTGGGGTTTATATTGTTTGTGTGGGCTTATTGGGCTTTGCCTAGGGTGTGGGTTTGGTTTGAAGAGCATGATGATGGAGCATATTGAAGACAAAGTTGAAGCTGAAGATCAAAGCTTGATGAAGATGCTTGGCTTGCTTGAAGCTGTTTGAAGACCTAGGACATAGGAGCTAGATAGAGCCTTAGAATAGAAAATTTCTTCACAAATATGGATGGCTTCTTTTGCCTCCATTCTTCCCAATGACTAAAGTTAATTACTATATCTGATTTTCAGAATATCTGATTTTTAGAATATCTGATTTTCTATGGTTATATACTATATATTATATTTATTATATTTTATATTTCATTTTAATTTCTTTTCATATTATTACAAGTTAATTTTATTTCGCATTTGTTTTCGGGCATTTTCCGCCTTTTCGGTCGATGACGAGACCTCCGTAATTCATTACCAGTCAAACTATTGACAAGTAATGTTGGATCTGAGACCACCCCTTTTCTCTCTTCATTACTTGTCCCGACTCGATTCAAAAACTTTGTCAAACAATTTTCAAAATCAAATTATCTTTGTATTGAATTAAAAAGAGGGGATTAAGTGTAGACTTTCTTCCTCTCCGAGTGTTGGGATGCCCACTGTAGTGAGGGTGGTTCCGACACTCGTCTTTCAATATGAAGACGCTTCCCGTCCATTTTCAAATCTCATCTCCTTAAAATCATTTCTTTGTGTTGAGCTAAAAAGAGGATTGGGTGTAGACCCCTTCTTCTTCGAGCGTAGGGATGCCCACTGTAGTGAGGGTGGTCTCGATGCCCGTCTGTCAATACAAAGACGCTTCCACCCCTTTTGCTCTTAAAACCTCGGTCTCGTACCGAGTCCATTTTCAAACCATAAATTGATTTCTCTTTGTATCGAATTAAAGAGAGAAGATTGGGTGTAGACCTCTTCTTCTCCGAGTGATGGGATGCCCACTGTAGTGACGGTGGTCCCGACACTCGTCTTTCGATACGAAGACGCGACTTCTTCCACCACCTCTCCTTTCACAACTCCTTTCTGAAACCTTTTCACACCTAAAACCTTGGTCCTGTACCGAGTGCATTTTCAAATCTTTTCATAACAAAAACTTGAATGGTCGTGGAGTGGTTAGGCGTAGGCCTTCTCCTATCCCGAGTGCTGACGTTTACCGTAGGGTTCTCTGTCGCAAAGCACTTACCATTCAAAACCAAAAACATCTTTAATAAGAGAATGAAGTTCTCTTTGTGTTGAACTAAAGAGAGAGGATTGAGTGTAGTCTTCTTCCTCTCCGAGTGTCAGGATACTCACTGTAGTGTGTGTGGTCTTGACGCTCGTCTTTCAATACAAAGACGCCTCGTTCGCCACACCTTTTTTATAACAAAAACTTTGAGATAACGAATTGGGTACTACCCGTAGGGGTTACTATCCGAGGACCTGTCTCGCCCCCTAAAAAACGATCCAATCAATCAAACGTGACTCCTTGCCCCGCGTGGCGAAAACTAATCAATCTTTCAAAAGGATATGTTACGTCCGTTCTACCGCAAACAGGTAATGCCTAAGTCTCCAACGAGCGAGCAGCAAAACACCTAACTGCTAGAATGCGCACGATAGCATCATCCATAAAAAACATCAACACATCGTAGGCCGAACTACGGCTGCTCTGATTCTTTACTTTCTCAAGTAAAGATACGTAGGCACAAGGGCCACAATCCTTGCCGAGCACATTCCCCCCTATATCTGTAGTTCCCCGAACTACGTCGACTCTGACTTTCTCATGTCTATTGAGAATACGTAGGCATAGGACTGCGAAGTCCTACCGAGTCTGTTCTTTCTCTTTTTCCCCGTTCTCTCTTTCCTCCTAACTTTCTTGTTTCTAACCCTTCTTTTACCCTGTGGAACACTTTTATAGCATAATATTTAAGCAAATAAATTTACACATCGACAAACAAAAGGTTCCCATCGAGTACGATGGATGCGAGGGGTGCTAATACCTTCCCCTCGCATAACCGGCTTCCGAACCCGTTCTTGGTCGCGAGACCATCTTATCCATTTCTTTTCTTAAGGTTTTCTCGATATTTTCCTTTCCCCTCATGGGATAAATAAAGTTCGGTGGCGACTCTTCTGTCCTTTTCTTTTCGCCTCCCCGTCGTTGCGCGATGCATTTTTCGAGTAGAGACAGCTGGCGACTCTGCTGGGGACTCTCCTGGCGAGCCAGACCTAATTTGTTTGTCGTGTTTGTGTTTTATTTGCTTTTTTTTTTATTATGTTATGTTCACTAACTGTTGGGTTTATTTGGATGGTTTGTGAGATAAGGCTTTCTACCCGAGCTTTCAAGTATACACTAAGATAGGAGGTGGGTTCTTTCTGATTTGCGAGACTTAGGACTCGTGGAGTTGGATCGAATTCCACCGCTCAGATGAGACCCCGTTGGAATGATTATGTCTTACGTGTAGTCGTAATGACGTCTTTATTTCCGACGTGGGAGTCCGCGACTCTGAGGACCTTTGTAGAACCTTATTCCAAAGGTTGCTAAGACATGACTCTGTGTTCATCCTTTGAAGGGATTACCGTCTTACAAGTAGTCGTTATGATGGAAAACTTTCGAGGGCTAGTGCATGGGACTTTGTTTAAAAGCCTTTGGGACGCCCTCTTACAAACCAATAGATAACCCACCCGATGGGAGAGATTTTTTTTTGTGTTATTTTGCAGGGCCAGTGATCTTGATCTCGCTTTGTGTCCTTTATCATGTGCATTCATAAAACATTGCATTACATATCATTTTTCGCATATCAAGGGACTTAAGAGACTGTGATTATCTCAGGTATTGGTGAATACAATGACTGACCAAAGAAAGAGAAGCACAAATTCCATCAAGTTTAGAGAACCAAAGCTGGAACTAATTCAAGACATTCTGATTGACGTACCAAAGGCTATCAAGATCAACTTTCAGGGGAAGTATGGGAAATTGCTCGATCTCCTCCATTCTAGGGTCGATACTTGGGCTTTGTTCGCTATGGCTCAGTTCTATGATGCACCTCTCAGATGTTTCACTTTTCAAAACTATCAGTTGGCCCCTACTCTTGAGGAATATTCTCACATTTTGAACATCAAGATTAAGGATCAACCTATATACACAGGCTTGGAAGAAGAACCAAAACCTCCTGCCATTGCTCTTACTCTACGTATGACCAAAGAGGAAGTCAAAGAGGGTCTAACCAGTAAAGGGGGTGTTCAGGGTTTTCCATTGAAATTTCTGCTAGAAAAGGCTGCTCAATACAAGGTGGATGAAGATTGGGAAAAGTTCGGAATAAGCGTTGCTCTAATGATTTATGGGATTGTCCTCTTCCCAAATGTAGACAATTTCATAGACATCACTGCCATCGTTCTCTTCATGCAGAAGAATCCCATCCCCACACTCCTTGCCGATGTTTATCACTCTATTCATTGGAGGAGTGAAAAGAAGGCGGGAATGATCCAATGCTGCTCTCACCTACTATACAAGTGGTATGCTTCTCATTTGCCCAAGAAAGGGCCGTTCGTGGAAAACAAGAAGAAATTAAAATGGTCTCAACGCATCATGTCTCTGGAAGCTAGTGATATTGCTTGGTACTCTCCTGAGTACTATGATGTTGAAATCATTTTTAGTTGTGGAGAATTCAGTAATGTACCTTTGATCGGTAGGGCCGGTTGTATTAACTATAACCCAGTCATGGCATTACGTCAGTTGGGCTATGCTATGGAGGGCGAGCCCGAAGCAGAGAAGGTTCAGAGTTTCTTTTTGCTAGCCACATCAGAGGACCCTGCGTTTGTCAGGAAGATTGCTAAGGCTTGGGGCAAGATTCATACAAAGGGGAGGAAGGAGTTAAAAGCGAAGAATTGCGTGGCAAAGGAGCCATACAACCGATGGTTACTAGCTAGAGTAGCTGAAAGGTCGTTACCATTTCCCTTAGAGCCCTCTATGCGAGAAGCACCTCCTGCTCCCACTCATGTGTCCATAGAAGAATATGAAAAACTGAAGCTAATAGTGGAGAGATTGACTAAGGAGAACCAGGACCTTCAGAATGAAGTCCACCAAGCAAAGGTGGAGAGTGGTCAGTACAAAAGAAAGGTGGAGTTTGAACAGGATCAAGCAGCTGAAAGTAGCAAGAAGCTAAAATTAGAAACGGATCTGAGAGTCAGGTACCAGCAGGGTTACGAAGGGGCTGATGCATCATTAACAACTCTCCGACAACGCTTAAAGGACACCAAAGCTTCTTGTGATAGGGCATGGCACTTCTTTGAGATAGCCTCTGCCGAAAAGAAGGAAATACGAGAGAATCTCGAGGCTGATATTGGGGATCTTGAAGAACGACTGAGAAATGCCTTGACCCTAGTGGAAAATGAACGAAGACTCAAAGAGGAGGCATTGAAAGATTCATATGTCACATCCGACATGTGGGATAACAAATGTCAAGAATTGGAAACTGCCCAAGAAACAGCCCTTCTGTGGAGGAATCGTTTCGAGGCTTTGCAAAGAGATAGTGCGCAGTGGCTCGAGAAGGAGGCTCAGCTCAATGAGTTGTTGGACACCCATGTGGATTCTATTTGTTATTACCAGTCGACTCTAGATATGTGTCGTGCTAGGTACAACAATTTGGTGGAGCATTGCAACCTCATGATCCGTGATATCCCATGGAGGTTGGAAAGCGCCATTCAAGACTTGGAAGGGAATGATATCCCCCCTTCTGTTCACCACTTTATCCAGCTCTGCGACCAAATGGTTAGGAGGTTCATGTTTGAGACGAAGAAGCTTGAAGAACGTCTCCAAAAGAGAGAATTTTAGTTATTCAGTTATCTTTTGTAGCACGACTTGTAGTTTCGGCTTATTCAGCTTTTGTCTGTATGAATTTTTTCTAAAAATTAATGAAAGATTGCTTTTTGGTCCAAATTGTGCACTTGTTTATTATTCAGTCATGATTCTATGATACCAATGATAATCACAAGCCTCGAAAGTCTCTCGAGCATTTTGCATACGTTTGCGCATTTTTCTTTTTTGCATTTCCTACGACCCGATCTTACACACCGCTTACCCCTTTCAGAAAGAGTAAAGCAAGCTGACTTCACGGCATCGGTATAACACAAGGAATAGCCAGAAGAGAATCATGGATCAGATAGAGCAAGACCAGGCTACTATGAGGAGCGAGATGCTAGGCATGAAAACGCAGATGAATCAACTCATGGAGGTGATTCAGAATATGGCCAGGAGTCAAGAGGAGATGAGACAAGCAGCAGAGAGGAGCGCTAATCAGACTTTGGCTGGTGCAATTCCCAATGCAAGTGGTGCAATTCCAATTCCTGTTGATGCCACCCCAACCCCTGTTGGGGCAATTCCTACTTCTGTCGGCGCCGTGCCTATCAACACCGTCCCTCCGCCAGTCGGTACTACTCAACCTCATGGCACTGCAATCCCAATACCAGTCCAGTACGATGAACATGAGGGCTTCTATGAGAATTCAGCTGAAGCATGTGCACCCCAAACCGCTGAGTTGGAGAAAAAGTTCAAGGCCTTACAAGAGGTGGTAAGGGCATTGCAAGGCCCCGATGTTTTGGGACTGGATGCCGCTGAAATATGTCTTGTACCCGGAGTTAAGATACCTCCAAAGTTTGTAATTCCAACCTTCGAGAAGTACAAGGGCAACAGTTGTCCTAAGACCCACATAAGGTCTTACTGTAGGAAGATGGCCGCCTATTCTGATGACGAGAAGCTACTAATCCATTTCTTTCAAGATAGCTTAACAGAGGCATCCCTAGAATGGTATATGCACCTTGAACGATCCAACGTAAGAAGCTGGAAAGAGTTAGCAGACGCTTTCGTGAAGCATTATCAGTATAATACTGACATGGCTCCGAATCGTATGCAGCTTCAAAATTTGACTCAGAAGCCGAATGAGTGTTTTAAGGACTTCGCGCAGAGATGGAGGGGAGTAGCTGCAAGGGTACAACCTCCACTGATGGAGAAAGAACTGACAGACCTATTCATGGGCACGCTACAAGGACCGATCTTTGAGCGGTTAGCATCCTCAACCTCCACGGTGTTTTCTGAACTTGTTATGGCTGGAGAGAGATTAGAGAGTTTCATGAAGGCGGGAAAAATTCAGAATGCAGGCGGATCTGCAAGCGGGGTCAAGAAGCCTTATCAGGGTTTCGTTAAGAAAAGGGAAGGCGAAGCTAGTGCAGTGTTCACCAAGGGAGGGAGAACTCACCAAGGTTATCACCACATTGCTGCCATTGCTCCACAGCAACCACTTTCTATTCCAGCAAATCAGCCCGCGCCTCAGCAAAATCGACAACAACAACCCTATCAACCAAGACAAAATCAGTATCAAGGGCAGAGAAATCCAGAAAGGAGGCTTGATCCAATTCCGTCCACTTACGCCAAATTGCTTCCGTTCTTGTTGAAAGCAGGTCTCGTTCAACTTAGGGAAATGAAAGATCCTCCGGCTGTCCTCCCCTACGGCTACGATGTAAATGCGAGATGTGAATTCCACTCTGGCGCCCCAGGCCATAGCATTGAGAATTGTAAGGCTTTAAAATACATTGTGCAAAATCTTATCGATTCAAAAGCGATAAACTTTACCCGAAATACTCCGAACATCAAATCTAATCCAATGCCACCTCACCACTCAACAAACATGATTGAAGGCTCTAAGGGGATCCGATTAATTTCGGATATTGAGAAATTAAGGACCCCACTTTCCACTATTAAGGAGCAACTCTTGTTGAAAAACATTTACCCAGGATGTCCAACTAATTGCCATGTTTGCATGGACGGATCTCAAGGATGCGCTGAGCTGAAGAAGGGCATACAAGGCCTGATTGAGCAGGGTGTATTAGTAGCAGAACAACTATCAAAGATTGAGGAAGTTGCTACTCTTGAAATTCCGTTCGAAACATTGGAGATACCATATGATGATGGATATGAGCTTTGGATCCCAGTTGACGATTCGAACCGCACACCATTGACCATACCGTGTGATGAGGAAGAATGGGACAACATGTACGGACATACTTCTATCCCACTGCAGATCCCGTATGATCCAGTTAAGATACCTATGTCTCCACCATCAATGAACCAGCTTGTCATTTCGACCCCATCTCCGTTTCCGTACAAGAGCACCAAAGTTGTACCTTGGTTATACGATGAAACTGTTTTTCTCAACGGACAGAAGGTGGCAGAAGAAGATGTATTGGAAGAAAAGAAGACTGTAGGGAACATCGTGGGAACCGGAGGCGTCACTAGAAGTGGTCGAATCTTCGCTCCGACTGCACCTCCTGTCAACGGCAGTGACAATACCAGGAAAGGTACTGCCGTACCAAGCACCAATGAACAGGGGCAGTCATCTAAACAGAAAGGCATCCCGAATGATGAAGCGGAGGAGTTTCTAAGAATCATTCAGAAAAGCGATTACAAAGTGATTGACCAGCTCAATCAGACACCCTCGAAGATATCCATGCTGTCATTGTTAATGAGTTCAAAGGCCCATCAAGAAGCACTGCTAAAGTTCTTGAAGGCAGCTCATGTGCCAGAGGAGATATCGGTAGTACAGTTTGAAGAAGTGGTGGGAAATATTGCATCAGGTCATATTTTGAGCTTTAATGATAGTGAATTACCTCCTGAAGGAAAAAATCATAACAAGGCCTTGCACATTACCATCGAATGTGTGGATGTTGTATTCTCTAGGGTGCTCGTTGACACTGGATCATCGCTGAATGTATTACCAAAAAGCTCGTTGTGCAAGCTGTCAATTGAAGGACTTGTGATGAAGCCAAGTCAAACTATTGTAAAAGCTTTTGATGGAGCTAAGAGAACTGTGGTAGGCGAGGTTGACCTCCCGATCAAGATCGGACCTCATACTTTCATCATTACATTTTACGTAATGGATATATACCCCGCTTACAGTTGCCTTCTTGGTCGTCCGTGGATTCATTCCGCAGGCGCTGTAACTTCAACCTTGCATCAAAAGATCAAATTTATGATTAACAATCAGATGGTCATCATTGAGGGTGAGGAAGATGTTCTTGTGAGCCATCTTGCTTCTTTCCGCTATGTGGAAGTAGGAAATGAGGTGCATGAGACACCGTTTCAAGCTTTTGAAGTGATCAATGTTGAAATGATTTACGAAAAGCCAGCATCTTCAATAGTGACTTGGAAGGACGCGAGGACGGTGATAGAGGAAGGACATCCGCGAGGATGGGGCAGGGTGTTGGAATTGCCCGTCAACAAAAATGGAGCTGGTCTAGGCTACAAGCAGAAGAATGCAGCTGATAAGGGCAAAGAGCTTGCAACTCCGTTGGTTTTTACTAGTGGAGGCCACCTTGTCGATGGTCAAGTCATGTTTTTGGAAACTGAAGCCGAAGATCATGAAGAGCTGTGTATGGTGTATCCTAGGGCGCCTAATCAAACTTTGAACAATTGGAGAGTCGTTGAAATCCCCGAAGTTACTATAGTAGACGAGTAATTCCCTTTTATTTTATCTATAAAAAAATCATATGCTCTGCCCAAGGCATATGGATCATGTTGTAGGGCCTTTTGCTTTTAAAGCATAACTTATCATCAATAAATAAACTTTCGCATCCAATTACACTCTCTTTCTTTCATTTTTACTTTTTGCATATAAAATTATCTTTGAAAGACAATGTTTTGTTTTATTTTCCTCTTTTTCTGTCAACCTTTTCTAAGAATAATAAAAAATAATAAAGCATGAAGTCATCCATCCGTGCAGATCTTCCCTTGCTCCTGTCAATAACGACCCCGTTATGGTCCAATATGACTTTGATAACCCGATCTACCAAGCCGACGAGGACTGCGAGGAAGATTGTGATCTCCCAGAAGAGCTAGCTAGACTATTGAAGCAGGAGTCAAAGGTCATTCAGCCCTACCAAGAAGAGGTCGAAGTCATCAACATGGGAACTGAAGAGGATGCCAAAGAAATCAAGATAGGCGCAGCTTTAGAGTCAGAGATTAAGTCAAAACTGATAATATTGCTTCGAGAATATGTTGACGTATTTGCTTGGTCTTACAAGGATATGCCCGGTCTAGATGAAGAGATTGTGATGCACAGATTACCTCTCAAGGAAGACTGCCCGCCGGTGAAGCAAAAGTTGAGGAGAACAAAGCCGGAGATGTCCTTCAAGATCAAAGAGGAAGTACAAAAGCAATTGGACGCTGGTTTTCTGGCAGTATCCAACTATCCACAATGGATAGCGAATATTGTCCCCGTACCTAAAAAGGATGGGAAGGTGCGAATGTGTGTAGATTATAGAGACCTTAATAGAGCGAGTCCGAAAGATGACTTCCCTTTACCACACATTGATGTGCTAGTAGACAACACGGCCCAATTTTCTGTCTTCTCATTTATGGATGGCTTTTCTGGATATAACCAGATTAAGATGGCGCCCGAAGATATGGAAAAGACGACTTTCATCACTCCATGGGGAACTTTCTGTTACAAGGTTATGCCGTTTGGACTTAAGAACGCAGGCGCAACATATCAGCGAGCAATGGTCACTCTTTTCCATGACATGATACATAAAGAGATTGAGTGTTATGTAGACGATATGATTGCGAAATCCCAGACTGAGGAAGAGCACCTTATCCACTTGGGAAAGCTATTCGCCCGGTTAAGGAAATTCCAGCTGAGACTAAATCCCAACAAATGCACTTTTGGTGTAAGATCTGGTAAATTGCTAGGTTTTATTGTGAGCCAGAAAGGGATTGAAGTCGATCCAGATAAGGTCAAAGCTATCCAGGAGATGCCGGCTCCCAAAACTGAAAAAGAGGTCCGAGGATTCCTTGGGAGGTTGAACTATATCTCCAGGTTCATATCTCATCTAACGGCCACTTGTGAGCCCATCTTCAAATTACTTCGAAAGGATCAAGCCGTGGTATGGAACGATAACTGTCAGAAAGCCTTTGAGAAGATAAAGGAATACCTACAAGAACCGCCGATCTTGATGCCTCCGGTGCCCGGACGACCCCTGATCATGTACCTGACTGTGTTAGAGGGATCCATGGGATGCGTATTGGGACAACATGATGAAACCGGCAGGAAAGAGCATGCAATCTATTACCTCAGCAAGAAGTTTAATGACTGTGAAACAAGATATTCGATGCTCGAGAGGACATGTTGCGCATTGGCTTGGGCCGCAAAACGCTTGAGACAATATATGCTCACCCATACGACTTTGTTGATCTCCAAGATGGATCCTGTCAAATACATATTCGAGAAGCCCGCTCTCACCGGGCGAGTAGCTCGTTGGCAAATGGTGTTAACAGAGTATGACATCCAGTATGTTACGCAGAAAGCTATCAAAGGGAGTGTGCTCTCTGAATACCCTGCCCACCAACCTATGGACAACTACCAGTCTATGCGTTTCGATTTCCCTGACGAAGACGTCATGTTTGCCAGAGATTATGCCACGCCAGGCCCAGATGATGGACCCGAACCAGGATCGCGATGGACGCTCGTGTTCGATGGTGCCGCAAATGCCAAAGGTTGTGGAATCGGGGCAATCATCACTTCTCCAACTGGCTTTCACTTACCATTCACCGCCAGATTATGCTTTAAGTGTACTAACAACATGGCCGAATATGAAGCCTGTATTTTCGGAATTGAAGCTGCCATTGATAATAGAATCAAGATTCTAGAAGTCTATGGAGATTCCGCGCTTGTCATATGCCAGATTAAAGGGGAGTATGAAACACTGGACCTCAAGTTAATTCCTTACAGAGATCATGTCTTGAAGTTAATCCCGTACTTTGATGAGATCACTTTCCATCACATTTCCAGAGGAGAAAATCAGTTGGCTGACGCTCTAGCAACACTAGCATCTATGTTTCAAGTCAAGTGGGAGAATGAGGCGCCATCCATCCGTTTAGAATATTTGGACGAACCCGCTTATTGCCTAGCGGCCGAGGGGGAAGAAGCTAAAACTGATAATCATCCTTGGTTCTATGATATCAAGCGATATCTAGAGACACAAGAATATCCAGAAGGCATAACTATCACTAACAAGAAGTATCTCAGAAAGCTCTCCTCAAAGTTCTTCCTCAGTGGTGACGTGCTATACAAGCGGAATTACGATTCGGTTCTACTCAGATGCGTGGATAAACACGAGGCAAAACGTATCATAAATGAAATGCATGAAGGATCTTTTGGGACACATGCTAGTGGTCATACTATGGTTAAAAGGATTTTGAGGGCGGGTTACTATTGGATGACGATGGAAACGGATTGTTGTCTCCATGTCCAGTCATGCCACAAGTGCCAAATTTACGCAGACAAGGTCCATACTTAACCACTCCCTCTGAATGTTTTGACTTCGCCTTGGCCTTTCGCTATGTGGGGTATAGATGTAATCGGACGCATCGAGCCAACCGCTTCAAATGGGCACCGTTTTATCTTAGTGGCCATCGATTACTTTACCAAATGGGTAGAAGCGGCGTCCTATGCCAACGTCACTAAGCAAGTGGTGACTCGCTTCATCAAAAAAGAGATTATTTGTCGATATGGAATCCCGGACAAGATCATTACAGACAATGGTTCAAACCTCAACAATAAGATGATGAAAGAGTTGTGTGAAAACTTCAAAATTGAACACCACAATTCAACACCTTATCGCCCTAAAATGAACGGGGCTGTTGAGGCGGCAAATAAGAACATTAAGAAAATCGTCCAGAAGATGGTGAAGACTTACAAAGACTGGCACGAGATGTTGTCGTTCGCGTTGCATGGCTACCGCACCTCAGTGCGCACTTCCACAGGGGCAACCCCGTTTTCTCTCGTATATGGCATGGAAGCAGTATTGCCCATTGAAGTAGAGATTCCCTCCTTAAGGATTTTAGCAGACGTCAAGCTAGATGAGGCCGAATAGATACAAGCCAGACTCGACCAACTCAATCTCATCGACGAGAAACGCATGACGGCCATCTGTCATGGACAATTATACCAAAAACGATTGAAGAGGGCCTTTGATAAGAAGGTTCGCCCACGACACATCCAAGCAGGAGATTTGGTACTAAGGAAAATTCAGCCAACTCACGTCGATCCAAGGGGAAAATGGGCACCAAACTATGAGGGTCCGTATATAGTAAAGAAAGTTTTCTCCGGAGGGGCCTTGATCCTGTCAACCATGGATGGTGACGATCTCTCATCCCCTGTGAATGCAGATGCAGTTAAAAAATATTATGCCTAAAAGATAGGCCCGGTGGACCCAAAAAAAGAAAATCCACGCAAAAATGGGCGTCCTGGTGGACCATAAAAATGGTTCAGGCAAAATTAGGGACTAGAAGTAAAAAAAAAGGGAGTATCCTGATAGGCTGAAAACCTGAAAAGGCAGCCTAGGCAAAAGTTAGGGATTCAAAAAGGCAGAACTGCATCTTGAAAAGACGTGTGAATTATTCCTCGTAACCATCAAGCTCTCAACTGAGAAAGATCAATTCGATTCTGGCGCTCAAAAGCAAGGCGTGAAGGGTCTTCAGAGACATATGGGCCATAGCGGATTTGAAACTTGGCAGGGACCATTTTCAACATTGTCTTAGTCTTTATTTTCTCTTTTAAAAGCAGTTACCTCTTTTAGGAATTGCCTCCCTTTGTAATTTTCCCATTTATGGGTTTTCATCAATAAAATTACTTTCATCAAAGCTTTTTCTGTTTTTATTTACCCTTTGGTTGCAAGTTTCATTTATTTGATGATGGGTTTTGCATATAATGACATTATGGTAAATTAGACTAAGGGATAACTTACCCTCTTGGGGTAACTAAAGGGTGACCATGACTCTAAGGAGTACGCAGGAACATCATTCTAAATCTTGTAACAACTTGACTGACAAGGTCGTCAAACCCGGCAGAGCAGGCCATGAGCTGAAAATCTCAACACATCCAAGTTCTTTGTACATCATAAATAGATGATGTCGGGAAGTCAGGCTTATCTTTCACTTTCCCACCACCAAAGTCCGCCATGTCGGCACCTGCATTTCCATTACTATCCGCAATCCTATACATCATACGCATCGCATTCAGCTTCATAAGTATCTTGCATCATGTACAGATCCATAATCATATCATACTTCCCCCAACTCTTGCATCTCCGCACATTAGCATTTGCACTACCGTTTCCATTTCCGTTTTTGGGACATCTTTATCATTCAGCATTAGCATGTGCGAGATCGGATCCAGGATCAATTTTGATGATTTTCAAGATCATCATCAGCCCAGTCAGGGGCATCCCTTGCAAAATCGTGGTTTTTTCCCACGAGAGTCAGAGGATATCAAGATCATAATCAGCCCAGTCAGGGGCATCTTCCGCAAGACTGTGGGCGTTCCCCACAAATTTGTTCAACATTTATTAGGCAAATTCAAGAGCTTCAAAGCAACCATCAGCCCGGTCAGGGACACTATCTGCAAAAATGTGGGTCCTCCACAAAATTCAAGAGCTTTAAAGCAAAGTTTAGCCCAGTCAGGGGCATCTCTTCAAGACCATGGGTGTATCGCACGATGTATTTCAACCTCGTGGTTAATCAGATCTTCAAAATCAACATTCAGCCCAGACAGGGGCATCTCTAGTAAATCCATGGGTGATCCCCAGTGAATTGTCTCCAGCAGACTTCAGCGATAAGTGGCAATCTCTTTAGAGAAGCTTATCCATCTTCAGCGATAAGTGGCAATCTCTTCAGAGAAGCTTATCCATCTTCAGCGATAAGTGGCAATCTCTTCAGAGAAGCTTATCCTCCTTCAGTGATAAGGGGCAATCTCTTCAGAGAAGCTTATCCATCTTCAGTGATAAGTGGCAATCTCTTCAGAGAAGCTTATCCTTCATCAACGATAAGTGGCAATCTCTTCAGAGAAGCTTATCCTTCATCAACGATAAGTGGCAATCTCTTCAGAGAAGCTTATCCTTCATCAACGATAAGTGGCAATCTCTTCAGAGAAGCTTATCCTCCTTCAGTGATAAGTGGCAATCTCTTCAGAGAAGCTTATCCTCCTTCAGTGATAAGTGGCAATCTCTTCAGAGAAGCTTATCCATCTTCAGTGATAAGTGGCAATCTCTTCAGAGAAGCTTATCCATCTTCAGTGATAAGTGGCAATCTCTTCAGAGAAGCTTATCCATCTTCAGTGATAAGTGGCAATCTCTTGGGAGAAGCTCATCCTTCATCAGCGATAAGTGGCAATCTCTTCAGAGAAGCTTATCCATCTTCAGTGATAAGTGGCAAATCTCTTGGGAGAAGCTTATCCTTCAGCGGCGATAAGTGGCAATCTCTTCAGAGAAGCTTATCCATCTTCAGTGATAAGTGGCAATCTCTTGGGAGAAGCTTATCCTTCATCAGCGATAAGTGGCAATCTCTTCAGAGAAGCTTATCCGTCTTTAGTGATGCATTTGGGTTCGATCCCCAGCAGAGTCGCCAGCTGTCGCTACTCGAAAAATGCATCGCGCAACGACGGGGAGGCGAAAAGAAAAGGACAGAAGAGTCGCCACCGAACTTTATTTATCCCATGAGGGGAAAGGAAAATATCGAGAAAACCTTAAGAAAAGAAATGGATAAGATGGTCTCGCGACCAAGAACGGGTTCGGAAGCCGGTTATGCGAGGGGAAGGTATTAGCACCCCTCGCATCCATCGTACTCGATGGGAACCTTTTGTTTGTCGATGTGTAAATTTATTTGCTTAAATATTATGCTATAAAAGTGTTCCACGGGGTAAAAGAAGGGTTAGAAACAAGAAAGTTAGGAGGAAAGAGAGAACGGGGAAAAAGAGAAAGAACAGACTCGGTAGGACTTCGCAGTCCTATGCCTACGTATTCTCAATAGACATGAGAAAGTCAGAGTCGACGTAGTTCGGGGAACTACAGATATAGGGGGGAATGTGCTCGGCAAGGATTGTGGCCCTTGTGCCTACGTATCTTTACTTGAGAAAGTAAAGAATCAGAGCAGCCGTAGTTCGGCCTACGATGTGTTGATGTTTTTTATGGATGATGCTATCGTGCGCATTCTAGCAGTTAGGTGTTTTGTTGCTCGCTCGTTGGAGACTTAGGCATTACCTGTTTGCGGTAGAACGGACGTAACATATCCTTTTGAAAGATTGATTAGTTTTCGCCACGCGGGGCAAGGAGTCACGTTTGATTGATTGGATCGTTTTTTAGGGGGCGAGACAGGTCCTCGGATAGTAACCCCTACGGGTAGTACCCAATTCGTTATCTCAAAGTTTTTGTTATAAAAAAGGTGTGGCGAACGAGGCGTCTTTGTATTGAAAGACGAGCGTCAAGACCACACACACTACAGTGAGTATCCTGACACTCGGAGAGGAAGAAGACTACACTCAATCCTCTCTCTTTAGTTCAACACAAAGAGAACTTCATTCTCTTATTAAAGATGTTTTTGGTTTTGAATGGTAAGTGCTTTGCGACAGAGAACCCTACGGTAAACGTCAGCACTCGGGATAGGAGAAGGCCTACGCCTAACCACTCCACGACCATTCAAGTTTTTGTTATGAAAAGATTTGAAAATGCACTCGGTACATGACCGAGGTTTTAGGTGTGAAAAGGTTTCAGAAAGGAGTTGTGAAAGGAGAGGTGGTGGAAGAAGTCGCGTCTTCGTATCGAAAGACGAGTGTCGGGACCACCCTCACTACAGTGGGCATCCCATCACTCGGAGAAGAAGAGGTCTACACCCAATCTTCTCTCTTTAATTCGATACAAAGAGAAATCAATTTATGGTTTGAAAATGGACTCGGTACGAGACCGAGGTTTTAAGAGCAAAAGGGGTGGAAGCGTCTTTGTATTGACAGACGGGCATCAAGACCACCCTCACTACAGTGGGCATCCCTACGCTCGAAGAAGAAGGGGTCTACACCCAATCCTCTTTTTAGCTCAACACAAAGAAATGATTTTAAGGAGATGAGATTTGAAAATGGACGGGAAGCGTCTTCATATTGAAAGACGAGTGTCGGAACCACCCTCACTACAGTGGGCATCCCAACACTCGGAGAGGAAGAAAGTCTACACTTAATCCCCTCTTTTTAATTCAATACAAAGATAATTTGATTTTGAAAATTGTTTGACAAAGTTTTTGAATCGAGTCGGGACAAGTAATGAAGAGAGAAAAGGGGTGGTCTCAGATCCAACATTACTTGTCAATAATTTGACTGGTAATGAATTACGGAGGTCTCGTCATCGACCGAAAAGGCGGAAAATGCCCGAAAACAAATGCGAAATAAAATTAACTTGTAATAATATGAAAAGAAATTAAAATGAAATATAAAATATAATAAATATAATATATAGTATATAACCATAGAAAATCAGATATTCTAAAAATACATAAAGTTCTAAAAACATAATATGTGAAATATAAGTAAAACATATTTGCAATAAGAAAATTAAAACCAAAATGTGATATATTCACATAATAAATGATAATAATAATAATATATATACATAAAACAAACAGTTATTATTTTTTTAACACAAGTGGATCGGAGGGGGGAGTACGCTGGGTTTTACTGGTGGTGTGGTAAGAGGAACATGGACTTGAGAGCCCAAATCAACAAACAAGGGGTTGGGGTGTATAGAGAAACCTGGGGATGCATACAATCTGACTCATGGACCTCACAAGCCCAAGTCAACCAAAAAAAAATAAAATAAACTTAGAAAACAAAATGAGAAAGCCGAACAGTCATCCCCTGTTATCAACAAAAACCACATTCACAAAAGAGAAGAAAGGGTAAAGCAAATCGAACGGGAACAAGTTATGAAGGACGAAACCCTCATCTCAACCTTCTTACGCGCGTTTTCAAAGAGACCTCGGTTCGATTGATTCTAGATTCATGATATCGATTTGGGGTTTAGGGTTGTCTGAAAGAAAGGAAATGTTGGAGTTCCGAAAAAAGGTTTATGGAAGGAGGCCCATTTTCTGGTTTGCGGTGAAGGTAATGGGTTCTGATTTGCAGATTTTCTGTAGTAGTTTGATGATTTATGAAGGTGAAAGTTAAGCCTCCGTTGAAGATGACAGCAGTTTCAGGGTTTATTGAAGGTGAGTTTGGTTCTTTCGAAAATTGAAGGTGAAGTTGGTTCTTTCGAAAATTGAAGGTGAAGTTGGTTGTAGAAATCTGGGTTGATTTAACGAAAATAAAAGAAGGTCGCTTCTGGGTATGATGGATTTGAGTTCGAAGGTATGAGTTTGGTGAGTTGAAGGTTCGTAATGGATATGGTTTATCGGAAGTGGAGGTTTGTGATGGTGGGGTTTTCGCGGTTGCGTTTCGAAATGGCAGAAGGGTGAGTTTGTTGAAGAGTTGATTTACGAAAGTGAACTGGAAGACGTTGTTGGTTCGTTAATGGGTTGGTTTCAGATTGAAGAACAAAGGTTGTGATGTTAATTAATGGAGATTGATTTGAGATGAAGTGTGAATGGGATGGAGGCGGACACTGCAGCTAGGGTTAGGGTTGGAGGCTCTCTCCTCAGATTAGGTCGTGATTTTGATTTTAAGGAGGTTTTTGAAGTAAGTTCCAAATCCCTTTCTCTTTCTCTTTAATTTTCCTTGCCTTTTTGATGTATCCTGGCTGTTGTTGTTGCAGGTTTGTACAGGCTAGCAGGTTTTGTCCTGTTGTTGTTTAATATCACTTTGGAGTGTAGCAACAAGCTGCAGCAGCATAGGCTTCAAAATTGGTATTCTTGCCATTCTCTTAATTTTGACTTGTTATTTTAATATACACACATTATCTCATTTTGTAAAATTATATCTCTCCCTTTGTACTGAATTGTTTTTTTTTCTTTATGCAGGTATACCAAATTATGAGAACAAATTCTTAATATGAATCCTTATGCGTCTGTTGTCTGATATCAATTCTCCTTGTTTACATGTCAGGTTTTGTTCTGGTGGTGAGTGCAAAAAGAAATGACGAGTTTTCCGCGTGAAGCCCATCGCGTGAAGCCTTGGTGCTGCTATGATTCACATGGAACTGATGTAATGACTTTTGTGCAGGTTAATAGGGCATAACGGTTTGTTGTGCTGCAGAATTCCGTTAGCTTCTCAGGTGTGTTATTTATTGGAGCGTAAACCTCATCTTGCGAAAACCATTCTCCCACTTATGAAAGCTGCCATTTCTTCTGCCGCAAACTTCGCTTCAGCCTCTATCTTCGGATAATCTGGATGACATAGGAGCAATATATGCGCTCCTCCAATAGGCCGAAGTTGCTGCTCTGCTTCTGCAGCATGCTCTAGACAGAAGACATGCATCCTAGACGCGTCTTCATCAGATGGTGACGCCGATGATACCTTTTTATTGTCAATGGGAATCACAGTCTTGCCCGACAAGGGCATTTCAGTATGAGTATCTTCGGAACAATTCAAGGTGGAATGAAGTCCTTCCCTAGTATTTTGAATGAAACCCCTGATGTGGTATCATAATCTTCTGAATGAATAGAGTAATCAGAAGGACTCATAATGCGCTCAATTTTTCTCATGCATATAACTCTCATAATTGTTAATACTATTTACAGGGCTAGCATGGCAATCTTGAAATTGAGAAGGCAAACAAGGTCTCTCCTGAGTTTTGCTTTCTAATGGATGGTCCATCGTGTTCAAATCATCACCATCAACTGCAATATCTGAGTCACTATGATCATTTTCCTCAGAATCAGATGAATTTCCATATGCTATAGCCAACAATGCAAGAGTCGTGTTTCCTTTTTTCAGTATTTGAAGCTTCCACATAACTTAGATCAGCAATTTGTGTCTGTTGTTCAGAAGATTCAACAGGAACATCATATAAATCCTTTCCGACATTCTGTTTTGTCCGTCCTGTATATGTGCTGCTGCTTTTACTTAATCAATTTTTTTCTTTTTGTGCATTTCACTAGTTTTGCAGGTGGCGGACATGACATCTTGACAACTTCTGTTGATGGCTTTGTTCTTCTCCTGCTGAAAGAGCTATCACAACTGTCATGTTTTTTTTTCTGTGCAAGTTCCATCCATGAATTATGATAGGACTCGCGGAAACGATTTACGGAATGGTACGGGTTCAGGACATCGTGGGTGCGTACGAGATCAAAGCTGCTGCGTGACATCTTACTGTTGGTGCTGCTGGGAGTGCTCCTTTCTGAATTGTATATGGGCTGTCCTTTTTGGGTGCCGCAAAACATGATGGGCCGTGTATTTTTTTGTTGTGCGGTAAGGTTCCACTCAAGTTGCGGTACGATTCACTACAGGGCCATACTTGTTGCTGTTGTTGAATTTAATTTTGTTATCATTTTTAGTGTATGAGAAACTTTTCCTTGTAATTATTCGACCTATGCTGCAAGTGAGAATTATTTTAATATAACAACAAATTTGTGAGCTTATGGTAACTCGGTGGGTCTTGCGTGACTTGTTTCTCATGTGGTACCGTGTTCTACTCATTGAGGATTTTGTCTTCTCTTTCACTGGTAGAAATTAAATGAACTTCCTTTTGATGGGCTTGGGATACACATGTGACTTTGGACTTTACATTTGCATTGTCCATGAGTTTGTTTTTGCAATAATTCGAATTCTTCGACTGAACAATGATTACTAAATCCGAATTTCCATATCAACCTCGCATTTCAACATTTAAATTATCCTTGAAATTTCCGTAAAAAGAAAGACAAAATCCAGAAGTGATCCTCGAGGAGATAAAAAGAACATCTTGATTCAAATTTGGATTTTAAAGCCTAGAGTCGATTCTTGAATGGCAATTCGAAAATTAATCATAAATCAAATCTCGATATTTGCCACTTGACCGCGAAGTGTACAGATCCCTTGAAGATTATCACTCTTAAAACAGTTGAATTCACCACCTTCTTGACAATTTGATTTGTTCATGATTGACTGGACTTGTCACATAAACCCTTATTAAATCACCAATTACCCAAACTGTACACATCAACCTTGATCATATGACCTGAACTATTCCTTAATAAACATTATCCACATGTCTGACCTGACATCCTCAAGTGATAATAACAACATATTTTTGGACTTTTTGAATAAAGTAAGTGGGTAAACATACAGAACGAAGCCTGTACAAAGGTAGGACAAATTTAGGGTATGACAGGAATCGATAATGAGACTGTCATCAACAACGTTGGGTTCGAAGATGCCAAATTGGGTGGTGATAATATTGGAAGTAATGGCTTCGGTAATAACGGATTTGGCTATAACGACCAGGGGTTTGATTATGCTAATCAAGATGGGAAGTACGGCTTCAACGCTCAGGGCTTCGGACAGGACGGATTTGGTAATACCAATCAGGGTTATGGCGGATTCGGTAATGGAAATGGTGCTGGAATGATGTCTTTTGAACCTGCCGGGGTCGCTCAAGGGTATGGTAACAGGGGGCGGGGCCCTGTGATGAATCAGGATAGATTTGGTCGTAACATTGGGTATGATGGATGCGGAAATGGGAACGGTAATTGGATAGAAGATCAACAAGAAGATGCTTTCTCTGGTGGAGGTTTTGAAGGTCCTATAGATAACGCTCAACGAATCAAGATGCTCGAGGAGCAGATGAAAGGTGTTGTGAATCAAAGTGCTGTTGGTTTAGATATGACCACAATGGGTCTGGTGCCTGGCCTGAGGGTACCGCTAAAGTTTAAAGCTCCCACATTTGACAAATATAAGGGAGATACCTGTCCAAAGGTGCATGTGCGGTCATACTATAGAAGGATGTCGGCTTATTCGAACGATGAGAGGATGCTGATGCATTTCTTTCAAGACAGCTTGTCTGGTCCTTCCCTTGAATGGTACATGGGATTGGAGCCTACTCAGGTAAAGACTTGGAAGCAGCTGGCCGAAGCGTTTGTGGCTCATTATAAGTACAATAGTGACTTGGCACCGAACAGGGTCCAGTTACAGGGGTTGTCGCAGAAGAAAGATGAGAGCTTCAAAGAATATGCGCAAAGGTGGCGCGACATGGCTGCAAGAGTTCATCCTCCGTTGGTTGAGAAGGAGATGAATGATATGTTCATAGGAACGTTCACCGGTATGTTTTATGATAAGCTGTTTCCCGCTTCTTTGGGCAGTTTCTCGGATCTAATCTTGATGGGAGAGAAGGTTGAAAGTAATATTAAAATGGGGAGATTCCAAGCTAAGGAATCTACTTCAGCTAGCAGTAACAGAAGAGCTTTCGGTGGTCGCCATCAAGGTGATACAAGTGCAGTATTCGGGGGACGAGGCCGAGGCCGGGGCAGAGAACGGAATCAGTACAATCATCCGCAACAGGTGGCAAGTGTCACAATTCCATTTCATCAACAACCAATACCACTACAGTAGATACCACCACAGCAACAACAGCCACAACAAAGGTTACATCCTGCCCAACGCAGAATTCAGGGGGGCAAACCAAGGAGGGTGTTTGAAACGCCTCCTTCAACGTATGCAGAGTTGCTACAGACATTACTGGGTTTGAATTTGGTGGAAAAGAGGACTATGGCGCCAATGACGGGCACTCCTCCGTTTGGTTTTGATACGAACAAGCACTGCGAGTTCCACTCCGGGGCTCCTGGCCATGACATAGAGACTTGCCACGCGTTCAAGCATGTGGTGCAAGATCTGTTGGATAGCAAGGCCATAAATTTTGGACAAGCAGGTCCGAACATAGTACAACAGCCCATGCCCAACCATGGGGAAAATGCTATTTTGACTGAGGAGGGTTTGAACTTGATCATGAATGTTGATGAACTAAAAACACCGTTGTGTAAGATAAAGAGCAGGTTATAGAAAGGAGGTGTGTATCCGGGCTGCGATGAGTTTTGTCTAGAGTGTTGGACCCAAGCTGGGGGTTATGCTGAATTGAAGAAGGGTATTCAGACCTTAATAGATGAAGGCACGTTGCAATTCGACAGAACGACAGTTGAGAAACCTGCAGAGGTATTAGCGGATGAGCAAAGTGATGTAGCTACGGTGACGATCCCCCTAAAAACAATAACTATAACGGCGCCAGCCAGGCGACCGCCGATCACTATCACCAAGGCAGGGCCAACCCCTTATGAGAGCACTAAGGCGGCCCCCTAGACTTATGGGTTGGAAGCATACTGTGATGGGGTGAAAATCAATATCAGTAGACAGCCAGCTGAGGTTGTAGACAATGTCGTCGGAACCGGAGGGATGACAAGAAGTGGGAGAATTTTTATATCGCCTGAGGTAGAGGCCGAACGGTTGGCAAAAGGTAAAGGAAAAATGAATGAGGATGTCCCTGTGCAGAGGAATGAAAAAGAAACGTCACTGAAAGATGTAGAAGAGTTTATGCGCCTTATTCGTAAGAGTGACTATAAGATTGTTGAGCACCTTCAACAGACGCCATCGAAGATATCCATACTGTCGCTGTTATTGTGTTCCGAATCCCATAGAAATGCGTTATTGAAAATCCTGGACACGTCGTTTGTACCCCAAGATGTTTCTGTGAATCAGTTGGAAGGGGTGATGGTGCACGTAAATGCAGGCCATAGCTTGGGATTTATGGATTTTGATTTGACCCCGAGGGGGAGATAGCATAACATGGCGTTGCACATCTCAGTTGAATGCAGGGGCACAGTCATGTCCCACGTGCTGGTAGATACCGGGTCTTCCTTGAACGTGCTGCCAAAGAAAGCAATGATGGAATTGGACATCAGGGGGATCACGTGTACGCTTAGTGACTTGGTGGTCAGGGCATTTCATGGTACACGAAGGTCAGTCTTTGGATCTATAACGTTACCTCTGCAGGTGGGGCCGGAGATTTTTGAAACTGAATTTTATATTATGGATATCCAGCCAGCATACAGCTGTCTTCTCGGACGACCATGGATCCATGGGGCTGGGGCAGTCACATCTACCCTGCACCAAAAGCTGAAATACATGGTGGGGGACAGTGTGGTCACAGTTTGTGGAGAGGAGGATATACTGGTCAGCCATTTGTCATCATTCAAGTACGTGGAGGTCGACGACAAGATTCATGAGACACTCTGTCAAGCTTTTGAAGGGTTGCGCATCAAAGACAAAGTTCAGGGCCGAGTAAGGCATCAGAGGTGGCAGTCTCATCATACAAGGAGGCTCAGGCTCTAGTGAAGACTGGTGAGACAAAAGGCTGGGGCAAGGTTCTGGATATTCCCGTGAAGATGGACAGATTTGGGATGGGATATCGACCGTCATCATCAACGCCTGCTGCTGGGGTACCCAGTTTCAAAGGACCAATAACAATCACGACTAGTGGAGTGTATCACGAGGTCATCAACGCTGTTTCAGATTCCGAAGAAGGAGACAGCGACTGCGACATGGACGCCTGGATTCAGCCGAGCGTCCAAGGACAAGGATTATGCAACTGGTCTATTCAGGAGACTGTTCCTGTGACTACCAAACAGTAATACTTTGTTTTCTTAATTGTTGAACAATCTGGTGTCCTACCCGGGGCATCGTGATTTTGCTTAGGGTCGTGTTGTTATGTACATTGCATTGTTTAATCATTAAATAAAAGACGTTTTTCATGTACAAATATTGTGATCTCTGTTTTTCCTATTTTTATTTTTATAATAAAATGGCAACGTGGTTATTCGCCTGATACACATTTTGAAGCATTTAACCATTCCTTTTGCAGGATAACATTTTCAGATGACATCATTGAACCGCCTATGACTCACTTCGACTTTGAGCACCCGGTATTTCAGGCCGAAGAAGAGATTGTTGAAGATGGCGACGTTCCAGAAGAGTTGTCTTGGTTGGTAAAGCAAGAAGAACGAATCATTCTGCCTCATGAGGAGGTCATTGAGATCATTAATCTGGGGTCGGAAGGGGTTGAAAGGAACATCCGTATAGGGGCCGCGCTGCAGAGTGACGTCAAGTGAAGACTGGTTGAAATACTCAGGGAGTACAATGATATTTTTGCTTGGTCGTACGAAGACATGCCTGGATTGGATACAGATATGGTTGTGCACCGTCTGCCGCTAAAAGAAGAATGCCCACCGGTTAAGCAGAAGCTTCGCAGAACTAGACCTGATATGGCAGTGAAAATTAAGGAGGAGGTTCAAAAGCAGTGGGATGCTGGTTTCCTAGCTGTTACAAAATATCCCTCATGGGTCGCTAATATTGTACCAGTGCCAAAGAAGGACGGTAAAGTGAGAATGTGCGTAGATTACCGTGATCTGAATAAAGCGAGCCCGAAAGATGATTTTCCACTTCCTCACATCGATGTGCTGGTCGACAACACCGCTCAATTCTCCGTATTCTCCTTCATGGATGGTTTCTCGGGCTACAATCAGATTAAAATGGCGCCAGAAGACATGGAGAAGACTACCTTCATTACGCCTTGGGGAACATTTTGTTACAAAGTGATGCCCTTCGGATTAAAGAATGCTGGGGCAGCGTATCAGCGTGCAATGACGACTCTCTTTCATGACATGATGCATAAAGAGATCGAGGTTTATGTCGATGATATGATTGCCAAAGCCCAGACGGAGGAGGAACATTTGGTGAATCTGCTGAAATTATTCAAAAGGCTTAGGAAGTTCAGGCTGAGACTGAACCCTAGCAAGTGCACCTTCGGGGTGAGGTCGGGTAAACGCTGGGGTTTATCGTGAGCGAAAAGGGAATAGAGGTTGATCCTGCGAAAATAAAAGCCATACAAGAGATGCCGACGCCTAAAACAGAAAAAGAGGTGCGCGGGTTTTTAGGGAGGTTGAACTACATCGCTCGGTTCATCTCTCACCTAAAAGCTACATGTGAGCCATTATTCAAGCTGTTGAAAAAAGACCAGGCTGTGACATGGAATGAAAATTGCCAAAAGGCATTCGATAAAATAAAACAGTATTTGCAGGAGCCTCCTATTTTGATACCTCCAGTGGCAGGGAGACCCTTAATTATGTATTTGAAGGTTCTTGAGGGGAGTATGGGTTGTGTTCTCGGTCAACATGACGAGACAGGACGAAAAGAGCATGCAATTTATTACCTGAGTAAGAAGTTTACTGAATGTGAATCTCGATACTCAATGCTCGAAAAAACTTGTTGTGCGCTAGCCTGGGCCGCCAAGCGTTTGAGGCAGTACATGCTGAATCATACAACCATGCTCATCTCGAAGATGGATCCTATCAAATACGTATTTGAAAAGCATGCACTATCGGGGAGAATTGCCCGATGGCAGATGGTTTTGACCGAATATGACATCCAGTATGTCTCACAAAAGGCTATAAAGGGGAGTGTATTATCTGAGTATTTGGCAGAGCAGCCTATTGCGGACTACCAATCTATGAGGTTTGATTTTCCTGACGAGGATATCATGTACCTGAACATGAAAGATTGTGAGGAACCGTTGCCGGACGAAGGACCAGAATTGGGTTCCAAATGGCAGTTGATCTTTGACGGAGCTGTGAACTCCTACGGTAGCGGAATAGGGGCAATCATCACTACTCCACATGGGTCGCACATCCCATTTACCGCTCGATTGACCTTTCCGGTCACCAATAATGAAGCCGAATACGAAGCTTGCATCATGGGGCTTGAAGAAGCCATTGATTTACGAATCAAAAACCTGGATGTATATGGAGACTCAGCTCTGGTGGTGAATCAAATATAAGGAGAATGGGAGACACGTCAGCCCAATTTGATACCGTACATGAATTACGCGAGGAGGTTGTTGCCTTTCTTTGACAAGGTTGAATTGCATCATGTACCGCGAGCAGAAAATCATATGGCTGACGCCCTGGCCACATTGTCTTCCATGTATAAAGTCAATTTCTGGAATGAGGCTCCCCGAATTATTATCTCTCGGCTTGACAGGCCTGCCTTCATATTTGCCATTGACGAAGCATATGATGATAAACCCTGGTATTTTGATATCCATAATTTTCTGAAGAACAAAGAGTATCCGGCTGGGGCATCCAGTCACGATCAGAAGACTCTCAGGAAATTGGCGGGTAATTTCTATCTGAATCCGGACGGTGTCCTATACAAGAGAAACCACGACTTGGTGCTGCTACGTTGTGTAGACGAGAAAGAGGCGAAGTTGCTCATGGAGGAAATACACGAGGGTACATTTGGTACACATGCTGGTGGGCATGCTATGACGAGGAAGCTACTGCGGGCAGGTTATTATTGGCTAACTATGGAAACTGACTGTTTCAAGTTTGCGAAGAAGTGTTATAAGTGCCAGCTCTATGCGGATAAGATCCATGTGCCTCCGAGTCCTCTGAACGTGATGTCGTCACCGTGGCCCTTCTCGATGTGGGGAATCGATATGATTGGAAAGATTGAGCCAATGGCATCTAACGGACACCGTTTCATTTTGGTAGCAATCGATTATTTTACCAAGTGGGTGGAAGCGGCATCATATGCAAATGTGACCAAACAGGTGGTAGCCAGGTTTATCAGACGAGATATCATTTGCAGATATGGAATCCCTGAGAGGATAATTACCGACAACGGTTCGAACTTAAATAACAAGATGATGAATGAGTTGTGTCAGAGTTTTAAGATCGAACATCACAACTCTTCTCCTTATCGACCCAAGATGAATGACGCTGTTGAAGCGGCCAATAAGAATATAAAGAAGATTGTTCAGAAGATGGTGGTGACCTATAAAGACTGGCATGAGATGCTACCTTTCGCTTTGCACGGTTATCGTACGACGGTACGCACATCAACCGGGGCAACCCCGTTCTCGTTGGTATACGGAATGGAAGCAGTGTTACCACTGGAGGTTGAGATTCCTTCCCTGAGGGTATTACAAGATGTCCAACTCGACGAGGCAGAATGGGTGAAAGACAGGTTGAACCAGCTGAGTTTAATGGATGAAAAGAGATTAGTTTCTCTAGCATACGGTCGTTTGTACCAAAGCCGGATGAAGAAAGCGTATGATAAAAAGATACATCCTCGGAGCTTTCAGACGGGCGACCTTGTGTTGAAAAGGATTCTCCCGCCGCAGGCAGATCACAAGGGCAAGTGGACCCCCAACTACGAAGGGCCATACGTTGTCAGAAAAGTCTTTTCAGGAGGAGCCTTATTATTGTCCACCATGGACGGTGAAGACTTTACGTCGCCTATGAATTCGGACGCAGTTAAAAAATACTTTGCTTAAAATTGACCCGCTGGACAGAAAAAAGAGAGTCCAGGCAAAAATGGGGCATCCTGGCGAACCAAAAAAAGAATAAAAGGTTCGGGCAAAAATTAGGGATAAAATTGAAAAAAATGTACACCCGCGAAGTTGAAAACCTACACTGGGCGGCTTCGGCAAAAAAGGGTATCCCGGTGAACGGAAAACCCGTAAAGGGCGGTTCACGCAAAAGTTAGGGATTTGAAAAGCAAATGACTGCGGTCCGAATTTGATATTACGGTGCACATTGGTGCGGGAGAATATACCTGAGAGTTCGATTATCAGATACAATCTCTTCAGAAGTTTGAATACCGGGAAAGCGCCAGAGTCAGGCGAGTCATAGGAGGATCAGCTCATGATGGTTGTCTGCATCACGTTGCCGACATATGTGCAAATTTGATTTGTCATTGTATTTATGCTTCCTGTGCATACTTGTATAGTTGTTGTGCGTAACTTCCTCTTTTCAGGAGTTACATCCAGTGTACAAAACTCTGCCCATTCAGGGGCCCAATCAATAAAACATGTTATTCAGTATTTGATGTTTGTTCTTTACCGTTTTGTATGTGAAAAGCGCCAATGTTAAATAAAACTAGCAAGTGCATAACATTGCTGGCCCTTGCCAATAATTGCTAAAACTTTGAATTGACTGAAAATGATGTCACTAACGCTAACCTGAATAGATTTGGTTGTATAGACTTGTCTCGTCTCGTTTGTGGTGTTGCAGGGTTCTTGACCATACGAAGTGGACGATCGGAAGATTGCAGTCCTAACCAGAAGCTCGTAACGAAAAGACTTAATCGTTATGTGAAGTGAATCTCCATGCAAGTCGCGCTTCATTCCCGGAAGCTGAGATGACAATGTTCCTTACTGAAGAAGGATCAAATTCCCCAGCTAGTCGCAGTTTATCCGAAGGACATTCTCCAGCAGGGTCGTTTACCCTCAACAAAATTGACGATTCCAAGATCGAAGGCTGTATTCAGACAGTGTGGTGCCCCCCAAAAGGATTCCCTGACCCGAGCAGAGTTGTTTAGTCTCAGAAGATTAATATTTCCAAACTTGTGAGCTGTACCCAGACAGTATACTCTTCCCAGTAGAGATTCCCTTCCCAGTAGGGTCATTTATTTTCCCCAATGAGATTCGTTTCATCCCCAGCGGAGTTCTCTCTTTTCAGCAAGTGTCTTCTTTCCTCCCGGTGGAAATCGAAGGTTAAAACTCTCCCCGACGGAGTTGGTTGTGTGTCCTGCCATTTATTTTGCCGGAATACTTTGTGATACCCGTTCACTCCCCAGCAGGGTGATATTTGTCATCGACGGCCAAGATTGAGGAAGCGAGCTTGTTAGAGCTATCCCAGCAGTTCGAGCCTGCATTTGCATCGGCATATAGTGTCATATTTGCATCTACCAAATAAAAAAAACGCGTAGCATTTCCATATTGTATGGAGCATTACGCCATTATCAAACATACGCATTATGAAACATAAATCAGGTTGGTTGACCTTTTGCTTTCAGGTGTGTTTCTCAATAGGAGTATGGAGTTCTAAAGCTCAGATATTACCAGACAATCGAGGTCTCGCCAGGAGACGTGTGACGACATAGTTCAGTTTATTATTTTCTCCCACAGAGTTTCCAATTGAGGCGCTATTGTATCCGGCCAGCGGAATGTTTCTTCAAGTTTGTTGTTGCGGCAGCGTTTCAGGTTTTAATGGAATCAAAGTTCAGAAGTAGCCACTTGTTATCGAGACGAGTGTTTGACAATTATTTTCGGAATATCCCCAGTGGAGTTAGTTACTGCAAAGAATAGGCAAAAAAGCTATGTCCGAGGAGTTATTTTCCTGTGTGATGGACAAGGTACGTCCCGTAGCAAAGGCGGAGTTATTTTCCTGTGTGATGGACAGGGTACGTCCCGTAGCAAAGGCGGAGTTATTTTCCTGTGTGATGGACAGGGTACGTCCCGTAGCAAAGGCGGAGTTATTTTCCTGTGTGATGGACAGGGTACGTCCCGTAGCAAAGGCGGAGTTATTTTCCTGTGTGATGGACAGGGTACGTCCCGTAGCAAAGGCAGAGTTATTTTCCTGTGTGATGGACAGGGTACGTCCCGTAGCAAAGGCGGAGTTATTTTCCTGTGTGATGGACAGGGTACGTCCCGTAGCAAAGGCGGAGTTATTTTCCTATGTGATGGACAGGGTACGTCCCGTAGCAAAGGCGGAGTTATTTTCCTGTATGGATGGATAGTGCATGTCCCGTAGCAAGGGCGAAGTTATTTTCCCGTAGCAAGGGCGGAGTTATGGATGGGCAGAAGAAGATTTTTCCTGTATGACAAGACAGAATTGCGTTCTTATATTCGACAAAAGTACTTCTCCCAGTGAAGTCAATAAGTTTATTCCAGTATTGACAAGATAGTGTTGAAATCAGATTTGTAGATAGTGTTCCCCAAGTAGTGGTGCAGTTTATTTCGCAATTTATTTTTGCAGTTGGCAAATTTCCGGGTTTATTGGTATTCAACCGTCTCGTACCTCGATTGTCTGAAGGCTCCGGGCGTTTCACCCAGTCGGGTCCAAGCCGTTTGAATAGGGGCAGTTGTTGCACCCTAAAATTTGACCAACTTGTTTTACCTGATTTGTGTTTTCATAGCTTTATCATTTGCATAGTAGATCATATACATAGTTCATTCATTTGCATAGCATAGCATGGGCAAGTCATCCAACAAGGGATCAAGTGCTATTTTTCATCTCAAGGAGTATATCCAAAAGGTCTTATCAAGATTCAAGCCTATTCAAGTCACCAAGAAAGAAATTGAAGCTTTGAGAAGTTAAAAGGCCAAGCAGTGGGTTTCTAGCCTATCTGGGAGTAATTGAAGATCATCATAGAGGTTGTGAACTATGGACTGAGGCATGGAATGTGTGTAGACATCATGGAAGACCTAGAGGGTCATTTTGAAAGAAGAGACAAGTTATTAGTGTGGTTACAAGAACTACAGTTGAAGACAGTCAACTAGGGTTTCATCTGGGTCAACCCTAGGTCAACCCTAGGTCTAATGCTTGATTGGAGGGCATCAAGGCCTACTTGAAGGATGTGGGATTCATCATTTGAGATGTGGATATGGATATGGTGTTGTGACAAGAAGAAATCAAGAGAAATCAAGAAGAAGAGGAGTTTCTAAATTAGGATTTCTGAGTAAAATTCCCTGATTTAGGTCAAACTTCCAAGCAAAATAATTCAAAATGCAAGTCTTAAATGGGTCCTTGGCCAACATGAAACTTGTATAGCATCTCAAGACCTTTAATTTTAGTGGTGGAAGGCATCAAGGAGGTTTATAGAACTCAAGTTATGGTTCTTGCAAGTTACAGGTCATCTGAGGACACTGAAATTTATCTGTGAAAGTTACTTGACTTCTAAGCAACGTTTACCCCATAAGAAAATTTCAAATGGATTTTTGGCCAACATGAAAGTTGTTCCTCATGATCTTATCTTTCTATAAAGGTATGGTATGCCTCAATTTGATTTGTGGAGCTCTACTTATGATCTTGGCAAGCCAGGGGTATTTTGGGAAAGTAAGATTATAGGTCATTTCAAGCATATGCCTAAAACTCCTACTTGCAAGCTTCAAATGCAAAATTGTTCAACATCAAACTTGCTCAAAATGATGTTTTAAGTCTAGAAAAGAGGTCATAATGGTTGGGAAATGCATGGAACTCAAGATGATAAAATTGACCAAATATGGAAGGTAAAAATCCATTTTCAAGTGACCAAATTTGGGATTTTTTGATCCAAAGCCAAAATGCATCATGTGATATACCAAATTGAAGGGAAAATATGTTTTGAGATCATTGACACCATTGGATTTTGAATTTGAGGTCAAGAACTTGGACTTATCATTGGTTACTTATATAAGAAGCTACACTTGCCAAACCACATAAGGATCAAGGTACAAGGCAATGAACCATCCAAGCACATTCTAAATCTCATTTAGAGAGAAATTAAAGCCTTGTTCATGTGCTGTAATAGGCCAAACCCCAACTGGTTTTTTGAAACTCATTAAAGGATTTACCATGACATGAGATACTCAATTTCTCATAGGATCCTTCCAGCACTTTCTAGATCTTTCCTACACTGCCTATATATGAATTTGAGTTGATCCAAATCAGTTTTTGGGTGTCATTTGGTGCAAAGAAGCAATATTGAGTTTCAATTCCCTCCATTGCAATTCATCATCGAGTTCTTCATTTTCCTTACAATCAAACCAAATTCTTGATCCAATTCAATTCAATATTCATCACTGAGTGTGTAGGGATCAAAAGCAGGTTGAATCCATGGTTGAATCGAGTTCTTGAAGTTAAAATTTCACCCTTGCAATTGAAATTCTGTTTCAAGGATCCAAGCTGGTTGAGGAAGATCTAGTGCATACAGAAGCAAGCAAAGATCATCCTGAAGGAATCTGGAGATTTGCAAGCCTTGATTTGAAGCTTTCCATCATCTGTTTCACTCATCTTTACAGGTTAGTAACTTTCAAACTATGGCTCGAATTGGTTAGAATTAGCAAGAATTATTAGGTTAGAAGCATAGTATGTGGCTAGGTGTTGCTTTCTGGAAAGTTTGAGCCAATTTGGAGATGATTGATGTGTTGACATAGATTCTGTTGAGAACAAGAACTCAGTGAATATGGAGTTATAGACTTAGTTTTTTAGTTAGAATTTATTAGTGATGAGCAAGGAAGACATTGAGAACAATAGTTTGATGATTAGTGTTGGTTGAATTTATGAGCATTTCTGAATCCATGATCGTGTTTACGCTAGAGACTGTATCAATTGATGATGATGATATGGATGAAATCGGGGTGAAAAATAGATCAGGTTAGGGTTTGATTTTGCTGAATTTGATGCTGTATTGAGGGAATTCGTGTGTGGATCAGATGTTGTTCATGAGCCTTCATCAATGGAGTTTTGGCTCCAATTATGTTTGAATGAAGAAGACGAGTTCTCCTCCCTTGGATCAGTGCTGACTTTTTGACTCCACAATGGATCGTGTGGTTCAGATCATGTCCCAATTTGTGAAGGTTTCTACTGAGAAGCAATACACGGTCGTTTCATTTAATTTGTGATGTGGGCTTAAGCTGGCAATTGATAAGCACACCTCACTCCCAGGCCCAAGTTGGATTTACACTGCGTTTGTGTGCTATTGGCACCGTGGATTTATTTATTTTTCTTACTATTTTCGTTTTTGATTTTGTTGGGTATTGGGCTTAGCACTAAGTGATACGCGCACCCCCCATCTGGGCCCAAATGCTTGCTGTGTTATATTGTCTTGCTATTCATCACCAACTTTTTTTCTTTTTAATTCATTTTATTCATTTTATTTGACATCTTTAAAAATGCATATAAAATTGAAAAATGGTCATTTTAATGTGGGAATTTTTGCTACATGTTAATAATTGTTTCAAGAAAATTGTGATAAAATAAAAATATTATTTTAGGTATTTTCTTTATTTTTGTGAATATTTTACATTTTAGTGGTTTTTTTATTGAATATGGTTTGTGCATGATCTTATAGATTTTTGTTTAGGTAGTTCCCATTACTTTTTTAGGTCAATCTTTTTAGGACAATTAGATATACATATTAGGTACCCCTGGATTTTATTCCATAATTTTTAGGATTTTTTTAGGTAATTTTGATTAGTGGATATTGAGATGGTTAGATTAGGGTTTATACATAACATAGGTGCATTAAAACAATTTCTTTTGGGTTTTTAGATTGAATTAGGACCTGGGGCATATAGGGTATTAAGGGTAGGTATAGTAGATCCCCTAGAAATAATATTAGAATTTTCCCTACTATATTAATATTGTTAGTATATTTTGTATTTTGTTTGATTGTATGGTGTGCCCTTTTGGGGTTTATATTGTTTGTGTGGGCTTATTGGGCTTTGCCTGGGGTGTGGGTTTGGTTTGAAGAGCATGATGATGGAGCATATTGAAGACAAAGTTGAAGCTGAAGATCAAAGCTTGATGAAGATGCTTGGCTTGCTTGAAGCTGTTTGAAGACCTAGGACATAGGAGCTAGATAGAGCCTTAGAATAGAAAATTTCTTCACAAATATGGATGGCTTCTTTTGCCTCCATTCTTCTCAATGACTAAAAGTCTCTCCTTGATACTCACCTCCTTCCTTTGGAAGGATCAGTGACTGTATCTAGGAGATAGAACTTTGAGAGAAACAGTCTGTATTATGTTAACTTTCTGCAGGCCGCCTTTGGTGCTCAACAGACTGCTTAACATTCCAAACCCTCTTGTCATCATTTCTCTGCTGGAGAGCTTGCTTTGAAGAAGCCCTTGAAGATTGAGAATAGAGTTCATTGCCTTGAAGACTGATAGAAGAAGGAGCTTATGCTGTCAGGTTTTGCTGTTTAGAGCTGCTGGTGCTGTTTAGAGCTGGTGATGTATTGTTTGAGTTTCTTGATTGTATTGTTTGTTAATTGTCCCCTTGAGATTGAGGTGAAGCTTTTTCACTTCGCTCATTGTTTTCTAGGTTCGAGGTTGAGTGGGACTCCCTTGCCTCGCTTGTATTGCTGCATTCATGCATTTTACCGCTTTACTGTATATATGTTGTTGTTTTTCCGTTTATCCCTTAGGATCTCTGTTTCTCTCTGCGGAAGAGAGAAATATGACAGACATTAGGCTTTCATCCATGCATGATAACATTAGGATAGATTTGATTCCCCTTTTTAACCGTAGGTTTTAGAGTTTTTGTCTCTTCTTTCTCAAAACAATCAAAAAGACAATAAAAGGTTAAACATCAATAAAAAACAGTTCTTGCGTAAAAGACTGTAAACCAATCAAAACTTCATTTTTGTCCGCTTGGACCCGTAATCAGGAGAAAACCTTTTTCAGAAGGATAAAAAACAGTCAAACAAATCTGTGTCTTTCGTAGCCCGAACTACGTTTGCTCTGATCTTTCATGCTGTATGAAAGTACGTAGGCATAAGATGCGATATCCTAGCGAGCAACCTTCCCCTCCTTTCCCGTAGGTAGGCGAACTACGTTGACTCTGATTTCTCGTTCCAGACGGGAATACGTAGGCATAAAGTGCGATACTTTGCCGAGTCATTTTATTTTCTTTTAACCCTTGACCTGTAGAATAGATAGAATAACAATCCGTACTAGAAAACAAGCGTGGATCCCATCGAGTACGACGGACGCGAAGGGTGCTAATACCTTCCCCTTGCGTAACCGACTCCCGAATCCAGGATTTGGTTGCGATGACCATTCCTTTCCCGTCTTTGCGGTAGGTTTACTTCGAGTGTTTCCTTTCCCTCCTTTGGGATAAATAACGCACGGTGGTGACTCTTCTGTTCAGTCGGCGCCGATTTTCGCAGTAGCGACACCATGGCACTTAAATCCTTTGTTATTGGTGAGTTTTTCTTCAGTCCTGGTTCTTCTACCTGCATTATTGGACCTACTAATGTCATGAGAGTTGTTCTTGACATTAGGTCTTAACTTCATATCCATTCTCTTCATCACCTTGTTAAACTGTCTTCCAAGAAGCACTATGACATTGGATAAACTTTCATTAGTATCCCCATCAGATTCATCCTCTCCATTTTCATTATTTGACACAAAAGTTATGCTCTTTTTCTTATCAGCTTTGTCACTTATTCCCACTTCAAAGGTTAAAAGAGATCCAATGAGTTCATCAACCCTCATCTTGCAAATGTCTTGTGCTTCTTCTATGACAGTTACTTTTATGTCAAATGTCTTGGGAAGAGATCTGAGAATTTTTTTTACCAGCTTTTCTTCTAACATCTTTTCACCTAGGGTACTTGAAGCATTGGCTATTTCAAGAATATTCATATGAAAATCATGTATGCTTTCATCATCTTTCATCCTTAGGTTTTCAAACTTTGTAGTTAGCAGTTGAAGTCTTGACAATCTTTACCTTGGAGGTACCTTCATGTGTAGTCTTGAGTATCTCCCAAACATCTTTAGCCACTTCACAATTGTTCACCAATCTGAATATGTTTCTATCAATCCCATTGAACAAGACATTCAGGGCTTTGGAGTTAACAAGATTCAGTTCATCCTCTTCCTTTGTTCATTCTTCCTCAGGCTTCAAGTCAGATGTAGCCTTTCCATCTTTCCCAACAATCACAGGATGTTCCCATCCTATTATAACAGCTTTTCATGCCTTACTATCCAAAGGTTTTAAGAAGGCAACCATACGTGGTTTCCAATAATCATAATTACTCCCATCCATAACAGGTGGTCTGTATACAAATCCTCCTTCTTTATCCATAGTACCATAAAGTATCGTCCCTAGATCTCACTCAGAACCAGAGAAGGATGCCTACTTTGATACCAATTGAAATTATGGTATCAAATATAAGATGTCAAATGTGATGTTACGACACTAATATCTGAACAATCATCAATAAGAACAAAGACAAACTGGTAACAATAGTAAAAAGACACAAGCAATTGTTAACCCAATTTGGTGCAAACACACCTACGTCTGGGGGCTACCAAACCAGGAAGGAAACTCACTAAGTAGAATTAGTTTGAAGATACACAGTAGACTCTCTCTAGTTTACTATCTTCGCACCTAATCTCTACCCTTGCAATTTCTACCTAGGACACCCCTAGATAAGAGACACCTCTCACTCCCCCTCAATCACAGCAGTGATAACAACAGATGAATAAACTTTAGAAGATACTCTTCAAATACAAAACTTGATCTTGCTTAAAAGCTTCAATCAAGGACAATACACTCTTGCTTACAAGCTTTGAGTGAACAACATATAACACAAAAACTTAGTCCAATTCACACATTAAAGTAATGAGTGAATGGTTCATAAACTAACACAAACACACGAAGCTAAAAAGCTATAATCCTTACGCAATGCACTATATTAAACCTAGCTTCTCTGATCTTCAAAATAAGATTGTGAAGACTTTAAATAGTAACTCTTGGACGGGTTTGGGTTTTGGTAAAAACAACATTTGATCTTGATATAATTAATCAAAATAATTAGCATCAATAAGTAAAACCAAAACAGATTTGATTTGATCCAATCAGCTCCAATCAAATCACTCTTTAGATCTTCAAGATTTCCTTTAAAAAAATAGCTCACAAGATTCCATAAATACTCCACGAAATATGCATAAAAAATTCTTTTGAATAAAGGCTATTTCCACGCAATTTTGAACCATAAATGACTGGTCATAACAGCGCAAAGAGTTGCATAAAAAGTAATAAACAAACAAACACATTCTCATAGAATGTTCTGTTCACAAATGTCAGGACATCATGTTTGACATCATGAACTAAACCCTGCACAACAACCATAGCTACCTGCATAATGTTAAGAACATATGTCAAGACATCCTGTAGAACATCTTGTGATATCACCAAGTTTTACCAAAATTCTTGCCAATCAAGAACTAACATATTATACAAAGAGTTTGCACTGCCTCAACAAAAGATCTAGAAGTTTTATTGCTTGTGAATAATGAGGAACTTGTTCTGCAGGTTTGGGTGTTTCAAGAGTGGAGGGAGATTTACTCTCTGGGGATAGATCACGAGGATGAAGGGAGGTCATGGATGAGAAAAGGAAGAAGATAGAAGGCAGGTCAATAGTGTGAGTGAAACTTTTTGTTAGATGTATTTTGTATGATGTCAAAACTAGGATACTTTAGTATTTATGTATATTGGACGGTATCATGTGAGTCTTAATGTGCAACTTAGAATTAGGAAGCATAATTTTTTTTTGAAAATTCTTTAGAAAAGGTTTCATGCATTAAAAATGATTTAGAAAAGGTTTCATGTATTAAAAATGATTTAGAAAAGGTTTCATGCATTCAAAATGATTTAGAATAGGTTTCATACATTAAAAATAGGTTTTTATATGAAAAACAAGTCTATGTGTCGACACAT